>OX457128.1:10523227-11773227 GCA_949752895.1 Dendrolimus pini | reverse complement strand
TCACGACTTTCTCTAGCAATGTATTCTCTCTTTTTGGTTTAGTACTTACGACAGTTTTTGGCAGGTGCCTCCTGTTTTTTCGGTTTGTTCCCACCAAATGGGTTTCATTATCAAGTAAAGTCCTTGCTAATCCGAGCATGAGGATGAGGAGTGGTACTTATACGCGCAATACTGACCGGCCGAAGTTCATCGCTGCGGACGAAGCACGCGCGGGTGGGCCACGGCGTGACCCTGCGGCCCCCGCCAACGGATAATCGGCATTCCTTTGTAGGAGGCCATAGGGTCCACCGGTGAGCCTTTTGCTATATCACTAAAACTAGACGGTAAAAGTCGCTAAATTTTATTTTCTATACATATTACCGCATTTTATAAACTTTGGGATGAAAATCTGAAGTTGATAAAAAATTGCAATTTCATGGATTTGGCATGGCTCAAACGGAATAGTACGCTACGCTCACCGGTGGGCCGTAAAGCGTTCAACGTGATATACATAAAAAGCGTATATAAATAAAACTGCATAATTAAGCATTTTTCCCGGTCAGTACGTATAATTGCAATAATATAATATAAAATAACTGATTTGTCGGTGGAACATTGTGGAATCGGTATACGCAGTACCGAAAACATACTTTATGAGCGTTTCCCGATTCGCTCGGTACCGGTTCCGCACCAGTGCTGAATAGACTAATCAAAAGGCAGCAACCACATAAATATAGGCGCTCGGTTAGCTTTCGGTTCCGAGCATACCAATTCCGTCCTACTTTTACACCGACAAAACAAAAAGCGGCCTAAGTAAAAGATATTGAAGGAATATACATTAAATAGTGGTTGACGGAATTTTTTATTCAAGATGGAGTTGACTAGCATTTTCCCCGCGCGCATTATACAAACTCGAACCATTAGCAGATTTATAATAGTATAGATAGACAAATCTTTGAAGATATTTGAAAGTATAATATGTTACAATTGAATATGTTGATTGAATTGAAGTATTGCTTACCCAATTTTCGTTATTAATTTTCCATGAACATGTAGGTAGCTTGTAATGAAGCTTTTGTTCAACTGTAACAAAGAATGCGTATTGTAAAAACCTTTTCAATTCAAGCTTAGATTTGATATTTTCGGCCTGTGCTATTTTCATAAACTTATTGTAATTAAAACCACTGCTTAAAAGCAAAATTAATAACTTTATTGCCTCAAGATAATCTAACAATTGATCAAGAGCGATAGTAGGAATAAAAAATTAACAAAATTGAAAGGAAATTTAAACATACTAAGATATACCCGCGACTTCGTCCACGCTTAACTTAGAATTCCCACGGGGTTCCCGGGACACAAAGAAGGGAATGTAAGCTATCGTTATGTAAAATGTGTAGAAATAAGTTAATTTTTATGCACCCAAGCAACTACAAACCGCTCCTGGGAAAATTGACGCGAGATAAAAATATAACACATTTATTACTTAAAATTTTCCATCGATCAGTAAAAAAATCACATTGGAATTTGATTTTTTTTAATTTGGCCATTTTAAATCGGCATAGTAGTGTTTGCGTGAATCCCGTACAAACAAACAAACAGACAAGAAATCTTTTAAAAAAATGCACCGTATTCCCCATTGTTATGTAATCTATTTCAGCTGTTTTTTTTTAATGGCTTCAATGTACAAACACGACATGTTTAGAATTTTATACTATTATTGATTAAAAAGCGTCCCCGCGTACTAGGCAGCAGTCGGACGTATGGAGGAGGTTTGTGAGTGATTCATACGCGGGCTCCCATATTTGGGCCATCTTCTTCAATAACATTTTTCTGAGTTTTGATTATAAAGAAATTTCACTGTATTCTCAAAAATTGAACTGGCTAAAATGCAATTGATGAAAAAGCGATCAAACGAGATCATGTTTGCATTTAAGAATAAAATTAAACCCAGCTAAAATAACCATTTCATGGAAATTCTCCTATACATAGTTTATGATGGAGATGGTTACGTTTTATTTTAACGTCGCATTGTGGGCCAGTATAAATCAAACAAAATAGGGTGATTCTCCTACGCCCAACCGCGCGCTTTCAATCATTGCCCGCAACCAGGACTTTTTTTCAAAATGTAACTGTTTAAAAATCTTTGTGTTTCAAATGATTTGTTGTTATCTATAACAAGCTCTAATCAGTCATTTGTAGTCAAACATGAATGATCTAGCACTAGTTTTTATAACCGACCAGTGATGCGCGTTGGACAATTGCTCGCAAACAAGCACTGTCCAGTATAGGATACGGCTTCCGCAATATGCCTTACCTCAACGGACGAGATGGAGGCGAGGTGGTCGTGCGTCATGTCGCCCTTGGGCTGGGCCCTCTCCTCCCCCGGCCGCCGCCACACCTCCCTGCGCTGGCCCTGAGCCCCCCCGCCCGCCCCGCTCTCCCCGCTAGATTTTTGTTCCGCACTCTCAGCTGCAGCTCGTCGTTTACGCTCAGCAGTCTCATACTAAACATTTAGAAAATTAAGACTACGATTTAACAGGTTTAAGCGTGGTGTTTTATTTGATTTTTATTTCCTCGTTTTGGGCACTTCAATAGCGCTTAAAAGGCGCAGTTTTATTTATGTGTACTAATCGCAAAAACTTCAAAATATACTAATTAGATATATTAAAATAATTATATATATTTAATAAATTATCAAAACAAATATCCACACAGTATTTGGTATGAAAGCAGTAATTTATAAATTATTTTTTTGTATTATTGTATTAGCAGAAGGTGATGTCAGGAGCCTTAAGAACAGATGAGCGTGCATGACAAGAGTTATGAATGTCAAAGAAGCAAGAAGCTATGAATGTAAGAATAAGCCTAAATAGCGCTCTGTTGTTCGTGCCTACCCCGCAAGGGACCTGGCGTTATGTTATGTATGTATGTATATTTTTATATTACTACCATTTAATAAATCTATTGTTAAAATACATATATTATCTAATTAGCATGACAGATATCCTCAAAAGATCCGTTGTTTCATAATTAAGCTGGAATAAGATAAGATTGTTCAGATTCATTTTAGATCACCTATATTACGTAGCTGTTATAACTATGCGCTGTAGTCACATAATTTATTCAATAAATTCTATATTGTCATGGAAATATTTTTGTGCAATAATCATAATTAAAATAATTAACATATGAAAATATTATGCAAAACATCCCAAATACCTTTTTTCTATTTTCATCAAACAGAAGCAGTAAACTCTCTCGAGCAGATTGAAATGGATTTGATGACATTAAACTGCGCATGTAATAGTATACCGCATCTAATTTTCGCCTCTGGAAAAAAACAAGAATTTCTTAACCACTTGTGTAATAAGCATGTTAATTTTGCAGGTTCTGCAGCCTATAACCCTCACTGAATGTAGTCCAACAAGGACTTGGCTGGTTTTTAACATTTCCAGAATGGAATGAATGTGATCCAACACCTAGTGCTTCATTTTTCAATAAAAAGTATTTATTTAGATCTAAGTATGAGGGCGTCCAGTATTTCATATATAAAATTCATCTCTAGATATAGACAATGTTAATAGGATGAATGTCAATTAAGAGAGTGAGGAGTTTGCTTATTGTACCAAATTTCTTTAAGATGATCTATATTTAACTTAACACCTCAAGTATAATAATTAAATATATGGGTATAATATATAGTATTAAAATATCTAACTATATTAATCATTCAAAATTACACTAGATTTTATGACTCAAGCCTCTTAACCTTTACCTCTATTTATACCGTAAAAGAAAAATAGACAAATGTTAAACTTACTGCATATATTGCTAAAATTGCTAATTGATTGTATGGCCGTCCATTCTTCGGATTGATCTGTTGAGCTTTTGTATACCATAGTTTGCTTTTAGCATAGTTATTTGTTTCGTTCACTTGTTCTTTATACCTGGCCAAGTCCCCCAAAAACACATACAACTTTTGCACTGAGATCAAAGCCAACCCAACATAACCGAGCCCTTTCGGTGGCACAACATGATTGTCATTTATATAATCCTCAACATTGAATTTATATGCTTTTTCCAACATTTGAATAAGATTCTCGAAATAAACATTGCCTTCATCTATTATTGTATTTATTAATTTCACTATTTTAGGCTTGTTCTCTGGCGATATTTGCGAGAAACTTCTTCTTAATACTTCAATGAAATTGTAATATAAAATCTTCCAAAAGTTATGTTCAACATTATCAGCCTGACAATATTTTAAGTCGGCCATAAGAAGCTTCTGGAGGGCGTTTTGTAAACATAACCTGAAAATAAATACATTGCTTAAGAGTTTCCAAAATAATGTGTCGAATTTGCGGGATTAATTTCGAAAAGAATTAAACGTCAACTGAAAATTCACATACTTTATTAGCAGTACACATACGTAATTCACAGTTCTTACAATTACAACCAAAAACAGCCATTCAAAACCGTAAGACAGGAAACCGTAACAGCATAAAACGCGCGTACACTTACAAACACCTTAATCTCAATTGATACTCGACTAAATCTGTCACAAGGGGCCAACCTTATACATCCGTAGTAGTGGAACACTATCAAGTCAATAAATGGCGCTATACAATAATTGAAGTCGCAAACTATTTCTGGCACGTTCAAAGAATATATACAAATTTCCAACAGTAGTAAATGGGTCTACGCCTGCGAGGCATAGCAATAGCCTCGGCGGAAGATTTTCCTTTGAGACAGAGGAGCATTCCACCTTGCTCCTTCACGCCTGACAGGTCACCCTAGTCTTGGAGTATTAAATAGAAATAGACCCAAATACATGCACACCATTCAGTGGAATTCTCAGACTTATAAACTAAGTTCTATTTTAGAACTTAGAATTTTTTAGAACATTTTAGAACTCTTAACTTCTAGACATTTTTAGAACTCTTTTTATTCTGTCTTACTGGAAGGTCGACCATAAACACAAAGGAATTAGCGAATTTAATTAGACGGTTACATTTCAATTAGAAAATTGATGCAAACAAATAACATTTTTTATTTTTTTTTGACTTGACTTTATGTTGTTGGTCCGAAGACCTCACAACTTTACCGGGGTCTTTGGGGCGAGCGCCTTCGCTAGGCGAAAGCGCTCGAGCCCGGGGGCAACTTGCTTGAGGGAGCTCCCTAGGGAGTTTTACCTCGGCTGGACTGTTGCCATGAGAGGGGGATGAATCTGATGATGCCCGCCAATGGGCGACACAATGAACTAATTGAGAACGGGCGTCGGGTAATATAAAGCCCGAGAAGGATCCCGGCGGAGCGGGATCGGCGGTTCGCGGCGGCCTACGCTATCTTACTGCCGTTTCGCGACGTGTTATGGCTGGGAAAGAAGAAACGGCGAAAGAAACTTCCCAGCAACACGCCTAGTCTATCCTGTGGGGGCGCTATGTCTCCTGGCGTCCCTCTCGAGGACGTGGAGAGATCGTGATTGGCGTTGTCTGAGACGCCGCCGTCTATGTCTGTCTGTCGGTGCCTGCCAGCCTGCCGTCCTAACCACGGGCGGGCTGATCCGGGCCAGCCGTTTTGTAATAGCGTCGACCTTGTCCGTAAGGACATTACGCGGTCGTCGCACGAGAGCCTTTCGCCGAGGCTTGTAATCGGACGCGGACACGACGAGCGGATTTCGATGGTGCGGCGCGAGATCGAAATACTTACGCGAGAGCGACGTAATGTAGTTTTTGATGGAGGGAAGCTCCAGATCGCGGTGGAGGTCGACGTTACGCATATAGAGGGGAGCACCGACGGCTCTGCGCATGAATTTATTCTGCACGATTTGCAGTTTATTTAAATGGGTAGGCTTGGCATGGCCGAATACCACACTCGCATATGTCATGATCGGGCGGAAACAAATAACAATGATGAATGAAATGAACAATAAAACCAGGCATAAAATGGGTTATAGATAATTTAAATAGCAAGGGTTATAAAAACAACTGGTTGCGTTTCAGTATCTCGGAACACTTAAAATATATCATTCTTGCAAATTGTTCGTCTGCTATGGGGTTTCCAAATTTAATCTGGAGACCCTGCAACTTACCTAGTGTCAGTGACATCGTTCCAATGTTCGGCTAATGCAATCGGCCCTCGCAAAATAAACGCTTGCAGAATGGCATCGGCGCGGTCTACCTCTTGTAACAGCGCACGGTGTCGGGCAGCCCGCGCGGCGTCGTTCGCGTCATAGCTAGGGCCGCCGCGCGACGCCGTCTCCCTTATATCTATAAATAGGCAAAACACTTCACCAAGAATCCGAACAATGTAGCCTAGGGGCTTAAAAACAGTAATTCTTGGAGAATCGCATTATGAAATTTACACTTGTCTAAATATACTGGTGGTTGCAATGCCCTGTCTGTACATGAAAGCTATTTAAATAAATAACTGGAATACACTAAAGTGTATTCCATAGTGTACTCCATCGTTTATATATAAACGATGGAGAAAACGATGCAATTATTTTTAGATTTCTTGTCTGTTCGTCGGTTGGCTGCTTGTTCAAGATTCACGTAAATCTACTGGACCGATTTCGATGCGATTTTTGTTGTTCACCAGCAAATTCTTAGACTTAAAATATGCGCTAATTTTTATTCAGAGATTTCCGCCTTTCTGAGAATGATGTAAAAAGGCCAGATTAAAAAATAATAAGTCCAATGTGATTCCTTTACTGAACTAGATAACGTTTATAGGTTGTATAAAATATCTGATTTGGTAAAAACAAATTATTATGTGATCAATTTCTTTACAATTGCAGTATTCAATAGGAAAAATCTAAAATATGTAATCGGAACGACTGCACACATTTTTAGGCCACACAAGTAAAAAATTAAGTTAAATTAAGTTTCTATTAAATTTTCGACTTAGTCTATAAAGAACATATACTAGACTATTGTCATATGTTCTTTACTGTGCTATCGTACAACACATACATACATACATAACTTCACGCCAGGTCCCTTGCGGGGTAGGCACGAACAACAGAGCGCTATTTAGGCTTATTCTTACACACCTCACTTGCTTCTTCTTACAACACATAATAGTATAAATACTAAGATTTTTTTTATTTACTCACTTCTTTCCAATCTTATATCTATTTTCGTAGGGCTAGTTTGAACAACAATTGGTTTGGATGGATTCTGATGATCATATAAGGTTTTCGAATTTTCCGGAGCATTGACACGCCTGAAAAATATTCCCTGATTTGATTTCACTCAAAAAAAAATTAGGTCAAAATAAATTTATAAGTTTCTAGTAGAGTATATTTAGTATAGTTATGCAAGATTTCATTTGGATTAAAAAAATAACATTACTATTACCGCTCTTGCGGCCATAAAATTTAGCAATTATTTTACCCTAGATCTTTTTGAAGATGCGGTATTGAACTTTGAGGCAGCATGATTAGCCCTGGTTGGGTAGTACAAGAGTCTGCTTTCTCCGAAACTACACTGTTTAGTCTGTTGCGTTGGTGGGAGTTCTCAGAATTTCTGAAAAATAAAACAAAATCAAACAACAATAATAGAACAAGATATAAAAAAAATACTAATAATTAATTTTTGATTAAAACCGTGGGCCTCAGGTGCTTGATAGAGGAATAAATTAACTTTTACCTTTGGGGTGCCAAAAGGTGGATAGATATATAATTGTAGTTAACTAAAAAGTATTATGCTTTGAGATGTACGAAAAAAATGTGAACCGGTTTCCTCTGGTTGTTTTCGAATCATGCATTAAACAAGTATAAAGCCACATTGCAGAGCATTAGTGAACTCATTTATTACGCTCAATATTATCGCCAAAGTCTTTCACTTTAAAAATACCGTTTGATCTCGAAAGCTCTGTATCGAGTCTCGTTCGTATATTTAGTAGTTTTCACAAAGGATGAGATCGCAACGCCATTTTGTTCGATATTTTCATCTATCCCGCGAAAACGACGTCATTTATCGGAACGAAAAGTATCATAAGGTACGCTCCAGGATATTAGCTATCTCTGTGTCAAATTTTATTTAAATCCGTTCAATAGTTTCCACGTGATGTTCTAACAAACAGACAATCGAAAATTCTAAATTGCATTTTAGGAATCTGCTTGTCCAAATTATCCCCCCTGATTTTTTTCACATTTTTAAACGCAATGAACAAACTCGAACCATTTACAGATTTATTATATTATAGTAAAGATGGACAGTAGATATTTTGTATAAAAACAAGGAACAGACTGGTTTGTTTTTATCGCAGGAGATCAGCAGACAGGCAGACAGCCCACTTGATGAACAGCGGTTACCATCGCCTATGGACATTTGCAACACCAAAGGTGCTACGAATCCGCTGCTGCTCTCTTTAGGGAGACTGGAACCTGGTCACTAATGCCGGAACACAACACAAGGTTGTTATGGCGGCATACTCTAGACCAGGGATGATCGCCATCCAGTCGGGCAAATGCCCTACCACCTGGCTGTGGGTTGTTTTGTCGCCTCTTACGACAGGCCGCCGGGCCGCAGGAAATTGTTTTCTTTCTCCGTTCCTGCACGGCTGGTGGCGCTGCAGTCGAAATTTATGTGTGTTGCGAGTTACTGGAAGATCGTAGTTCATTAGTCTTCTTCTTACCTGTATATTAACTTACTTATCTTGGGAGCTCATCTTTTTCGACTCGATTATCTCCTCGCGCCAGTTAGTGGTGGCCGGTTGGGGGGCGTCGGTGGCGCGCGATTGGCGGCGGCCGGTGCGCCTGCGCGCCCTCCTACCCCCGCCACCACCCCCCTCGCCCTTACCGCCGCCCTCACTCGACGCCGGCGCAGGCGACGGCCCCCGCTCAGCGCTAGGCGTGCGACCATTGCTCCACGATCCGTTATTCTTCTTCTGAAATGTACAGCATCCTATGTTTTGACATTCTTTAATTCGTCGACACTTTTTGATACCAATCCGTTCACTAGGTTCAATAGGGAGGATGATAATCGAGTCAAGTGAGAGGATTTTTATCATCCTACAAAACATCATGGCTTCATAAATTTTATAAGAATGTACAAAATTATAACATTATAATTTTTTATAAGTATAAGGATAGTCATAGAGTATTCATTATAGTTTAAACAGTAATCAAAATTAGTTCTATGTGGATATTTACAAAATAAAACAATAAGATGGTATTTCAAGGCCTGTTATTTATTATGTAAATAAAGTTAGTGTTTATTGTAAGATTTATTGTCTGCTCAATCCAGCATTAAACTTTTGAATCGAACAACTTCTTAAACGACAGTTTTGATTTTTATGTTGTCTTTGATGAATGGCCAGAAATCTTTTTAAGTGCAAAAGAATATGCCACGTCACAAATATTATAGAACATCTGTCTAGTCTATAGTAAAACTTGTTAAAATAAATAAATATATAACATTTTTGAGCTCACCTGTGCTGCAGTCGACCTCCCACCAGCCTTATTAACAGCTGAAGGCATTCTAAAACCATCATTGTCCCTTGGACTTAAAGCACGATTCATAGATGTGTCCCGGCTGTTACACTGAGATACTATTCTCCTAAAATACAAAAGTTGAAAATATTTTCATATAAATATATTTTATTGGGATTTAAAAAGAAATTTTGTCAGTACTACACATACCCCTCTGTGCTTTGTTCTCTGCTATAAGATCGTAATGAGCGCCATCTATCTAAATCATCTCTGCTGTTTCCAATAGTTGAAGAGCGATTACTTCTGTGACTATCCCGTCTTTCTCTTTCTCTATGCTTTAGATTTGTGAATATTGTCTCATGCTGAACACTAGCATTGCTGTCTTTTCTTGTTCTTTCAGGTTCATGTTGTACACTTGCAGTACTATCTTTCCGGTTTCGATCTTTCCTTTCAGAGTTCTTTATCCCTCGGCTGGAACTCCTAATAAGAAAACAGTTACACAATACATTTATGATAGCAATGTCGTAATGTTAATGTTTATTTAGTACTAGGATATGCTCGCAACTTCGTCCACGCTTGACTTGAAACTATCGCAAGATTCCCAGGACACAAAGTACCGCAGCGTTTAAAAAATAATGTAAGTTATCGTTTTAGTGAAAACTGTGTCGGAATAAGCTAATTTTTAAGCACTCGAAAAACTACAAACCGCTCTACAAACAAATATTACACATTTCATTACATAAAAATTTGCTGTCGATCAGCGAAAACCGCATCGAAATCAGCCTAATCGTATTTACGTGAATCAATGAAACAGAGCAGAAATCTAAAGAACATTGCATCATTTTTTTAAATAGCTTCAATGTAACGACACGGCTTTTTCAGAATTTTATAATATTCTAGATATTGAATGTCTTTTTGTTTCTTTACTAGAGACAGAAAATTAATATTTATAGAAGTTATGTCTAATTTCTATGAAGTGGTTTGATAGATAGATTATTGAAAACAGCCATACCGAACTTATATTAAAAAACCTGTTTAGATAGATAAATAACACTCTATTGTACACCATTACAGAAAATACAGATGACTGTTTATGCATTTAATAACAAAAAATGTTATTTGTGATCAGAAACCATATAAGCAGATGAATGGAAAATGGTTACAGTCATGCAGATAACATCTAACGTTACACTTTCTTTCTTCAATTAGAACTATATTCGCATCCTGGTCCAGGATAATATGCGCCCGTTTTAAATGTCAAAGTGGGTTGATGTTCTTTATATTTTGTACAGGCGTATACAATCCTCTCTCATTAGCAGTGGGAGCGATACTGGGGCGTGGGCAGATAAATCTACTGTGGCTCCTAAAAAGATCCTCCAACTTATCAATTGCGGATAAGCTACTTGTATACAAGGCTATCCAAGTTTGGAGGAGTGCTAGCCAATAATGAAGTACACAAATTCTCAACTCTGCCTAAAGTACAAGAGGAGTCTCACCCACACCTGCACAAAATACAACCAAAGAAATATGGAACATAATACAGATAGCTCATTCATTTAAAATGTAAGAAAACTGTATTAAAATAATCTTTTTTTTTTAAGTTTTTCAATACAAGCTTTTGAGATCCTGGATATCATGTAGCAGCAGAGTGCTAGCCAAAACAAGTAAAACGAGCCCAAACACGACGGGTCTATCTTGTATAGTACAGGAGTTCCTATGGGAACCTTCCGACTTCACCATCAGATCAGTTCAATGGTACCATATTATTGCATTGTCACGCGAAATACTTTCGTGCAAAATTTCAGCTCAATCGCAAACCGGGAAGTTGGTCAAATTTAACTTCCAACATTCCACCCGAACTTACATACATACATAAGTATATCCATTGAAAGTTAAATAAAAGCTTGTAAATACCAACTCTTTTAATCAAAAGTTTCAGATATATCTCATTAGAACTCTCAAATACGACAATTACTTTTTACCATTTTTACCACTCGTAAATATGATGGAGGACGCAGAGCATTTTACCTGAAATAATTTTTGAAACCAACCTTCTATCTTTATGTCGCGATTTACCGCTTCTCTTTGAATCACGAGGTTCATTTCGTTTAGAATCTTCTGAATTGTTTCGAGAGATCGGCAAATTTTGGGAAAAACTTGTTGAGGATTCACCCATATCATCCAATTTAATATTTTTTTCTACTTCTTCTGTCCAATCCTTTAAAACAAAAATAAACTGTTATATACACATACTTTATGTGTTTTTAGATTCTCAATAGTGAGGTCTACTTGTGTCAATCCATTGTTCAATCCAAATCCTAAGCCAAAATCAGGTGGAATGTAGCCATGAAAAAGAATACATGGCAAGGAGTTCTATTATTATACTAAGGTACAGTTCAAAACAGAGAAACAAATTTATATCTTTAATTTACTCATAAAATGTATATATACTGAAAGTTTACTTATAACAAAGTTGAATCTAGTTTACTACCACTACTAGTATATATACTACATGTAACACTCAGATCAATTAATCAAATTTAGTTTGCACAGTTGTTTCTGCCTTTAGAGGAAAAAAATACAATGTTTTATTACTATTTACTCAGTCGCAGACATTTTATTAATGAAAACCATCTACTTTAGTTTTTAACCGACTTCAAAAAAAGGAGGAGGTTCTCAATTCGTCGGGATCTTTTTTTCTTTTTTTGTTGCTTTTTTTTATGTATGTTCGCCGATAACTCCGTGATTTATGATCCGATTTACGTGATTCTTTTTTTGTTCGACGCGGAATAGCTTCCAATTGGTCCCCTAAAAATTTTACATAGTTTGGCCCAGTAGTTTTCATTTTATGATCATTTTTCATGGAAATAATTTTCACTCTGTTCCATATGTTCGCCGATAACTCCGTGATTTATGATCCGATTTACGTGATTCTTTTTTTGTTCGACGCGGAATAGCTGCCATGTGGTCCCCTAAAAATTTGACTTAGTTTGGCCCAGTAGTTTTCATTTTACGAACATTTTTTTGTTCCCGGTTCTTGGGACCTATATTTTTTAAGAAGCGCGGCACCATTCGTGGGTCCACCCATACATAGCTAGACACTAAAAAGTAACAAATAAAATTTAAAAACTTCGTTTAAAAAAACCGACTTCAAAAACTAAAAAACTAAAATGTATAAAAAAATAACTTATTTCTTAAGCTATTATTATTAATATATATTATCTAAAACATCTTGAAGTCGGTGCAAAGTAAAACATAAAAATTACTATATTTTGAAAATTACTAAGCACCGACTTTAAGATGTTTTAGATAATATATATTAATAATAATAGCTTAAGAAATAAGTTATTTTATACATTTTAGTTTTTTAGTTTTTGAAGTCGGTTTTTAGTATTAAATAACAATTTCTTTTAAAGACAGCTTTAGCAAATGATTATGATGAAAACAATATACAATTGTCAGTGGAATAACCTTCTGAAAAATTTGCTGTTTTACTGGCACTAACACTAAGGTATAAGAATAGTTCTCATGCGCAAACAGATGCTTTTAGCTCAGAACGGCCAAGATTCTCTGTCAGCGGTTCCACATAGCGACTGCGGTCGTTATGGTTGTGGCGAAAACGTCAATTATGACGTCATTATTTTTGATCACACAGTGCGCACAATATCAAGACGTGGGTCGAAGTGGGCGTTCACCATAGAGCATTAAATCTCTCTATCGATTAACATTAAAGGCGCGATTTTCAAAACAACCAATGACATTTGTGTATTTCGTGGTTAATGATACCAACACTCCATAATCCCTTCCACTAGAGTTGACTATTGTAACACTTGCAAGCAAAGCAATGCAAGTGGAACGGGAAAAATAGTGGTTGTGAATGTGTTCATAGTGAGTCCTATGTGGAACATAGCCATAATAAATTTCAGGCTTATTGATACACAAGCAAACCCGGGCTATTCAAGGAGAGCCATGTTGCACATTAAGTACCTTCTACATTTCCACCCTACTAACCTACAGACATTGCATTGGCTCTTAATTATATTGTAAAGTTAAACATATATTATAATATCTATAGATCTATCTATAGATAGATAGAAAATACTTTATTGTTTACCACATACATATTATAATACTCATAGAAGGTATAAAACTGCTGTGCTCTAACAGGAATTTTATTCTAATAGCACATTGTGATACTCTCAGAGGAAATAAAATATAGATGGAGCCAATGTAAACAAAAGCATCCAATGAGGTGAAGCATTTTTAAATGTGTGTGTAAACATAGGTAATATACAAGTGGTTGGCATCTGCATGGTTAATAGTAATGTATCTACTGGAAATCAATCCACCTTTATCGGTACTAATTCAATAAATTTAATTTGATTTAATACCAAGTTCTCATAATGCACTGCAAAGTGATGGGTATACTATTCTAATATTTGCATCTTTTAGCAGGCTTCACATTGAGACTTTGAAATAATCTTTCTATTAATGTTACAACTCTAACATGATAAATTAATGTTTTATAAAATTCTTTTTATTTTTTAAGGATTATCACAAGCCTCAGTTGGCTAATGAATATTATTCTAAAATATGGATCTGTTTAAACAGCGTAATAAAGCGCAAGTATATATTGATATATTTTCACTTAATGTTACACATTAGTTAGCAAGTTAGTTAACATAACACTACATATGCAGTAATTGTACTGCATGTTTAATTTGATATCAAAGTAAACCTAATTCGTAAACAATTATTGTTTATCACAACCAGCTGTGCAAACCACATTCTAAGAATCACCAACACAGGAAATAATAAATAGGTATAAGATAAATATTGAGACCTCATGTGTAGAAATATCCATACTATACCTACAAAAATATCTTATTTTTTATTTTTTTTATTGCAGGAGTTCAGCAGACAGGCACACGGCCCGCTTGATGGAAAGCGGTTACCATCGCCTATGGACATTTGCAACACCAAAGGTGCTACAAATGTGCTGGTGCTCTCTTAAGGGAGACTGGAACCTGGTCACTAATGCCGGAACACAACTCAAGGTTGTTGTGGCGACATACTTTAGACCAGGGGTGGTAGCCATCCAGTTGGGCAAATGCCCTACCACCTGGCTGTGGGTTGTTTAGTCGCCTCTTATGACAGACCGCCCGGCCGCAGGAAATTGTATTCTTTCTCCGTTCCTGCACAGATAGCTTCTAAGGTTAATGGCTACTGTTTGTTAGTTCCCCTTCTTGGAAACTGTAGAGGTATTTTTAGGTCCAATAAGATCAACATAAAATACTTTTATATAGAGGAACTGGAGGGTAAAAGTACAATAGAAAATTAAAAAGTTAAAATCGTTGATCAATATCAAATTACATTTTGAAAATGTCTAATTGAATGAAAAATATTGCTTTAGCAAAGAAAATACCCTTAATATTAACTACAATGATCTGTATTTGTTGTTGGTACAGTCAAGTTCATTAATATATATGCATTGACAAGGCTTCAAAATATTGTATGCAGTAGAATGTTAAAAAATATCTTTACAATCAAACAAATCAATAATTTGTGGTCAACTTTTAGATTCATTTATATGAGACAGACTCTGTTCAATAATATGTATGCATTACGATCATAATTATGTGTGCAGTGATGGATTCATAAATATTTTGAATATAATTTATGTTTAAACTTGTCAAACATTAGATTTTATGAAACCTTTCAAACTCTTTAGTCAAAGTTTGCGATTGGTAACATTAGTTACTGGTCGAAAAGATACATTTGTTTTTTTTCAAAGATAAAGTGTGTTTACCTAATATTTTTAAAAGATAAATTAAAATTTCATCTTCTTTATTTATTATTAAAAATGTATAGAATTGATGAACATATAACTCATAAAATAGTGTGTATGTGTGAGGAAGGTATTTGGGTAATTGGGAATATCAAGAAATACTATTTCTTTATGGTGCAGAAGGTGACTGGAAGAGGGTGATGTAAAAAGTCATGCGTCCTTTGGTCGACCTAGAAAAACAACTTACGAAAAAGATATGCAATTGGTGGAAAAATCCCACCACAAAGCCTAGATCTTAACTCCATAGTGAATCTATGGGGGTTAATGATCCAAAATTGGGATAATAGTGAAACTCGTACACAAGAAAATTTAAAGGCTTACGTTCATTCCATCTGGGATAGTTTTAGAAATCGGGATTACTGCTACAAAATAGGGGAGGATCAATGAGGACTCGCTTACAAAATGTCATTGACGTAAATGGAGCGTACACAAGATTTAAAATTAATACTCGCTGGCTAAGCCATATTTTAAAGCGGACAAAAAAGCGCTTAGTGCAGCCACTTGTCTTTTTCATATTTATGTACCTAGACTATAAAGGTATTTAACAGACATAAAATCGACGCCTTTCAATTGTAGTGCTGGAGTCGGATTGTCAGAATTCTGTGGACAGCTCACAGAACAAATGTTTATAAACTGGAAGAGCTTGAGATCCGAGATCACCAGATGTTATCAGCAGTGTGCCGACAACGTATACTACTGAAGTACTTTGACCACATACCGCGAAGGAACCCAGACAACATGCAGAGACTCGTGGTCACTGGGAAAGTTGAAAGCAAGAGACATTGTGGTAGATCTCCAAATAGTTGGCTTGACTAGATTGCTGACCAGATAAACATTTCAATAAACTTGGCCAGCCACTATGTACAGAACCGATCTCCGTGGAACAGAGTTAATGTTCTCACTGCTATCAAAGTCATAATCCTCAGCAATGAAGGAACAACTTGAAAGAAGAAGCTATTTTTTATATATAAAAATGTATTAAAGTTCATTGAAATGTTTTTATTTTGTTGATGTTCCTTTCAATTTTTGGTTGATAATGTTAAGAGAAGTTATTTCTTTTTTAGTTTCGTAGTTACAGAAAAATAAATAAGTTTTCCAAAATCTTATTTTTTTAATTCGTATACTTTATTCTACAAGTACCAAGTTAAGTAATACAACGAGAACACATTGATTTTGATATTAATTAGAATCCTAAAAACGCTAGCTAGTTACGCGACATTGCCCAATGGGCAGTTGCACATATTGGCAACAATGCATTATTACTTGCATATAAGGTACTGCAAAATAAATTCTAGGAAAAAGACAATTTGAGTGAAATTCTCATATCTATAAGATATTTATGAATATGTGTTTAGTCAGATATTTTTGAATCCTATGCTATTGAGTTATATTTGATCATATGGCTGGTTACAAATTATTGTAAAGTGTCCAGGCATATATTATTGAACCAATTATATGATGATATATTAATGAACAACAGACTGTAAAGATATTTTTTAACATTCTAGTGCATACAATATTTTGAATCCTTGTCAATGCATATATATTAATGAACTTGACTGTACGTAATAAAGAGGTATTATCCTATTATGTTGTTTTATTTAAATTTATAATAATAGGATATTTGGTTGAAATTTTCCCTGTAATATTCAGCTTCGCAATGTGGAAAATTTTCCTTTCCTGAATAGAATTCTATTGTTGAATAGAATCTGGAGACAAATATAAAAGACTAGATAAAAATGTTTCTATAAAATGATAATGTTTAATCAACTAAGCTATTAATAAAGTTTGAAGTATAAAACATAGTTGTTACAGGAGAGCTTGTCAAAGTTTCTGATGTGAATAAGGTAATAAACAAAAGGAAAGTACTTTATTTTATTCAAACCCATGGCGCTTGTGCTTTAAAGAATCAAATGAACAACATACTGTTACGTGCAAGCAGGGGTAGGGTACGCTCTTATGGATTGGAAAAAAATTTGGCAAAAATACCTGCATACCAACATTTTGAATATTTTTGTGAATATAAGTGACCTGATTTATTATGTGCACACTATGTCAAATTTTGCTAGTTATTTGTAAGAACACACTTTTTGAAATTATAACCTGCGTGAGTTCTTTGATTACAAAAACAACTATTGAAATGAAAATATCAATATAGTTTACTATGAAAATTGACCCTATTTCGAGACAAAAATAAAATATTTCAAAAAGGTTACATTATTTAAATAATTTTTTAAGTTGTAAATTTAAAATTGGGTCAAGATATTATTAAACTGAGTACAAAATAAATATTTTATTTTATATGTTTTGTTATTTATGTTTGATATGGCAAATTTAAGTAATTCTTCTGATAAATTGCAAATTTTGTTTTGGGATTATTTGATTTTAAGTATGTGATATGTCTAATAGACTAAAATAATATATATTTAATTAGGTTTTTGGAAAAATAAAAGGAATCACAAAATGTAGTATCACATTGTTAAAAAGGCAGTTCAATATATATGAAAAAATTAATTAATATCAAATTATGTAAACAGGGAATAATTGATTTAATAAATGATAAAACAGATATATATATACATAAGTAAATAAGGATAAATAACAAACATGACACATTACCAAATTTGTTGAAATCTGTGAAGTGTTTTCACTATCAGCTTCATTGTCTGTTTCCTGCTTTTGGTTCTCCGTTAGATTGGATGAAGTAGTGCTGGCTTTACTGATTCCATTATGAGACACTGAAAATGTATTCATATTATATCGCGGGCTTCAAGCCAGAGGGGCGTATTAAAAAAATGTTTTTTTTTTTTCGTCTATCATTTATATTTTTATCTATACACCACCTCTGTTTTTTTCTTAATAGTAGGTTAATACTAGTAGAAGTACTTTCATAGACAGACATTGAATACATTGAAAAATCTTATTCAGTTTTTTGTATCTCCTGAAAAGTTGGTTTTTGCTTATACGCCCCTCTGGCTTGAAGCCCGCGATATGTATTCAATTATAACTACATAATTTTTCAAGTCTTTCTATACTCAGATATTTTCAAAACTCCTTAACCAATCTACCATTTATTTTATGTCTAGTTTCTTATATTTTACCAACCATTCATTTGTTTACTATTAGTTAAAATTTGACATAAGCTCTATAGAACTAAGGCAAGTGAATGAATAGTAAGATATATATACCTACCGAGACCTAGATATATATACCGGCCATTGATGTAAATGTTATAAATAATATTAGATTCACATCATTCATTCTATTACATTTTAATGTAATGAACACAGATCATCACAAAATTCTTAGAGTGATTCACTTAAAAGCTATAAAGTGACTTATAGTTTTTTACTAAAAGATTTTAAATTACATGAAAATATTAATATTTAAATAAAATATGAGTTTGTAAAATATATAATAATATGCATGTTAAATTTTTAAGAAAATCTTTGACTAAAGGAGTACTTTTTAATGGAGTTTAAAAATTAATAAAAGACTGTTATTTTCTAATTACCATCATTCTCCAATTCTTTTTGACTTTCGACACTGCTCACCATTACATCTTTTTCTCTTTTTAACCTATCCTCAGCAGCATTTGTATCATACAAATTCATATATGAGTTACTGGTGGGTCGTATATAATTTTGTGAATCATAATTTTTATAAAAATTGGTTATAAATTTCTCCCTATCAATACTTTCGTTTTCTCTTAATCTCCCTCTCCCACGGCTAGGCAGTGTCTGAGACCAACTTGTTGTTCCAGCATTGTGTGTATTATAATCTTGATTGTAAGAATGTTGTAGGGAATAATTTGAAGGATGTCTGTCCCTTCTTGCTTGATCTGTGCTTTCATAATTATAATGACCAGATTGTTCCAAAAATTGCTTTCTAAATCGAGGTGGTATATTATCTAAATTCACCATATACTTTGGCCTTGATGTGTCAGATGCATAGCCAGCAGAGTTCCTCCTGCCTGAAGGTGGCTTACCACCAGATCCAGATTTATGCCTTACTGCACTTGACTCCATACTTCTGCTATCCCTATTTCTGTCCATACTATTTTTATCCCACTCACAATGAGACGGAGATATTGATCTAGTTTCAGATGCTTGCCTGTAATTCCTATTATAATTAATATCATTATTTGTATCATCTTTACAATACATATATGTTTTGTCCCTTCTATGGGCTCCTCTAGAATAACCACTACCATAACTGTTGTTTCTATCAGAATTCATTCTTCTATTATTATATTGACTAGAATTATCATACCTCATTGATGTCTTAGTCTGTCTATCTGTCTCTGAACACGAATCTCCCATTCTAGGCACATAAAGTTGCTGCTCCGGTTTTTTGTGGCGTGTGTTTGTCCCAAGTTGATCTCTAGAAGAATCAGTCATATCATCATTAATGGAGTTTTGAGATCCATAGTGATTTTCGTATTTGTTCCTTGGGCTATTGTTGATATCGTGGGAGTCCATTTTAGAATCTAAACCATAACTAGATCTCCTTAATGGTCCACTGCCAGGTTTGTAGAACTTTTGCTGAGGCTTGTTTCTTCTATACTCTTTAAAATCATCATCCATATCAACAATATACAAATGACATTTTAATGCATGACCATAACATACGTAGATTTGTAGCTTTGTGTTTATAAAAATCAGTGTATTATTAAGGTTATGTACAAATTTATAGGTACATGAACAATACAAACGAATCTTTCTGGTATTCTTTTTCAGTGTAAAACCGAAAAAGCGACAACAACGTACACAAATATAAAAAAAATATATAAAAAAACAGCACTGTAGATGTTTTCTTTAATACTATTTTCAAGTGACTTGATTTCAATTTAATTCAAACAAATATTGCAATTGTTGCAACTCGAAATCAGCATTGTCAAACTCAACTCAAACAAGTTAAACATGGACAAGATAGACCAGAGAGATTTTTGTAGAATTCCACATAAAGGCAGGCAAAGGAACCTTAGTCCATACAGTTCATTTGAATGTTTAAAGCTGTGTGCATATTTTACCTGAAGAGCATGACTTAAAACGTATTTGGATAATGATTTTTCCATTAAAGTGTGCACACTGAAAGACAAGTTAAAGACAAGACGCGGAAGAAATCTTTAACGTAGGGATGTTTTTTTTTTATGCGTACGGATAATACATTTCGTACCATCCTAAGTCCCCTCTCAGCTGTGGGGGTGGTACCGGACCGCGGCGATCAGCACCGCGCAGGGTGTGCGAAGACTCTTGACGGAACCAACTACTCCGCTAAACGTAAGCCTGCGTGCCATAACCGGCGCTTGTGTGTAAGAACATATGAGATGACGAGCGAAGCTACATCCATTCCGCACAACAAGCTTAGGTCACTCCGCGATGTCCTCCGGGTTGAGGAGAAGTCTGGCGAGGGAGCTCGCAGTCCTAACCAACTTGGGAGCCAACTTGGGGACATTTTGAACAACCATTTCTCGTTGAGAATGAGCCCCTAATACCGCACCCACCCTAATACCGATATGTCTGTCCTGGAGGTACCGCCTAATAACCTCTTGAGATACGGGGCGACTCCGTGAGACCGGAGCGCCGCCCTGTTCGACTGATGGAGACTGTTAAATGCGTTCGCTACGTCGAGCCATAGCACCAAGACATTATCCCTTGCCTTGGTGGCTTCTTCTGTAACTATTCGGAGTGCGTCGAAGGCATCCAGAGTGGAGCGCCTCCGCCGGAAACCAAACTGTGTCTCAGCAAGCCCCGGCTCCACGTTGTTTAGATGATCAATGAAGCGTTCTCCCAAAATCTTTCGCAATACCTTAGCATATTGAGCAACACTATGGGCCTATAGGCAAACGGATCATGAGGAACTTGAACCCCTTTCGGAATCAGGAATAGTCGGCCTTCCTTCCATTGCGAAGGGAACTGACCTGCCCTAATGCATGCGTCGAATAGTTCCCGCAGCTGATCGCATTGATGTTTTACGGCCACGAAGAGGAGCCGGCCTGAAGCTCTGTCGGGTCCCGGTGCCGTTTTCCTGCCCTAGAGCCTGTACAGGGTGACGTCAAGCTCTTCCTTGGAGATGGCTCCACCTCCGGGGTAGCAGGATTAGATATACCCATGTCGGAGGAGTAAGGACTCCCGGGTCCAGAAAGAGTCCGTTGATCATGGACCAGAAAACCTCTGGTTCGAGCGATTTCATAACCGTGGAGATGCAAGCCCGCATTTTACTGCGGGCCACACAGTGCGTGGTCCACGCATCACCCTCCATAGGGCTAGGTGCGATAAGCACAGCCGAGGGACATAACGTGGACGCAGACGCGACAACCGGGGTCGCGATCATGTTTGGCGCTGCGGGTCCGGGTTCGGTTTAGAAACTTTAGAAACCAGTGGCAAGAATGGAAGAGGCCTCCATGGGCGTCTTCCTGTTTTGTTACCGCCCCCGCCCCCCGCGATTCTTCATCTTCTTAGGGGGCAGTTGTGGGTTGTGGGGGGAGGAGCATAACTTCAGGGGTGAAGGGGTTTTGCACCACCTCCTTCGAGTCCAGAGGAACTAAGTGCTCAGGGTCACAGTGGGGGTTGAAAGCCCTCTTAACCACTCGCGGAGGCGGCGGCATCGGCGCCGTCACCGTCTTTCTCTTATCCGCCACTAAAGGCGGACGAAGAACGGGAGGGAGAAGCCAGCGATCCTCCATTCTGTTGAGCGGCTCGGGGAGGGCGGATCTCACCAGCTCTGCCTCTTTGCCCTGGATGCTTTACGCATCTTCTCGAACTCCTTGCGGTAAAATGCGATCTCCTCACGCAAGAAGTTCAGCTTGGTTCTCAGCCAGAGTTTTTCTGTACTGAGCTTCCGGGCTTCGTCGTTAGGTGACAAAGATGATCCCGCCGAGCTGGCCGTCACTCTCGCTCCTACGCGACCAGTGGCGACGTGAGATGCCGCGCGCACCTGTATGCCTGACGGGTGCGACAGCGACGCGGTGCCTGAACTTGTGATGACGATCGTGTTGGCAGCGCCCGCAGCAGATCAAACCGCTGTGCATACAGGTATGCGTTATTATGAGCAACGTGCCGGCCTGTGCCGTGCCTGGCATAATAATCTCTGCACAGAGGTTACGCTGGACACGACGGGCTCGGGCCGGCCCTCTGCGTCCGATACGTCCCTAACTTCCTTAATAGCACCTTTTGGTGCCGATCGTGCCGAAGAAGGTTCCCCGCCGCCAGCACAACGACCCGCCCAGGCTCATCAACTCTCGTACATTGGGCACTATGATTGCGCCGAGTGATGATTACCTTCGGCCTGGTCTTTCGAGGCAGGAGCAGAGGACTGCTTCCGTGGCTTTCTGGGGGAATCGCCACCCCGTTTCCCGGCACCGATCTCACTATCATTCAGCTTAGAAATCGGGATACGACATGACGGGCCAAAGGAAGCCAGGAAAAACAAACTTGGGCTCCTAAACGCACAAAGAACACAAAAATAACAGTCAAAATTGTGCTGAGGCTCAAACGAACTATGCGTGGTACAAAAGAGCGGTAAAAGTCTTTACCGCTGCTCGAAACCACGCGAAACTGGCACTAAAAGCACTAAACTACAACACTATGGGCCGCTTGCATAACGATCGCTTTTAAATAAAATTAGTTAATCATTCTCAATAAATAAATATTAAACTGCCTAAATACATTTTACATAAAATGTATTGACAGTTCTTTAAACATATTTAGGGCCAATTTTGCGTTCTGCAAGACACTAATGATATTTAACAGTGTTAAATGCATTTAGTGCTTCTTAAATAAATTTAAAAAACGTTATGTAATCGGCCCTAAATAAAATTAGTTAATCATATTAAACTGCCTAAATACGTTTTACACAAACGTATTAGCGGCAAATTAAAAGTCTTCATGACTTTTATTGCTATTTTTAAGCTTGTATATAACAATAAAAACTCTAAACGCGCTGTTAGCGTGACCAACAACAGCTTACGGATGAAGTAGTATTATAGAATCTGTGACTACAATAAACGTCAATTTTAGAAAGTTGTCTATAGTTAGAGGATAGCCAACACTTTTTGATACTTATATTGAATCATTTTCCTTTAATATTTTATCATTCAAAGATCAAATCAGTTTTGTTACCCTGTGTTTTCAACCTGCAAAAATCAAAATTGCAATGGGTTCCTAACCCGTAGGTGACGTTTAATTAAATTTTATTTATTTTATGAAATATAAAACTTCTACATTTCTGTAGTGTTAAGTATAAGTGTGTTGTTTTTATCAGTTTTTATCAACTTAGTTAATGAATACGAAATAATGTCCTTCGAGTATTTGCCCGTAGCCGAAGATGAAAATGAAGAACCCATAGAACTACCAATTGAAGAAGATGGTACTTTGATGCTAACGACTGTATCCGCGCAGTTTCCTGGCTGCTGCGGTCTGAAATATCGACATCCCGATACGAAAGCCATACGAGGTATCAGATTAAGAGATGGCAGATTGTATCCTCCTCCTGAAGGATGGGGTAATCACTTGTACATATGTAGTTTTCCAAAGGAAAACAAACGGAAGCCTGGAGAGACTTCTGAGGCCACAACGAGTAAGAATAAACGAAATGACAATCTATGCTCTGATCTAATAGTTTTAGGCTTGCCATGGAAAGCTACAGAACAAACTGTTAGAGAATATTTTGAAAAATTTGGCGAGGTTTTAATGGCACAGCTGAAACGGGATCCTAAAACTGGTATGTCTAAAGGTTTTGCATTCATCCGATTTGCTTCTTATACATCTCAGATGAGGGTGCTTGCCCAAAGGCACATGATAGATGGAAGGTGGTGTGATGTGCGGATACCTAATTCAAAAGAAGGATCAGTGGCATCTATGCCATGTAAAGTGTTTGTGGGCCGTTGTACAGAAGAATTAACAGCAAATGATTTGAGAGAATACTTCTCACAATTTGGAGAAGTAACAGATGTGTTTATTCCAAAGCCATTTAGAGCGTTTAGTTTCATCACATTTTTGGATCCTGAAGTAGCACAAAGTCTTTGTGGGCAGGACCACATAATTAAAGGAGTTTCTGTAAATGTTTCAAATGCCTCACCTAAACAAAATAAAACTGGCTCCAACCAACGCAATTTACCAAGCCGTAGTTATGAGGAAGGCCATCCTCATAACTTGTCAAATAATAACTCATGGAGCAGTCGTAACATGGACATGGTGAATATGCAGGCATTGAGCATGTCAGGCCAACATGGGCAGACAAGTGTTGCAGGTGGGGGAGGCCAGGCCCAAGGCGGAAGTATGCCCCTCGGAATGGGCGGGCTGCCAGTTAATCAAGCATTAGTAGCTGCAGCTCTCAACCAAGCAGCTGGTTGGGGCTTAATTAACAATATACCGTCCGGTGGGTCTGAGCAAGGCACATTTGCAGGGCCTGCTTCCACTGCTCCACCAGGCCCACCCAACTTCCTCTCTTGGATGCAACAAGGTAACTCTGCACAGGGACCTTCTAGTCAGTGGGGTCAGCGACACCAATCCCAAGGCCACTCCGTTTGATCCAAAATTTGATTTAACAAGCTCACAATAATCTCTGTGATTGTAGCAACAGTTAGATAAATATCACTTCTTTTTATCTACAAATATAAATACAATTTGGTTGTTTTGATGGTGAAGAGTTGTCAGTGTATTATATACACAATATAATATATATAGTTTGCTACTTATGTTGTTTATTTATTATGAAATTGCTTGTGTTTGTTGATTTTTCTAAAAATGTTAACATGGGTAGATTGTTTTATTACAATGCAAATATTATATGTAGAAAAGTTGTAAAATATAAAAGAAGTTATTATTTATTTATTTATAATCAAGCTTTTTTGTAAATTTTAATCATTTTACATAATAATTAACTACTAATGGATTACAATATGCAATTATATATCTACATTTCTAACTAAGAAGTACACCACCATGTATAAGACGAAAACTCTTTTAAGCAATTATCTGTGTTGTCTTTGTATGCCATGAGTGACCAGAAGATTTTGAGGGTATTATAAGAATAGCTGGTTTATGTTCATAAATTTGTAAATGTTGTAGTGTGACCTGTCTTGGACTCAAGCTTCTAATCACTAATGCATTGATTTATAAAATTATAAGTTAAGACTCCAACATCTAGTTGCTCTTACTCCATGATTTTCATAAGAATAAATAATAAATTAATGTCTTAGAAATATTAGTATATTTTTTTCTATTACTGATATTTATTAAGTTTCACAGGCAGTTAATATTCAGTACTTGCTTTCAAATTTTCGCAGCTAAATGATAAATTGATAATGCTTTAAATTAAGTATGTTTATTACCATCTAGTTCCTTTCCTTTTGTTTCTCTTGTCTCTCAAAATACATACATAAAACTAAGTCCTTCCATGTGATGTCACTCACTTAAACTTCAATTTTGTTTACTGCAGATACATTCATATTTTCTGGGTTATCAAATATCCTTAGATATCTCCAGTTATCAAAGTATCCAATGGCATGAAAATGATGTCATATAGAAGAAGAAAGCTTCAAAAAAGCTTACCATCTTTCAATAATACACTCTGCAGATATTGTCCTGCTCTAAAAAAATAAAAATCATGGCTTATATTATTGAAGTTTTAGTAGGGACCCTAATTTTATATAACATATACATCAGGGATAATGTATCGATCAAAAGGTGAACAGATTTGGAAATTTGTCCAGTAGTTTTGAGTTTATTCACTACAAACATAATACACTTAAAATAGAATAGCCTAGATATTTTCCATGAGATATCCTTATAAATAAATCACTCAAATAATCATTGTCCCTTATGTACTCTATGAAGACTTTGTTTTTGTTGTGATGAAGCATAGAGTATCAAATTTGGTGTCAGAATCCTCTGAAGAATAGTTTGTTACATCAAATTATTGAGCATTATGTTTAATTACATTCTTTGCGTTATAGAAGGCTATACAAAGTGTATAGCAATTTTATTATGAAAGCCTGTGCAATTAATTCAAAAATATTAATATATTTGCACTGTATATAATATGTTTATTATCAGTGATATATATTAATATGCATCATGCAGAAAGCAAGAGATAAATACCCTATTTCACACAGACAGGTATAAAGTATCAGGTCAAATAATATATTTAATTAAAACTACACCACTAAAATTCATGGCCAATGAATAAAAATATTGATGTTTTGGTCATTTGTTCTCTTGTTTGTATAAGGTCTGCTGCACATCTGTAAGTTATGGACACATAGGTAATTAAATAATAATTATAATCATTCACATGCAATTGTAACCACTTTTCTGAAGTATATTTTTTTATAATTTCTGTGTATGGAATAGTTAGGAATGTGATAATAAACTCAAAGGAGTCCTAATTCGCTAAGACCTAATTGAGGTGTTATTTAACGTGAGAATGCACTTGTGTATAATGTATATATGTAAATAAGCAATAATTCACAAAACACATTGTTATACATAACAAATTTCGGTAACTAATTTTTTTGTAGTTTGCAGTGTCATTTAAATGACAATAGTCCATTTCAGCTGCAACTATATGTTAATCTGGTTTGGGTCAAACTGGGATCGGCCCTATAGTGTTAGTGCCATAGTGAAAGTCATCAGTGCTTAGGGTAAAGTTTGAATTTGAGACCTGATACCTTTCTGATACTTATTTTCTGTGAAATATAGACTCATAGGTTACAGATCTAAAAATGCTTCCCCTAAAGTTTGTCTCCACAATCAACGCTGAGATAGTTTGATGCTAAATTTGTACTTATTATATTATGTATATGTAACACAATAGTAACTTGCTTAAACTGAGATTATACAAGTGTGTGTGTGTCTGCTGATATGTTTTTAAAAATTACTAAGAAATGTTAATGTATTATATATTTGCATGTCATAACGAATTAGGACTCTGGCTATTTATTGGTGACATCGCAAATGATTATATTATTTATATTATAGATAAGAACCTAGTGTTCTATGATTTTTAGAATGTAAATGTATAAAAATTGAACATTGCAAACTACAGGTGTACAAAGCCCCTAGGGTCGTAACTGCCTTATTAGGAAATCTTTCATGAATTATTGAAACTAGTAAGAATAAGCAAAAGCTAAAAATGCAAAAGTTGTAAGAAAACATTTAGCGCCAAATGTGCATTAAGAAATTAATGAGATTTTATTAGTTTCATGAAACTTGCATGATACTATTTTCACTGTATTCATTACACGACTACTGTCATTATTATTATTAATTCCTTTCATAAATTATTAATATTGTGCTACCTTCTTTAGTAATCCTAGATTCCCTCTACTCTAGAAAAAGATACATTCTCCAAAAAAATATTTCTGTGATACATCGTAAATTGTTATGATTTCTGGTAAGTAAAATGTTTTGCAAACATATCAGGTGTAGGTACCTAGTTTTTTAGTGAATATTTGGCTTGAAAATGTTTTCATGATCTATCTTAAGTACTCTACATCACATGAGTTATTGTTGTCTTATAATAAACCGTTCATTTCAGTTGTGTAACATCTCATGAAATAACATTTGGAATTTATACTTATCCAATATATATTCATCTCGAGTATTCCTTAGTATCCCTCACCTAACATCATGTTTAAATTTTTTATTACATTATATTATTTATCGCGCATACCTGCATAACAAACTCATTACTATCCTGTTTGAATTTTACCTTACTTAATATTAAGATTATGCAAAAGTGCTGTACAACATACTTTGTAGAGTCTGCTAAGGTTTTTAAAATATTTCACTTTATTTCAGAATCTATGTAAAATAACAAACCCCAATTAATATTAAATTAATTGGGGTTTATCTAAAGTAAAGAATGTTTAAAAAAATAGTTTTAATAGCCAAAAAGGATCGAATGTCGGTACTATTTGTGACAACAATCCATAGGCTATATGTGTACTTATTGGTTTCACGATTTTATTCAATGAATCTTCTGTATAGTCTGATCGCAGGCATACATAGCATACATAAAGTTTGATCACTGATATATCGATCGCCTGGTAAACTCAATTGCTAGTACCTAACTGTTCTTCTTTCTGCATGACTGTTACAAATTCTGATTTCAAACAATTAAAACTTATCATTTTTAAATATTAATGCTTTACTGAAGATATTTGATTCCCTTTTTAGTTTTGTCTTTATGTTATTTGTTTCATGCTGTAGTTTTGTACATTCATTGATATCGTAGCTAGGAAAAAATCAAACAACAAACTGTTACACGTTTATACATATTGAATGTATATTTAAAATAAAAATCTATTGATTGTTATATTGTTTGTGTGTTAATTATTATAACTTTATTGTGTATGTTTCCTCAGGTAAATGTGCGTATGAAATTAATTGACAGATACATATATAATATATATATATATTTTTGACGAAATAAATATTTTTATTACTGTGCAGTAAAGTGTTGTGTATTAGGCGCATAATGTACACATAGTAGTAGAGCAAATGTAGCATTTAGACCTATCAGACAATGTATATACATTTAAGTAATCCGAAGAATTTATGTATAACTGTATCTAATGGAAAGACTAACTTATATACAATTCACAATCTGAGACAAAATGTGTGAAATATTCTTCTGCTTGTGTGACAAGAATCTTCATTAATAACGACCCTAGACGACAAACAAATTAGTACAACCACTTACTTCTATTAATGAAAACACGTATATAACAGAATAAAAAATACATAGGTAGGTGTGATAATTGATTGCTTAACTTTGTTATCATTTTACATATCTATTTACTTCATCATTATACAGTATTGTATTCTTTATATTTTATTTAATTTTACCCTGTGTTTTATGCAATTTTTCAAAAATATAAATTATGTTAATAATCATCATAAACACGAATTTAAAAAGCCGTTCGCTAATATTATCCCCGCAAAATGCTATTGCGCCTGGCCGCCATTTTGGTGACGTAACCGTAGCCGAACACTCAGTAGGTACTGTTAGCATCACTGGCCGGCGAGTACGCGTACATATCGAGTAGCGGATGACGTCACGTGAATGTTAATTTGACAAGGTTCCAGCGCATTAACAATTTGCGACGATAATAACACTATTTTATTTTGTATTATCTCTATTCACTAACTGTGCAGTATGGTACACACTATATTATGGGGTCTTGAAAGGAATTAGTATATTTTTGCGTATGTTTTGCTTGGATTTGTTTTTTTTATTAACTTATTTAAAATGGCCATTTGTTGTTCGGTTTTAATTTATAATGTGTGTCGATTGTCGGTTTAGAGAGTAAGAATTTGTTAAAAGTGTGTTAAACTTAATATATAAATCAATATCCATTGTTCTTATGAGCAATACTTTGAATTACTTATACCAAAATATTGTAAGTCAATTTTAAATTAATAGAATAACTTAGACAACACGGAAATCCAAACAAAAGTTGAACTTTGAACTATGATAAAAAATTTAACACGCGCACATTTATGTTCGTTTAATAGCGTTGACCACGTCGCCTTTCTGCTAGTAAGTTAGATGCTCTACTGTATCTGTTTTAGTCCTTAGTGTCAAGGCGTGCAAAGGGATTATATTGTCTGAAAAGAAATCAGTTTAATAACAAAAATGCGAAGCAAGTCTATATTTCTTAAGGTGCTAAAAGTCGTATGGATTAGGATTTATGTACAAAACCTCGATTCAAGTTGGAATGAAAACGTGTGTTGCAAATTGATACGTAGTGTTAGCCCGGTGAAAAGATTATAGCAATCCTAGCCTGGCGTCGACGTATAATATACGTGTTAAAGTGTATAAGTAACTATTTATAAATAGTTTTCTTCGAATACCCTAATAGACGTGCAATAAATAATGCAAATGTATAGTTAAATTGAAATTATTGTTATTTGTACCGACTAGTACTATTCGGAAAACCAAGGCTAATTAAAGATATAGAGAAAGATGAAATCCCATTTCAAATTATTCAGACTTTAGACTTGATTTTCCGAAAATATATTATTGTATTACCGACCCTGAATAGAAAAATACTAATTTCTTTGTTTTGGCAACAACAAGTACCTAATTAAAATTATATTTTAGTTCTGAACTTTATTCTTAGGCCTCGCACACATCAAATCGGTAGCAATTTAGGAACAGAATTTAAATCCGATGTGTAATTAATTTCGTGGTGCACGCGAGTTCCATACATTTCAGATCTTGCGGGATAGAAATGATAAGAAAATATATAAGTCCCTTTTAACTAACTTTAACTTATTATAAAATTATTATTTTTTTGGGCAAATATATCATATCATATTTAGTTCGTGAAAGGCATAAAAAAGAGATTACTTGTATGTCTGAATATTTTTTGTATAGCAAGTTAACACTTGCTCACATAGAATATCCCTTTAATTTCCATATAAAATTACATACATAAAATAAAATTAAATACATTTCTAGGATTCATTTTATATTTAGGACGAATTTGTTTTCAAATATGTGTCTATTTGGGGTCTGTATAATAATCATGAAAGAAGAATACTAAAAATGACAATCAATCAGTAGAAAAAATAAGACTGAGAAGCTCCTATATATTATATGATTAGATCAGGGCCGGCTTTACCCGGGGGTGCAAATAGCGCGTGGCAGCCGGGAACCGAGACCAATGAGGTACAAACCGACGAACTTTAACCTACACATACTTGCGTAATCTGCTAGTTTTTATCATCATCATCTCAACTCGATCACTGAAAATATTTTGAAATTGAAATATATTAATCATATTGTTTTACTAATTTTATTTTTTGTTATTGTTTTGCTGATTTTTGCAACCTGACGTCCAATGTGGTTAAAACGGCCCGGGACTAGATGTTGCTATAGGTTTTTTTACTGGATGATTATCAGTATCAGTACAAAATGCCAAGAGCGTATATGTCTAAGATTTCTACATTACAAAGTTCATACCTTATCCATTATAACATGTTCCTATGCTATTAGGTATAGATGGATTGCAAAATATGTTTATTGATTTTTCTTGTAAGATCTACAAAAATATGCGACAGTGATCGAGTCATGATTCCACGACTAAAATGTAACTTTAACGTACTTACTTAAAAATTAGAACAGAATTTATACAATTTCCATATATATCTGATTTCTTTGCGTCCTGACGTTTGATAACATATGAATTAGAACTTATTATTATTGACTAATAAAGTGAGATACATTTACATTTATTACGCGATGCATACAAGAAATCATGAATTTTTATTGAACGTAAGTCTTATTTATTTAAAGTCATTGCGATTCAATCGAGCGTTTAAGAGTTCAGTCACAGTAATCATGTACTCGTATTATTTCGTATTTTTAATAACAAATGCAATCTATGCACCTGTAAATGATCGTTATGCACATCTTTGTTATTTGGTGTCCTAATGCTAAACCGAACCCACGTCATTAGGTATGCATACATAAGCTGTACAGTATGAGTGTGAAATTACCTATTGAAATAAAATTTATTTAGCGTTGCAATTTTGTTTTATTTATAGGTCTTAGTACTTATATTTCTTTTTTTAGTTAATACTTGATTTAGAATATAATATTAGTAGCGTAATGGCTAGCGCACGCGTCCCAAACTCAAAGGGCGCGGGTTCAATGCTGGCCGGAACGCATGCACCACTGGCAGTTTTCTGATCTAATGTGAAGGAAAACATCGTGATGCATCGAGATAACCGATGTGTCGAACCTACCAAGCCGCCTTGGACAAGCGTGGTGGGTACACTGTCCGGTCCCCTATAGTGGGAGGCCCGAGCCCAGCAGTGGGATAGTTATGGCGGGGTATTTTATATTATTTATGTATATTAGTCTATTTTTAACAATTTCCTATAATGTACCTGAACAATAGTTGAAAAGCAATCATACCGTCATACGTACGTGCGTATGCTAAAATCATGGATAAATCAAATAATTGGAAACGAGTACCTTAATGTCGCTGTTACACCTGGGATAGTGTTAGTGATTATCATAGAGATGTAGGGTTTAAAACATTATTGGAGGTGCGACACTGTTAATGCCGTCAAAATTCTCTGCTGCAGTTATCATGAATGGCGTTATTTTTGAAACGAAGTTCCTTATTGCACTTTACTCGGCGAATGAGAGCTAGACGGAAAAACGCTGACAGCTGTATATGATTACAGAACTTTGAACTTTAATGCGATTTAAAATAAGATCTAATATCCATGATCTTCGTATCTTCCTTCCAGCTCTACGAGGTGGTAAATTTTTAGTTTACTTAATTTACATCGTAAATATACACGACTTGCAATCCATTTCATTATTTTACGATTGTTAAATGTTCAACGTAAGGAACATCTAAAGTTTGATATTACCGTAGAAAATATTTTAAATTAACAATTAAACACACAATTGAACTAAAATTTATCTCGTAAGAAAATCATGACTAAGGGCTACCACCCCTAGTCTAGAGTACCTCGCCGAAACAAGCTCGAGCAGTGTTTCGGCATTACTGGCCGCGTATTTACGTTTCCGTGTTCAATAGGTGGTAATACATTTTAAGATTAAACTTTAACTTAGTGGTCATTGAATTTTAAGTACCTATAGTGTGGGAGGAGTATTTCTCCCTTCTGCAATTCCCATGTCCAGGAGACATGTAGATTTTGAGATTATTTTGTTCGTTCATTTCGTTATATTGCGATGATGGTGACGTCTGTTCTGGCACTCACCGGCCGTTACCGCAGCACGTTCGCTTCGCGTGCTCCCCTTGTGCGCTTTATTTTAAAGTCTAACCTAACTCACAGCTGTAGTCACTGGTCGCGACTTTTGACTAAAACCCACAAGCCAAGCGAGCGTGCCATGGCAGCGGTCAGCGGGTGTCGCAACCGATCTATAACCATCGCAAGATATAAGCAAAAAAACAAACTTTTTTCAGATTCATTTAATTTATTATTATTTCTTTTACTATATGTAAGCTAATATGTCCTAAAATAGAATGTGAAAAGTGCTGTTCGATACCACATTAATAACATATAGAATATAACATTATTTATTTACTGTATATAGTTTGCTTTTCTTATAAATAAAAAAAGGAAAAATCACGGTTACTGAAAATTGGCCGAAACGTCAGAATAATAAAAATCAAATAAGTAAATTATCGCGCCTAACCGTTAAAACATAGTTTTATTATCAATTAACTACTTCAAAATTTAATAGGTACCATACTCTATATATACTTAGATATCTTTAAATGTAAAATTATCTTTGTCCTAATAAACAAGTAATGACTATTCGAGTTTTCTTGTACATTCATGAAACACAAAAATGCCCTCGAACAAACACAAATTTGTGGCGCTTAATTAAGGCGCATGCTCCTTGCATACACGTGCATGATTGGAGGATGCGTACCTTAAATTGACATGGTTTTGGAAAGAATGTTTTTTTTTTTTTGAGGCGAGGGAAAATGCTAACCGATTTACGCACTCTCTGGGCCGTCACTAGGAAACGGCACGCATCCATCGGGGGCGATAACGCTAGCAATAGTATGCTTTGTTTGCGTTCCGTCTGCGATGGCTTGACACAGAGGAGTGTGGAGACTCCGAGCGATGCCGCACGGGCGAGCAACCTCAATACCCACTAAAAACCCCCTCCTCCCTGTCGACCCTGCGCTTTTGTTGTGACGGAAAGACTGAGATATAGAACATAGTTACGCAACAGTCGATCCGGCGCAATAAAGTGCCTGGAGTGTGCCCTGGGAGAACACACCCCACTTCGAAACGGGGGCAGATGAATCCCTTGCGATGCCTAGTAGCAAGGGGCCCCTTGTACCGGAACTTAACTCAGGGAGGGAAGTAATGCGCGTACCTGCCTCTCCGGGTGCCAGCTGAAGGCCGGCGACCTCGGGTGGAGGCATTAGCACGCGCTGCAGGACTTCGCTCCCTGTCCCTTTCTGCGGCCTCTTTGAGAGACATTACTGCCTCACAGAAAGTAACCGCAGACTCCCAGCGGTCGTCGCTGTGCAACATGGCCGTTACCAAGTCGCCAAGCGATCGGACGGCTCCTACGTGCGTCTCGAGCTCGAAACGCTGAGGCGTCCATGCAGCGCACTCAACAAGCGTGTGTAACGCCGTATCGGGTGCGCCGCACTGGCGGCAGTCCGGGGAAGGCAAGCAGCCCACAATGCGAAACAGATACTGATCGAAACAACCGTGTCCGGTCAGTATCTGAGTCGTCCTGAAGGTCAGGGTTCCGCTGGTGCGGGTGACCCATCTCTCCAGCTGCGGCCTGATTGCATCCACCGTATAGCCGCCGGCCACAGGGTGTTCGAGGTCACGAGACCATTCGACGAGGCAGCAAGCGGTTTCCCGCTTCCTGACCGTCTCTAATTCGACTTGACAGAAGGTCAGTCCTCTAGCTAGGGCATCCTGCCGGGTACGTCGAACCCTGGACAGGACGTCTGCCTGGAGATGCCAGGGCAGCTCGCCTGCCAAGAGAGTCGCCGCCGACCACGACACTGTGCGATACCCCCGTATGGTCCTCACGGCCAGAACCCGCTGCGCGCGGTGCAGCAGGGTTCGGTTGTGGCGGTGAAGCGAATCGGACCAGACGGGCGCACCGTAGAGCGCCATACTCCTCAGGATGCCGGAATAAAGCTTCCGCGTCGCACCCCCCGGCCCCCCCACGTTAGGAAGAAGCCTGGAGAGTGCGCCCGCGGAATTCACGAGTTTGGGAACTAGCTGCTCAAAGTGCGCTTTGAACAGCCATTTCCCGTCTAGAACTAGCCCAAGATATTTCATCTTGGGCCCTACTCTAATCGCCACCCCCTGAACTGTAACGGACAAGTCCGGGGGAGAATTCCGGAATTTCCTATGGAACATGACGGCCTCCGTTTTCGCGGGGGAGACCTTCAAGCCCAGCCTAGCTATTCGATCTACGACGATCGCCAACCCGTCGTTGGCGACGTCCACGGATTCCGCAAAAGACGCAGCGCGTGCCGTGAGTAGGGTGTCGTCCGCAAAGCAGATCAGTCCTACTCCGGGCCGGACCGTCACCCGAAGGATCCAGTCAGCCTACGTTCCAAAGGATCGGCCCGAGGACCGATCCCTGTGGAACGCCGCACGCGACACGTCGCCGACCTAACACGTGGTTGGCGGACTCACCGCCCTCCCAAAGGATATGCCGATCTCGCAGGTACTCGCCCAACAGCCTAGTGAGGTACGGGGGGACTCCGTGCGCGCGGAGCCCTTTGGAAAGGGTGTTACCGTAACACATCCGTGCGTGTTTCAAGGCAGCACTGCTGCCTCCTATCGCACACGAAATCGTAAATACGCTTACTGGCTCGATTCCAGTCTCCCTCAAGAGAGCAGCAAAACTTTGCTGTTGCAACTATCCATGGGTCATGGTAACCACTTTTCATCCGGGTGGGCCGTCAATCTGTCCGTTGAACTCATGCAATAAAACAAGGTACCTATGGTTCCATAACCAAATTGCAAAAACAGTAAACGTTGTTGCGTGTACAGAATGCTCTTGGCCTATTTTTAATTATATACATAGGTTGTGATTGCTATGAGTTCATGAGATTGACCTTCTTTTAGTATTTTTTTTTATTTTTGCAACCAATAATACCCGACGTGCATTGTCTAGGGAAGTACTGTATCAATGACATTTTATACAAAAATCTATAGCATGATTTTCACTAAAATTTCTTGATTTCTAAATAAATTTGACATGGATCCACAAAGAACAACTGTTGCAGGCCCAATGGCTTCTTCTAGCGTGAAAACTGCTAGAAAGAGTTTTGCTGTTACAAATACTTACATAAATAAAGAACCAATTGCGAATAAGGAAATAGTCACTGTACACACAAGTACTCCTCATGTAGAAAAGCGTTTGTATCATGTTGAACAAAACCAGGTATTTCAAGGTGCAATAAATGTACTTTCAATCATGTAAGTTTATTTATTTTATTTTAAAAAGAAGTCAAAATCTAAATGTAAAATTGCAATATCTCAAACTAAAAATGTATTTATTCTTCCCTTTTACGGTCTTGTAGATTAACCGATTTTAATGTAAATCTAGTTTCCTTAGGAAAGTTAAAATATATCTCATTTCGACATGTAACACATCCTAAATAAAAATTAAAAACATCAACAGAGAGTCTAGTCCCTAAAACTGGAATCAAATAAGATGAAAATAAGAATTCAATCGCCCAGTAAAAAATAACACTAGAATGCTAAATGGCGTCACAAGTCTGCCTTTTTTTACTTTTTGTCGTTCTAATATTTGGAACATATTTTTTTAGATCCAAGCAGAATAAATATTTTAAACGTATATCCATTTAAGTATTTTTCCTTTACGATTAGTTTAGATGTCACTAGTGCCAACTGATCGTATGAGATTTTTATGTAACTACAGAACATCAGAGAATACTTTGATAAATTTTATGGTCAGTTCTAAAATGAAGTCGGAAACTTATTTTCAGACAATTAATATTTGCCTGATTTGGCCCAAAAATATGTTCATAATAATTGTCAGTTGAAAAACATTTGCAAAAAGCGGGAAAAGATTATAGCTTATTGATCCTCTAGGCATACCTAACTGTTCATAAACGTTTTAGGAACTTTCAGACTTATAATTTTTACTAGGCGACTGTGATCCCCAGTGTTCTTTTTTAGTACTAATACGCAAACTGATGTGTATGGCGTCAAAGAGTTTTTTGAGATTTTTTTATTTGAACGGGTTACAATTTGTAAAGGCGGTTTGTGCAATATTCTTTATGGAACAAGGACCTTAACGCTGAATCCATTTTAGAGACACCAACAAGGATATCATGTGTTGCAAATATACAGAAGATGTAAACGATATCGCTGCTGGTTTTACTGATGGTACAATTAGATTATTCAGCTGTACCACGGGTGCCTGCACTCACACCTTAGTAGATGATGAATGCCGCGCGTATCCGGGACCGGTGACCGCAATCAAGCACCGACCTGTCAGCAAAGCTCACCCTATAACTAATATGCTCCTATCCTCATGTAAGAGATTTATGCCGGATTTTTATATCTTAAGTTTATATTAATTTATTTTGTTACCTACTCGTTAAAAATTTACAAATATCAATTTATTCGTAGATGTGAATGGATGTATCAAATGCTGGAAATATAAATATGACCAGTGTCTGTATACAATACGCGAGAAGAGGCAAACCCTGGGCCTAAGCTATCATCCGCGCTACAGCAAGTTTGTCACTTATGGCGATGACTCCAAACTTAATATGTACGACGAGGAAGCGCAAACACAAGAAAGAGCATTTTACTCCAGGTACCTACCTACAAATATCATTAGACCACTTTGACAATCGCGAAGTAAAAATCTGACTCGGCAAATCTAAATGACATAGGTGGCGCCACAGGTCATTCTTCTTTGGTTTTTTAAGTTTTATTGTTTAATATTTATTACTATACACCAAATTAAAAAAAAAAATACTAAGTTTCTTTTCAATTTCTTCATAGAACAAAAGTTAGAGGAACTTTATGACTACAAGCGCATATCTCCCTTTATAATTTACTTAATTATAAATGTCATTCAAGACCTGTCTAACAATTCCGCTTCACCTAGTGTATACTTACTAGAAAAAGATTTTGATCCCTCAATTATAGTATGATGGACTCACCTAATAAGGAAGCAGATAGTCAAATCAACTGAGATACATTTTACCATCTTACAAAACGTCGCAACCTCATAGATTTTGTACCAGCATAAATTAAGTATGTATCTACGTGACGTCATAAGCATGAATAAGTAAAAAGCGTCAAATAGCGCAATCATTGCTATTTAATCAGCAATCAAATTATATAAATCATGATTTTTTTAAATATGGGTAAGATGCTATTTTATCTTATGTTCTGTTATATTGTAAATAATGGTAAATTTGTTGTAGTATGTGTCCCCACTCCCAATTTTTATTTTTACTCCGTGTCAGTACACGATTGTATAGCGGCATATAGAAGGAAGGCATCTCCGTTCTGAATTTTATCAATATTACATCTCTAATAGATATCTCATAAAAATAATACGTAACATATGTGAACTGACGGAGGGATGGAATTTATAAAATAAGGGTTTGATTTTTACGTAAACGCAAATATACCACTGCTGGGCATGAGTATACCGCCATTCTGGTCCAAGGCAGGTTAGCCGGTTTCACATCACACAGGATGTTTTCCTTCAATGTCACAAACATTATATTTTTATAGTCAAAGAAGAAATTTAGTAGACGGGCACACCTCAAGAATATTTGCCTGTGCTTTTAACCCGAAATCGCATCACGAATTAATTTCCGGTGGATGGGACAATACAGTAATATGCTGGGATGATAGACAGCCTTACGCAGCTAGATATTTCTACGGCGTCCATATGTGCGGGGAAGGCTTAGACTTTGATAAACCAGGAAAACAAGTGTGTATCAAGATTATATGAACTTTTTTCGTGTTATTACAATACTCTACTCTAGAAGTTTCCGTATATAATTAATTTAAAGGAGGTAATTAAAGATATGGAAGAGATAGAAAAAATAACAACTGTTAGCCACACGATTATATAAACGGATAAAATATTTCAACCCTCAAATATGACCTTAATTTAAATTGTTTCGCAGTTTTACTACAGCATCATGTAACGCCATACAGACTAAACCTTTCTGTCAAATTTTGTCCATATAGAGTACCCCCAACCTAGAAAAAGTGACTGTGAGATAAGGCACCCGGCATTACTACTCCATTTTGTCAAAATGGTTACAAAACTCAAATTAATGGCCTCAGTTATTAACAGCTTCCAAAAAAGAAAGCGAAAGAACGCCCTTGGATGAGGACAACTTGAGTTTACCGGCCTTCGAATTGAGTCTTGAATATTTCACCATAACTTCAACATGCCCAGAAACACATTTCCTGAATATTTCACACCGCGTTGATCGAGAGTATTCATGAAATCAAATATATAAAATCACAAAACTACTACTACCATAACGATACGACTTTTAAAATTTACAATTTTATTTATCATTAACTAGTCATTAATTAGTATTTTAATGGAGAAATTAACGCAGAACCGATATGCTTATACGTTCTTTTAATATTTATCTGTTAGAGATCATAATCACTAATGTTATATAAATAATTTTATAAGGTTGTCTTTGGAATTTCGCACCCTGAATCAAGGGGTGAAGGTGTTGAGGGGGGGGGGGGTAAGACGAGGAGTATAGGAGTCATTCTCCACCATTTCTTTATTCTTTTTTTTTTATTTTTTTGTCTTGCCTATTTATTGGTAGACTTAGGTGGGGTGGGAGCTTTGCTTTTAAGGCAAATCCAAATTCTGCCCTTATATTTTAGAATAGATGGTTATTTTTAAAAATAAAATACGCATCTCTGGCAGCCGGAAATAGCCGTGGGTGCTTCCCACCTCCTTAATTATGACATATTTAATTTAAGATTAATATATAATTTGATCGGAAAAATAATTTTAAATTTTCTCCGAAATTGAATTTTCAAGCAGTTTCCTATCAGTAGACCTTCCTGCAAAAGATCACTGAAATTCTGAGGCCGCTAAACTAAAGTTACCCCCATGGATGAATTTATGTAACACCAAGACAGTTTCTTCGTCTCATCTCACAGACTATTTCCCTTTACGGTACGACTTGGGATTGCTGAAGGCCGTTATAAAATGTATTCAAGGCTGGCAACACGTCGAAAACACTCCTGAGGCGTTGCAAAGTTCGTAAGCACCAATAACCACATTCCATTAGGTTGTACATATTGGTCGTCTGTCCAATTGTTTGCTTCAGGCAATAATTTTCTTCTGGGATTTATTTATTATAATTACTTAAATTAATAATTTCAAGATACTCACATGCTCCTGGCAAGACAAAGACAGCATTCAACTATGGGATTATGGTTCTTGCAAGTTGATAGAGACAATTGTACCAGATAATCTTCAATCCAAATTGTACTGCGGAAGATTAGTACCTGAGACGAATCTCATAGTTTGTGGAGGCTCCGATACAAATTTATTGAGAGTGGTTGATATAAACATGAAAATTGTAAGTTATATTTCTTCGTGAGAATAGAACGTTAGCTTTCGGTATTCCACGGAAAAGTTTACAAATTCTAAGGAAAAAAAGGTTCTATTTTTAACAATCGCTTGGGTCAGCATTGACTCGCTTAGTTCTCGGTAAGCAAATGTCCCGGGTTTGATTCCATATGCCTAGATTAAATGATCTAAACAAGCGTTTCATTCTGGGTCTGGTGGTCTTGATTTAGCTCTCAGTTATCAGTTACATATTTGTTCTACTTGAAGATTTAGAATTGTTCTTTAATTAATTGTTATCGATAACTGATATTTTGTTATTATCAGTTTTATTTTCGACTTGGGTAGGTACATACAATTTTTATTTCAAATGAACAATACCTACTTTTAAGATTGGTTTTATGGAAAAAATTAATGTTTGTGTAGAAAACCTCAACTGTTCAGTGAAATTATTTTTTCTACGTGCAACAAGAACTATTATGGTTAGGTATATGGTTCAGCGTATAATAAAATCTTGTAATATTTACGAATATCCCGTATATGTTGCTTGTTAAAAGGCTTTTTAACTTTTAAATAATAATATGCTATATTATTTTTATACAGACAGAATGTTGTATACGAAATAATCCAGGCGGTGTTTATGCTTTTGATTTTGGCACTCTAAGAAGAAAATCAAATAAAATACCTGAGACTTATAAAAGGTTAAGTGAAATACCAAACGTACCGAGAGTTTCATTTGTTACCGGAAGACGAATACAAACTGTCGACTTTGGCTAAAACCACTAATTTTGTACTATACACGATACATTTCTATTAAAATTAATAATAGCGATGAATTAATCAGTAAAATATATTGTCATTTAAAGATAATTGTTTTATTGCATTGTATTATTCTAAACGTGGTAGTTCATAGATAGACACCAGACTCGTTCAATTGACGTGGGTTCAAACTAGGTTGGCTGAACCTTATCCACTACTTAAGCAGGTTTTAGACATAACGTTACAATTAACAAAATGGTAACGGTGAAAGAAAACATACATACAAACCTGCACACAAAATTAATTAACTCGCCAATCCGTCCTGGACAAGCAAAGGAGGTCTTTTCTTTTGTTTAAATAGAGGAGTCCCACGCCCAGATAAGAGATAAGATTTGATGATATTATTATAATTATGTCCTATGTCCACATTATATTACCAGGTTAAGCCCGCGACTTTGTCCATGCTTGGCTTGCAATACCCGTAGGATTTCCGGGACGCAATGTACCGCAGCATTTAAAAAATAATGTAAGCTATCGTTTTAGTGAAAACTGTGTCGGAATAAGCTAATTTTTATGCACCTGAACAACTACAGACCGCTCCGAGAAAACTCCCGCAGGATTCCCGGGATAAGAAAAAGCACACATTGTATTACATAACATTTCGTATCGATCACTATAAATTCACATTGGAATTCGTTTTTTTTTAATCTGGCCATTTTCAATAATTCCCAGAAAAATTCTCGCAGGATTCCTAAGTTAAAAAAGTAGGGCAGATTTTAAGTCTAACAATTCGCTGTCGACTAGTGAAAACTGTATTGAAAGCGGCCCAGTAGTTTTTACGTGAACATGCACGTCAACAGACAAGAAATCTATGTCTATTATAGTTGTTAATTTTAATTTTAAATTTGTGATTCTGGCCTACGTCCTATGCAACCTTAAATACAAGTCATAAAGAAAAATATTGAGCAAATTATGGTTTTTTTTAGAATAAATCTAATGCATTTTACACTAGAAACACATTTTGTAAAATCTCACGTGATATTGGTAGACGAGGGCGGGGATGGAGCCAAATCTAACGATAACTCACCAGGGGGGAGGGGGTTCGGAAAAGAGCCAATTACGCCTCACGTAATTAATTGACGCCTCCTAACTATAAAGAAAAAAATGTTTTACCATGGAATACATTATACTAATGATTTCTTGTTGACCTTTTGTATGAAAAAACAAATATAATATATATTATAGTGGACCATATTAAAAATCAGTTTCTAGAAAATCTGCATTGCAACTACCAGACCACTCAGAAAGTATTGCGAAAAAAAGTTCTTATGTATGAGAGACTGGCCAGTTATAATCTATTTTAAAAATATGATTACTTATAGCAAAAAAAATAGGTACTTTCCAATTCCAAAATTTCCCTCCACATTATTTGCGAGCTAATTTAAATTATCGTGTCTCATTGAAAAATGTATCTGCGCTATCAGTTTTTACGATTTCATGTGTAGCCTGAAACCAGACGAATCGTACGATAGACTTCAAACGGCATTCCTGGATGAAGGCTCTTCTAAGGCAACCGTGTATCATTGACCCAAAATATGACCCATACCAGACAGACCCGTTGACCCAGAAACAAAACGCCAGCCGACGATTTGAGTGTTTCAAAACGAATCAACGCCTACCAAACTGAAGCGATCTGAAAGCGAGGGGAAGATTCTGAGCGCGAGTTTTTCAATTTGACTGGCTACTTGGTGTCAATTCCTTTAAGGAACCAGAGACGCATCAGCGCCAAATGGTATACTACCAAATGCTTGGCAGAAGGTTTCCTGTTGTGAGCATCAACCGACCAAACACAGGGCTCCGCAGACTACTGCTCCACCACGGCAACGCACGCGACCCGCCCATACTTCGCTCAAAACGAGGCACTTTCTGGACAGCACGTCGGTCGAACTCCTGGGTCACCCTCCTTACAGCCCTGCCCTAGTACCGTGTGACTTCTTTTATTCCCGAAAATAAAAAATCTGCTCAAAGGGATATAATTTTTGTCGCCGTAAGATGCGCTGTCAGCGTACGAGCAAGCTGTAAACGAGGCGTCTGCGGCGGGCTGGAAAAAGTGTTTCAAAAACTGCTTCGGACGCATAAAACTTTAGAGGCTGGTGGAGAGTACATTGAAAAGATTTAACGGCCTCTGTGGTTGAGCAGGCCTTTGCCGGCCTACCTCATTGCAACGCAGAGGCTCCGGGTTCGATTCCTGGTATAGTCAATTTCGGAAACGTATTTTCTCCGTTATTTACTATGGTCTGGGTGTCTGGGATCGGCCCCAAAGTAGTCCGTTGTATATTACCCATAACACAAGCGTAACTTGCTTAATTTGGGGATATACAATTTGTGTGTTTGTCTGCCGTTTGTCTGCCTATAGAACATATTTTTTTAATTTCGCAAAACTTTCTGAGTGCCCCACATACTTCTCTAGACAAATACACTGCAAAATAAAATGTAAGTGCGCGCATGATCTTTTGATTTGTGATGTCATTTGCAGTTCTAGGGAACTTTCAACATAATAAAAACACAGTAAGATTATGAAATCAATGTGAAAAAACAACATTAATCGTAAAACTCATTATATAATAGAAACACCAACGTAAAAGTTGTACATTAGTTGTATTGAATTTATTCTCTCTTTTTAACATTTCTACACACAAACAGCCGTTTAATACAATTATTTCTAATTATAGACAAATACACTGCGATTTCATCTTGTAAATATACAGAATATAAAACTCTAGAAAGATAAAATTTCGAGTTTGGCAAGAATTCATAATAAATAAAAAAACATAAATATTTTTACATAGTATTATATACAGGATTTGAACATCTATTATTCGACCGATTGAAGTTGAGCTTCGTCAACGGATGGGTCTTACCGTGTTGCAATGTTTTTCTATTTTGAGCTTTCGACATCACAGTTGTTTCGCTATAGCCGAGGGGCGCCAGCGAGAGCACCGTCGGCGCCGGCGGCGGCCGCTCCGGCGCGCGCGCCACGCCGCAGAACGAGTTGCGCAGCGCCACCTCGCCCGCGCGCGGCCTCCTCGCGCACTCGCCCCCCGCCGCCCGCGCCCTGCCCCCCGCCGCCTCCGCCCCGCCCTCCTGCCTCGTCCTACCGGGCCGATCGTACTTGTCGACCAACACCTTCACGGAGAGATCCTCGCCCGAGGGTGGCGACGCCGCGGTGCGGTCTCTACCCTCGGCTGGGACCGCCCGAACGCGGGGGTCCACGCGCCGAAGCCAGTCGTTCTCCGACCGCGCCTCGAATTCTTTCTTGAGACTGCTGACGTGGCCGGCAGTCGACGAGCCTGAGGGCAGGAGCGGGGATGCGCGAGGCAGGTCGCCGTAGGAGCCAGCGGCCAGCCGCCGACGGCGCACGCTCGGCCGCAGCCACGTGTCGACGGGCGCCGACGCGGCCAGGCGCCCGCTCCACGTGGAGGCCCCTCGCTCGCGTGCCCTCTCTATTGGCGTCGCTCCACTCGCGAAATCCTTTAGTATGGCACACGTTTCGTTGAACCTTCGTTCGTTTTCTGATATATGTTCTGGATTCCGTTTCGTCGGCCGACGCTCTCCGCTTCGCGTCTCCGTGTGCTCACTTATGATGCTGAGATCAGAAGACTGCTTTTGGGGCGCGGTACCTGCTTCGACGTATTTTTCGCTCTCTGTCCTTCTAGTAACTCTTTCGTCAGGTCGTTCTTTATTCCGCTTGGAAGACTCTTCCCTGGCCACATTTTGATTCTTGGGATATCTCGTATCGTACGAACCCCAAGAAGAATGGCGGGAAAGATCAAGCACTACTGCACTATCCGACGAACTCCATGAACTTTGCCTACTGGGAGGTGGAGCGTCATCGTCAATAGCTTTTCTATCTTCATAGTCCAGATTTCGTTCAACAGAATTAGTTAAAATGTCAATTGCATTCACTCTATTTGTTTTTATGTCTATAATACCACTGTCACTTTTAGCTATATTTTCACTATCACCAGTAAGACCACAGCCGTCTTCAGTCCTGAGCCAGGATATTTCCCCAGGGTCCCAAGTGTGAAATTTGTCACTCTCAAAGTTCGACGGTGCGTACTTATGACTTAAATTCCGTGAGGGGGAAATTTGGAACTGTTTATTAGAGCCATCAGTAGACATGTAAAAATTACTTTCCACTATTTTGGCAAAAGAATCAGCTTGATTACCGAATTGTAATCTCTGATATCTCCTGGCGAGGTCGCGTCGCTCTGCAGTTGCGGCGCTCTCGATCTCGTTGACGATATACTTGACGGAGAGCGTGCCCTCCTCCTTGAGCCGGATGATCTGGTTGGGGGAGACGCTGTAGCTGCCGTTGGCGCAGGGCATGAGCATGTGGCGCGTCTCCGAGGCGCCGCCCGCCAGCGCCAGGTTCTCGAGCGAGACGGAGGTGGGCGCCGGCGGCATCAGCGTCGCCGCCAGCCGCGAGTCCGGCGCCCACGAGCGCGGCCGGCCGCGGCACGAGCCCGTCAGCGCCTGCACCAGGGGCGTCGGCTCCAGCGCCTTGCTCTCCCTCTTAGAGCCGTTTTTAGGCGATTTCAGGTTCGTTTCCGATTTGCTCCGCTGCAGTTTTTCCTTATTCTTCATAGCGTCAAGTATGCCCTGATAAGTCTCTAGCTGATTCAGAAAGTTTGTGTTAGGTTTTATACAGCTTCGTTTCGCTTTTACATGTTTCAAAGCTTTATCGAAATTCCAACTGAAGGCCTTCATGGCGTACGCGATCACTACAGAAGCCGACCTGCTGATACCCATTTTGCAATGAACTAATACTTTTGACCCATCGTTTCGCGCCTTATTTATGTATTTAAACGTATTATCCCAGTGCTTCAGCAGGTCAGTCTTGTCATCATCGTAAACTCTTATATTGAGATAATCGAACATTCCTGGGAAAAAATTGTCGATCTCTCTTGTCACATTTAAAATGTGCCTGACCCTGTAACAAATTATTTAAGTTAATATTAAAAAATTAAAAATACTGTTACAAAAATCAGTTTGTATACACACAAATTAAGTGTTGTGTAGATACCTATACTTACCCATTTCTCTGCAACTCCTCTAGATTGCTCGCATTCCACTCGGAGCCCAGGTAGACGTGGTCGAATATCTCGGTGGGCGCATCCATCTGGCCCAGGATGGTGAGCATCTCGTGGTCGATGAACGACTTGTACTCGGCCAGGTCCATGTCGAGCTCGTCCTCGAGCCGCCCCCTGATCGCCTTGCTCGTCACCTCGTCCAAGTCGACGCTCATCATTATCTCTTTGAGAGTACACCTGATCACACGCTCCGTTTCGTCCCTCTCGCGTGGCCTGTCAACAAGATTAATACATTATCAGCGATGTTTTCCATGAGCCTTTACTCGTACTTTAAATCGAAATGCTATTAAATTTTCCGGGATAAAAAGTATCCAAGTTCAACCCAGTTATCTAAAGTACGTAATAAGTTAATGGGTTTATGATCACAGCTACAAAGAACGAAAAAATAATAAATATAATATTACAAATACGCCAAAAGTACACTATTAATTTTTATGCATAATTGTATAATTATGGATATGAATTCATCATAAAATAATAAGATTTATGATAATTAGGGGTCAAGTCAACAATATCATAATTAACCTTCCATGTCCTAACAAAGTATTTTTTTAGGAAAGAATTTACATATTCATGTTGTGTTTACGCGCCATAAACACATTCGTAGATCATCGCCTGATATTTTTAAGGTCAAGAATCTAGGTCTTCTTTGTGTTAATTCACACAATGCGAACATATAATACAATTGCTAAATTATCTAAGTGGTTGTAATACGGAATCCAGGCGATATTATTATGCCTACAAGAATGACGTACCACACTGAGTTAAGTTGTTAACCATATATTATATTTATTATGTTAAAAGTCAGGAATGTTGTGGAACTCCCTAACCGTAACCGAATCTAATAGTTTTAAATAATTTCGGACAAGGGCGGAGTCTAAACGAATGTTCTTTGTTAATCTTAATAAACAACATTTTAATTTATTATAATTTTGTTTTTGCAGTCTATAGGTAAGACTTTAAAATGAGTAGCTATAATAATTACTTATATAACTGATTAGAGTACCAAGTAATAACCTAAAAATAAAGCTCAATTTCAATTTGTATTTTACTTTTACAATTTCTTCAAAATCTAATAATACCTATAGCTAAAACTATCCGAAACTAAGGGATAACCCGAAATAATTTAATATGCGTAACCGTATCTAAAACCGATATAATATTATTCATATATCCGTATCCATATCCAAAATGCATATCCATAACACCCCCCGGTTAAAATACTGGAAACAAAAAAAATGAAGTGACCTACTTTTTAAGCAAACAAATAACAAATATTTTTATACAGGACTGTGTGTGCCAAATTTCGTGTACAGAAAGAATTTACAACAAAGCCTCTATTGTCAAATAAAAAACTATAAAAGATAACGAAAAGAACTCAAAGAAGTCCCGAGGCCGTCGCACGTTAAACGTCAATCTAAGGGAATGGGTTGATTTTTAACAAAATGTTGTATTATGAATATGGTTAATTTATAAAAAGCAATGTCAAACTCAGTCACCAGTTTCGCAAGTACATAACTTCCTATTTAACTAATGCAAAAGTAGATTTTAGGTTTACATACATACATATTGTCACGCCTGTTTCCCATGGGGGTAGGCAGTGACAATGGATCTCCACTTGTTACGATCTTGACAAACACTTTTCGCTTCATCAACTTTCATTAATCTTCTCATACATACACGCTTATTTAAACTACTTTTTATCTGACCTTTCTTCAAAATATCTTCAATTTGATCATGGTGAGTACGTTTTGGTCTACCGGCACTGACTCTTCCAGTCACATTGCTATCATATACTTGTTTTGTGATTCTGCTATCATTCATTCTCTCTACATGGCCAAACCACCTTAACATTCCCTTTTCAACTCTTGTCACTACATCTTCTTTCAATTCACAACGCTCCCTTATCACACTGTTTCTTATCATATCACTTACATTAACCTTACATATACTTCTCAAAGCTCTCATTTCAACTGCATTTATCCTACTTTCATGCTTCTTCTGCCACACCCAACTCTCACTGCCGTACATTAGCGTTGGTACTAATACCCCTTGATGGACAGCCAGACGTGCCTTTACAGGCACTTTCTGGCTGTTTATAAAAGAGTTCAGCGCTCCATTCACCTTATTACCTGCCATTACTCTCCTTTCAATATCACTTTCATGCTTTCCGTCTCTGGTAAACATGCACCCTAGGTAAACAAATTCTTTAACTTGCTCTAGTCTTTCATTTCCTATCTGTACGTTACACATTGTCATACTTTCATCTCTTTCAAACACCATAACTTTCGTCTTCTCTACATTAATTTTCATACCCTTAGTCTTAAAAGATTCTTCCATAATCGTTACCATCTCCTGTAACTCTTTTTCCGACGATGCAAGTATAACCTGATCATCGGCGTAGAGTAGACATTTGATGAGTAACCCATTCATTCTTAAGCCACTTTCACTTTCTTTCAAACCATCCAAGCAACTGTTCATAAAAAGGTTGAATAGCCACGGCGATGCTACGCAACCCTGTCTAACACCTTTTTCGATGTTAAACGATTCGGAGTAGGCCCCGTTGATCCTAACACAAGCACTGGAATCGTCATAGAGAGACTTTAGTGATTGTATTAGGTTGTCTGTTACCCCATATTTAGATAACGCTGACCACAGTTCTGTTCTAATTACTCTGTCGTAGGCTTTCTCCAGATCTATGAATGCACAATAGACATTTTGGCCTTTGGCCAAAAACTTCTCAGTTATCCACCGTAAGGTGAAGACTTGGTCTGTACATCCCATTCCCTTGCGAAAACCCGCTTGTACATCCCATACTTTCTCATCTGTCATTTCGAAAACCCGTTCAATCAATACTTTAGCATACAACTTTCCGACAACGCTGAGAAGGCTAATTCCCCTATAATTTTTGCAGTCCTGTTGTGACCCTTTCCCTTTATATAGTGGAACAATTATGGCTTTACACCAATCTTTTGGTACAGAGCCACTCATCCAGCACATGTTGAAAAGGCGGTATAATTGGCTTGCGACCAGACCTTGTCCAGCTCTCAACATTTCTACGGTAATGTTATCACACCCCGCAGCCTTTCCTAATTTCATACTATTTAAAGCTTTCACTATTTCATTCATATCTATACTATCACTATTATCCTCTTTCTTCCCTTATATTAGTCATACTGTTTACACTTGATATCCTTTTTTCAAATAATCCCTCAAAATATTCTTTCCATCGGTTTAGTATACATTCTTCTTCTTTTACAATGCATCCATTCTTATCTCTAATTACATTGAGTTCTGAATTTAGAGTCTTTCCTCTGGCTCTTTTTATGGACTTCCAAAAGTATTTAATACTACTCTGGAAATCTTCGGAAATTCTTTTATCAAACTCATCTTTCTGTTCATTCTTTTTCCTTTTGACCATTTCTTTCACTATTACATTCATTTTCTTTAGGTTTAAGTGGCTAAAAAACTAGTTTCAATATAAATTCTATCGATTTTCTATCAAAGTTTACAGAATATTATGCATACGAAGTATGTATTAGAGTAGGTAATTTTTATATTAAAAACAATTTAATAACTCATATCTACTTTTGCTTGGGAGTTTCGGAAAGTGTGGCATTTGGCTGAGATTTTAAAAGCAATTTTATATTAGTTGTAAATTACAGGTTATATAATAATAAAAAAATGAATTAAAAAAGGTAACAGATTAGGTAAAAAGCACATCAAACAGACGTGAGAATGAAAGTAGATAAACGAAAGGTGTATGCCAAGATTAGCAAGTTAAAATTCATTGTTTTGCTTACGTCAATGGGTAACAGGCGTGATTTTATATGTTAAAAAGCTGTTTCTTAAGAAAAGAAGAAGTTATTAATTTAATTCTAAGTCTTGTGTCCATATTAAACCAATAAAATTGAAGTCTGTTGATTTTTAAATAATTTTGAACTTTTAAATGAAAACTACGATTTATTGTCTAATCAAAATGAAACATACAAATTTTAAATTAATCCCCCTATTGTAATTCCTTAAAATGTTCTTACGAATCCGTTGAGGTTTTGTCGAAATTGCAAATATACGTAAAAAGTGGGCTCACTTTAGCCTCAATGAGTCAGGTGAGGGCGGGCGTCGGGACTCGAGGCAGTCCATGGCGTGCCACTCGTTGAGGCAAGAGCGGTCCGAGTCCACGTGGTTCTCATAGTAGGTGCACCACGAGTGCGATGTGCCACCAGCGAAATGATTCAGCTCCCGCGCCCTTGCACTCGCCCGGTGCAATGTTTGCAGCGCCGACCTGACAACGGTATACCTCTACCATTTATAAATGACAATATTATTCTCTACTTGGCTGTTTCGTTAATTCTAAAACTAATAAGAATATTAAATAAATTATTGTCGGCCGCTGTAGTTGAGTGGACTAAGCTTTTACTGGCCTAGGGCACTAGAACGCTAAAGTCCCGTATTCCGTTCCCGTTAATGAAAATCAATCTCTTCAATATTACCCATAACATAAACTAATTGCATAATAATGCATGTGAGTCTGCCGATAATATTATTGTTACAAACAAAAATAATAATAAAATCTGGAACAGATAGCTTTAATATTACGATAAGCCGCCTATTGTGTTGCAATAAATAAATATTTTTGTAATCGTCGATAATTTCCTCAGAATGTTTTCCTTCACCATTCACGTATGGTAACATAAATAATTTGTTCAAAATGCTTATATAGTAGCAGTTTTGAAACGAACTTGAATTGTGATATCATGCTATACTTTAGTTTAAAAAACCGTGTAAATTTCATCTACAGTGATTAATTATTATTGACGCTATGAAAAACCAACCGTTTAGTGAAATGTGCTATTTTAAGTATCTAAAAGAGCATTATTGGCTGACATAAGTTAAAAAAACCACTACAATTTAATGAATTAAAACTTGGTTTCTTTTCTATGAAGCTAGAAATTTAAATCTATATTGTAATGTAAAAATATATAGTACAAGTATACTGTAAAATGAGTTCTAATTTTACAAAATATATGATAAAACAGTAATATTAACTCACCACATGGCCTGTACAGACACCGGTTTGAATATGTGTTGTCGATTGCATACACACACGCTAAATCCTCTGTGGACAATGAATCCTTAATTAGTTATTGTTTTGCACTTACTTGAAACAGTTCTGTAAGGAAAATGGGTTCTTATTATGGTCAGTAACTGTCAACTATAATTATGTATTGTGAACTATAACTGCAACTAAATTAGTAATGTTCCATTTTATTAACAAAATGGGATTTTGTTGTTTTTCGTTCAATGAGGTAAAAAGAAACTCTTGATAGAGTGATGTATAATACTACTGTGTCACATTGAATAACAGACAATATAGAGTTACAGACAAACAGCACCTGTGACTGATAACATTTTAAATATTAAAAACTAATAGCAGCAACATGCCACTATTAATTTTATTTTATCGTTTTATTTAAATAACGAAATATTAATTAATATGCCAAACTTCTTTAATTTGGACCCACTGAAACGAATCACACATTCATTGAATACCAAATGCAGTTAGTAGCAGTTTATAACTCTTCGGGCCAAATTTTCAATCATCAGATAAGTTATCAGTCGGATACATTCAAAAGTGAAACAATAGTTATAATAGCTAGTGAACAACTGTTTTATTCATGCAACTGTCATTTTAATTTTATTCTATAGAATAACTTCTATGTAGTGATTGAAATATCCACCCTTAGTTAACAAAATATGGTTATGCTACTTCGGTGTATTACAATTTGAACAATGAGGATATGATATGAAAAGCTCAAAAATCATAGCTATATACATATAATCGTAATAAATATGTAACATGTATTGCTATGCTTGACGTACCCATCGCCGTCCAATTTAATAGATGTGTCTGCGAGTACCCTAAGGACCAGCCCGACGGTGGTCCGATCGTTGCAATCAATACCCAGCAACGCAGCTTCTTCATTGCGGCTCACCACCACCAAGTATCTGGTGCGTCCAGGATGAGCGCTCTCCAGTTTCACCGCCTGTTGACAATCCGTTCATAGATGGATAGCAATTTCATTGCCCATATTAATATTATTGTATGACTACAAAATTAAAACATTAACATTTCTTAGGTGTGCACCGACTTTAACCGATGGTTAAAATAAAATAATCGCAAAAAATGTATGGAAAAACAGTGATTATTTTTAGTTAACCGTCGGTTAAATTTCGGTGCACACCAGCCTTAATATCTTAAATGATTAAACAGTGCGCAAACAACGGTACAGTTTACTCTAATAGTTACAATATTTTCTTGGTAAATGAAAAGTTGGTTGGTTGTTCTTATCACTAAAAGCTAGCTTTTCCAGGCAACACGAATCCTTCCATAATCTTTACATAGTATAAAAGAAAGTCGCTTTCCCAGTCTGTCTGTCTGCCTTTATATCCGCGAACTCCTCCTAAACCTCGCTCTGGATTGTTAAGCTGTTTTCACCATCAATTAGATATTTTTTTAAGTGTTCGTGTAAGTAAAACAGAGTTACTAATAGGGATTGACCAGCAACGTAGCCGTTGCAAAAACTCTATTAAAAGATAAATGTTAAAATGAGTTTGTTTTGATGATTATATAATAAATGTTTGTTCCATCCTCATAGCTTGGAAGAATCGATTATAATGAAAAATGCTATATATTTTTAAAACTGGACACTATGTCTACACGACTATACTAATACTATACGACTATACGAATTTTGAAGTGGAACTCCATTCGCAAGTACGACTCTTGTCACACTTGTTTTGTGTCTATATACTCTATTTAAACAAGTTTCATATGTTACGCCACAATTAAGTTTATCTAACCTGTACTTTAAATATTTATTTATTATAATGTTAGAATTACTTTTATTAGAATTAGCTTTGTGTATCTGACCCGTGGCATCACTATAAGGTCCCCGCGGAAGACCAGCGCTGGTCGCTGTAACATCGGTACGATGCAGAGCAGGGGCCTATTTAGGACAACTCACATTTTAATATAATAATAAAGTTAGTATATTTGTTTCTTCTGTAAGTATACATTTCTTAACCCTTTTGACTATCATGATTGTTAAATCTTGTTATTTTTTTCTATTCTGGTATATTTCTTTTCAGAGTACATATAATTTTACCTATTTTATACTTAGAGGACGTACATTAATTCCGTGAGGCGTTTTTCTAACCCCCTTCGTCATCCCCCAATCTCACGTGCGATTTTACAAACTTGTTTCTAGTGTACACGCAGTGGATTTATTGTAAAACAAAAATAATTTGCTTAATATTGTTATTTAAGACTAGTATTTAAGATTGCGTATATGTATATCTAGACCAGAATCACAGAATAATAGAACACTTGGTCATTCCTATATCTTACCAACTGTACATTTGCGTTACCATCGGTTAAAATTAGACATAAGCTCCTTACAAGTAACGTCAAAATTTAACTGACGGTAGAATAGTTAATGAATGTTAAGATAATTATAGTAACCGGCCATTAAATGGTAACTATTAAATTTCATAAAATAATATCGATTCTAGTTCAGTCCACGGAGTCACATGCACGGTCTCAAGAGTAAGCATAGGAATCAACATGTCCATGTGATTGTCAGTAAAATCATACGCTTCTTTCATCTCGCTCTGATTTAGCCACTCTGTGTTTGTCGATTGCGCACAGAAGCTTAGGAGTTCGTATTGTGACAATCCGTAACGGACAAGAAACGGAAAAAACGTGACAATCGCCGAAACATTATCCCCCTATCCTTTAAAGCCTCACGTAATTAACGGATGCCCTTATTACATTTTATTTTCTACTGATATTAGTTTTATTTACCCCAATATTTATAGTTTGTTGCCAATCTTTATATTTTGAGTAATATTTATCTTTACAATTTGTTTTAACATCTTCATATACTTGTACGTCGTATCTGTACTAATGGCCGGTTCCTATATCTCATTATTTATTGACTTGCCCTATCATCGGTTGAATTTTTACTTTTCTTGTATAGAGCTTATGTTAAATTTTATCCGATTAAATAAGGACGATGAACGGTCGATAAGATATAGGAATCGGTCATAAATGAACATATTCCTACGTTTCATTTACTCATTATAAGGTTATTTACCATTTTAAGCGTTTCCTCAGGGCGTAACAAGTAGAACATGGATTGTAGGTGATGCTGTATGTCTGCCTGGGGGAGGACGCGTGCGGGTGACCGCCACTGGTCTGCGCATCCGTGCTCTGCTCCGCCCAGCACCACCGCTGCACCTTTGTTCGCGAAATAGCACTCATTGAGGCTGAAATCATTTCATACAGTTACTTATTCTATAGCAGTCAACGAGGATTACTAATCCCTCTTCATTCTCTATAATATATATACTTATCAGTAAGGCAATCCTCATAAGTACATATATAACTAGACAAAATTAAGCTTTTAGTTCTTGAAATTGTGAACATAAGCTATTATTTTTATTATATTCTAGAAATCACAGAAAGTTGTTTTGTTTAAACATACATACATACATACATACATTACTTCACGCCAGGTCCCTTGCGGGGTAGGCACGAACAACAGAGCGCCATTTAGGCTTATTCTTACACACCTCACTTGCTTCTTTGACATTCATAGTTCTTATCATGCACGCTCGTCTGTTCTTAAGGCTCCTGACATCATCATCCTGTTTAAACAATCTCTTATATTATAATAAATCTGCAACGGAGGTCAGGTTTAGTTCGTACAATGTATTTAAAAGAGAGAAAATATGGCCGGGACTATATTCGGTCCCGCAAAAATCCTTAAAAGCATTTTTTTTACTTTTGTATGTCTTTTAGAGTATCACGCGAAAACTACTGAATAAATTTAAATGAAAGCCCACGAGCTATCTTACTTCCCTAATCAACACAGAATATTATCTATCCCGATACATGACATGGTTTCTATGGGATAGACGAATACAGCCAAAAAGGTGGGGGCGGGAGTTGCATTATTCCATAGTCATCTATTTTTACGCAAAATATATTATTAAGTGTTACTGTATAAAATGTGAAGGTTTAGTTCAATGTATATTTTCGTGTGGCCACAAGAACTTCGGTGATTAAAATTTTCGTGGTATTTCATAATCCTTCAAAAAAAGTTTAACACGTGTTAGAATTTAAATATAAGGTATTATACTATTTAAAATTAGTAAACTTTATTACTTGCATATATTATACTAGACTCTAGTACTTCGCGGCCGCGCCGCGGGACAAGCTATGATGCGTACCTCTTGTTTAAAGAGCAGGCATTAATACCCACATTGTATGAAATTTTTGTGTTGGTACTATTTGCCCCCGGAAGATTTACTTCATTTTATATCGCAACCTATCCTATATCCTGCAAAGAAAAGTATCATGTCCATTTTCGATATTCCGAGTTAGGTAGTATCATTCAGGAACCTCTCAGTCGCACATATTCACTTGCGGCAATATTTCACTCTTCAAAATTCGACAACCGGAATTCGGGACTGATTTTCCGCAGGCAACCCTATACCACCATGTTCATAATGAAATAATCCTTATTTTCATTTAGTTTTAATTCAATAATCAGACCGGTGCAAAATGCTAGTATCGATTTACCTGCTTATACCTGGCTGGCTACCCGAGAGTTGTGACCGGAAAAGAATAGGCAACCTAACATTTGCATATTCTATGGGCTTCATTCTTTCCATTGGTATAGAATTTGTTTAATAAACAAACAGGTGAAATGTAAAAAAAATAAAAAAATATAATTATTAATTAATCATATACTGGACTGAATTTTTTTAGGCAACTCATATGCAATATATTGATTGACACATTAAATTGAATATAAAATAGGTTTCATCAAATAAGCATCTCGGTGAAGGTCGGTGTATAGCGGGATCTTAGGCTATTTATAGTTGTAACTTGAAATAATACTTTATAGTTGTAACATGAAATAATATTTTATAGTATCCGATATCTATTATATTTATCGTACTTGAACTAGACAACGTCGGTGCATAAGGCATAACAATCTAAGCTGAAGGTCAGGTCCAAGTGCACTAGATATTACGGTCAATCGAAAGATAAAATAAGATTAACGGAATTCAAATTATCAGCAAGTGCATTTGCAACAACTTATATTATGTAGTTTCTTAAAATAATCACTTATTCATTTTATCTTTTTACAAGATCGTATTTGTTTTTTAAGATAATGCAACTGCAAATGACGCCATTTTTAGTAAGGTTGCTGCAATTCGTCTTGCGGGCGACGCATTTAACCTCCCTTTCACCAGCGGCTAAGGCGAGCACAGCCGCGCGCCGCTTGCGCCGAGGGACAACCACCGACCACGACGCGCTGGCTGGCTGGAGCTGTGGCCCAGCCCTGCCTTTACGCCTGTATTCGGTTGCAAACGTGACCCCAATCGAACGTTTGTAAACAGCATCGATCTCCTACTGATCGTAATATTGATGATAACACACAATGCGAATAATAATACCTACACATCGACTTTTTTTTATTAAAGATCATATATAGGCGTAGGCCATTCTAAATAACTATGGTATCACAAAAGTATTTTTAAAACACGGCCCAAATAAGACGCTTTAACTATATAATATACAATGTTTGTGGCGCTGTTATTCATAAACATAATATTAGGATTACAAATCTTAAATTCTGTCAAAACAAAATGAATGCCGATTTGCTAAAACCATCGCCCTGAGATCCTGCCTGCGCACACGATAATAGCACTATGACATTTACCTTCATTCGGGTCGAATGCCTTTTAAAAGAGGTAAAGTAAGTATTTATATTATATGTTAAATGTATGATGAGGTCATCCGAAAATAGCGCTATGGGGAACATGTGTAAATATTGAAGTATAGCTATACAAGGTTGGGTGTTGGGGCGGCTAATAATAGATTGACTAATGTATACCTGACTACTATAAAGGACACATTTCTAAACGTTGATTTGAGATTATGAGGCAGCAAGGGCGGTTTCACTCAAGGTTCGTTAAAAATAGCGTCAAGCGTCAACGGAGTGTTGCCAAAACGTTGCGTTGCCCGCCCATGCTGTACGCAGTAAGAAGCGCGGGCGCAGGCGACCGCCCATCGCTCGGCGCTAACCTCACCCAATTCGGGGCACGCCCGGCGAGACAGCGCACCGCGCGCCTTACTCGGTTATCTTCATTGCCACATGGCTTTACTTTGTCATTTTGTCAATATTTACTAAACAAAAACAAGCTTTCACGGGTGAAATAATATAACATTTTAATTCAAAGGTGCGTTTTAATGTTTTACTTTAGACAAATAGGTACGCGAAATTATATCAATGTTAAAATACATTATTTGTTATATAAACTAAGACGCAAAAGGCCGAGGCCTTAACGTTTTTTAAACGATATTTCACTATTAAGACGATATAATATTTTTAATACAGTGATTTTTTCTTTCTTATTTGAAAAATTATTTCATTTAATTTGACGATCATTCTGAGTTTTTGTTTCCATATACTAACAGGACGTGAACTATCGGAGCTATCTGATTACCTATTTCTAGTTTAATCTATAAAATGTTTATTTTGGCTAGCATGTCCTTGGGAACACAATCCATGCTAACATAAATTTTAAAATAATTTTATTTGTTTGTTTATAACGTCTGTAAGATCTAGGGAATGAATCTATCTTAATGAAATAGGTATGATTATTGATTAATAATATGTACTTTAGATAAGAGCGATGAACATACACAGACAGGTTAATCCCAAAAGCATAAACTTAAAACGCAAAACCTTACCTAAAGAAATAATTAGATACAATGGTTAGAGCCATTTCCGAGATAAACAAAAATGATGAAATACAACAACTGCTCGTTTAAAGTTATTAGATTTTAGTTTTAAGTATTAGCATTTCGACTAATATTCTGACCTAATGTGTATATTGTTATAATTAGTACATGCCTAAAAGTTTAGGAAAATATCGTGATGAAACCTGTATCAGGAGATAACTGGATGCATTGATATATAAAAAATATTTATATATCAATGACTGGATGTGTCAAATTCGCCAACGCGCCTTAGATAAACGTGGCGAGAATAATATTATGCTTTCATCGACAAATTGTGGAGACCGGTGGCGAGTTGTGGGACGTTTATGGACTCATACTATTATTATTTTCATACTTCACTGAACAGGAGTTTAAAGTAAAGTACAATATGTACTGTACACGTAATACGTACTTATCAATACTAATATTATAAAGAGGGAAAGATTTGTATTTTGGTATGTTTGTAATGAATAAACCCAAAAACTACTACTGATTGCAAAAATGCTTTCACCATTAAAATGCTACAGTACCCCTGAGTATAATAGACTATATTTAATTGAAATGATCCGGTTCTACATTTTTTTCAAGGCAGGACAGCGTCTGCCGGGACCACTAGTTAAGAATATTTTAATCCAAATTCGTGCTATTGCAAATGATGGTCAGAATAAAAATATTTTATAAGCTTCCACTTCTATGAAGGTTAGACATTTCCAATGCTACCCATAAAACCTATAGTTATTATACAGGTTTTAGGGGATACTCCTTATAGGTATGTGTGCAATATAAAGAAGTCATTCTAACTATAGTAGTTATAACGACTTCTTCATATTGCATTGTGCAAGACACCGATTTGAATGTATACCCTCTCAATACATAAGTAGAGGTTACAATTTATAGGCAGAATGGTTCATTTTGAACTACAAATCACCAAAGCAGTTATTTAAAAGTATAGACAAACAAATAAAACTTCATTAATTGATATAATAGCCGTGTTATGATAATGTCAAGTTTAACTTTTATGATTTATAGATCAACTACCAATAATTTTATCAAAAAAATCAAACTGATAATTATTATTATAATAAAGATGTCCTTTGCTCAGTGGATTGGAATATAATGCATTCGTCAAATGAGGTGGTTTTTGTTATTGCGAAGCTGGCTAATAGGCAGACTGCCCATATGCTGGAAAATGTCGCGAAGCTAGCGTTTGCCAGCCTTTAGGAAGGGATATGAGGAATGGGATTCGGGGATGGGATAAAGGATGGAATAAAAAGATGAGATGGAAGGACAGGAAGAATGGGATATTGTATAGATAGGGATGGGACAAGAAGAAGCGGAAGCGGGCCATCTGAACTCCACCTCATCGCACGAAACACAATTAGTTCAAGCTAGCCGTTTCACGCCGATGTTCTGCGAATGCGTGGTATCACACCGATCTAACCAACCCCAAGAGCTAAAATCATGATAGTAATTCCAGCATGGCTCTACCACGTCAGTTACAAATGATTTATTTTCAAATCATTTGATTTACTTTTGGACGCAAAACTTATAATAACAAGAAAAGCAGGAATGAACATCATGGAATTATATATTGTCTAGTAACAATGGTGATATTTATAATCAAATTATTAACTGAGAGTTTAAAAGCGTTTGGTGTTCTGTATTTCACGTAGTTTGCCAGGCTCCCGAGTATACTACCCCTTTATCCAGGATAAAAGCTTTCCTATGTTTATCCTTGTTAACCTGAAAAAAAATGACTTTCATACACATATCATATTATTTCATATTAATCCATTCACTCCCAGCACACACACATTCCCATAGGTACCTATGTTGTTAGTGAAAGAATAAATGATTTTATTAAATTTAAAAAATTATGTGCCGTGTCACATTTGTAGTAAAGTAGTAAGTAGTAAGTGTAAATATTTCGATTATAAGTATTTACTTTATTGTATATAACTATCACAATAATACCAAAGAAGGGCAATGAGCTTAATTTGCAGACAAAACACCATCACTAAGACTACGACGTACGTACATATTATGTTTTTATATATTTAACCTTCAATAAAATACGTAGTTTTTTTATGAACTTAAATAACTATACCTTCGACTAACATTTTAAGGAAGTTACTCTATCATTGTTACGATACGATACCTAAATGCAACCATAGTCACTCGATCAATCATTCGAAATATATGTTGCACACAATCACTGAATACAACTGCAATATCACTATGCAATTCATCTAATAAGGGCGGAGTAACATTGCGATTCTACGACCTTATAGAGATATCCCTACGGAGATGTTTTACGGGAATAGTTGCGCGCGCGCTCGCGCGATTTTGTTCCCGAGATCAGATGCACCGGGCAGCAGCAGTCGACGCGTCCCGCCGCGTGCCCGCGTGCCCGTGCCAATACTGTGCGGTTGTGCGTTCACGGCGCAATCAACCCGATGAGCCCCGACTCCGATCTGCTACGACGTACGACGTCACGGACCCATAGTGCCATCCGAGCAAACAGTACAAACTGCCGAGTGCCGAGTAAATATAGAAACAGCGCTAAACAGAAACAGACTTTGAGGAAAGGATTACAATATTTTGCTAAATGTGCGTTATTCGTTTTCCAAGTAATATGTACAATTATTAGGAGCGTTTAACAAGTAGTCGTAATTAGAAACACTCACCTACGATAACAACAACTACAGCGCCAAATATTAAATTACAATTTGCTGATGCCTACTTCCAGAAGGTTTAACTAATCGAGGTTCCACGTAAAGGTTAAAACGCGCAATCTCTGTTCGAATTATCGTCCTTGATATTTAATTATATAAAGGTGAGGTTAAATAACTCAGTTGAAACGCAAAGATCCCTTCTCCCAATAACCTTTGAGGATATCCGTTAGCACTTCAATACTGTTTTAGATAAAACTTTATGGTCTGCATCCCAATATAACAAAAAATAAATAATTATGTACCTTAATGGATTCTGTACCTACAGGTGAGCAACGATTTTGTCATTAGAACCCGAATAAAGCAATTAATCGAAAATACCCCATATCTTAAAAGTATACATAGTTAGCTCGAATTTACCAGGTTATGCTATTTTCCGAGAGGCTACGGGACATCTTGAACCGCCCTAATGGATTAGCGAGTTCTAAACGTTGCCAGAGAAGTAGTAAAATTTATTATGTTAATTAGTCTTTGCTATAAAATGTGCTTTATTTCCTTTTTATAATATTGCATAATATGAACAAATCTGTCGATAACATAAAAAGTCTGTAACTGGTTCGAGTTTGTACAATGCGTTTAAAAATGAAAAAAGAGTAATTGGGACCAGCAGAATCCGAAATGTAAGTTTTAGAATTTTTGTCTGAAAACTATTGAATGGATTTAACTGAAACTCGACACAGATATATAGTTTACTATCCCGGATCAATAATTAGGATACATTTTTGCTGATAAATGACTTCGTTTCCAACGGGATAGACGACTATGGTCAAAAAGGGGGCGGTGCTACGTACCCGTTTTTGCAAATTCGTAGTCACAGCAACGCGAATGAAATTTTACTGTCTCTGCTAGTAAAAAAAAAATTTGTGTTTTAAGGCGAATGTCGAACCATGCGGCACGTACATATTTATCGTATGGCTCTCTGCATAATTTAGTGTCAAGCTGTATTTAATTGGATATAAACAGCTCCTTGCCGTGAATAGGTAGCTGTTTTAAGCCTCACGAATTGTTTACATTATGCCCACTTCCACGGTAGTAAGCAGGAAAGGTGCGATAGAAGTAGGCATAGCGAGTACAGAAACTCATGAACACCAGAATTCACCAGGCCCGCTGCTGCGCCGCAGGTCAAACTCTGGTGCGTACCTCTTGTTTAAAGAGCAGGCGTAATACAGGTTACATTGTATTACATTTTTATGTATTTGCCCTGGAACATTCACTTAATTTTATATAGCATCTCCTGGGATGAAAAGTATATATATGTCCATTTTCGGTATTAAAACTACATTTAAACAAAATTACAGCAAAACCGATCCGGTAATCCTAGTAGTTTTTCCGCGGAAGCTTAACAGGCAGATCGTATTACTATCGCATTTTTGAAGTTATACTAGGCGCGTTAGGGAAAAATGATGAGAGTAAATTTTTACGATGCGCGCGCACACCGTCACCCAAAAAACCTACACCATGAACTTAGCTATAGTCCACCGACACCCTGAAGTTAGCTATAGTCAACCGACACCTTGAAGTTAGCTATAGTCAACCGACACCTTGAAGTTATCTATAGTCAACATTGTAGTTTTTCTATTATTAGTGTCGTTTTTTCTACAAACGTAGAATAAGGCAAAAGATAAAATTTTTGAAAAGATTTTTATCTTGATACGCCAAAGAAGTATAACTTCTAACGCGTGTACATAAGTACACACACACACAATTTTTTTTATAGATGATAATTTTTTATGTCTATAAACTTGAGAAATGATTGGCCTCCTATACAAACTTTCATCCTCTATTTCAACCTATTCTAGTTTTATTTATCTATCCCCGTCTATCTATCTGTAAACTACACAAATGACTAAAATGACAAAAATTACCAATTGTTGAAAATGTCCAAAATGGCCAAAACGTCCAAACTATCCAAAATGGTAAAAATGACCAAAATTTCAAAAATGACCAGTATGTTCAAAATGACAGAAATGACAAAAATGTGCAAATTTCCAAAATATCCAAACTGTCCAAGGTGACCAAAATAACATAAATGATGAAAATGGCAAATCAAAAAACCAAAACCTATCCCACTTTCTACGATAACCTTTACATAAATCTATCCCATTATCCGGGATGAAAAGTATCCTTTGTCTTTGTATTAAAATACATATATACCGAATTCTAGCCAAATCGGAAAATAGTTTTTCTGTAAAAGCATAACAAACAGAGACAAATATATTTTTATCTTGGAAACTATTCCAATTTTTTGGGATACTTTGGTTAGATTCACGGTTGGACCCGGTAGGTGGCGCCGCTGAACACCTCTTTAACTGTGGGACCAATTTAATGATATTTTTTTTGTGTTTTTTAACTTATCACATTAACCATTAGTCCCAGTTGATGGCCCTGCAATTGGTTTCTAGAGTTATATTTTTTAAGGGCAAGACAATGTCTGCCGGGTACAGCTAGTTATATTAATAAAACAAGAAATTATAACATTACCTACCTTCTGCTGATGCGGTTCCCAACATCTTCTTCAATAATTGCACTAGAGTCTTCTGCTTCATCCTAGAACAAGGAAAATAATAATTTGTACAGAATTACTATTGTTCATGAATTTTTAGTTATCATCAGAATAGTATATTATTTTTTATTAAGATTAGACACTATAGCTACCAAAGTGTATGGGAGCTACATTTGTCTAGTCATTGCAGTGGACAATGAACTACTGGCTAGCATAGTGCGGGAGTGCCGGAGTGCACATATGAATAGTTGCTCTATCTCGCTCACACATCACCCGTCCCACTCACACATTGTGCTATATATTGTACTAGCTGTATGACTTGTTAATATTTGTACTTAAGGTTACCCTGCCCAAAATAAATTTGTTCACATCAGCACTCGACAGTGAATACTACTCTCTGCCCTGTGAAGTGATATTTAATCTCTACCTCTTGCTGCTACACTGCAAGTGTATGTTATAGATGTAAATACAATAAGTTCATTGTATCTTCTTTAGAATCATAAAGTGTATTCTAAACTTTAATTTAGAATTTATTAATTACTCCTTTAAATAAGTTTGCAAATAGAAAAATAATAAATACATACAATGCATTAGGCATGTTGTTGATTCATTTCGTGTGTAATTTATCACTTATTTCATTTTACTAGGTTAGGTTAAGGACAAATTGTATATGTGAAGCAAGAATTAGTGCACATACTTTTAATCCACTATAATAATAATACTGTCTAAGCCAAATGTGGTTAGTCTTTGCTATTAGAGTTAGAGCTGTTGGAAGTATTAGAGTTTTCACTTCAAAGTCAATCATCTACTTACATGTGACTTATATAGCAAACTGTAAATCTAAAATGATTCATGGCCAGTTCCTATATCTTACTATGTATTCACTTGCATAACCATTGGTAGCAATTTAATTTATTTTTATGAAGGTTATGTCAAATTTTAACCAGTATTAAGGCAAATGCAATATTCTGTCCATGTAGGAACGGAAAAAGAATACTAATTCTGGCAGCTGCCAGAATTAGTATTCTTTTTCCGTCGAATGCCTAGCTAGGCAGCCTCTCATAAGAGGCGACAAAACAACCTACAGCCAGGTGGTAGAGCATTGACCTGTCTGGATATGCCACCATAACAACTTTCGAGTTGTGTTCTGGCATCAGTGGCCAGGTTCCAGTTTCTTCTCAAAGTCAGCAGCACATCAGCAGCTCCTCTTGTATTGCTAATGTCCATAGGTGACAGTATCCACTTACCACCATAGTTGAGCCGTCAGCCTGTCTACAGTGCTTCAGCAATAAAAAATAAAAAATTAAGAGTAAGTAAGATATAAAAACTGTTGTTGATTGCATTTAATGAATGAATGGAAACTATTGTTCTCCATAAAGATAAAATTAATAAATAAATACAATTTAACAATGTTCTTACATGATAATGTAATAAGTATTATTACAAATACTACTAACACATAGTCTAATCCAGGGGTCTGCAGGCCAAAGCAAAAGTGTTATCAAGCCAACCTGTGACAGGTAATGGTTTATTATGGCTGTGATTAAATTGGTTTAAAAAAAAAACTGAATGATTGTAATATATATTATTGTATTATTTATAGTTGTATTCATCAACATTATTTATTGTATTAGGTTGGGGAAAAAGTTTCTTCGCATTTTATATAAAAATTCAAAAGGTTTTTTTATAAAGTTTATTTACATTTGACCAAAGTATGTAGGTGCCATTTTGTTGGATAACTTTTTACCATCTTGTTGGTAGGGACGTGATCCCATTGCTATAAAAATTTTGGGGCTTCTGATCAAAAAACTGCGACAAGTGGTTTTGGCAGTCCTCTCGTGATGTTAACCTGACACTGCCTAAGGAATTCTGCAGAGACCAAAACAGGTGAAAATCTGAAGGTGCAAGGTCAGGACTATACGGCGGATGCATTACCACCTTCCAGTCAAATTTTCGTAATTTTTGCTGAGTGGCTAAACATGTGTGAGGTCTAGCGTTATCATGGTGAATAACCACACCCCTTCTGTTGATTAATTTTGGCCGCTTTCTCTTAACTTTTTGCTTTAATCTCATCAGTTGTTCGCAGTACAGTTCAGAATCGATGGTCCTGCCTGGCAGTAACAGCTTATAATGAATAATGCCCTTAGCATCACCTTGTTGCGAGTTAACCCAGGTTTCGCCACAGTCTGTGAAGCCTGACCGGCCTTTGACCACGATCTTTTTCGCACGTTCTTGTCGTACGTGATCTACTTTTCATCACCAGTTATCAGCTTCTTCAAAAATGGTTTGGTTTAATTGCGACGTAATAAAGAATCACAAATGAGTACGAGGTTCATTAGGTTTCTTTCAGTGAGCTCATGAGGCACCCAAATATCGAGCTTTTCTGTGTACCCAGCTTTTTTCAAATGCGACAAATCCATTTTGTGGTCAATTCCCAGTTCTCCAGCTACATCGTAACTACTAATATTACTATTATACTTTTTAAAAAATGGCATCAATTTTGTCCGTAACAGGGCGACCAGAGCGATGTGCATCTTTGATATCAAAATTTCCAGATTGAAAACGCTTAAACCAAATTTTAACGCAAATTCTACACACAGATACTGCATTAGATCCATAAACATCACAATTTTTTTTCGCGGCTTGTGTTGCATTTTTTTGTAGAAAATTTTAAAATGTATCGAATTTCTTCATTAGATTCACTCATTTTAACAATAAGAAAAACAAATGAAAATCACACATTTTCCTAATTTGAATTTGGAATTGTCTTCTTTAAAATTAAAACTTTTTAATGATGCCAAAACCAGCCAGATACAAATGGTATTGCCAAAGAGATCTTATTACAAATTCATACATACTATATGCAAAAAGACTTTCCCCAACTTATTATTAATTACTCCCTAGGTAAGTTTAATGGCAAATATAAATCAGAATAAATCCCACTATTTGTAAAAAAAATGCTAATCACATTCATGTAAAAAATGATTTTGGCCCTTGATACTAGTGGTATAACCAATATGCCACTAAATATGGAAAGTTTGGAGACCCCAGGACTAAAAAAAATTACCTCTTTATATAGCTTGTGATTCCCAGAAAATAGTTACACATAAAGTTAGCACATAAAGTAAACCAAAATGTTAGGAGAAAATTACATTTATTTATTACAACAGATCTGAACTTTTCTAATATAGGTTAGAAGGCTAAGGAGGGTGCAAAGTGAAGCAGAGCTCCTGCCTTAGCCTTCGTGGTTATTTTTATTTATAACCACCCAAAGTTACTTATATATCTCAAATAATAAATAAATGTGCCCTAGAACTATACCACACCCGAAAATCAAGACAACTGGGAAGAATAAGAGTGATGATATATATGTATTTACTGTCAGTATACTCTATAAATGATATATGACTATAATACCTCAGTACATAGAAATTTACATCACTGGAATTCAAGAGCTTAATTAACCCAATTAAGACATCTGTATTTAAAGTTTATTCAGTAACAAAATAAAAGCATTAAAACATAAATTATGTCTATTAAAGTTAGTATTATTATACATTACTATAAAATATTTTTGTTAAAATTTAGTTTTAATACTTACTTACTCTAACAATAATATTGATAGAATAACATCAATGCAATTGAATAGATAAACATCAGCAACAATTTATAACTATATAAAAAAGTGTAAGTATTAAAAATAAATAAAACTAATAAGGAATATTGTAAGAGGATGTGAATATCTTGTAATCACTACTTTGCTAAATAGCAATTTATGTATTTAAATAAAGAGTATATTAAGCAATAAACTATTATATAGAGTTTATCCCTAAAAAGGATGTTGAACCCTAGTTATCAAAACTACCAAATGTGAATTTATATTTCAAGAAAATTTTACCTGCTGTGCAATCAGCAAAGTACTCAATTTGACAACTGAAGCAAAATAATCAAAATGCACTCAGAACTTATTTCTTTGTTATGGACTTACCGTTTTCCTTGGTGTTCGCACACTCGGAGAGCGTCGAATTGTGACAAGGGCCATACCACATTTAACTTTAAGGAATCATTATCAAGGTATGCAATACACATACAATCACAAACATAAAGAGAAATACCTTGCAACTTATCATAACACTAATCCTTACGAATCAGTTATATATTAAATTATTCCTTATAGGATACACCTATTAAATAGACACTTAAACGCACTCATATAAACAAGAACAATGTATCACATTACAAATTCGCTTATTTTTTTCATTTTGGTAGTTCTATTCGTTTACAATATTCAGAGAAAAGAAAATGAATGAATAAAATTTTGTGCTCTGTGGAAAGAATAATGGTGAAACAAGATGTCATTTCAGATTCATAAGTTTTTGGTAATTTTTTAGGGTTTGATATTTTTTTAATGTGTATATATTTAATATAATTTATATTTCAATTTTATTTTATGTAAATATTTTTTAGCAAAAAAATATTATATGTTGATGAAGAAATTGTGATTAAAAATGTCCTAAAATTATATAAAAAGTGCATATATCAAGGGTGTATGATCTTTGCCTGCTATATTTGAAGACAGAAAATTTATATTATTAATCTACGACTTAGGGAACTATTCTTTAAGAATGTCAGTGTCTATTCCTGACTGTTGAAAAATGAGCTGGATTGATTTTTTTACAGGGTGACCCGTAGACAGAGAATCCTATAGACAGGTATAGACACCGCTATAGCGTGCCGCAGAAAGGGACAAAAAAGATGACGTCACTATATTTAGGGATACCTTGTGAGGAAAAATAATTGTGATAATTAGAAATTTGTATGTAAGGAAGATTTTCATCGATAGGTTGCTACGCATGCTATGCCAAGGAGAAGACATGCTGCGTAACTCAAATTAATTGCAATGAGGGCAGGAGACTAAGGATAGATGATGATGATGTAGTCCTAAATAACTGCCGTTTCTTATGTGATAGTAGGTTTTGGCTTTGTGAATAAATAATAGAACATGTTTATTTTTAATTTTTTCTTCTTTTTGTCTTTATTGGTAGAGTCAACAGATTCCAATAAATCCCCATCTTCCTCACTTATTAATGACTTTGTTTTCAGTCCTGCAATAACATTTTCTTGTTTAGCTACCTTTTTCGTTAAACGTCTACTTTTTTCTCGAAGAGCTCTTAATTTTTTCAGTCGTTCGGATGATTGTATTTTCAAGTTTTGCCATTTTTTACGCAACGTTCGAGGTGTGTACTCTGGCGTCTTGTCCTAAAATAAAAAAACCCGTTTATGGTTACTAAAACCATAACTTCATTGGAAACAATATTTTTTTGGGTTCAACTTTACAATAATGGACACTGAATTTTAAGTAGTGGAGGGGGGGGGGGGGAAGAGTACTTCTCCCTCCTGCAACTCCCATGTCTAGGAGACATGTAGTTTTTGAGATATGTTTTTTTTTGTAAACATAACTTTACTAATTTTTTTCAAAATGGTGTATTATTTCTTGTGTCTACAGACGAGAAATGCAGAAGAAAAGTTAGTCGTCAATGTGAAAAACATTTAATATAGTCTAAAAACGCGGACTAAAGCCCACAAGCCTATCGATCAAAGCAAGTGTGCCATGACAGCGGTCAACAAATGTCACAACCGATTTGTAACCACCATTTAAATAGTTATCAATAAATAAATGGTGACCAGTCGGTTCTGGCACTCGCCGGCCGCTGACGCGGCACGCTCGCTTCGCTCGCTCGGCTCGTGCGCTTTGGTCTAAACACTAACCCAACCCAACCAACTGACCGTTTAAGTTACTGGTCGCGAGAAACACTGTCCTTGCACCAGTTCGTAGTCGCTCATTATTAAAAAATAAAAAGGCGGCAAAATATTCATAGTACCGCCTAATGCATCGATATTTGTAATAAAAATAAATCGATTACAAATACTACTCATTCAAACTCGTAATATATAAGCAATAACAATAATTTTCGTATTTCAAAATGGATATTATCGGAATATCGAATGATATTCGAATTAAAAAATCGATATTATTGACATACTGATTTATTTATCGACGTAAAGTGAAAAAAGTGACAGTACTGTGATTTATTATAATGTACTTTAAAATTATAAACTAATTCAAAACTTGTTTACTAAACTAAAAAGCGGTTTTAGTGTTTATATATCATGTATAAGTGTATTCCTAAAGACAAATAAAAGTTTTTTTCAACAAAAGTGACATAACCTTGTTTATCAAACGTATTTTTGTTTTTCCCATTATTCATTGAAAACTTGTTGGTGAACCCTAAAAACTTGTTTCCTAGCCCAAATAAGAGGTCTAGTGTCTATATATAAAGCGTATGTATACCCCTAAACTTGATTTTCGTAAAATTCAGTGTCCATTATTGTAAAGTTGAGCCTTTTTTTGGACACAATAGTTTTGTTTGTATTACTTCCTAGTGATGGTTGTGGAGAATATGTGAATTAATATAACGAAAGTAATTTATCTTAATAGTGTACATAGCAAAAACTGGATTGATTGCGGGAAAATCATTTTATTTTTATTTAATATAGTGCACTTACAGGAATGTTTAAATGATTTTCAGTTTCCATAATTGTATCTTCATTTAAACTGAAGCAGGAACATGATGGAATACAAGCCATTTTTTCCTAAAAAAAATCAATTTATACAAAAAAGGGTGGAGAAAGTTGTTGTTTACAAAAATAGTACTTTGAAGAACGTAAACAGCTGCGCCGCTTTTACTAATTTTGGCAACTTAAACGGCATTATTACTTAATTGTTGTCGTTATTGAGAGTGGGTGTAACGCTAGATAGTGTGTCATTGTGTGGAAGACAATCTAAAACAACCAAAGCAAAGTGATTTCGATTCTTAAAGGAGTTTGTCATTAAATCGAGTGACATTACATGGAGTTCACACTGTAGTTTTAAAAACACTAAACATAAAAATCTTGAAAAACCTGGTTCGAAACTTAATATATTATTAACTGAATATTTACCAAAATAGGTACAGCATTAGGGAATAGCAGTGTAACTTTCTTCTTTTTGATTAACAATTTTTTCTCAAAATTTTTGATGATAGTTTTGGTGTCCAATCTGTCCGTCCTGCAGCTAATATCCAATTCCGACGAAAATTATTAGGTTCAGGAAAACTATACTCAAGCATTAAATTTTTCAGATATTTCATTAATACACGATGCAAAATAAATTCCTAATTGTATTTCCTATAATAGTGTGAAATAATTAAAAAAAAGTTGGCCACACTAAATTTTAGGTTAAAATTTATAATTGTTATTTTTGTGCTATTTTAATGATGATTTTCGTCTAGAGTACATTATACACAATATATGAACATAATAAAATGCTACTGAATGCCTAGTAACTGATAAACAGTGGTATACTTACGAGTGAAAAGACAATCCTGGGTTTTTGTTCCGCTATCACTTTTACACCCTTTAACGCTACACCGCACCATGTTCTTAACAAAAAGGTTCAAATACGAAGTCTAAGTTGTTGAAAACAAAATATAATATGAATTACTTCTAATAAAGCACGTGAAAACTGTATTTTATAGGAAGACGATAGCTGCTGCGTTTCAGCTGTCGAACTTTGTTTCGCACACCGGTGTTCCAAACCGCGGCACGCTCAGTGAAACAACATCTTTTATACGAGTCGCATTTTTTTTTTGTTGAGGCGAGGGAAAATGCTGACCGATTTACGCACTCTCTGGGCCGTCACTAGGAAACGGCACGCATCCATCGGGGGCGATAACGCTAGCAATAGTATGCTTTGTTTGCGCTCCGTCCGCGATGGCGTGACACAGAGGAGTGTGGAAGACTCAGAGTGATGCCGCACGGGCGAGCAACCTCAATACCCACTAAAAACTCCCTCCTCCCTGTCGACCCTGCGCTTTGTTTGTGTTGGAAAGTCTGAGATGTAGAACATAGTTACTCAACAGACGATCCAGCGCAATAAAGTGCCTGGAGTGTGCCCTGGGAGAACACACCCCACTTCGAAACGGGGGCAGATGAATCCCTTGCGTTGCCTAGTAGCAAGGGCCCCCCGTACCGGAACCTAACTCAGGGAGGGAAGTAATGCGCGTACCTGCCTCTCCGGGTGCCAGCTGAAGGCCGGCGACCTCGAGTAGAGACATTAGCACGCGCTGCAGGACATCGCTCCCTGTCCCTTTCTGCGGCCTCTTTGAGAGACATTACTGCCTCACAGAAAGTAACTGCAGACTCCCAGCGGTCGTCGCTGTGCAACATGGCCGTTACCAAGTCGCCAAGCGATCGGACGGCTCCTACGTGCGTCTCGAGCTCGAAACGCTGAGGCGTCCATGCAGCGCACTCGACAAGCGTGTGAAACGCCGTATCGGGTGCGCCGCACTGGCGGCAGTCCGGAGAAGGCAAGCAGACCACAATGCGAAACAGATACTGATCGAAACAACCGTGTCCGGTCAGTATCTGCGTCGTCCTGAAGGTCAGGGTTCCGCTGGTGCGGGTGATCCATTTTTCCAGCTGCGGCCTGATTGCATCCACCGTATAGCCGCCGGCCACAGGGTGTTCGAGGTCACGAGACCATTCGACGAGGCAGCAAGCGGTTTCCCGCTTCCTGACCGTCTCTAATTCGACTTGACAGAAGGTCAGTCCTCTAGCTAGGGCATCCTGCCGGGTACGTCGAACCCTAGACAGGACGTCTGCCTGGAGATGCCAGGGCAGCTCGCCTGCCAAGAGAGTCGCCGCCGACCACGACACTGTGCAATACCCCCGTATGGTCCTCACGGCCAGAACCCGCTGCGTGCGTTGCAGCAGGGTTCGGTTGTGGCGGTGAAGCGAATCGGACCAGACGGGCGCACCGTACAGCGCCATACTCCTCAGGATGCCGGAATAAAGCTTCCGCGTCGCACCCCCCGGCCCCCCCCACGTTGGGAAGAAGCCTGGAGAGTGCGCCCGCGGAATTCACGAGTTTGGGAACTAGCTGCTCAAAGTGCGCTTTGAAGAGCCATTTCCCGTCTAGAACTAGCCCAAGATATTTTATCTTGGGCCCTACTCTAGTCGCCACCCCCTGAACTGTAACGGACAAGTCTGGGGGAGGGTTCCGGAATTTCCTATGGAACATGACGGCCTCCGTTTTCGCGGGGGAGACCTTCAAGCCCAGCCTAGCTATTCGATCTACGACGATCGCCAACCCGTCGTTGGCGACGTCCACGGATTCCGCAAAAGACGCAGCGCGTGCCGTGAGTAGGGTGTCGTCCGCAAAGCAGATCAGCCCTACCCCGGGCCGGACCGTTACCCGAAGGATCCAGTCATAGCCTACGTTCCAAAGGATCGGCCCGAGTACCGACCCCTGTGGAACGCCGCACGCGACACGTCGCCGACCTAACACGTGATTGGCGGACTCACCGCCCTCCCAAAGGAAATGCCGATCTCGCAGCCTCCCTAAACTCGCCCACGAGTCCATTTTCCGCGACGAAATACGGAGGACGGCGCGCCCTGCAGCGTTTGAGCCTGTGGCTGATGATGCGAACTGCCTTTCGCATCTCGCCCAGCTCGTCGGTCCACCAGTGGACCGATTGCTTGCACGGAGGCTGCCGCTTGGAGACGCGAGGCATCGCCGCGTCGCAAACCCTCGTCAGGTTTTTGCGCATGTGCTCTGCCTGCGTATCCAAATTCGCGAAATCAGCTGGGTAGGCCCAGCTTTCCGTGAGTACCCACTCCTCGGCCTGCTCCGGATCGAGCTTGGTAAGGGCAAAACGCGGGAGGAGAGGGGGGCGATGAACAGGGCTCGGACCGGAGGAGGGGGTGGTAAGCTCAAATCTGATATACCGATGAACAGAGAGCGACTCCACCTCCTCCAGCACCCTCCATCCGCCAACTCTGCGGGCGGCCGCATGAGTGGCGAATGACAGGTCGATGATCGATCCACCCCACGCGCGCACGCAGGTCTGGACCGACCCCTGGTTCAATATGGTTAGGCCGGCTTGAAGAGCCCAATCCTCGACCGCCCGACCCCTAGGGTTCGTGAAAACGTTTCCCCAGGAGAGGTGCTTTGCATTAAAGTCGCCCATCACGAAAATCGTTTTAGGCGACAGTCTGCGTACGGCAGCCCTGATGGCGTCCAAGTGAAGCTCGAACTCCGCCAGGGGGCGGTTGGGCGAGAAGTAAACGCCTATGACGACGATACTCCCGCTCTCCGCCACAGCATAGCCCTTTCCTCTTTCGAGACACGTAAGCGGTGTGCCGGACCCGGCTCTGGCCACCACCGCTACCATGTCGTTGAGATCGCCCACCCAATTACCGGAAGGAGGAACGTAATAAGGTTCGCTTATTACGGCCAAGTTCGCTTGCCACTCCGCCATCGCCTACAGGCACAAGTCCTGAGCGGTGGGGGAGTGGTTTACGTTGGCTTGGAAAAACGTTGTTACGGGCGTACTAGGCATTGGAGTTGTCCATTACCTGTACTCCCGATTTGCCTTTGCGAGATTTCGCCCGCGAGTGGACGAATTTGCCCTTTACGTAGGGAGGTTGGCAGAACCTCGCTAACGTGGGGTGGGCAGCGTTCAGTCCCCCCGCCGCGCACGCCGCGCAGTGGGGGTTCCGTGCCGTGCAGTCCGGCATCTTGTGTCCGCTCTTACCGCAGCGGAGACACAAATTAGTCCGGTCCGGGCACGTGTCCGGACAGGTCTGAGTGCCATGACCGACGTTGAAACATCTGTAACAACGTATCGGTCTGGCTTCCAGTGCCTCTACCCTCGCCGAGGTGAAGCCAACCAGGAGGTAGCCCAACCCGACGATGGTTTTGGCAGCAGCGACGGGGCACAACACGTATGATGCGCCTAATCCGCCCGGTCCTGCACCGATGTGCTTCGTGAGCACGTCTTCGCGCCGGCAGTTGCCTGCGCGCGCGATCGCGTCACGAAGCCCATCGACCGTGACTGATTCGTCCAGCCCAGTGACGTAAAGCTCCCCACGCTTTACGGGGCGGACGACCTCAGCCATCCCTACTAGGGCTCCGCGCAGAGCTTCGGCGACGCGGTCCGCCTTGGCCGCGCTCTCGGGTCCCGGCTGGAACTCGAGGAGACGCGCGTCCTTGGCGGTACGCACCACTTTCAGCCCCTCGCGAAGGCCCATGGCCGTGATGTCGACCACCGTCGAGGCCTTCGCGAAGACCTCGCGATAGCCGACACCCTTCGCGGCCGCTGCCGGCAGCAGTTTAATAATAATTGCGGCCGACTTCGGCTCCCGGAAAACGACGGCAGGCTTCGCAGCCTGCTTCCGCGGTTGCTGCCTCCACCCCGTCGGTGGGGCAGCAGCTTGCGCCTGGGGGGTGGGGTAGGGGGCCCGTTGGCCCCCGCTCCCTTACCCTTTTTCCGCCTGATCTCCCCCCTCGGGAACGGGGGCGGTGGCGCGACGTAATGTGGCGACGCGGGCGCGGGCGACGGGCGCCGCGACCACCGGTGTCGCGGCCGCGGGCGCCACCCGCTGCCTGGGAGCCGGCACCACAGGCGCGGGCGCCGAAGCGAAGGCCGCCGAAGCCGCGGCGGCGGCGCGCGCCGCCCTCCGCTGCTTCCTTAGCGTTCGCTTTACGCCCCCTCTGTGCTTCTGCATAATTCCAATATCCGCCAACTCCCTTAAAAAACAAAATTAAGTTATGGATGTTTCTGGATAGTCTATGAAATTTCTTGTATGTCATGTTGTTCGTTTTATACCAAAAACCGCCAACTTCCAAATAATTTGACATCAAACTTTCGAATTTGTTCCAAAATCCGAGATATTAGAACACTTTTTTGCTTTTACTGACTTGAATATGTTGCGTGTGGAGTTAGCGGATATTGGAATTATACGACTCATTACGACATCGGCATAAGTTGCTCTTTTTCTTGTCTGAATGCGACAAAAGCTATCAATTTGTCTATATGTTTCTCTGTCTACGGCTGACCAGATTGAGCAGAAATATATTGTTACGTACGAGCGGGGGTACGCACTTATGGATTGGAAGAAAACACCAGTTTTAAATTTAAAAGCTTTTATTGACTTACACAGCCGCACGTAGTACCTCTCTGCAGGGTTGCCCCTATACGCACGACCAACGATGTACAGTCCCGACGATAAGTTGTCACACCCTCAATACCGTCGCCGATATTGCGCGGACCACCTCCAATATTATCGCGTGTAGCTTGCTTCTGGTTTCCCTTTCGAACTACGCTACACACCTCCTTCGCGTATCTGTCCACCAAACTTCTCATTAAATTCACCACTTAGTTCGTCTCTGTCCTCTATTAACCTTCTCTAATATCGCACTTATCGTTTCACCGTCTTGGACTGAACTCAACTTTAAACTGCCCAGTAGGCGCGCCTTCCGCTGTTTATATACCTGGAAGAATTTTCTAGAACCCGACTATCTATCTCTGTCTTTTCTTTCCCGAACCTTCTGTTCGGGAACTTTCGTTTATACATCTATCCCTTTCTAACATCTATCTATCTCTTTCTCTCTTTTGTCGTCTATCTCTTTATAACATCTATCTATCTCTTTCTTTCGTTTATCGTCTATCTTTTTCTAAATATATCCGTCCTTGTCTTTTTGTTCTAGATTTTTCTAGATTTTTCCAAAAGTTCTAAAACTAACTAGATGGTTCCAACTTCATTCGCCACAATATAAAATTAGCACAATTTGACCCTCAATTTAGGGTTAGCAAACTATGTCACTGAACAGAAAAATTTAGTAGATTTACCAATTTTTTAAAAAATCTCCAGCAATAAATCAGCATAATATCAGCAAATTAAAGTTATCTCTTACAATATTCTTGACTATCATATTTACGTTAAATATTTTTGATTCTTTTCGTGTTCAACTAATTATTGCATTATTTTATGCCACCTGATGAGTTATTTGAGTATATGATTTTTTTGGTTTATAAGACGATATGTAGTACAAGGATTTTATATTTTTTTCTAAATCAGTGGGTATCATGATTTGGTTATCCAATAGGATATACACAATTGTCTAGCAATGTAGTAAGCTTCTATTTGGGCAAAGCAGTGAGTAGTCTAATAGAATCGGTATAGAAATTGTAATTCTACGCCAATATGGACATAAGTTAAACAAACATCCCCAAATCAGATTTAAGTAAAATGCATCCTTGGTTGTTAATAAATTTGGTTAATTACGCAAATTATTTTACCTGTATAATTTGGAATTTAGTTATTATTTCAGATACAAAGTAAACTTTAGATGCCTATAAAAAAATAACCACGAAGGCTAAAGGAGCTCCGGTTTACCTCACCTTAGCCTTCTAACCTGTATTTTAATAAATGGATCTATTCACAATAAATAAAAGTGCCATATAACTTAGCCCACAAATTTACGAACGGAAAGAGTTTAAAGGCGATAAGCGAAGTCCATATCATTCCACGCACAAGGGACGGTTCCGTAAAAGTGAAATAAAATAAAATATCTCATAAGCCACTTAACTGATCTTGTTAAAAAAGTCTTAAAGTGTTTTATTAGCCAGCCCCATTTCGTTTTCTTTTTTAGAATTTTACGTGTAGTTTGAACGTTATGGAGACATACTTTTTACCATTTCAAAGCGAATATTTCTTTACTTGTTGATATAATATAGAATTTAATTTTTAAACATCACTATGTATTTTTAAAACCTGACCACGATATTTCGTATGCCTATGTAAATTGAAGTAAATAGTTCTCTTTTAGTCAACACCATATTTTTTGTTTTTATGTGCTTTATAAACAATCTTGTGCTTTATAATATCAGCACTACAAATAGATGATACAGGAAGTTAAAAATACTATTGACAAATACTACATTATCTGTCGTAATAAAAAAGTTTTTTCAAGATTATGCTACTAATTTATTTTGTTGTATGTGTATAATATATCCATACAAAAAATGAGAAGCATAATCATAGATTTTGTCAAGAAACAGAATTTGTTACCGACTAGAATATTCTTCAATTCAAATCTGGTCACCCTGATTTAAGTTCATTGTGGATTGGATAGTGTTGCCAGATGGGGGGATGTACTGCAAATTCGGTGGTTTTTTTGAAGTCTGGGGGAGATTCGGGGTGAAGATTCTTTGGGGGTACTTTCGGGAAAAAATATTTTGTTTTGAGAAATTTTGGAGAGATATTTTAAGTATCAATAATTCATCTACAAACACAATTCTCATCACTACAATTATTATATCTAAGTCACAATACGGTATTATTAATTTATCTTAGAATTATACTCTACTAGTGAATCATACTTCAATTCAATACTTCATTTTAATAATCCAATTCATTCGTTCGTTCATTTACGTTATTTATTTATTATGCCGTCTCTACTCGTATGCGTCGTATCCCATAAGCTACTTTCCGTTAGAGACTGACAATGATCACGTTCACAACTGCGGTTTTCCCGTTTCACTTATTTGCTGGCGTCACAATCGGAAACTCAAGTGGAATGGTTGTTTAACGCACCTATTGACACGGGACGTTGTGAGCACCCCGTGAGGGAAAATGATGACGTCATTAGTGACGTTTTCGCTACGACGGTGGTTTTGCTTTTTTCTTTCTCCTTTAAAATAAGTGAAAACTATTTTGGGTTTTTTTCTCAAAAAGCTTATCTTTGGAGATTTTTGAAAAAAAATTTGGGGTTTAATTGTCATGGTCATCTGGCAACGCTGGGATTGGATTACATAATTTTCATATGAACTGAGGCTTCTTACTACTTAGTTACAACTTGACAGCAGTGTCATAACAGTCAGTACAATTATTTTTTCTTAGAGATTTTTTTGCGTTCTATTAGTAGGTACGTATTGCAGTAGATGTCACTGTTCTCAAATTAAACACCAAATGAAAGAAAATAATATGTTTCGTTATACGCAGTTATTTTAATAATTGATTAAGAAATATTTGGTGTTGTTATGTTTTTGCAAGCCATATCAGCTAATAAAAATATTTTAAAGTATGTAAATTCTATTCCTCACCTTTTTCAAATTATAAAGCTCTTTTTAACTTTAATTACTGGATTTTTGATGAATTGTCGATTTACCAAAAACTTATTTCAAAGATGTCAATTATGTCAAAACCAAAACGACATTCCGATCGATACGGGTCATACGTATGTACTTACTTTGTTTGTGTTTTGATTATTTTTCAACAACTTTGATTCCTGGACTCCTAAGACTTCGCTTATCACGTTTACTAGTGTTCTGTGATCACGTTGAACTTATGCATGTACCCTGAACACCGATTTGCCTAACGATTTGTTCTCTGGTGACTTGGATTATAGCTTCTTCTGAGAGAGGTTGTTGTGTGCCCAGATGCGGTAAAACTTGTGAGTAAATCATCTTAACGGCACCAGATTGGATGTGGATACAAATGATGTTATGAAAATGTATGCCTTTGAATATTTGAATAAAAGGAAACATAATAAATCACGCTACCGCTAAATTGTTGTTTTATTTACTAACAAATAAACATTTTTTGAAAAGGCTTTTGGGAATTGCAGGAGTTAAATTATTAACTCCCGCAATTTCCAAAAGTCTGATATAAAAATCAAAATAATACTAGACGCCCTGGACGGTTTTCGCCGTTGAATAGTGTCGTATACCGATAGAGTGCGTTAGTATATATATTATGACTGTTGACCAGCGTGACCAGATTTAGTAGATTTCTACTTTTTTGGTAGATTTTGAGGTACTGGCAACAGAATTTAGTATGTAAAAATTATTTGGTAGATTTTAGTAGAATTCACGCATTTCAGTTATCCTAGTGCTTTTTTGGCATTTTCATAATTGGTAATTTTCAAAATATAGTAATTTTTATGTTTTACTTTGCACCGACTTCAAGATGTTTTAGATAATATATATTAATAATAATAGCTTAAGAAATAAGTTATTTTATACATTTTAGTTTTTTCGTTTTTGAAGTCGGTTTTTTTAAACGAAGTTTTTAAATTTTATTTGTTACTTTTTAGTGTCTAGCTATGTATGGGTGCCGCGCTTCTTAAAAAAATGTAGGTCCCAAGAACCGGGAACAAAAAAATGTTCGTAAAATGAAAACTACTGGGCCAAACTATGTCAAATTTTTAGGGAACCACATGGCAGCTATTCCGCGTCAAACAAAAAAAGAATCACGTAAATCGAATCATAAATCTCTGAGTAATCAGTGTACATATGGAACGGAGTGAAAATTATTTCCATGAAAAATGTTCATAACATGAAAACTACTGGGCCAAACTATGTAAAATTTTTAGGGGACCAATTGGGAGCTATTCCGCGTCGAACAAAAAAAGAATCATGTAAATCGGATCATAAATCACGGAGTTATCGGCGAACATACATAAACAAAAGCAACACAAAAAAAAGATCGCGACGAATTGAAAACGAATAGTATGGCGATCCAGCGAGGAAACGTAGCCAGCCTTCTGGGCACCTTACCCATAGAAGACGGTGATCTGGGCTCAGTATTCTACTTATAGTCTTGAGGGACTATGGGTAGAATACAATACAAATAAGTTAAGTTTTCTTACACTGTATTCAATAGTATGTAATATAATAAAAAATAATAATAAACATTTCATTGAAAACCTCCTCCTTTTTTCGAAGTCGGTTAAAAATGACTATATTTTGAAAATAACTAAGCACCGACTTTAAGATATTATATATCAATAATAATAGCTTTAGAAATAAGTTATTTTATACTTTTTAGTTTTTGAAGTCGGTTTTATTAAACGTAGTTTTTTTTATCACCATTTACATAAACTTTTGACGCTTGTTCCTGCGATGCAAATGAAAAATCGTTTTTTTTTACATCAATGTATCGCCCAAACTACTTTGACTTTAGCAAACCTTTCTTGCTTTCACTAGCATCACCTGTTACACCACTGTTACTCCATCTTTCATAAAAATACCAAACACACTTCTCAGGTATGCAAGTTACTGACGTTAAAATGTGGAATGTAATGTAATTTTTAATTATATTTTTATCTTAATAATTAAAGAAACCAAAGTTTTTTTTAAATTAAATTGTAAAATTTAATTTAAAAACCATTGGTTTCTTTAATTAATAGTAGTTTCTTTGTTGTTTTTATTATTTTATCGTTTAATCAAGAAAACATTCATGTTTCACGTTGTAACACGACAGCAAAAAAATCTAGTAGATTTTTAGTATTTTCTTGTTCTCTTTTGGTAGAATTCAGTAGTTTTTAACCTCCACAAGCAGTAGATTCGTCAAATAAAATCTGGTCACACTGCTGTTGACTCTATACCAGTATATATAAAGTACTCTGTGCGTGACAGCTTGGTTTGTTTTAAAAATATTTATATTTTATTTTCTACTAATAGGGCGTTCCACTAGTAACGCACAACGTCCAAAATGCTCAGTTAGCCGTTCCACAAGGCGACCGCGAGCGTTGCGGTTGTGGCGAAAACGTCACTAATGACGTCATCATTTTCGATCACACAACGCCCGCAACAACCCATGTCAAAACGTGGGTCGAAGTGGGCGTTGACCAAAGAGCATTAAATCTCTCTTGTCAATACGTTGACAAAGGCGCGAATTTTGAAACAAAGATGGCGAATGGAAAAATATCTTTCTTTATTTTGTAAAATTATTTTAATGTATTTTGAACAGCCATCTATCATTTTCCTTTATTTGTTATTAGCAATTATTTACATAATTTATTTCTAATCAGTTTTCATTATCGTTGACTTGAATATAATTATATAATTTATGAGAAATTCATTGTTTTGTAGACACATAGCTTTTGCTGCAGAATTATCCGAAAGAGTTATAACTCAGAATTCAGAATTATAGATAGATAGATAATTGATAATTCAATGTATTTCTTGAAAGGCTTTTAAATTCTTCATCTGAATAACGATCGACTATATTGTTATATTGTGTAATACGTGGCCTGAGATCACGTTTTTTCAATATTACGTTTTATAAACTTAACGTCCACTCTTCATCTGAGCTAGAAGAATTTGCTTTCTTCTGAATTATTACCGCGATGAAGTAGTAAGGACATTTTGTATTGTATTGTAATGACATTTTGTATAATTAGCTATATTTCTTTTAACATAAATTAGTCAAACCTATACATTGAAAAATAAAAACTTCGTTTAAAAAAACCGACTTCAAAAACTAAAAAACTAAAATGTATAAAATAACTTATTTCTAAAGCTATTATTATTAATATATATTATCTAAAACATCTTAAAGTCGGTGCTTAGTAATTTTCAAAATATAGTAATTTTTATGTTTTGCTTTGCACCGACTTCAAGATGTTTTAGATAATATATATTAATAATAATAGCTTTAGAAATAAGTTATTTTACACATTTTAGTTTTTTAGTTTTAGAAGTCGATTTTTTTAAACGAAGTTTTTATTTTTTATTTGTTACTTTTTAGTGTCTAGCTATGTATGGGTGGACCTACGAATGGTGCCGCGCTTCTTAAAAAATATAGGTCTCAAGAACCGGGAACAAAAAAATGATCGTAAAATGAAAACTACTGGGCCAAACTATGTCAAATTTTTAGGGGACCACATGACAGCTATTCCGCGTCGAACAAAAAAAGAATCACGTTAATCGAATCATAAATGTCAGAGTAATCGGTGTACATATGGAACAGAGTGAAAATTATTTTCATGAAAAATGTTCATAAAATGAAAACTACTGAGCCAAACTATGTAAAATTTTTAGGGGACCAATTGGAAGCTATTCCGCGTCGAACAAAAAAAGAATCACGTAAATCGGATCATAAATGACGGAGTAATCGGCGAACATACATAAAAAAAAGCAAAAAAAAAAAAAGATCCCGACGAATTGAGAACCTCCTTCTTTTTTCGAAGTTGGTTAAAAACGGCGCGATTTTCATATCAACCAATGACATTTGCCTATGACATTAATGACATCAACGCTCCATAAGCCGTTCCACTAGCTTTTATGATTATAACGTCCGCAAGCAAGTGGAACGGGAAAAATCGCGGTCGTGAACGTGGTCGTTGTGAGTCCCTAATGGAACGCCCTGTATATCTACTATTTTGCAAATACATTCTTCTACAATCTACATTGGAGTTTATAATAATTAATTCACTCCAATTTATTATTAAATGAGTTTTAGGACTTCTAATAGTCCACTTGGTGACTCGAGAAGCAATTAAATGTTTCGGTATATTATTAGGCTATTCTCTAACAACAGTAATCATTTTATGTCCCCTATAAAATTATATAAACATTTATTACGAGAGTGTGAAAAATTGCCACCGGATGCTTCAAAGTTTTATAAATTCTCAATTAAGCAGGTAAATTAGCCCTAATCGATAGCGATTAGTATGTACTTATATAATTTTCTTCCATTTATAGTAATATATACAAATGTGCCCGCATACATTCGGCATAATTACATAACTTATTATATGTTTCACTTATTCCCCATTCATTAATTCTTTATTTCAGAGTTTCAAACAACACAAGTTTGAGCCAGACCCAGATAGAGTTAAACAAATTATTCGTAAAAGTATTGAAGATGCTAAATGGATAGTGAATAAGGTAAAATTGTTTAATAACTGAAGAATCAATAACACACAATAAAAATATTAATATGTGTGTGTAAATAATACAGTTTAAAAGTTCTACCTAGTCTAATTTCTTTATTCTACTGAGTTAAATCTTTCTGTTTCAGTATTCACAAAAATAATGGATATATGCATACAGTATTTCAAAAATAAAGGTTATACTATTAAATCCTTATTAATTATTATTTGATTGTAAAATAAAAACAGTCATGTTAAGTGAAAAAATTGAAGATTACGAAATATTTGAACATCTAGGTAAAGGTGGATTTGCCCATGTATATAGAGCAAGATGTCGCAGAACAAATTTGTTTGTTGCTATAAAAATGATAGACAAAGCCCTAATGGCAAATGCTGGGATGATTGGACGAGTCCGTCAAGAAGTGATTATACATTCACGCTTAAAACATCCAGCTATTTTAGAATTATATACATTTTTTGAAGATGCACATTATGTGTATTTAGTTCTAGAGCTGGCACACAATGGTGAGTTAGCTAAGCACTTCAAACTTGGAACTCGAGGGCTCTCAGAAAAGGCTGCTGCAGATATTTTTAGGCAAGTACTAAGTGGGGTATTGTACTTGCATGCACATAACATTATTCATAGAGATTTATCACTGAATAATTTGTTACTGACGAAGGACCTTAATGTGAAAATAGCTGATTTTGGTTTAGCAACACAATTAAATGGACCTGATGAAAAACATGTTACCATGTGTGGTACCCCAAATTATATATCACCTGAAGTTGCATCTAGAGAAGTGCATGGTTTGCCAGCAGATGTTTGGGGTTTAGGTTGCATGTTATACACTTTGTTGGTAGGCAGCCCACCATTCCACACCCAACATATAAAGACAACACTAAATAGAGTAATTAACGCTGATTATAAAATACCTCCCGAGTTATCAGTACAAGCACAAGATTTATTACAAAGACTCTTATGTAAGGATCCAACTAAACGAATAACTTTGAAAGGTATTATCGAACACCCTTTTCTGAACAATGGAAGTACTAACAGACAAGATCTCTCAAGAGACTCTGGATTTTTAACTACATTGCACAGCACACAACACAGTAGTAAATTAAGAGGTGAGGAAAAGTTAAAATCAGATTTAGATTTTGAACTTAGTAGAGAATGTAATGGGATTACAAAGGAAACTAATTCAGCAGCATTTAATGTTTTCTTAGGACTTGCTGAAAGTGTTTCAAATTGTAATCATGATATTCATAACACAAAACCATACAACATTGTTGAAGGGAGGCCTAAAGAGGCTATTACAGAAAGACATCAAAACAAGAATGTTTATCTACTAAATTATGATAGCGCATGTAACAGTGGTGCTGGATTATTACAAAATTTTAAAAAGTTAGATCTTAATTGTAACACAGCCGTGTGTAACCCAGTAGATAGTGAAGAAAATAAAGAAAACATTCATAAAACATGTAATATAAATACAAACACATTGAATGTACCTCCTCTTTGTGCTGATAGATTGCCTGCCATATCGCACAGAACACGCAATGCAATTTTAAAAATAGATTCTACTGGAGTTGTTGTGGAATTTATTAAAAAGAAAGGAAAAGATAGAGAAGAAAAAATTGTAGAAATATGTAAAATCTCTAAAGATGGCATGAAGATAATAATTTACAGCACTGACAACAATAAGGGAAAAGATATTAATTTCGAATATGATCCTAATCCAGATGAAGTATTTACATATCACAATTTACCACAGAAGCACTGGAAAAAATATTTGTATGCTTCAAGATTTGTCGATCTGGTCAAAGCTAAAACACCAAAAATAACATTATACACATCTTTAGCTAAATGTCAACTGATGGAAAGTGGTACAGATATAGATTTATTTTTTTACACTGGGGAAAAAGTAATGTTCACATCTTCAGATGGGTTAAAAATAATAGACAAGAATCTGAAAACACATTACAATGCAAGCACTTCCCCCGATTTGAAATACATTTTTGATCATTTTGAAGAGTGTTCAAATCGTATGAATCGAATACAAACGGCTTTATCTTGTATATCTGATGAATGCTACCCTCTCATAATAGGCAAAAGACCTGTGCAGACTAGTGTGTCCCAACAAGTTACTGCTTCCCCTCATCCAGGATCTATTAATATTAACACTCCCATTTTTAACATAGGTTCCTTCCACCGTATGACAGCTACATCAAGTCAAGCTCAAAGTGATTATAATTTATTATAAAAGAAAAGTTGCTATCTATATTATTCTATGACAAATAATATGTTATTTACATATAATAATGTAGGGGTTGTCCTGGACCTTAAAGATTACTCAGATGCTACTCTTTAAAAATTGTCTCAAATATTTGACAAGAAAAATAAAGTTCCGTTTCTCAGATGTGGTGCAGTGTTTTACTCTATGTAAGCACTGTCCAATCCTGATATTTGAATATCCCACCATACGTATATAGTAAAACACTCTCATTGTATCAACCATATATAAATTTTGCTTTAATTTTATTAATATATTTTTTATATTTTTAAGTACATTAATATTATTATTTTAGTTCGTGATATAAATTAGAAATAAATGTATTTCAAATTAAACCTGTTTGATGACAAATGTCCTTAATTTTCAAAGTGTTAAAATATTAAGTATAAGACAATTACAGGTCATTCCTTTGAAGGCAACTCTCACTGCATTCAGGTGAGAATGGCGACAGCACTTTAAACGTAAACACTTAAGTCCTTATTCATAGAGTTAAAATATGTTTAACACTGATCGATAGAAAATCTTATCTAGCATGTGATATTTTTAATCCCGGGAATCCCGTGGCAGTTTTCTAGGGAGCGTTTCATAGTTGTTAGGGTGCATAAAAATGACCTTATTCCGACACATTTTCACTAAAACGATAGCTGCGGTACTTTGTGTCCTGGGAATTTCAAATCGAGCGTAGATGAAGTCGCGGGCATATCCTAGTAAGATGACATAAATAATATTGGCTGACATCGATTGTTTTAATTAAACATATTTATGAATTTTTCTGAAATTATTAATATTTTGAAAGTCTTTGGGGTTGGAGGACACGGTTCTTCCGAAGATTCTCTTTCGCAATTTTCTTATTGTAACTTGAATAAATAGATCACATGTATTTTTATAATATGATATTATGGTTGTGGACACATGTTACAATAAGTTCGAAAATTGTTTACTTAGAACAAACATTCAAATAATATAATTATCATCTTAACTAGCTGCGCCCCGAGGTTACACCCGCGTGGTGATTGAAAATCGTTACATTTTGGATAATGCACACTATATCCCTACTAATATTATAAATGTGAATGTAAGTTTGTTTGTTACGCTTTCACGCGAAAACTACTCAACCGATCACCATGAAACTTTGTACACATATTCTTGGAGGTATTAGAAGTAACAAAGGATACTTGGTCCCGAAAAATTAAAGAGTTCCCGTGGGATAGTTAGAAGAACTTTTCACGCGGACGAAGTCGCGGGCAGAAGCTAGTATTTTATGAATTATAGTATGTATTATTATGATGTGAAAGCTATATTATTGTCAGGGCTGGGCAAAATACATGCTTTGCTTTAATTGAAATACAAATTACAAAATACTTTCTCGCATGTATTTAAAATACGAAATAGTCAAAATACTTTTAGGTCGTGTATTTAAAATACAAAATACAGTGTTTTAACTAAATATTTGTATTTAAAATACAAATTACAAAATACCTATGAAATTGCCGTTTTTTCTAAAATAACGTAATTTTTTAAAATATTTTTTTTATTCTATTAATCAAAGTATGCATGCAATTATGCCAACGCAGCGGCAGTTTATTGTTCCCCGAATAAATTAGCTGGGTGGGAGGCAACAAATTCTTTAAAAGTATTTTGTTCTACCTTTTGGGTATTAAATTTTTTTCCCGATGAAAAGTTATCGAAATTCTGTAAAGGTGGAAGTCTGTAGGTGTAAGGTCTGGTGAGTACGGCGGATGACGGAGAGCTCCAACTCCAGCTCTTTTAACTTGGAGATCGTCTGTTGTGCAGTATAAGGTCGCGCATTGTCGAGCGATTGACCAAAGGTGGTTAGAGTTGTGCCAGCTTCTCATCATTATCTGCAGTTTTTCACAGTAAACGTCTATAGTAATGCTCATCCCATTTGGTAAGAGGCTTTAATGATTCACACTGGCGCTAGATAACCAAACAGTGGCCATAACTTTTCTAGGGGTAAGGTTTCATTTAGGGTATTCTTTAGGTGCTGAACTAGGATCCAACCAACTTGCTGAGTGCTTGCGATTGTCAAACAAAATCCATTTTTGTCGCAGGTAACAATGCGGTACAAAATCCCTTCGTTTGTGTGTCTGTTGACCAGTGCGAGGCACTTCTCGACGAATACTTCACGCTGGCGATCATTGAGTTCGTGCGGCACGCATTTGTCAAGCTTTTTTACCTTGCCAATTTGACGCAATTGGACCAATAATATTGTTTTGAAGCTAATGTCGAAAGTTCCTGATAATTCAGCCATAGATTGAGCATCATCAGCTTCCACAATCTCCTTCAATTCATCATTGTCGACCAAAGTTTTCGGACGACCACGAGGTTTATTTTCAAGTCTAAATTACCAGACCGGAAGCGGCAAAACCAATAACAAGTGGTGGGATCGTTTGTAGTGATCGCTCCGTAAACGTCATTAACGATGCTTGCCGCTTTTGCCGACGGTACTCATCCTTATCCTTATTAATATTATAAATGCAAAAGTAACTCTGTCTGCCTGTTACGGTTTCACGGATAAACTACTAGACCCATTTGCCTGAAACTCAGTATATATATTTTCAATGCTAAGAATGAATATAAGATACTTTACGAGCATATCCCGAAAAATGGGATCGTTTCCGGGATAAAAAAATATTGGAAAAAGTTTTGGACCGATTTGACTGAAATTCGGTAAATATGTAATTTTAATTCTGAGGATGGACAAGGGATACTTTTTATCCCGGATAATGGGATAGATTTAAGTAAAGGTTATTCCAAAAAGTAGGATAGGTTTTTGTGATTTGCCATTTTGGTCATTATTGTAGTAACTTACGTAGTACGTAACTTTTAATTAATTCTTTTTGTCCTATTTGTCCTTTTTGTTCCTTTTTGTTATTCATGTAGTTATCATAGAGGGAGGATAGATACATTAAACTAGAACGGTTTGGAGGATGAAAATTTGGATGCGACCAAGCATTTTTCATTGTTTATAGACATCAAAATTGATCATCTATAAAAATGCGATAATAACTTGATCTGACTGTCTGTTAAGCCTTCACACAAAAACTACCAGGAATACTGGATCAGTGCTCTAATTTTGTTTAAATGTAGTTTTAATACCGAAAATGGACATAAATATTTTCATACCGGTAGATGGAATAGTTTGCGATATAAAATGAAATTATACTTCCGAGTGCAAATAGCACTAAAATAAAAATTTAGTATAATGTAACCTGTATTAACGCCTGCTCTTTAGACAAGAAGCGGGTTTTTTTTATTGCGGGAATTTAGCAGACAGGCAGACGGTCCAATTAATGGAAAGCGGTTACCATCGCCTGTGGACATTTGCAACACCAAAGGTGCTACAAATGCGCTGCTGCTCTCTTAAGGGAGACTCGAAACTGGTCACTAATGCCAGGGTAAACTCTAGTTGATATTATAAATGAGAGAGTAACTATGTATGTCTGTTTCGTTTTCACGGAAAAACTACTTAATAGATTTGGCTGAAATTCAGTATACATATTTTCGATGCCAAGAATGAACATAGGATACTTTATACCCCGAAAAATGGGATAATTTCTGGCGTAAAAATATTTGTTTCGCTCAGAGCTTCGCTTTGAAAAACATATTAATAATGTCATGAGAAACTGTTTCTATAGACTTAAGATTTTATATGGTATTAGACAGTATATTAATGAGGATGTGAGAAGACATCTTACAGAAAGCTTAATCCTATCTAAACTTAACTACTGTGACACTGTTTATGGGCCTTGTCTTCTAAAAAGAACAGAAAATCTCATTCAACGCATTCAAAACGCCTGTGCACGGTACTGTTATCAAATTCCTCGTAGAAGCCATATTACTCCTTTTTTAAATAATAATAATATATTGAAAATGGCAGCAAGAAGGAAACTACATTTGTCCTGTCTACTATTTGGAGTGATTTATACCCATAAACCAATATATTTATATAATAAAATTGACTGGAGACAAAGTAAGCTAGAATATGCTATTCGATCTGTAACCAGGCCATTACTAACCGTTAGAGAGTACTAGTGTTCTGTGTTACTAACAGCCAAGCACAGAACCAGTGTTGCCAGATGACCATGTCAATTAATCCCCAAATTTTTGTCAAAAATCCCCAAATATAAGCTTTTGCCCCCGAATTTGCAGGGAATCCCCCCTCTGGTAACACTGCACAGAACATCTGCATTTAGAGGTTGCTTTAAACATGCTGCCACGAAATGCTGGAACGATATTCCTCCACCCATTAGAGATGTAAAATCATTTTTCACATTTAAATTTCATTTTAAAAGATATTTACCACAATCACAGAAAGAGGACCTTAGATACGTTTAAAAAATTTAGATATGGTGTTTTGACTTCTTTTGGTAATTAATGATGAGTATACTTTTCTGTAAAACTCATTTGTAAGAAGGGCAACTCAAATTTCTTAAGGATTTTAAGGATTTGATTCTGGCTTAAAGGCCTAGTTGCCAAGCCATAAATATTATAAAAAAAAGGATTTGATTTGATTTCCATTGAATTGATTTGTTTCTGTTTTTATTTAATTATTTGTTTCAATTAATAGTAATAAGATTATTATTGTTTACCGTACTAGTTTGTATTTAATTATTGTAGCTCTGTTTACGTATACATTTTCTATTTTTTTTAATTTAATTTCTTTATACTTAGTTATATAGGATAATGATTCTTTTATTCTGTGTGCACGTGTTGTCTTTTTTTTAAATGTTTCATATACTGTGGTGTTGGGTCAAATATTTTTAAAATAAATGAGGCGGTGTCGGCACTGAAAATCAGCGTTGTGGTGGAGGAAACTCCAACACAGCATGAAGCTGAGTTGCCGACCTCATTTGTAGGAAATGCGGTGTTAAATATATATAATGTTATAAAAAAATGTATGTATAAATATTTCTGTATCATTGTATCGCTTTCCTAGCAAATAAATTATTTCTTTCTTTTCTTTCCTTTCTTTATTTGTTTGTTAAATCAAATGATTATCTATATATATATAATGAAAATGGTGTTCGTTTGAGGCTCAATCACGCTTAAACCACTGATCGTATCGACATGAAACTACCACCATTCGATGCGAAATTTTTCCTAGATGGTTTATGGCTATCTATATATCTATATATATATAAGCAAAGTTTGTTTTCTTTGTCCGAGGTAAACTCGAAAACTACTGGACCGATCAGCATGAAACCACAACCATTCGACGTGGAATTAATCGTAGATGGTTATAGGCTATATATATTTTTCAAATTCTATGAGCCCTTTGCCATGTTTTCTCGATTTGTTTGTTTATTAATTTATTTGAATAAGGCGGTACGAAGTTCGCCGAGTCAGCTAGTTTGATGATAAAAGGATGGATAGTAGATGTGGTATATTAGCCCATACATACATAATTAGCCCTAATTAATCACCACTTGACTGTACCTGCGCACGCCTTTGCATCTGCCTCGTCGAATGGTCTCGTGACCTCGAACACCCTGTGGCCGGCGGCTATACGGTGGATGCAATCAGGCCGCAGCTGGAGAAATGGGTCACCCGCACCAGCGGAACCCTGACCTTCATGACGACGCAGATACTGACCGGACACGGTTGTTTCGATCAGTATCTGTTTCGCATTGTGGGCTGCTTGCCTTCTCCTGACTGCCGCCAGTGCGGCGCACCCGATACGGCGTTTCACACGCTTGTCGAGTGCGCTGCATGGACGCCTCAGCGTTTCGAGCTCGAGACGCACGTAGGAGCCGTCGGATCGCTTGGCGACTTGGTAACGGCCATGTTGCACAGCGACGACCGCTGGGAGTCTGCGGTTACTTTCTGTGAGGCAGTAATGTCTCTCAAAGAGACCGCAGAAAGGGACAGGGAGCGAAGTCCTGCAGCGCGTGCTAATGTCTCTACTCGAGGTCGCCGGCCTTCAGCTGGCACCCGGAGCGGCAGGTACGCGCATTACTTCCCTCCCTGAGTTAGGTTCCGGTACGGGGGGCCCTTGCTACTAGGCAACGCAAGGGATTCATTAAAAAAAAAAAAAAACGCCTTTGCAGCTAATATCATAGCCGCCATCTTACCCAAAGAAAAAGTTGCTAAACATAAGATAGAATGTTGCTAGATTGGAAGAAATTAATGCCAAAAGTGGCTAATCGAAAAAAAAAACGTAGGATAATTTAACTGTTTTCCTTTTATTACAAGCTTTTGTTTAACTTTCTGTTTTAGTTAGTGTGGGTCAAATCTTGCAAGCTAAATTTAACCCAATTCTCAGTGTCCGATTGAGCTTAAATTTGGAATACACGTTTAGTTCTAAAGACAATGCAATTAAAAGGCATTTCCATGATGCAAAAACAAAATTCACGCTAAATAACAATTCTAAGTAAACGCCAATCGCATAGTAGCTCAATACGCAATGCACTCAATGCCGTTGTACCGCACGCAACGAACCAACCTACATTTTAATTCGAGGCCCCCGGGAGTTACCCCTTCAATTGAAAGGAATCCCCAAATCTGACAAGATTACACAACGACAATTTTGGTGATGTTTTCTCGTAACTGAAAAACTTACCAAAAACTTTCATTAAAGTTAACAGTCTGAATGCGCCTACGAACATTTTATTACATTACAAATTGATTCAAACAGTGTTAACTTCAATAGGTACTTTTATAAAAGTAGCTAGAAATGGTGGCTAAAAAATTTAGCTACCAAATTTTTTCTTTGTAGCTAACAATTTCGATTATGTGGCTAGATCTAGCTAAAAAGTGGCTAAAGTGGCAACACTGGCCGCCACAAAGTTTGCATGTAACTATACTTAGAGATTATTTATTAAGCTTTATGGCTTGGCAGCTAGGCCTTTAAGCCAGATCTTAATTTACAATATAGTTTCTTCATTTCCATAATCCTATTTGTAGCTCAGCTGAACTGTAATAGGTAATCAGCTTGTGCCATTCAACTGCCTACAACTATTGTTCATTTTAGAGTAATTTTACACATTTTTAGAAAATTAAACTGCACAGCACAACTTCTCCTTTCAGTTCCCACCATAAACTCCTGGTACTTAGGGATTGTATCTGTAAATGGCGACTGACATAACCATTTGGCCGCAACCTACATTCGAGGCGAGCGTGTTACGTTACGGCATTACCTGACTGACCTGTTCCCCTAGCTCGTGGCGAGCACTATACTGCGCTCCGTCTTTTGGTAATCAAAATGTCGGATAACGAAGACGTGTTTCTGGGATCTGTGATTTTACTAAATTATTCCTTACTCCAGATGAAGAAAAAAAGAAACGTTATTGGATTTCAAAGTTGTACAAAAACAGAAATATAACAGGTGGTTCATCGTTAATGGAAACACTGAAGAATCAAATGTTTACTGGACAATACCAAAACTTTTTGCGCATGTCTCCAACCGATTTTGAACGACATTATGGGCTGTACTGACTTAAAATTAAGGCGTAACGTTTCGGATTCGCGAAAATACCGACAACCGAGTGGAGCACGCGGCGCTCGCAGCGAGCGGATCGGCTCGCTGTACTGACCTGTAACATTTCGTCGAAACGTAATGTTACGTTACGACGAAATGTTACAGGTCAGTCCTTTAGAGGTCCTATACATAACCCTGCATTGCAGGCCTGCAGTGGACGGAGCTTGTAGAATTCAATAGGCATCTTGCTCTGTGTTGCAGGACGTTATGCAGGCTGCAACAATATTCGCAGTCCTGTATTACGTCAAAATTCGTAGCCAGCCGTAAGAGAGGGGATACTTCTAAAACTTCAACACAATACACAAGATATACTACTGACTACATAACCAAATAATGTGAAGCTATTCTTTAATATTAAAAATTATTAAAGTAGTGATGTACACAGCGCTGTATATAATCATATATATATATATATTCGATTGTTAGAACTTAATAAATCATAATCAAAAATCTATTGAATCCCAAGTGAATAAATTCAGAATAAAATTCTTATATCATATCCCAACTCAGTCATATTTGGGTACTAGGTACGATAAGTCTTCATATAAAATATTTTTATTTGAATTATTAATGCTGTGGTATCCCTCATAGCTAGCAACAATCGCACGTGCTCAGAAAGTTACAGAATATCGACGGTGTCATCCACATGGAATCTTATTTTTTCTCTTTTTTTTCTTTTTCTTTTGTTTACTTTGTGTTTAAAAAGTGTAATTAAGAAACATTATATTGTTATCGTACTTGTTTAATGGCAGTTATTAGGCGGGTATGTCGAACTGAATTGTTAGAAATTATTGTTTTGCGTCGAGGCATTGTATTTGTACAAGGTAAAAGGAATGCCCGACCCGAACAAAGGGGAGAGGCAGTCAAGCGAGGATTACGATACGAGCCAGACGTACATTCGATTAGCTATATAGTAACGGACTTTGCGGGTGTTATTGAATCGTGAAGTTTGTACTGGTTGCGTCCATTTACATTTGTACCTTTTTTTTTCGCTAGAGTACAGCAGACAGGCAGACGGCCCACCTGATGGAAAGCGGTTACCGTCGCTTATGGACGTTTGCAACACCAGAGGTGTCACCAGCGCGCTGCCGGCCTCGAAGAAATCTTATGACACCCTTTTTAAAAAACCCCATGTCGAAGCGCTGTGGGAAAACCACGGCTGGGAGCTCATTCCAAATCCCCACTGTGCGCAAGAGGAACGTTCTAGAGAACCGTTGCGTACAAGAGCGAAGCGGCTCAAGGAAGTGGGGATGAACGCCCAGCCGATGGCGTGCGGTGCGGTGGTAAAAAGAAGACGAAGGCACCATTCTAAACAGTTCCTCGGAACACTCTCCGTTATATAGTCGGTAGAATACGCAGAGAGACGCGAAGTCTCTCCGAAGGCCAAGCGTATCTAAGCCGTCTGTGAGTATGGGATCGTCGACAATGCGAACGGCTCGACGTTGGATACTGTCCAGGGGATTTAGCTGGTAAGCGGGTGCCCCAGCCCACAAGTGTGAGCAGTACTCCATATGCGGCCGCACCTGGGCTTTGTAAAGCACAAGGCGTTGCCGCGGAGTGAAGTACTGCTTGGACCGGTTTAGCACTCCCAGCTTCTTGGAGGCAAGTTTTGCCTTGCCTTCAAGGTGGCCCCTGAACTGTACATCGTTTGCAATGTCGACACCAAGGATCCCAATACTCTTCGAGGTGGTAAGGGGTGTTCCTTGGAACTGAAGCGCATGTACGAATGGGGTTTTCTTGGCTGAGAATACGCAGACCTGTGTCTTTGTGGGATTGAATTAGACAAGGTTTTGTCTTCCCCACTCAGCGACTCTCTCTAAGGAGTTCTCTACCTTAGACACAAGTCTAACCCGACTTTCCTCCACAAATGATCGAGGGACGTTTGCACGTCCAGAGTAATGCGCGTCGCCAGTGCTGTCATCCGCATAACAATGAATGCTGTCAATGGACAACATATCATTGATATGCAAAATGAACAGCGTCGGCGACAGCACACAACCCTGGGGCACACCAGCATTGATGGGCTTGATGCTAAAGCAACAACCGTCGACAACGACTTGTATGCTGCGCCCATCAAGGAAGCTGGATAGCCAGGTGCAAAGTCCCTCGGGTATCTCGTAAGATGGTAGCTTCGATAGAAGAGCCCTATGCCAGACCCGATCGAAGGCCTTAGCAATATCAAGGCTGACAGCCAGAGCTTCCCCTTTGCTTTCAATGGCTTCAGCCCAACTGTGGGTGAGGTACACCAGAAGATCCCCAGCGGAGCGACCATGGCGCAAGCCATATTGCCGGTCATTTAAAAGCTGGGAATCTTCAAGGTACCCTAAGAGCTGCACGTTGATAATTCGCTCCATCACCTTTGAAAGCAAAGAGGTAATTGCTATAGGCCTATAATTCGACGGGTCCGTTCGGTCACCCTTTTTGGGTATGGGGTGTACATGAGCGATCTTCCATGAAGCGGGGACACGACTACTGCGATAGGAGAGAGTAAAAAGCCGGGCAAGGACTGGAGACAGCTCAGCTGAACACGTCTGCAGCACAATTGCTGGTATGCCATCTGGACCCGATGACTTCTTGACGTCGAGGGAGCGGAGGGCACGCCGGGCTGCTTTCTGAGTAAAGCGAATCTCCGGCATGCTGGACTCACACTCAGGGATCGTAGGTGGAGTTTCTCCCTCGTCGTCAAGAGTTGAATTGGCCGCAAAGATTTCGCCCAGAAGATCGGCTTTATCCTTGGCGGCGTGTGCCAGACGGTTGTCCGCTGTGCGCAGAGATGGAAGAGACGCGCGACAAAAGTTTCCTTTGACAGCTTTGGCGAGGGCCCAAAAAGCTCTACTCCCGGAGGGGTAGCTTGAAAGGCGCTCGCCAATTCTACCGATGTGGTCGAATTTTGCTCTCGCGAGCTGCTTTTTGAGGAACCTGGAGGCAGCGTTGTAACTCTTTTTCAGGTCGGTAGTTCTTGGATCCTGATGAGCCCGCGCTGTGGTCCAGGACCGATAAGCCTGTTACTTCAGCTTTACAGCCTCAGCACTAGGTTTGTCGAACCATGGTTTACTCGTACCACCGATGGGTACTGTTGAGTTTGGAATAAAACATTCCATTCCCTGCAGTACCACATCAGCGATCGAGTTTGCGCATGCATCAGGATCTTCCGACGAGAAACACAACTGCCTCCATGGGTAGGATGCATAAAATTCACGCAGTCCATCCCAATCTGCTGACCTATATCGCCACACCTTCCATCGCCCAGCGGGTTGAACCCGATCGGGAATGGGAAGGGGCACCAACGAAGATACCAGACAATGATCAGAAGTTCCTAATGGAGCACTGATCGAGATCTGGTAATTCTCCGGGTGTGTGGTCAACAGAAGGTCCAACAAAGAAGGCTCATGATCCACTCTATCCGGTATACGGGTAAACCCCGTGACCACTTGAGTAAATCCGTAGGCGAGAGCAAAATCATAGGCAGTAGTCCCTGGCAAATCAGTCCTCGGGGAACCCAACCACTCAGCGTGATGGGCATTAAAGTCCCCAAGGATGACTACCTCTGCTGAAGGGTACCTGTGTTATACGTGTTTGTATAGTTCTAATAAATTCTTTAGTATGTACAACGGCATTTTAATTCACGTCCTGTAGCTCGTAACAGTATTAATCTGCCTTCATTACCAAGCATATGAACAAAATCTCATAAAGACGTTCACACTCAAAATATTCACAATTAAGCTATCCTGTTTTACCATTTTTTTACCTATGTAATCTCTATATTATACTTCCTTTGCAGTTTCATTCCACAATAAATCGTGTCACTTAAGATACTGTAACTGAAATGTCGTTAGAGTGTGGAATTCGGATAAATATAATTTTTTTTGCTAGAAATATTGATTTAATTTGTTATATATTTAATTTAATAAAATTACACGTGTTAAATCGTATAGGGATTACTTATTTAACATATTTAACTACTGATTAAAATATCGAATAACTTGAAATCAATATATCATTTTATATGATAAGCTGTGTTACACAACACTAACTACTCCTCCATCTTTTTGTCACGATGCCTCCTAAGAAGCAACCCGAAAAATCCGGTATGTTTTATATTTTCCTAAAGAAACCTGTAAATAAGTGACAGAAATTATTAACAAAGGTTAATAAACTAAATTAAATCACGTGAAAAGTACAGCGATATGGTAGGATTAATTTCGTACGACATTATTATCAGAGTTAACGTATGACATTTTGTTAGGCCACGCGGTACTTGTTTTGGTGTAATGATGGTTTATCGTTTTTAATATTCTTTTTGTGCTTAATTCTTTGCCTTTTATAGTTTTCAATATTTTAATTTGCATACAAGTCGTCGATATTGTAAAAATTATTAATTTTTTTGAGGTTATGTTGTGATTGAATATTTTCAGGGTCTTCCTCCGGGTCCAAGCCCGCGGAGAAGAAACCATCCACTGCTAAAACTCCGGCAGCGGCACCAAAAGCTGCTTCAAGTTCTACTACAACTTCGGCTAAACCAGCGACTTCTAAGACTCCAGCACCCGCTCCTAAGGCCGCTGCGCCTAAGGCGGCTCCGGCGGCGAAACCTGCCGCAGCTAAGCCTGCCTCTGCTGCTGCGCCTGCAGCAGCTAAGCCTGCTGAAAAGAAACCAGCTTCTACGCCTACTGCTAAGCCAGGCTCTGCTAAAGCAGCTGCACTCAAAACTAAATCTAGTGCGAAACCTTCAGTAAAAAAAGCGGCGTCTGCTGCTAAGCCAGCCAAGCCCAAACCTGCATCAGCAAAATTGAAGATTGCTCCTAAGCCTAAGAAGACTGGCATTAAGGGTCAAAAGAAACAAACAGTAAAGCCGGTTGTTAAAGCCTTAAAAGCTCAAAGGAAGGTAAGCATACATTTTCAATCATTCTTATATTTGGCTATACTTTGACCCAGAATGGCATCAGATTAAGCGTAACTTGGGGGTAGCATATACCTTACATATAGCTACTAGACTTGTTGTTTGAGTTAGTAAACAAATTTCTGGGGTCCACAACTAAATTTGGAATGAAAAATGGGAAAAGCAAAAGTATAAGTAATTAGATAAACAAAGTTATGTTACCTTGATAACAAAGTGTGATTTGTGTTTAGGAATACACTTATCCTTAATTATAAGCAGTAAATGAGTTTAGTAAACAAGTATTGAGTTAGTTTAATGATTTTTTAAATAGAAAAATAGTTTCTTTTTGCTTATATATTGCAACAATGGTTACAAATGGATTGTGTGATTCGTTGATTTCTGTCATGGCACCCTTGCTTGGCTTGTGGGCTTTAGATGGAAATTGTTACCGGTGACTGAGGTTAGACTTTAAACCAAAGAATACAAGACAAGCAAGTATGTTGCAGTAGCGATTGGCCAGTGCCATAAGACTGGTCCACCATTGTCACAATATATCAAAATGAACAAACAAAATAATAATATCTCAAGAACTATATGTCTCCTTAGACATGGGGGTTGCAGAATGGAGAAGTACTACTCCCCGTCACCCTACCAGCACCCCAACTACTGAAAATTCATTGACCACCAAGCTGAAGTTTATCCCTATAATTTTATTGTATATACAAATAATATATTTAGGGCCACTTTCACAACATGCTTAAATTTATTTAAGAAACGCTAAACACATTAAGCTCTCTTAAATACAATTAGCGTCTTGCACAAGCGCAATTTTCTCACTAAAAAATAGAACAGTTTTGAACAGAAAACTGCATTTAGCAGAGCATCGACACAATAGAATTCAGACTGAAATCTTTGGTCTGCATTTTCTGATATAATCATTAAAATTCTTAAGATGTATTTGTACATGTTTGATTTGTATTCTGTCAATATGTGATATGAGACTGGGAATGTTCATAGATATGCCAGGTATACCTTATTTTAAATTAAAAGATCACAAAATTAATATAAATTATAATAAATTTCGAAGTATAATCAAACCTAGTGTCTATAGTGGAGAAAACTAATTTTCTAGTAAAATATTGATTGATCTTTATGATCTGTGTATGTAACCAAGGTCAAATTAGAATCTCTGATTACACTAAATAGTTGAAATTTTCAATACATATGCACAATTCTGTTATTCAATATTCTACAATTAATTGAAAATAAAACAGTTCAGCAAACCCTACTCAAACTCAAACAACCAATATACGAAATTTCAGTTCACATTGGCCAACTAAAATTCTTTTTTACACATAAAATAACTAGCATTAAAGCCAAATTTTGTGTGTTTGTTCATAATAATGGATTGTATCATGAAATGGAATATGTGTGGCTGTTTTACCGATGTCATTAATATACTTAGCTAAATAATATGGGAGACCGCCTCATGCATAGCACCTTAAGTATGTTTTGTGTAAAATGTATTTCGGCAGTTTAATATGATAAACTAAATTTTATTTAAAGGTGGACCTTATGTAAGCGGCCCTTGAATCGAACACTAAAAACAATATTTAAAAATTTATCAGGACTGTGTTTAGAATTACAGGAATCTATCATTATGGAATGGCCTTAGGAGTTTATTTTATGCCTCAATCTAATTTTAGCTGCCAAAATTTAGCAGGTTTTTCACATCTTAATGTAGCAATGTCAAAATCTTATGTGAATCGCAACTCTATTTTGATTGGTTAACTGTAAATGTTATTTTCAGCACATACTGAATTCTGTCCATAAATAAGAATGCTGAGGCAGGACTTGACTTTGTGCTTTTTGTTTTTTCCCCCCCAGAAAAAATCTATCTCCTGCAGCCACAAATAGTGTGGATTGACTCTCATGTACCCCTCGCCCTGAACACTCCCCTCCTTTATTTTGTTTTATTTTAAAAAATATTAATTTACAGGTTGTTAAAGGAGAACATGGCAAGAGAGTGCGCAAGATTCGCACATCGGTGCATTTCCACAGGCCCAAAACTTTTGAGCCACCAAGACACCCGAAATATCCTAGAAAATCACTCCCTAAGAGGAATCGGTAAATATATTTTTATATACTTATTAGACTACTTTGTTTTTGTGAAAACTTTTGTTGCAAAAAGATTGGCTTGTATGAAACTTCAAACAATCATAATAATGTTTCTAACTAATTTTAAATGGTATTCATCTCTCCTCTAGCTTTGCAACTATAGGAAATGTTCTAAACTGCCATTGCCAAGTCAATCATAATTAATGCATTTAATGTGAAAAGGAATGTTACAGATTACTTGTTGAAAGTCATAAGTCTACCACTGCTTTCTTAGCAGTTTTAGTTAGTGTTAAAGGAGAAAAAGAGACAACAAAGTCCCCAACAACATATTTATTGTCGTTACTACCAGCATCACTGTTATGGTTTAACATTTTCCTGAATTTAGAGGGTTGCCTGGAAAAGATCGCTTACTTTAAGGATAAGACTACATTTAGTTCAACATTTATTGTACCTAGTTTTTGAGAACACAGTTTTAATTTTCGGTGAACAATAGTGTTTTCATTCATTCATATCTTTACTTCATAAACATTGTGTATATACATTCATCTTTTTTTAATGTACTTTATAATAATATAGTTTTACAAAGTGATTTCTATGAATCATTACTGAAAGAGCTTTTAGTATTGATCGCATTATTCCCATTCAGTGCAGTTGTCTAAAAAATCTTTTGTCATATATAATTAAAATTGAATATGACAAATCTGGTATTTTTGTTCTTTAAAGACTTGTTCTTGTAACCTACACATGTCTTTGGCTGTTTTGATAAGTTAACACCAACATTTGTATCTTTTTCTTATTGACTCACTTTCTACATTTTTGGTTTTACAGTTTGGTTCATTTATGTTTTGGAATTGCAATACACATATTAATATGTACATAATATATGTGAAGTTCTTAAATGAAAAATGTCTTTCCAGCATGGATGCATACAACATCATTAAATATCCACTCACATCTGAAGCAGCGATGAAGAAAATTGAGGACAACAATACTTTGGTATTCATTGTCCACACAAGCTCCAACAAGCACCACATTAAGGCTGCTGTCAAGAAGCTTTACGACATCAATGTTGCGAAAGTTAATACCCTCATCAGGTTTGTGCACTATTTTATTATATCATTATAATAATTATCTTAGAAAAAGGTGGCATAAGCAATGTCCTAGGTGGTATATGCAATAAATTAACTCTTAAATAATTAATTTTCTTGGAGTTCAGCATTGTGATGGCAATTCCCCTCGTGCTACAAAGTTTTATAGTGACTAACCATTTTCTATCAGGCAGGAAGTTTCATTCAATTCAATTCCTGCTTAATTCAATTGTTTTTTTTACTGTCATTCCATAACTTTGATGTCGATTTTTCTAATTTCTGACGTAGATAAATGCACTACAATGGCGACAATAATAAAACAACTGCAGTGCCATTTTTTTGGCTAGATTCATATTTTGAGATAAAAAGTATCCAATGTTTTGACTCGAAATATAGCTAGCTCTGTTCTAGCTCGAGTTTCATTTAAATCAGTTTTGTAGTAGTTAAGATTAGCAATGTATGAACCCGTCAATCGCTTTGAAGAAATAAGAGTACAATCTTAATATTCCTTATTTCTTATGGCCTGATATGCACATTGTTACACACATTGACAACAATTGAAAACAATATACGGAAAACTTTATACTTTGAGATTAGCCACTTGTGCAACCTGTCAATCGCCTTGAAGAAATGTAACGGTTAAGTGTAGGGTATCACTCCATTCTCCTGAAAAAGGGAAGATCTCAAGTCCTGATACTTGAACATAAATTGATCGTAAATTTTGTCTGAAATTGTTATAAATTGAAACTTCTTTTTGTCTTCCTACATCCTCCATGCTATTTTTAAAACTAATGTCAATGGTCTGTATGTAAATTAAATCTTTACCTGTCGTTAAAATATAACTGCAGATTTTAAATGATGATAACGTTGTGGGAATCTCATTGATAGAGAATGAAAGAAAAACATACACACTACTGATTACCAAAATACCACTCAGGGGAATGATATTTTTTTCATGCATATCCTAATTTGTTTTTTTGTCCTTTTTAAGGCCGGACGGTAAGAAGAAGGCGTACGTGCGTCTGGCGAGAGATTACGACGCATTAGATGTGGCCAACAAGATCGGTATCATATAAACTGATGTCGTATTTTATTTTGTAAGAATAAACTAAAATGTTGCAAAATATGCGTTATTTCATTCGGATTGACGATACTTACCGTATACCCACCTGCGAGCCGTATCCGTAACTGTTGCACGTTAACCAATGAATGGATGTGACTCGCAGTGAGCCGATTATCGAATATTACCGCGAATCAAAGGCACCGGTAAAATCCCGCGAAAAAGCGCGCATGCAGTAAGCTCGCGAACCACTCACACTAGAACCTTGTTAGGTACCGTATTCGCTCGGTTACAGTTACGGCTCGCAGATGAGTATGGCTTCAAAGGCAACTCGTTAGTCGTCGCGAGCGAAGATCGTTTTAAAGCATGTGACTTTCCGCTCGGTTACAGTTACGGCTCGCGGCTTGTATTGTATGGCATTGGCATATAGTATAGATAGCTTTCAAGTTGTTACATTATTACAAAATTGATATTATTAAGTTATTCAGAACTTTTTTTACATATGAAATTCTATTCAAGAGAATGAAAATTATTACAAAGACTAACTCTCAAGACGGTCTCTACGGTAAAAAAACTGGGTTCTGTATAGTATATCTTATGTACAGTTTGTACATTTGCTCTTGCTTGTAGTGGTGGATGCTGGCAGTTGTTGGTGGAGTGCTGGAGCTTTCTTGTAGTAGGGTGAAGAAAATATACCTTGTTGCTTTCAGGGATTTATTCTCGTAGTAGTTTGGCTTGGATGCTGGTGGATGCTCTGGTTGCAGCTCAATAGCGACTCGATCACAATATATTTGTGAGCGTTATTTATAGTGTTGTATATTGTATATATTATATGTAGATTAGGGGGATCCAAAAAAAATATTTTTTTTTATTTTTTTTTCCAAACAGGCTCAAAAGTTTCTTTTGGGTGTAAAAAAATTTCTGTGAAAAGATGAGCCATTAATATTAAGATTGTCCTTGTCGCAATTTTTTAATTCCCATAAGAATAACACAGGAAAAATTTTTTTTGCTTCTGATTTTTGTACCGTTCACACGACTGGTTGACTGATAAATCGCCGTTCCAATCTTTATAGAGAATTGAACACTCTACAAAAAAGGTCTGATAACATTTTTTGATTTGTCCACGCGTTCAAAAGTTATTCAAGATCAAATTTCAATTGTTCAAAAATTTGATCGAATTTTATAAATTACTGTTGTTAACTGTTGGTTTCAGTGTCAAAATAAGGATCAATTTTTTTGTCAAATATAATACAGTTCAGAAGGATTTATTTGAAGGCAAGCAGCGAGCGCGAAAACTAGCGTTTGTACACGAGCACGTATGTCTTGCATTCGTGTTGAAGGCGTGAGTCGGACTGTAGCCGAAAATCAAAAAATGTTATCAGACCTTTTTTGTAGAGCGTTCAATTCTCTATAAAGATTCGGACAGCGATGTATCATAATAAAACTACGTTTTAACGGTTTTAAGCGCGGTAATTTATTTGATTTAGGTTTATCCGACGTTTCGGCCGCTTTTCAGTGGCCGTGGTCACGGAAGGCCACTGAAAAGCGGCCGAAACGTCGGATAAACCTAAATCAAATAAATTACCGCGCTTAAAACCGTTAAAACGTAGTTTTATTATGTGTACAAGTCGCGAAAACTTAAGAAAATATTAAGCGATTTATCAGTCAACCAGTCGTTTGAACGGTACAAAAATCAGAAGCAAAAAAAATATTTCCTGTGTTATTCTTATGGTAATTAAAAAAATGCGATGAGGACAATATTAATATTAAGGGCTCATCTTTTCACAGAATTTTTTTCACATCCAAAAGAAACTTTTGAGCCTGTTTGGAAAAAATAACTAAAAAAAATATATTTTTTTGGATCACCTATGTAGATATTAAACTAGGCCGCAGCGTCAGCAACACGCTGTACGTTGAACCGGACATATATAAAAGAAAGTCGTGTTATTTACACTATTTAAAGCTCAAGAACGGCTGTACCGATTTGGCTGAAAATTGGTGGGGAGGTAGCTTAGAACCAGGAGACGGACATAGGATACTTTTTATCCCGTTGGAACAGGTAGGTGGCGCTGAGATCGGGTTCTAGAATCCTAATCACCTGAAGCGATTTTGGTGATTTTGTTTTTGTGTGTTTGAGTGGGTGTCGCCAGATGGTTTAAATCCAGAATTGGAACCGGTACGTGGCGCTGGGATCGGGTCCTAGATTTTATTTTTTCAGAGCAGGACGTCCGCCGGGGCTAGTACGCTAGTACTTTAACAAAATGCATTTATTTTTATTTTACAAATTTTTTATTCTAAGTCATCCCCTTACGTGCTCCTTACGTGCTATCGTAGCTTTGTTAGCATTGAATAATTGCTCTCGTCACCGAAATCAGTTCTGCTCACGGTGTAAGGCTGAATTTAAGCACATATCCATTTGGTCCAGTAAGTAACCTTGATCAATGCTTTTTGGATATCTACCGCGAGGTCTTGTAACGCCTTCAAGTTTCACAGTGACCAAATTTTTTTCCATATTGTCTGAATTCTTTCAGGCTATTTGGTTAAAGCACTACTCGGTATCCGTTTTTGTTCGGTTCTGAAACCTGGGATTGTAAAGGCAGAAGAAAGAGAAGTCTGCAATAATTTGGCGTCAGATGCTAAGATTTTCTTGGCAGAACGAATGCCTCCATACTTTCAAAGCGCTCGAGATTCATCACCAAAGGTTATCAACATAAGCATAATAAATAATCTAGTCAAAAATGGACTAAATTAGCATCATTCGTCGGTTGCATATTTGGGAGTTTTTAGCTATGGCACAGAATTATTGATACATGTTAATAACGGTGTGTAGAGGATAGTAAGAAAGGATACCTCGTCAAATTAGGCAGTCGAAATTATAAAGAGTAATAGGTAATACTTATGAGGTTGTTTGTCTGTAGGAAGTATAGTCTATTGAAATGTTACATTTAATATTTTCCTAAGTTTTCGCGTCTTGTAAATAATTAAAATGAACAAGTTGGCGGTAGGCTAAATAAACTTTAACAATACTCGTTGACACTTGACATGTTTGTCTTCCGTGATCACGGCCACTGAAAAGTGGCCGAAACGTCGGAATAACCAAAATTATCGCGCTTAAAACCGTTAAAACGTAATTTTATAAGGTTACATTTTTTAGGCCTTAGCGTGCGTTTTTCATAGGACGCAATTTTATTTTTTAGATGTGTAGGGGTGGGGGTAGTATAGTTGTATACTGCACAAATGAAATGTCCCCGTATCTAAGTCGACTTAATCCGCCGCACTTGGCTAATGACTGCCATAAAAGAGTACAATAAAAAATGGACTGTTTTTAAACACAAAGTAAACAAAAGAAGACGATCATTAGTTTAAATGCCGGCATGTAATAAAATGTGTTTTGTTTCAGATATGCAGGTGGATTTTGTTTTTGTCGGGGCCTGAGTCGTAACATTATTATATTCAGTAAAAAGATTAATTATTCCTGAATGTCATGCTATATATAATATTTGACTGTTATGATTTTTTTAATGATGCCCACCGAAGGGGGCACGTGTCTTTGTAGGAAGTAATTTCTTGAAATACTCAACCGATTTTGAAAATACTTTCACCAGTAGAAAACTACGTTATTCCTAAGTACATTGGCTTATACGATTATGGTCAATTATATTTTTTAATGTAAAATGTCAATTCTGAGAAAAACTGGCAAATGCGTTGATTTGTCGTCGTGTGCGGAATAAACAAAAAATCCCAGGGTCAAACATTCTCTTTGGTGGGCATTGACGTCAGAAAGAAATGTGTTTCCCATGGGCAACCATCTACTACTAAGGCAGCACATTGGAACACCTAGTGTTGCAAATTTTTATATGCAATTCCACGCGGACGAAGTCAAAAACTCACAAGGTACAGTAATTTTAAATAACACGGAAATGCTACGTTGATGACTGTATTTTATTTTATCTCTTAAAACTAGAAGAAAGTTTGTTAATTTACGTTTGTTACTTAAAATTGCCTAATCGAAAATTAATTGTGCAAATTTCACTGAGAAACTAAATTTGTATGTTTCTTGGCCTAATAATGTTCGCCCTAGGAAATTATTTCACACACCATTGACCCACACAGTTTACCACACGTTCCATATCAGTTTTATTTAAACTCTGTTTTATTTGTTTACTAGCTGTACCCGGCAGACGAAAAAATAAAAATCTAGAACCCGATTCCAGCTCCATCTACTGGGACCAAATGTTAATCTAAACTATTCTCAGATCCACTTGAACAAACAAAAAATTCATGAAAATCAGGCCCACCGTTTAGGAGTATCGCGGCGCCACTTACTGGGTCCAATTGTTAATTTAATTTAAACCATTCCGGGAGAAACTTGACCACATACAACAACAAAAAAACATCTAAATTCTGGTAAAAGATTGTAGCGCCATCAACCTGGTTCAAATTTGAATCTAAATCATCCCAGTAGAAAATTATTAAAATACTAATATCGCTATTAAAAAAAAGTGGTTAGTGGTGGAAGGGTGAAAATTTTCGGTTGTATGTATTTTTTAATGCCAAATCATAAAAAATAAAGGTAGTCAAAAAATATTTAGGGGTATGAAAAATAGATGTTGGCCGATTATCAGACCTACCCGATATGCACACAAAATTTCATACAAAGCGGTTCAGCCGTTTCGGAGGAGTTTGGTAACTAACACCGCGACACGAGAACTTTATATATTAGAAAGTACCTTATATATTTTATTGTTTCTTTGTTCAATTTTGGCTGTTTTTTTTTCTATTTTTATACTGTTATCTGTGGAGGCTTATTAATAGGTTCTCTTGACCTAGGTTGTTTCCTAGTTAATGTTATTATAGACCTTAGCCCCCCAAATAAAATGAAATAATTCATAAAATTCATACATTTGACACCATTCACTATCTTATACCTAAACACACGAGACTTCTATGTAGTTGTAGGCCTGTCTTTAACTGCTACCTTAATATTTCCTCAAATATTCAGTGTTATACAGAAACAGAAACCATAACCTACGGGCACGGGTCCTTTTCACCCTTAGGTATCGCAACACTAAAAAAATAGAAGGCATGGAAGAATTATTCTTATGTCATGAGCGATGTATGTAAAATAGGCGGTTAAATATTCAATTGGAATTATTTATGTGTGCCGCAGCACGTCCAAGCAGACTGTTAGCTGGCCGTCACCTTGAGTTGCTGACCCGCGGCGCGCGTTTCGTCACATGGTCATACATATTAAATTGGAAGGCGATGTGTTTTTTCCGCAACGGTGTGCGGCGTATCTATTATACCTTTATCCTCCATATCTAATTCTAGACTCAGCGTGAATACAAAATCAAGCCTCAAAATATCAATTATATGTTTGTGATTCATATCGCGAAATGCGTATTTATTATTTATTTATTTATTTAATATTTAATGTACGTAGACATAATGGCTCTCGCTCCACGTGCTACGACCTTGACAAGAATGACTACTTCACATGTAAGATAGATAGATAATACTTTATTGTACAATACCAATACAAACGTGAACGTAAAGACTAAGATTATATATAGTTATGTACGTACAAAGGGCGGTCTTATCGCTAAAAAGCGATCTCTTCCAGACAACCCCAATAATATAATAAATGTAAGCAAAAAGGGCAAAATAAAATTTTCTACATCTTGAATTCAGTGCAGTGCCAAAGCAAAACATAAAAATTACCATTTACCTTGTTATACAGTATGGTTTCTTTTTGTAAGATTTTTTATATTTAAGTGCATTTTACATTGTTTTTTTCCCATTTATGTCTATGTTGTATAGACTTGTAGTTATAAATTAATCAGTTCATTCTTTTTAAAATTTCATTAATTTTTCGGGTAGATCGGAAGCACAGAGTACTTTATATATACTGGTAATCGGAAGAAAGCGAACGACAAAATGCATTTAAGTGGAAGCCCTCTGGCTACAGAAGCTTCAAAAGTAATTAAGGAACATTTCTACAATTTTTCAAAATCTGTCTAATCATTGTCATATTACTTGTCATATTCATTGTCATATTATATTACTAGAGTTTTTCCCACGGCTACGGCGATACCCTAGTAAGTGGCTCCGTTTTATTTACATATTATATTATATATTAAGTAGAGTTTACCCTGCGACAACGACGCTGATCAAACTAGCGCGTATTTCTTGGTTGAAGTGCAGTCGTTAATTCAGTTACATAGTATTAAATTTATATGTTAGTGCTATTTGCCCCCCGGAAGATTCACTTCGTTTTATATCTCAAATTTTCAGTATTAAAACTACATATAAAAATTACAGCAAACCCGATCCAGTACTCCTAGTAGTTTTTTTTTTAGAAAGCATTACATGTAAACAGAATAATATACTTTTATCCCGGAAATTTCCCATTATCCCATCTCCGTGTATATACCTTTTACCTTTAGTGAAAAATTACCTGACTAATGGTGAAAACTGCTTAGTCTGTTGCGTGGAGTTACCAGATATACAGACAGACGCGGAAAGCGACAATTTTTTACTAAACTTTTATTTTATTAATGTACTCTGTGACTATACTCGGATTTTTAATTACGTGGACTAAAATGACAGCTGCGTTCAATCAACCTTTTTTTACAAGCTTTTCTTTAACTTGCAATGGATGTATGTATGTATGTGAGTTCGGGTGGAATCTTGCAAGTTAAATTTGACCAACTTCCCGGTTTCCGATTGAGCTGAAATTTTGCACACATATGTGTATCGCGTAACAATGCAATAATATGGCACCACGGAGCTGATCTGATGATGGAGTCGGAAGGTGGCCATAGGAACTCCTGTACTAAACAGGATAGACCCGTCGTGTTTGGGCTCGTTTTACTTGTCTTGGCTAGCACTCTGCTGCTACATGATATCCAGGATCTCAAAAAGCTTTTATTTATAAACATTTTTAAAAAACAACTTATGTTGCAAGCTTGTAGAAAGTTAGTGGTGGTTTGTTGATTCAACTCACAACTCATTTGTGAATCAAAAAAAGGTCGATCGCACTGTCATTTTAGTCCAGTTGTGGTCTATCTGTAATGAGAAAGAATTTATCCCTGCTTCAGCTATGTCGAGCTGAACTGAGGACACTTTTTTGTGCGATTTCGTTATATACCATTATATAGCGCCATAAAAACGCATAATACTCCCTTCTAGCTAGACGCAATAGTTTTGAAGAAAAATGATTGACTACATTGGCAGATGAACCGATATCACGACATTATAAGTTCCATTTTTGTCAAAAAATGCTACGGCACTAAAAATTTAAATGATAAGAAGAGGTAATTTTCAGCATAATATGATACATTCATACGGACTGTATTACTATATAATTATTACCAGGAAACTACATACATTATTATCATTAATTCACGGTTACATTTCAATTGAAATGTTTAGTCACCTATTTTGTATACTCGCCGAATAGATTTGAAAATATCAAGAATATTTTATAAAACCTCCCAATTTCATGTCTGACATGCTGACTTGTAAAATTTATTTGTATACCTACCTACCGTACCAATAAAATTGAAGTATCATCTATAATTTAAAAACAAAATAGTGAAAAGTGCTTTTTGCACTATTATAGTTCCGAAAGCATGTTAGCAATAACGAAATCCTCGTGGAATTGTTATGTCCATTCATGACAATTCCACAATTCCATTCATTCCTTCCAGGTATGTCACACGCGCACGCACAAGAAACTAATAAGTGTGGATTAAAGATGGGAAAATGTAATCTATATGTCATTGTGTTTTGTTAAGTTTTCGCGACTATAGTAGAATTATTTTGTCCGTGCAGTTTGGGTCATAAAATAAATCGAGTATTTCGCTCTCTCTTCCACTCACGGGTCTTATGGGCGGGCATAGTGATGTGCATTATTGTTGTCGATAAGCGTTATCGATAGTGTATTTAGTTTTGTCATTTTGTGGGCTAGTTATAAAAATGAAAAAAATAATAGATACAACAACGTATTTATTAAAATAAGAATAATAATGACTTATAATAAGTTATTAATTAGGTATCTATGTTAAAAAAAACTATAAGTACAAAAGTTTATAATATAACAAGTTATATTAAAAATAAATATAAATACTTATATCTAAGTTTAAAATTAACAGCCAAAAAGATAATAATGATTTTTATAAGATTGATAATCTTTCTTTGATAAGAATGAGTTTCTATCGATAATGGCGTTGCGCCCGCGCAACACGCTCACCGCCTTAGCCGGGCTGAGGCCGAGCTTGATTTATAACCCAAACTGCACCGACAAAATAATTCTACTATAGTACACATAATAAAACTACGTTTTAACGGTTTTCGGCGGGGTATTTAATATTTATTTTTATTCCGACGTTTTGGCCTCTTTTTAGTAGCCGTAATCATGGAAGACAAAGATGTAAGTGTTGATGAGTAATGTTAAAGTTGGTCGGTCGTTGGAATTACTATAGAGTTTATTAGAACTATACAAACACGTATAACACAGGTACAAATATAACCGAACACAACAAATCCAAACGTAATGCAGAAGGTCGTAATTCAATAAAACGCGCAAAGTTCGTCGCTAATAGATTACCGAATGTACACACGTCTCGCGTTGATCATTGTTCTCGCTCGACTGCCTCCTCCCTCAATCGGGTCATTGTTTTATACTGCAAAAATGCAATGGGTCCGCCCGGCAACGTGGACTGAATTTCTTAGAATCAGCTTGTACTTTAAAATCCGTAACACCTGGCTAATGATTACAATACAACAATAGGCCGTATGCCAATAAATAAGTAAACAAAAGAAGATCTCATAAAAAGAATTACAATAGTTATTAGTTCAAATGCCGACGGGTAATAAATGTGCTTTGTTTCAGATATGTAGGTCGGTTTTGTTTTTGTCGGGACCTGAGTTGTAACAATATTAAATTTATGGGAAGTAAAATAAAAAGAGAAATTGACAATGAAGTTGGTTTGTGTTCCGGTGTTCGCAGAAAGAACTCACAGTGTGTTGAGGCTTGAAGTCTGGCAGCTGGCTTTTTTTGCGTTTGGATCGTAATAGTTTTCCCAAAGAAAAAATCGCAAGAATCCAAAAAAGGTGGTACTTGTCAACCATCTTATTTATCTATTGAAATTTGTTTTTTATTTTATTTCAATAGCCTCGCGCATCATTCTACTTGTGAAACGATTCTCTTTTGCGAGGATTTGTGGTATAACCTTAGACCATGCGTTATTGATTGACAGATTGCCGACTTTGTACACTTCGTAGACCCTATGTGTTTCATGTCAGCAATGTGTTATTTTACCCGTTTTTATGCTCCTCTTTGTTTGCCCAACGTATGATATAATGTGTAAGTACTCATTGACACTTGACATCTTTTTTCTGTGATGACGCCTACTAAAAAGTACCTGAAAAGTCGGAATAAAAATCAAATACCGCGTTTAAAACCGTTAAAACTTAGTTTTAATTAATATACCGTTACTCAGTAGGAAAAGATTGAAAACTAGAGTGTATACAAGACTACAGGAAAGACTCGATCTTTAAAACAAGGTTTAGTCGTCGCCAATCAATAATTGTTATAAGCAAACGGCCGTGTGTAAGTCCAGATTCGCACATCGAAGGTCTGTCTGTTAACTCTATAAATAGATAATGCAAATATGTGCATTATGTTTCAAATATTCAACTTGAACACGACTACAGATTTAAACAGAATTTTAGGTTGATACATAGCCTGTGAACATAAAATGTATATGGTTCCCGATTTGTTGTCTTAACTTTTTGAGAAAACTGCACTTGCTGTAGAGGTATTGTCTAATAACGTGTCATATGAGTATTTAAAGCGGTTCAAACCTGCAACGATGGACACAAAATACATTCAGAGTATAAAGAAACAACTTTTAGTTCATACAAATATGTTCTGAGTGTAATAGTAGAATCGATACCACAGATTCGTCTGGCTTGAGGGATATAGGATCTCATAGCATCGGTTATCATAATAACGAATTTTCGTCGTCGTCCTCAGCCAATCACAGTCCACTGCTGGAGGTACGTCCCTCCTCAGTTTACGCTACACGGTTCTCCGTTTCCCTTATCCAGCGCTTACTGGCGACCTACTGCAGGTCTGTCGATCAGGCAGGAGGGAGTCCGATATCAAATTTACCGGTCATTGTTTAGTCTTCAGGCTATCGGTTCTGCGACAGAGGTACCGGTCCATTGCCACTTCAACTGGCTACTTTGGTTCTCTCACGAACATAACACGCTCTATATCACATTAAGCGACTTAAAATTTGTGGACCTATCTTGGCGTCAGTCCTCGTTTCAGTCCCATAGATCAGGAAAAATATTAATATAGGTGTGTAATGAATATTGCTCAGTGTCTCTTTTTTTCAAGTATAAAATGGAAGAATAATAACAATTTGTTAATTGTTTTATGTATGAATGAAAATTCGTTTATAGGCGAAACGAATTGATTTCGAGAATTTGTAATTTTAGCCTAAAATATTTTATCACTGGGTTCGAGTATTGCATGTAATATTGATCCATTTTAGCATGAATGTCGGTTATTACCTGATGACAGCCTATGTGGTGTTAGAAGTTTGAGTTTTAGTCAAACGGAAGATTCAATTCCTTGTAATCTTCATAAACGAACTCGTTATTTCTATTTTACTGTGAAACTTATCTAAGATGCAAGAGATTGGGCAGGTTTAGGACTAGATCAGTCTTAGTTGAACTATTATGTACCTAGTAGTGGTATCCTGTTATATCATGGGTAATACGTTGTTTTATAAATGTAAAACAGTTAAAATAACCATGCGGGCATCTATTTATTAAGTACTTGCTAAGAATTGAGAATTAGTTATTTCAAAGTCGACCAAAGACATGAGATAAGATTACACGTAATTTGAATTGCTAAAGTAAATGGCGCAACACCTAAAGCGGTCGGCGACTTGTCAGTGATTTGTATGCATGTGTATTGTAAGTCGTCACGGCCCCGGGCCGTTTGCAAGGAAGCATTCAAGTTCTAGTAATGGTTCGATGCATTTCGTGTGCCACTTCGGTCGGGTAACGAGTATGGACGTCTTCGTACTTACACATAATATTTATTTACAAGTATTTATTGAGGATACTACAGACTACGTAATATAGGCCCGTGGAGTGAGGGGACTTTGTCTCTTGAATAATTTTATTGCTGTGGCGCACGTAATAAGCTTAGCTACTCGGGCTGCTTCGGTTATATTCGCTTCGACCACAGAGACGAGAGACCGCGTCGGTGCCGCTCTCATTCATACTTAACAATAAATAACTAAATATCTGGCACGTCAAGAGTCACGATTCACGATTGTGTTGTGCGAGTTTCAGACTTCAGTCAGTGTCGTGTTGTAAGTGTGGTGTGTCGTCGCCGGATAACCTGCTGGCTTACAAACATTGAGGATACCTCCTATTTATCGAGTGACCTTCGCTGTTTAAGTGATTACAAATTAACTTTATACAAGACGTAATAACCTTAAAATGTCAGATACAACACAAGATATGCTAAAAGATGCGGCAGCAGGCGCTGTTGTTGCCGGGTCATTATTTAGCACTTTCGATATTATTGTGTTAGTAATATTATTAGGGGGCACGATATGGTGGCTGTACAATTCGAAAAAAGAAAACAAGAAAGATGAAATTCTTATAAGCAAGTATTCAATTCAGTAAGTATTGCCATTTTAATGCACCTGCTATTACATTCCGTATTATTTTACATATTTTGTAAGTGGTAGGTCTATTTGGGGTGGGGTATAGATATACGGCACCATAATTTCAAGTATTTTGAGGGGTAGAGGGGGAGGGTAAGAAGGAATACCGCTTTTGCAATCCCTATGTCAAGAAAAATGTATAGTTCTTGAAATATTAATGTTTTTATAAAAATAACCTCACTTATGTTTTTCATTAATCTTGCACTTATATCAAAGTTGCAAAATCCAATCAAAATCGAACAGTTAACATAAAAAGATTCAAAACAGTCCAAAAATACAAGAAAGTTGTTGAAAAATGAAATAAAACCTAAGTAAGCATTTCATGTAAATAGCAAATACAAGACACATGAAAATTGAAAATCATAGATAATACTTATATATTTTTATGAAGTTTATGGTTGGTAACTAGGCCTTGACTAAAACTAAACTAGATATCAATGTCATAAAGACTAATGAATCGATGTAAATTTTTTTCTTTGTACTTTGTTAATTTTGTGTAGAAAGGTCACGAACTTTCCATTTTAGTCACTTATCGCGACTTTCGACTAAAGCCTACAAGATGAGCTAGTATCACAACCGATTTGTAACCATCATTTAATTAGTTATTGATGAATAAATGGTGATCAGTATGTTCTGGCACTTGTCGGCCGCTTTCGCGGCACGCTTGCGTTGCTCTCTCGGCTTGTGGGCTTTACTCGAAAGTCGCGACAAGTGACTAGAACGGTGAGTTCGGTTAGGTTAGGTTAGGCTTTAGACTAGGCACTAGCCAAGCGAGCGTGGATTGAAGAAGGAAAAGTACTTAAATTAATTGTTTTTTTTAACCACCCAAATTTAATTTTATCATATTTAAAAAAAATCATGTCTTAAAGGCCTAGTTGCCAACCATAAACTTCATAAAAATGTATATGTATTATATATCATTTATTTTTCATGTATCTTGTTTTTGCTATTTATGTGAATTGCTTAGTTGTATTTTATTTCATTTTTCAAGAACTTTCTTGTGTTTTTGGACTATTTTGAATCTTTCTATGTTGACTATTGGATTTTGATTGGAATTTTCAAGTTTGGACCTATGACATATGTGCAATATTAGTGAAAAACCGAAGTGAGGTTATATTTATAAAAACACTAGAGTTTACCCCGCGGCTGCGCCGCGGGTTAACCTCTAGTGCGTTTCTCTTGTTTATAGAGCAAGCACTACAGGTTATATTATATTAATTTTGTATGTATTTGCCCACGGAAGATTCACTTCATTTTATATCGCTAATTATACCATCCCCCGTCTATCTGTAAACAACATAAATGACAAAACTTGACCAAAAAGGCCAAAATAATCAAAATGGTCAAAATGACCAAATAGGCCAAAATGACCAAATAGGCCAAAATGACCAAAAAGGTCAAAATGATCAAAAAGGCCAAAATGGCCAAAATGACCAAATAGGCCAAAATGACCAAATAGGCCAAAATGACCAAAAAGGTCAAAATGATCAAAAAGGCCAAAATGACCAAATAGGCCAAAATGACCAAATAGGCCAAAATGACCAAAAAGGAAAAATGACCAAATAGGCCAAAATGACCAAATAGGCAAAATGACCAAAAATGCCAAAATGACCAAAAAGTTCAAAATGATCAAAATGACCAAATAGGCCAAAATGACCAAAAAGGAAAAATGACCAAATACGCCAAAATGAAAAAATAGGCACAAATGACCAAAAAGGCCAAAATGATCAAAAAGGCAAAAATGACCAAATAGGCCAAAATGAAAAAATAGGCACAAATGACCAAAAAGGCCAAAATGATCAAAAAGGCCAAAATGACCAAATAGGCCAAAATGACCAAATAGGCCAAAATGACCAAAAAGGTCAAAATGACCAAATAGGTCAAAATGACCAAAAAGGTCAAAATGATCAAAAAGGCCAAAATGACCAAATAGGCCAAAATGACCAAATAGGCCAAAATGACCAAATAGGCCAAAATGACTAAATAGGCCAAAATGACCAAATAGGCAAAATGACCAAAAATGCCAAAATGACCAAATAGGCCAAAATGACCAAAAAGTTCAAAATGATCAAAAAGGTCAAAATGACCAAATAGGCCAAAATGACCAAAAAGGAAAAATGACCAAATAGGCCAAAATGAACAAATAGGCCAAAATGACCAAAAAGGCCAAAATGATCAAAAAGGCCAAAATGACCAAATAGGCCAAAATGACCAAAAAGGTCAAAATGACCAAATAGGCCAAAATGACCAAAAAGGAAAAATGACCAAATAGGCCAAAATGAACAAATAGGCCAAAATGACCAAAAAGGCCAAAATGATCAAAAAGGCCAAAATGACCAAATGGCCAAAATGACCAAATAGGCCAAAATGACCAAAAAGGTCAAAATGACCAAATAGGCCAAAATGACCAAAAAGGTCAAAATGACCAAATAGGCCAAAATGACCAAAAAGGTCAAAATGATCAAAAAGGCCAAAATGACCAAATAGGCCAAAATGACCAAATAGGCCAAAAATACCAAAAAGGAAAAATGACCAAATAGGCCAAAATGACCAAATAGGCCAAAATGACCAAATAGGCCAAAATGACCAAAAAGGTCAAAATGACCAAATAGGCCAAAATGACCAAATAGGCCAAAATGACCAAAAAGGCCAAAATGACCAAATAGGCCAAAAAACCAAAAAGGAAAAATTACCAAATAGGCCTAAATGACCAAAAAGGCCAAAATGACCAAAAAGGCCAAAAAGGCCAAAATGACCAAATAGGCCAAAATGACCAAATAGGCCAAAATTACCAAAAAGGCCAAAATGAAAATTATCCCTTGTCCATCCTCAGTATTTAATTTACATACGTACCGAATTTCAGCCAAATCGGTCCAGTAGTTTTTCCGTAAAAGAATAACAAACAAACAGACAAATATCATGTTATCCCGGAAACTATCCCATTTTTCGGGATAAAAAGTATCCTATGTTCATCCTCGGTATCGAAAATATATATATACTGAGTTTCAGCCAAATCGGTCCAGTAGTTTTTACGTGAAAACGGAACAGACAGAGTTACTTTCGCATTTATAATATTAATTGGGATTAATATCTCAAGAACTATACATTTTCTTGACATAAGGATTGCAGAAGGGGTAAGTATTTATTCCTACCCTCACCCTTCACGCCTCCAAATACTTGAAATCAAGGTAGTATGCCGTATATAGATATACGGCATACTATCCCATCCATATTTATTATATGTAACAAAGTCTTGGAGAGAATCTTCATTCCTCGCGATAAGATTATTTGTTTTGTAATGGGATTTCGGCGAATTCTGGCTTTATTAGCACTATTAAGTCTTTCTAGTTCTGACCGCAAGCGGCCGCCCCGACTAATTATGGTCTTCGACAGAGGAAATGTTGGTATATCTGTCGATAGTATACGATATACGAACAAACACTGATATCAAGCTTTTGTAATGTGTTGAATATGGCCGACGGCCCATATACCCACGTACTGCAAAGCAATTACTGCAGTTCTATATTTTCATTTATATGCAACCCAATAATTTACTTTAACATCCCATTCATCATACTTTAATTTGTTAATAAACACGCGAAAAATATGTGAAATGGTGGAAAATCGAAAGAAGTTTTTAACATAATAATCGCGGTTAAAATTCAAAATATTTAATAAGCTATTTATGTAAATGGATTTTTAATTATTTATTAGGACAGGATTCTCCGCGGCTACGCCGCGTAAGAACTTTAAAACTTAATTAGGCTTTTTACATAGAAACCTTCAATAAAAATTATAGCTACATCCATTGATGTAGCAATAAAATGTTACATCAATGGCTACATCACCATTTAATATTATAAATAAGAAAGTAACCCTGTCTGTCCGTCTTGTTAGGCTTTCACAGAAAACTAGTGAACCGATTTGGCTAAAGATCAGTGTGTGTGTGAGTGTGTATTCGATGCCGAGGATGAATATAGGACATTTTAGTTTTGGTATTTGTGGTAGTTTTGGTAGTTGTGGTAGTTTTGGTATTTGTGGTAGTTGTGGTCGTTTATGTAGTTTACAGAAAGAAAGATGGGGGATATATAAATAAACCTAGAACGGGTTGAAATAGGGGATAAAAGTTTTCCCATTATCCGTGGTAGAGGGCCACTGTTTACGGGGTATCGGTGGTATCACCTCTACTGTACGAAGTGGTACGGCCCTACTTCCCGGGTCTTAGTATGAAATCGGCTCACTAGGATGTCAGAAGAGTTTAACTACGTTATACATCCTTGGCATTTTAGATATATGCTCCCATAGGGACCCAGGTAGGCTTAGTGGGTAATGTGTTCGGCCTCCTTTAATGGAGGAAATCCCGTTTGCCGTTTGGTGCAAGAGGCCCACACGCACACGAAGCGCGCAGCACTAGGCGGTGCTTTTGGTCTTCCTCTGTATCCAAGACTCGTGTGTGTGTCACAAGAAAAGACATTTCCCCTGAGTTAATAAAAAAAGGGGGATAAAAGTTTCTGTAGGAATCCAACCCCTTCTTAAGTTTATAGATATAAAAATTCATAATCTATTAAAAAAATACCGAAAATGGACATGGATACTTTTTATCTCAGGAGATGGTAGAGTTTGCGATTTAAAATAAACTAAATCTTCCGAGGGCTAAACTCTAGTTTAAAATAAATATATCGTACACGGTGTACTTTTTAAAAATTTGGCCTTCAATACCTAACTTAAAATTTAAATTCGATAAACCATAAAAGTTTTATTCCACTAATTTAGTACAATTTTAATATCTCGAGAAACTATAGATCCAAGCAATTAGGGCTTCAAGACCTTTTTTAAATATCGATTGAAGCTTTTCCGGGTAGGACGGCGTCTGCTGGGACAGCTAGTATAATATATATTTTGTCCATACGCTATCTGCAACAAGCAAGATAATAGGTTTTATTTGTCAATTACTCAAAAGAATAACTTTTGAGGTTATTGAAGTCGGTCGCTAGACAACAATCGTAATGCGCGAGTTGAATATGTGAAATATGAAAATATGCATTATCACGCAGTAAATGACGCAACTTTGTAAACAAACAATGTGAAATATCCTATAATATAAAAGTAATTGGTTATAATATTGCTGAAATGTTAATTTTATTTGCTTCTTTAAAAGGTTATTAAAATTTATAAATAGATCTAGTGCCTTCCTCAACAAGCTTCAAGGCTTGATCTTATAATTTATGCAAAAATAATTATGAATTTCAAATTACTTCTAGTATCTTACACATTATAAAAAAATGCGCAATTCTTTCGGTAATACACATTAAAAAATTCAATACTTTTGGTTGATTTAAACCAGAGTTCCCCAAACTTTTTTGTGTCGTAGACCCCTTGCCATGTTTTTCCGTGTTGGGTAGACCCCCTACTTACCTGATATTGATTTCCTGTAAATTTCTAACTGTAGTGAAGTTATTGTTAAAAACTTAAGGTAAAAACACATGTAAATTTATACATTTATTAATTGAATTTAAATTAAAACTACTCAAAATAAAATTTTGAACGAATAAACGTATTTGTCCCACATTCGTATTTATAGAGTGACGAATTGAACAAGTCAGTGCAAGGTAGCGAAGCTCTGAGACTGCGACTCTCAGGTTTTTACAAGTTCAAAATGTATTGCGACCACAAAGCGAATACCAACATCCTACAACTTACACAATTTTATAAACATATATAATAATTTTTTTACTTCATAGGTACTTTTATAAATAATGTATATGTTTTGATATTATAAGATAGTATGATGTAAGTAAATAGGTACTATCAGTGTATGTGTTGAGATCCACTATCGTGGACCACCATTTTCATTTCATGAACCCTCAAATTTTTTTTTCTCTGACGTAGACCCCTTGCAGGTTGTCATAGACCTCTAGGGGTCGATATAGACCACTTTGGGAATCACTGATTTAAACTATATAATTGAAGACTAACAGAATACTTTATTTTATTTTATTGTAGTATAGGTTCGCGTTTGTACTACAATATACATTTGTAGTATGTATCGTATTGTATGATGTGGTCTAGGGTGGGAGCACGCTTACCTAGAAGGTTACCTGTTCACACAGACTTGAAGACACCCAGGTAATAAGGATCGGGAAAGACAGACTCCGGCAAAGAGTTCCACTCTTTTGCGGTGCGTATGATGAAGCTAGATGCAAAGCACCTCGTTCTTATAGGTGCAATATCCACCATATATCGGTGCGTCTGGTTGTTCCATGATGGAAGAGATATGGCGGAATCAGATTGAAGAACTCAGCTGCACACTCGGAAGTGTATCCGACAGAAAACCGATAAGCTGGTAATTCTGCGTCGATGTTCGAGACTTTGACTTTTGTCGTCGAAAACCAGCAATGTCGCCAACCAGCCTCCTGACTCCCAGCTCAATCGACTCTATAGCTTTGAGTTGATATTTGAATACATAACATTTAGATCGATTTGGACTTCTTATTTATCTCGTTTTCTCCGAAAATATGTATAAAACGCTTCAATAACGTTTATGACTGAAAAGCACTACTTGGTCTTAGATTTCATGACCCTTTTGCAGATTTATTACAGTAGATGTAGGATTTATGGCTAGATTTTACAACAGCAGTACCATTGTCAATTTGGCAAAGATGGAATCTTGCACAGATTTCATGTCTGCCTGTCTATATGTGTCATAGCCATTTACTCAGAAGCTACATTGTCTATGTGGAAGCTATATTGTGCAGCTTTTCAGGATATTATCAAAATAACCCTTCTACTCATATCTGTTCATAAAATATTTATAACTATTGATACCACGCTTTTTTTACAATAAAATCATTTTTTCTTACACTATTTTTAATTCAAATTTATTAAAATTTATTTTCTATTTTTTAGTTAGATTTTCTATAAAAGCGTATTTTTTTTAGTTTTTTTAAAACTATTATTTATTTAAGGATTAACACATACTTAGCTGTTTTATGGGCATTGTTTTTAAAATCATATTTCGTATTTATGGTCGAGAGCTTCTAAAAACATAATAATTTCCATACAAACATAGTATTTACGTAAATTATTTAGAAAGAAAGATAGCTGCGAAAATATTGTTACGAAGTTGTAGGATGATAATTCGAAAATGCCGTTGGAATTACCACAGAGTTTATTAGAGTGACACACGTAATTCACAGTTCTTGCTAGTTACAAGAATGAACGAATACAACAAAATCAAACCGTAGGGCGGAAAATCGTTATCACATAAATCGCGCAAAGTTCGTCGTTATAATATACTCTCTCCAAAAGTGCACTAGATAACGCCTCGTTCACAGTCAGAACATGACTATCGCATTTCCCGACTGACCGACCCTCAGACATTTATAAATCAGTTATTGCTAGCAACATGACGCCCACTGGTTCTTAAAATCGTTAAATGGTCAACTTAATGGATTCCAAGAATTCACTTGAAATACCAACAGAGGAAAGAAGGTTTTATGACGTCTTACGGCGGCGTGAACAAAGAGAATAACGAACAATAGATCACTCATATTCAAAGGGGTAATAAGACACCTGCAAAGGATTAGTATCGGCTTGCAGCAATATAATATGTGGGTTTATAACTTGTGCCATATTCGTTTTAACGATGGCATGGTACGCAATGTACCTGGTTGATACATATTGCTACACTATATGTCCAAATAATAAAGATTACTATACACTAAAGTACTTACAAAATATTTAGCATTATTATCTAATCGTAATGACCTTCCACAGTAACGCAATCAATATCCGCGTTAAAAAAATCTAACGCTGTTATTAATCGTTTTGAAGGAGCTCCTTATATATTTAATGAATTAAAGAATTTTAGAATCGTGATCGCATATCTACCTTATGTATGTATATCGTTTATGTGACCTCATTACGAAAATCGAGACCAAATAAATACATTCTGATTGTGCCCTTGCCATATATATATTTTTTGTGGACATAAAATATATAATGCGCTTATTCCCAACAGCAAGGTAGTTGTTCCTTCAACACTGTGACCCTGGAAAAATCTTAATTTACTAGCCAAAATCTAACACGTACAAGTTAAGATTAGCAGATATATAAGAAAACTATAAAGTAAATTACTAAACGCATTCTGTAACAAATGAAAGAACTCGCATTGCGGCTACGAATACATTTTTTGATATTGTTACATACCGACAAAGACCGCACAGGTGCATGTTGTAAAAACGAATTCTTTTATTTACTTCGTGTTTAAACTTTAAAAAACATTATTGTTATCGTACTTATTTTATGGCTGTAATTAGTGTCGAACGAATTAATCCTTGTATTTATTGCATTGCGTCGAAGCTTGACAGATGTGTGTGAACGGGGGCACCTTTGTCGGTATTATACAGTTTAGTATAAAACAATACCCGAACGGAGGGGTGAGGCACTCAAGCGACGATTACGATACTGGCAAGACCTGTGTAATACTTTCGATTAGCGACATAGTGACGGACTTTGCGCGTGTTAAATTGCACTGAATCGTGCAATGTGAATTGGTTGCATCCAGTTTTATTTTGTACTAGTTTTATACGTGTTTGTACAGTTGTAAATAAAGTCTATAGTAATTCCAACGGCATTTATTATAATTCGAGTCCTGTAGCTCGTAACAATATAATTAATAGATAAAACTAACTTCCTGAGTATTCAACCGGCATACGGCACCCGTCTCCATGCCAGTCCGTTTCCCACTTGGCCTGTGTTTGCACGAATTCTTATTACGCCTACCTTTATTTCAATGGTAATGTTTTTCTTTGTAATCTAAAGGGCAAAAATGATCAAATTTGTTGTTAATGGCAATATATTACTGTAAATATGTTTACGCGGAACTCGTGGTCATTATTCGGAAATGAACACGCAGTTGTCTGCATTTCATCTAGTATAAACTATACCAGTTCTGAATATATTTGTGTCAGTTTCTTATAGTCGGTGTATTTTCGTTTAAAATGTTTAGGTACGGTTCAAGAAAGAATTGTTAGTTTCGGTTATTAATGGCACCTAGTAGTAGAGTAGATATAATGAATTAATGAAAACACTTTATTTCTCACCAAAAATTACAACTACGTTCGTAAAAACTAGGTACAATAATTGTTCAACAAAGAGTGGCCTTATCGCTTAAAGCGATCTCTTCCAGGCAACCCCCTAAACTAAGAACAATATTAAAAGAGGACAGTGGCTATGAAAACAATAAATAATATGCAACATTCAGAACATAAATAAATAATAGACTTTATACGCTACACAAACATAAAAACAACATAATACAATACAGAATAAGTTACATTTAGACCTGTGAAGACCAAAAATAATTAATAACCATGACGTCAAAAGACGTTACTGATTTGCCTAGTAGCTTGCCTATGTAAATATTTATAATACTAGATAATGTACATGACAAAGGTTTTCTTAATAAATAAAATAGTTAGTGATTAGATCAAAATACGTATTTATCTAGCACGATGCTTATATAATCTAAGGAGAGTGACAAATTAAAGTTTGTGCAACTCATCGTGATTTTCATATACATATTTAATCATCATAATGATAAAGCAAATTAATTTCCTCTCTCCGATAATGTATCATAATCTCATTACTAAATATTAGAGTTCCAAATAGATAGAGTTACAAACGCTTAACATAAATATTCAAACCAATAAAAAGGTTTTACATGTCTGAACAATCTTCTTAGACAAGATAGAATATCAAACATCTTTGATCTCAGTGATTTAAAACTTTATAGTCAAATACAAAGAGTACATTGAATAATATAAAGTGTCAAATAGTTAAACATCATTTTCTGTGGAATACTTATATGCTTTAAACTTAAAACAAATGAGTGGGGAAAAAATCGCTATTAACTTATAGATTTATGAATGTTTTCAATTTCCTGTTACTGCTTAGATCTTTCGGTCCTTTTAATTTAGTCAGGTTATTCGTAGAATGATTAAAACTTTACATGACAGATAGCACTGCTAGCATCCTTAAGTTTTTGCTTCACATATATTTGTTTTCTAAGTTATTAATATATAAGTAAATATTTATAAAAACATAAATATTTACAATAAATAAATATTTTTTAATATATATTTAATATATATTTTTAATACATTTAATTAAGACTCTTTATAACTAACCAAAGTAAATGGAGTTACTGAAAAAATAAGTGCCAAATAACGACAGTGTCAATACTTATTAATGTAGTTAGGGATGTCTTATTATGATCTTATTAAATTGAGTTAATCGATACCTTGACGATTAATGTAAAGACAAACCCTACGTAAATAAAATTGTTAAATGGAGTAAAGCGTTTTTTACAGTGATATGTGCGTTAACTTATGTAGTATACACATGGCTTGCGTCTGCATGGGTAACAAATGTTTCCAATGCAAACTATTTCAACGTACATATTTATGTTCTATATTTTACGGACTAAGATTTATTAATAAAATAATCTATTTGTTATATTAAGACATATAATGTAAATTTTTAACAACAACAACAAATCATAATGCATAAATATTCTTACCAATTTTAACATTGAAATTGAAGTGTTTTAAACTGTACTGTAGTTTTAATTATTACCTAGAAAATCTAAGAACGTAATAAAATATAAAAACACAATTTAAAACAATAAGTTATTGGCAAGTTTACTGTTTGGGTCCAACAGAAGAGATAGTAGCTAGAGGGTCCGTACCAACTCCGACATAGAAAACCTCGTGGCCCAGCCTAAAATAATTGGAGAGATAAAGGCTCACTATCTCCGCTGGCTCGGTCACGTAGAACGGATGGAGGAGGATTGGAATGTGAAGAAAGTATACTTGGGGCGACTAGTTAGTATCACTAGAACTTCACAAATGAGAAGACTAGACACTGTTCAGGACAGAGGAAAGTGGCCCGCTTAACATTCTTAAGTATATATTTGTATATTATGACATTCTTTTTATTGATAAAAAATGTTAATAAATATTACATCTTTCATTCTTTCAAAATAGATCAAAAATATTTTGTTTACGCCAGTATAGATATTATGATCTAGAATTTTGTCGTACCTACGTCTCACAACACGACTCGCTTTAGCTCTATAGGCTCTTGAATGGGCTATAGTGAGAGTTGTCGGCTCAATTACTATTACGTGTCTCTACTGAGCTAAAGGAGTAGTGCAGTTCTATAGAGCGAATGAGCTCCCCCTCCCTCCCTCTTTACTTTTTAACCAGCCGTTTTGTAGAAAGGAGCGGACGTGGGACGTGGGTCCGCTACTTCGGTGACTTCTGTATCTCATCCTTGCAATGGTAAATCTTCATATCGTTTCATATTCCAAAATCGCCTTCCTTTAGATTTTAGTATGGGAGATTCCGTCTACCTGTTGTTAGTCATAAGATACCTATGCCTAGAATTATCCTTAAAATTTACAAATATCTGACAGGAATTATTTTATCGATTATTCGATACTGAAATGGTTTCTACATTATGCAGTATTTACATGGTCGATAATAAACTCTTTGTACCTGCCATAGATTGCAGCTCGTTGCTTAGCATTATTTTGTTATTAATGACATTATCAAAAAAACTCAAATGAAAACCATTTTTATTTAATCAAATATAATAATATTTAATATTTCTAAATAAACATGCATATTCAAATCAAGTGCCGACTTTCGTCATATTTTCAACTTATTTAACTTCTGGGATAGTTTTCTGTTTGTTTTATTAAGTGGATTATTATTAACGATCTACATGTAGTTTTGGACTAAGGCATCTGTTAAGGTAAACTGCTTCTGCTTCTGGATATCGAAGTTATGATTTATATTATGTGACCTGTGAATCAGTTTAATTCGACCGACCAAACCCACTATTGGATTTTTATATCAACACAAAACTTGACGTGCAGTGTAATTTATTAATGAAAATTATATACAATTTATAAATAATATGAAATTTTATTTTAAATACAGTTGGAATTCATGGTGGAAGAAACCTCCATACCTAAGCATACAATATATAGAATATCGGTCTTATTCATAGACAGAGTAAGTTCGAACGCTTCTTTAGGAACCATAAGCGTTCAAACTTACTCTCTCTATGAATAAGACAAAGTATATACAAACCCGCTATACGTACACATACACACAAACACACGAACATACACACACACATACATATAGGTACGTTCATATACGAGTTAGCGCCATTGTTATTCGCTAGACGTGCTAGTAGTAGCATTTTCGCGACTGAAGACTATCTATATAATTATATTCAATGTACTCTTTGGTCTGTTCTGTGACTTACTTTAAAAAGATAACATGTGCTCGCGGAACGTTAAATGAATCAATTTGAAAACTGGCGAACATTTACATACCATGATACCTAGCTTTACAAGCGTCAGTGATGATACGACGTAGTGTTTCTTTTTAAAGGTAAGGTTAAGGTTTACTACGTACGGTTGATATAAGAACTTAGTATTAATATGTAAAATAAAGATAAGGTAATCACATTTCCTTGTCTACGTAGAGCCAAGGTAAATCAACGCAAAAGTTACATGTTCAACCTTATTATCTTATCATTACATATTTTAATTTCGTATACTATATAGGTGCTTTGTTCGTTTTCGTTGTTCACGCAATTATTGATGATTTATTATTGTTTGTAGTCCTGTGTATTTTACGGTTATTATTTAAAGTAGCAGACTCAATATTTGAAGGACTTTAATACGTTTAATTTCACATTTTCCTTCTTGTGATCAAATTGCGATACCTTGCAGCGATCACCATAGCCGCGATAGGCACTATATTACGTGGATCAATAAGTCCCGGGACTAACTAAGAAAAACACATTTTTTTGGCAAAACTCGACTTTGTTCTACAACATAGTCTCCTTCAAGAGCAACACAATCAGTTCAGCGCTTCATTTTCATTTCAATACCTTTCTTGTAGAACGATTCATCTTTGGCCTCGAAATAAGCATTCGTTTCAGCGATGACTTCGTCGTTGGAGTAGAATCTCTTTCCTTGTAACATTTTTTGAGGTCTGCAAACAGGTAGTAGTCGCTGGGAGCCAGATCTAGTGAATATGGTGGGTGCGGAAACAATTCCAAGCCTAATTTTAGCTCCAAATAGCGCTTGGAATCAACGACACGTTGTCGTTCTTGATCCGCCGTGAGCAAACGCGGCACCCACTTTGATAACAGCTTCCGCATAGACAAATGTTCGTGCAAAATAGTGTACATACTGCCGTATGATATCTTTAAGGTGTCAACTATTTCATGCAATTTAAATTTACGGTTTTCAAAAAGTATTGGCGCAATTTTTTGGTGGTTTCTGGTGTAACTACCTCATTTGGCCGGCCGGATTGTTCAGCATCTTCAGTGTCTGTACGACCACATTTAAACTCAGCATACCACCGACAAATGATTGTTTTTGATGGAGCAGAGTCCCCATAGCAATTTTCAAGCCATTGCTGAGCTTGCACTGTGTTTTTTTCATCAATAAATAATAGTTTAAAAAAAACACGCTTTCATAAAAAATCCAACTAAAAAACAAAATAAAATTTAATAAATTTGGTTTCTGATGAATGGGGTCTTACCGTGGAGTGCAAAAAAGAAATAATTAATCAATTTGAATTAAGTACAGTGTAAAAAAAAATGAATGTACATTATTGTAAAAAAGCGTGGGGTGCATAGTGTCAATAGTTATAAACATTTTATTGACAGATAATGAGCAGAAGAATCATCACTTCGATAATATAATAAAAAAGCGCTTTGAATACACCCCAAGCTTTTTTACAATAATGTACATTAATTATTTTTTTTACAGTGTACTTAATCAAATTGATTAATTATTTATTTTTTGCACTCCACGGTAAAAGACCCCATTCATCAGAAACCAAATTTATTAAATTTTATTTTCTGTTTTTTAGTTGGATTTTTTATGAAAGCGTGTTTTTTTTTGTTTTTTTTAACTATTATTTATTTTTCATTTTTAGTTGAATTTTTTTGAAATGTTTTTAAATACAAGCTTTTGAGATCCTGCATATCATGTAGCAGCAGAGTGCTAGCCAAGACAAGTAAAACGAGCCCAAACACGACGGGTCTATCTTGTTTAGTACAGGAGTTCCTATGGCCACCTTCCCACTCCATCATCAGATCAGCTCCGACCTTTGACAGGTGTGCAAAGTTTGAATTAAATCTGATCGTTCAAAGTAGGACAAAATCGAGCTCAAAGGGGTCGGTTACAAACATACATACATACATACAGGTGAAGCTAATAAATGCGTGTTAAAAAGCAATGATAATTCAACACACGAAATTGTTTCGAATGTATAGTTTTGAAATTATCAAGACTACCGCCACTTCAATCACTCTAATTCGTTGACGAAACATCAGAATCTAATAAAATTTTGACAGGTATCTTTTGAAGATTGGTACTTATGGAAAATCATACGGAACTTTTGTTGGCAACGCCATCTATGTGTCAGTCCCGGGACTTATTGATCCACGTGTTTTATACTTATTATACTTAAAACAATTCTATAGGCAGACAGACACGCTAATATGCATGTGTAATATTAAAACTTGTCTAATAAAATAATATTAATTGCCGTACTTTATGATTCATTTATTCTTAGCGCATTCATACTTTCGGGTATTAGAAAACTAAGGCTTGCCGTCATATTCTTAAACACTCAATTGATAGTTCTTGGAGAGTGAAATTAGCAACGCTTCGCGCTTTGATTATATAGGTTATATAATCAAAGGCTTGCATTTTCGATACTGTTTTTCGCGGTGTTGTTTGTAAGCAATGCTCTCTCTAGACATGTTATACCTAAATGTTCTTAATATTCTGCTGTTATTAATGAATTATACCAATTTAAATCGCTGCAGGTGGCTTTAACGGTCTTATACATCTAATATAATTTTCACTGAAATTAATAACAGATGATAGACATTTGATGATAGAACAAGTACGCGTTTAAAGGTTGTCGAGCCGTAAATATGCGTAGTTGCTCATAGGTCTAACCTTAGATCATATAAGACATGTTATAACTCAATGGGTCTAACACCCGTTTTAGATTAGCTACAGAATGTTTCGGTTTAATACCTACCATTTGTTGCGCAATCATCTATACATATAAGTTAAGTTAAGACTGTCTCTCATTTAAACAATCCAATGTGTTAATTATAATAATATTCTTGACTTTGTAGATTTCTATCAAATCTTAAATTTAATTCATTGTTAATATGATACTATAGCACTACTTGCTAGATATCACGGACGATTGTAAAAACACATTTACATAACTTTATTATATGGATGCGAACTACTGACCAAAATTACGTCACACGACAACTACTCCATTACACAAATAACAGCCACTCAATATTTATTTAAGCTATTTGATATCGCTGCGGATAATATATCCACGTCTTAGCCGATCTCGTTTAGAGTGACCGCTGTGATGTATTTATTTGTTATCGTTATTATATAAAGACTATTCGCGACTATATTTATAGTCTACTAGCTGTACCCGGCAGACGTCCTGCCTTTAAAAAATAAAAATCTAGAACCCGATTCCAGCCTCTTCTATCGGGACCAAATTTTAATCTAAACTATTCTCAAATCCACTTGAACAAACAAAAAATTTCATCAAAAGCCAAGCGTTTAGGAGGAGTATCGCGGCGCCACCTACTAGGTCCAATCGTTAATTTAAACCATTCCGGGACAAACTTCAACACATACAACAATAAAAAGAACACCTAAATTCTGGTACCCGATTGCAGCGCCATCTACCTGGTTCAAATTAAAATCTAAATCATCCCACTAGAAAATTATAAAAATACTAATATCGCTATTAAAAAATAGGGGTTGATCGTAGAGGGTTGAAAATTTAGGGTTCTACGTATTTTTTAATGCTGTATAATTAAAAAAAACTGAAAAAAAAATTGGGTTGGACTACCCTTAACATTAAGGGGGATGAAAAATAGATGTTGTCCGATTCTCAGACCTACCCAATATGCAGACAAAATTTTATGAGAATCGGTCAAGCCGTTTCGGAGGAGTATGGGAACGAACATTGTGACACGAGAATTTTACATATAAGACTATATAGTCGCGAATAGTCCCGTCAATATCAATACCAATATCCTGCCAATATATTATAATTTTATAATCTACAGTTATACATTTCTAGTCGGTAGGTACTTGTATTTTTCGTCAAAAAAAATGTTCAAATTCAAAACATTGTGTAACTTTTTTTTAACCGACTTTGAAAAAAGGAGGAGGTTCTCAATTCGTCGGGATCTTTTTTTTTTGTTGCTTTTTTATGTATGTTCGCCGATTACTCCGTGATTTATGATCCGATTTACGTGATTCTTTTTTTGTTCGACGCGGAATAGCTTCCAATTGGTTCCCTAAAAATTTTACATAGTTTGGCCCAGTAGTTTTCATTTTATGAACATTTTTCATGAAAATAATTTTCACTCCGTTCCATATGTACACCGATTGCTCTGAGATTTATGATTCGATTTACGTAATTCTTTTTTTGTTCGACGCGGAATAGCTGCCATGTGGTCCCCTAAAAATTTGACATAGTTTGGCCCAGTAGTTTTCATTTTACGTACATTTTTTTGTTCCCAGTTCTTGGAACCTATATTTTTTAAGAAGCGCGGCACCATTTTTAGGTCCTCCCATACATAGCTAGACACTGAAAAGTAACAAATAAAAAATAAAACTTCGTTTAAAAAAACCGACTTCAAAAACTAAAATGTATAAAATAACTTATTTTTAAAGCTATTATTATTATTAATATATATTATCTAAAACATCTTGAAGTCGGTGCAAAGTAAAACATAAAAATTACTATATTTTGAAAATTACTAAGCACCGACTTTAAGATGTCTTAGATAATATATATTAATAATAATAGCTTTAGAAATAAGTTATTTTATACATTTTAGTTTTTAGTTTTTGAAGTCGGTTTTTTTAAACGAAGTTTTTAAATTTTATTAAGGCTTTTTATATGGGCACTGTAAAATTGTAAATATCGTTAGATTATAACCTATCCCGCGAGATTGTAAACTGTTGAAATGATGTGAACTGAATATACTGATTACAGTTTAACGTATTATTTTTCGGTTAATTGTAATCTATCGACGTGAAATCGTCGAATTATGAAATGGCATGCGAGGTCGTTTCGTGGCCATAGAATTAGAAATAAAACATAGGTGTCAGTCAAATAAACTAAATGCACTTCAAAAATTGTGACATCAAGTTTGTATTTTTTTTTTTTTTTTCCTCCTCTCTCCAAGCTAACGAAGATTGCTCGGGTTTATTATCTTTTGGGGTTTGTTTTCTTTTGTTTGTTTTATTCTTTTGTTTGTTTTATTCTTTTTCAAGTTTGTATTTATTATTTATTAGGTAATTAATAATTCTGATCTAATGGTAAGAAATTTTTTTAAGTTTATGATTAGCAACTAGATCTATAGGCCATGAAAATTTTCTTATGTATTTTTTATATAAAATGGATTTTGGGTGGTTATAAAAAAAAAACAATCTGCTAAACTACTTCTCCTTTCTGCAACACCTATGTGTGGGAAACAATACACAGACTATCGCTCAAAAGTCGAGTGAGCGAAGCGAATGGACCATGACAGCGGTTAGCGAATGTCACAACCGATTAAATAGTTATTAATGAATAAATGGTGACCAGTCGGTTCTAGTATTCGCCGGCCTCCACCGGGGCACGCTCGTTCGGCTCGTGCCCTGACCACTACTGTTGCTCACGTTGCTTGTTTGGCTCGTTGGTTTTAGCCAAAAGTCGCAAAAAGACTACAACGGTGTTAAGTTCGGTTAGACTTTAGACCAAAGCGCACGAGCCGAGCGATCGTGCCGAGGTAGCGGCCGGCGAGTGCCAGAACAGATTGTAACCATTTATTCATTAATAACTATTTAAATTATGGTTATAAATATACTGTGACATTCGTTGACCGCTGTCGTGGTACGTTCGCTTCTTGTGAGCTTGGGAGCTTTAGTACAGAAAGTACTATTTTCCAGACACAGGGGTTGCAAAAGGAGAAGTATTTAAGTTAATTGTTTTTTTTATAACCACCCAAAACTCATTACCAATATGTCTGAATTACTGATTATCTACTAAATAATAAATACAAACACACAGCATTTAGTTTATTTGTCTGACACCTGTGTTTTATTTCTAACTCTATGGACACAGAACGACCTACCGTAAGACCGACCAATCAGCGCGCGAGGTACGTTCCATCGTATGGAATTTGACAATTTGACGATTTCACGTCGATAGATTATAAAGTCTACCGAAAAATATTGGGTTAAATTGTAAGCAGTATGTTTAATTCACAATATTTCGAGAGTTTAGAATCTCGAGATTTCATTATAATTTGACGCTGACATATAAATGCCAACGACCTTGACAGTTCGGGAGGTGCCTCTGCACCGCCACCCATGCCCGGGGGTTACACGCAGGGAGCGTGCAATACCAATGCCTACGGCTAAAGGAGTATTTATTACAGAGCCTATCAAGTGAAAAACAAAGATGTGATTTCTTTAAAAAAAAGAGCAGGTTCTCAATTCGTCGTGTAACTATTTTTTTATGTATGTTCAGCCATAACTTTGTTGTTAATGAACCGTTTTTGATAAAGTAGTTTTGCGTTCAATTCCGAAAAGCTTCGAAATGGTCTCATATTATTGCTATCGGACTTTGTGATCTGAAGATATAGCAGAAAAGTCCTTGAAATCAGGCAAAAATGTAAAAAAATACGGGTTTTTTTTAGCGATAACTTTTTGTTTCCTGAATCGATTTTGGTCATTTTTTGCGTTTCAGAATTATCCCATATGAATTTACTTAGTATTACATCTTGAGTTCCGAATATGTAGCAATAAATTCTTGAAATTAAGTAGAAAACGTTGTGGTGATTGATGTCTGTACCTTTTTTATTTCTTAACCAATCTTGACTTTTGCATTAGATGCAGGGTACCTTCATAGAGAAGTTTGATACAAATTTCATTGCTATCGAATTTTGGGTTTCGAAGATATAGCAAAAACTCGTTAAAATCATGTAGAAAGTTTAGTTTTTGAGGTATTTCATTCATAACTTTTTTGTTTCTGAAGCGATTTTGATCAGTTTTTATATGTTGGATTCAAAATGGTTTCATAATGATCCCATATAAATTTCATTTCTATTACATTCTTGGTTCCGAAAATATAGTAGAAAATTTCTCAAAATCAGGCAGAAAACGTATTGAAATATTGTTAAGTTTATGAAATCCTAAAACAAGTAGGTACCTAATTTTACAAACTCATATTCGTTTAATAAAAAGGCAACCCATATCTGGCGTTAATAATTGTGTGTTTGTATCTATATTGATGAATGAATCATATTAAAAAAATGGTATTTCAATATAAGCAATTAAGCAATATTACGCCTGTGAACTTTCTTATAGACTTTGGTGTAAATTAGAATTATGACGAATATTTTTATTTTGTCTAGATTTATGTAAATCATTATCATATAATTACATATGTAATAATTTTATGCAATTGCCTATACCTATCGATGATAAAATATGTATTTCAGAGTGGTGTTATAATTCCTTTTTTCTTCATTTTTCTTGATTGCTTTTTAAATCCCATTTTTAACCGACTTCGAAAAAAGGAGGAGGTTCTCAATTCGTCGGGATCTTTTTTTTTTTTTTTTTTGTTTTTTTATGTATGTTCGCCGATTACTCTGAGATTTATGATTCGATTTACGTGATTCTTTTTTGTTCGACGAAGAATAGCTGCCATGTGGCCAAATTTGACATAGTTTGGCCCAGTAGTTTTCATTTTACGATCATTTTTTTGTTCCCGGTTCTAAGGGACCTTTATTTTTTAAGAAGCGCGTCACCTTTCGTAAGTCCACCCATACATAGCAAGACAAAACAAAGGGCCAAAATGACCAAATTGACCAAAATAACCAAAATCACAAAAACCTATCCAACTTTCTGGGACAACCTTTACATAAATCTATCCCTTTATCCAAGATAAAAGTTTGCCTTGTCCACCCTCGGTATTAAAATTACATCATACCGAATGTCAGACAAATCGTTCCAGTAGTTTTTCTGTAAAAGCATGACAAGCAAAGAAACAAAAATACATTTACCCCAGAAACTATTCCATTTTTCGGGATAAAAAGTATCCTATGTTCATCCTCGGCATCGAACAGCGTATAATTTTTTTCATTTTGGCATATCTAGAAAAACCATACTAAATTAAACATTTGCTAAAATTAATTAATTTAATTTAATTATTATTGTAATTTTGTTCTCACTTTGGGTCGCTAAGCCAACGGAGTTAGTTGTAATTTTGTTATCGTTTTAGCTAAGCTTGATATCAGTTAAAACAATGTTATCAGTCTGTGTAAGTTTCGTGCACGTGAATCAATATAAAAATAATCATCAATGGAGTACAGTAATGAATATAATTATATTTGTCTATTTTTTTTAATCAACAGAGCAGCCGGATCCATTCAAGTAACAGAAAATTCCTTCATAAACAAATTAAAAGCATCTGGAAGGAGTTTAGTCGTGTTCTATGGCTCCCAAACGGGTACGGGCGAGGAGTTCGCCGGTCGCCTGGCGAAAGAAGGCATCAGATACAAAATGAAGGGCATGGTCGCCGACCCTGAAGAATGCGATATGGTTTGACACTTTTCTACTTCTATTACTTTTTCATTTTAATAAGTTCGTACGAATTGTGTATCAGGTGTTTATATTCATGGATATTTAATTTTCTGAATATTTTTTACGCAGAGAAGCATTGAATGAAAACCGAAATCTTGTAAGCAAAGCAAAAAGAAAAAAAATAGATAAAACAATCTATGTATTAAAATAAGAATAATAATGATTTAAAATAAATTATTAATTAGGTATCTATGTATTAAAAAACTATAAGTACAAAAGTTAAGAATGTAACAAGTTATATTAAAAATAAATATAAATATTTATATCTAAGTTTAAAATTAACAGCAAAAAAGATAATAATGATTTTTATAAGAATGATAATCTTTCTTTGATAAGAATGAGTTTTTATCGATAATGGCGTAGCGCCCGCGCAACATGCTCGCCGCCCTAACCGGGCTGAGGCCGAGTTTGATTTATGACCGAAACTGCACGCACAAAATAATTCTACTATATAGTCGACGCATTTTGAGTCGTCGGGCAATAAATGTCACTGACAGTAGGAATGTGGACGCAATGCAACCCGCTATCGATACTTAGCTATCTGCGCACGCGGGGTTGATACGTCATCGTGACCTTCATTAGCACTCTGACTCCTGATTGGTTGTTACGAGTAAGGGTTGTTGTCTTTCTATAAATATAATATTTTTTGTTATGACACTCATTACATTACTTACGCTACGTTACGCAATACGCACAATGGAGAATTTATTTTCTAACGTGGTTTTGAAGAAATTAAATGATGATATTAACGCTCAAGCTCGGGTTGTAATTCACAATGTGTTCCTGTTTTTAAAAGAATTGAAAACTGAACCCGAGAAAAAAGCTTGCCTCAATTTCAATAATCCACGAGAGCTTGCAGCACTGATTTGTGAGGTTAGTAGAGCGACCGTGGATCGAATAAAACCCGAAGTATCACAGGCAGGCAACCCGAATATACCAAGAGCAAATGCTAAGAAGACAGCGACTGTCACTGATCTAGATAGGTTTGATGTCAGCGTACTAAAACGTACCATTGATTTAATTTTATGACAACAGGGAATATCCATCGGTGGCTTTCGCGAAAAATTATTCCGATTAGTATTAATAAGTTGTTCCTATTAGTATTAATATGTTAAGTATTTAACAGAATTTAGCATATCGATCGTACCTATCCCATTATCAATATGCACCTCTCAATTCTTAGGCACATCACTACACCTTTCCATAAGACCTGTAAGTGCGAGCGAGACAGACAGATAAATATGATTTATGACCCGAAGCCTCAGTTCATAATGCGTCAACTATAATAATACGAAACAATGGAGTTATTATGGCAAGTGGAAAAGTCACATAAAACATTTAAGAAAATACAAAAAAAAATCTTATTAAAATTACTTAATAATTAGGATATTCAATCCTAATTATTCCTTATTTTTAGGTTTCCGATATCTAATGGTGAAAAAGTATTTGTGGCACAGATCATTTCTGAGTAAATACTAACTGTCCTAGTTAGAGTCATTTTGTAAGCTATATATATATATATATATATATATATATATATTAGGGTGATCCGAAAAAAAAAAATTTTTTTTTTCAAACAGGCTCAATAGTTTCTTTTGGGTGTAAAAAAAATCTTTGAAAAGATGAGCCCTAAGATTGTCCTCATCGCATTTTTTAAATTCCCATAAGAATAACACAGGAAATTTTTTTTTTTGCTTCTGATTTTTGTACAGTTCAAACGACTGGTTGACTGATAAATCGCTGTTCCAATCTTTATAGAGAATTGAACGCTCTACAAAAAAGGTCTGATAACATTTTTTGATTAGAATTTGAAAAATAAAGTAAGCGCTCGTATGTAATAATCACATTAATTTTTAAACAAAGAAAAATGACACATTTACTTGGTACTAAGCGGAGCATCAATCGGCATTTGGACTTCTTTTGTTTACTTTGTGTTTAAAATTTGTAATCAGAAAACAGCCTATTGTTGTGTATTGTAATCTTTTATGGCAGTCATAAGACAGGTGTGATACTAAGAAATTCAGTCTGCGCGGCCGAGAGACATATTGTAATTGTGCAGTATAAAGCAATACCCCAAGTGAGGGGTGCGGCAGTCAAGCGATATTCGCAAGCGAGGCATACCGTGTGTACATTAGTGATGGACTTTGCGCGTGTTATTGAATCGTGCATTACGTTTGTACTGGTTGTGTCCAGTTATATTTGTACCTGTGTTATACGTGTTTGTATAGTTCTAGTAAATTCTATAGTTATTCCAACGGCACTTTAATTCGAGTTCGAGTTTAGAATATTTAAATTCACATAAATGTATTATTTAGAAATAAATGCATTAGAATGCATAGTTGTAATTAATTAATTGTATGTTTTCCAGTTTTTAATTAAATGTATTTTTGGCGTTGAAGATCTTTAAGTTCAGAAAAAACTAATAATAATAATAATTTCCGGATCTCATGGACATTATTTTTAGACGACTAGACAAATTGACAATAGAATAAACCGGTTTTAAAGTAAAATTCAATGCATTAATATACAAAAGTTGTAATTGACTTTGGGATACCGTTTAAGTTATTTCGGACTAGGTACTCCGTCCACTTCGCTCGCGCAGGACTTGGATAAATAATAAATATCACTGTTATTTTTCCCTTTACATTTGCATTAGTTAAATGCAAGTTACAGTTTTTACAGTCAGCATCGTCTGATTGAAATAATATAGGTACACATTATATCAGAAAAAATATCAAGTGTTGTATGCATTACCAGAATATAAATTTCGAATTCGAGTCGTTGGGATGAAACGCGGACCGGTCAGCGCCAGTGAGCAATCACGGCTTTTAGTTTTTGTCATTTTACAAAATCATGTATTTTTTTATAGCAGAAGTTCAGTAGACGGCCAACTTGATGGAAAGCGGTTACCATCGCCTATGGACATTTGCAACACCAAAGGTGCTACAAATGCGCTTCTGCTCTCTTAAGGGACTGGAACCTGGTCACTAATGCCGGAACACAACTCAAGGTTGTTATGGCGACATACTTAAGACCAGGGGAGGTAGCCATCCAGTCGAGCAAATGCCCTACCACCTGGCTATGGGTTGTTCTGTCGCCTCTTACGACAGGCCGCCCGGCCGCAGGAAATTTTATTCTTTCTCCGTTCCTGCACGGGTAAAAATACATTAAAAGGTAACTTTTGGGACATTTTAACGTAAATTTAAGCAGGATTTTCTCATAATTTATGTATATTCGTTTCTCGAACTAAAATAATAAAAAAACTATTTCAATAGTACCACCTGGCAGTTTCATTTTATTTTTCAGGAAGAACTCACAAAACTGCAAGAGATACCCAACTCATTAGCAGTGTTCTGTATGGCTACATATGGTGAGGGTGATCCCACAGATAATGCGATGGAATTCTACGAATGGTTGAGGAACTCCGACCCTGATCTTACTGGCCTAAATTATGCGGTGAGTAAAATAAATTGAATTTGGGCCACATAGTAGTAGCATGTAGACCTTTATTGCCGGCCTTGTTCGTCCCCCTCTTTAATCATTAATTTTTTCCTCCACTGTTATAAACTAACAGTCATACCGTACTAGACAGCTACTTGAATATATTTTTATGCTTACAAATATTTGTTCATTATATTAATATGTCAGCAGACAAAAACAACAATAGACAACTCTAGAGCTGATACCATAAACCAGAATAAGAGACGAAAACTTGTTTGACGTAATTTACCCTCCGGGAATCGAATCTAGGATGTTTGTATTCCAGTGAACTTGGTGGTTCAACAATTAACCCATTAGATTGTTGTTTTGTTTTTATTTACTCTCCTCATGGATATTACTAAACAAATATCTATGAAAACATTAAGTAGGTACCTACGCAGTGAAGCTTGTTTTATAATCAACACAAGATTTGCACAAGGTTATGTAGTTGATGCGATATAGCAAAAGCAGATTACATACGGATAATTTTTGCGGTTGCTCTACGAGTACGTAAAACCCTGTGATGTCATTTCAGACAACCGACTGGTTTAGTTAACACGTTACTTTCCACTAGGATGTTTCCATAGGCTCATATCATACCATACAGAATTACTCGTATAAATAAAAATAGGCTATATTTTACTTGTTTTCTTAATCTAATTTTCTATAATTCTCTAGTAAATATTAGGTACTATTTCAGGTTTAGTAATGATTTAGGCTTTCATCTCGGTTTCGCCAATGTAAACCTTGGCTCCATATTATTCTGTTGACACATCTGCATTTCCCCACCGAAAAGAAACGTCTAACTCTAGTTTACGAAATACCAAGTTTTACTAAAATCTAAAGTAGCACTAACAAGAAAATCAAGAACATCATCATAAAACATTAACAAAAAACAACTAAAAGTCTTCTAAAGTATTTCAAATTGCCGCTAAAATTGCACACTAAAATGTTGCGTAAACTACCTCAGACTAAAATCTTTAACTGTGTATCACGGAATTATAAAAAAATATATAATATACACGTCGTGCCGCTCCGTACGCTATCAGTATGTAATATAATAACCCATGCAACTAATGTTAGTCTCCACCTAACGTGAGGCCTCTAAACTAGGTACAAAAAGCAAAACAGAAGCGTGTGCTATTACATAAAAAAATAAGAGCGTTTATATTAGATATTTGATTATTGAGGGTAGAGGTAAGGCGAACCGTCTCATATGGTTGGAAAGTTGAAAGTAGTAGGTATCCACTCTAACTATAAACAGTAAATAACAAAAACCCTCAGAAATAACCCTAGCGTAGGCAAGTGGTGTGTTATGAACAAAGCAGTCTTTAACGGATTGAAGTATGCCGAGCTAGAAAATTTCATCTAAAAATATTAAATTTTCTAACTCAGCATTATTTAATGTTAGAAAACTAAGATTCTCTATAATATTAGTCTAATATTTTTTAGCTCTTTATTTAACATTCATACTGATACCTACTAAAGTGGTGCCATCTTAATTGAATGCATTTCGATGGACATTTTAAGAATACGATATATTAAGATATACAGAGATGGTTCTCCGTATTTCTACCCTCCTAAGATTTGATGTAGAATCACCAATCGCGTTTGCGTGGTTTTGCGTATTTTAAGCTATAGTTCATTTATGGCTGGTTCCTATATCTTCTATTCATTCGCTTGCCTAAACCAACGCATCGGTTGAAATTTGACATTACTAGTATGGAAGTTATGTCAAATTTTAACCAATAAGGCAAATGAACGGTAACGGTAAGATACAGGAACCGGGCATCAGTTATTCTATAACTAAGCGGTTTTAATAGTAGTCGAATTAGACTGTTGGCACGATGACAGATCACTTCACTTCGTTTAATAACACGGGCGTTTACGCGCACGTCACATCACTACTTCACTTTGGCTACTTTCCATCACGAACTCATAACAACCACGTTCACGACCGTGAATTTTCCCGTTCCACTTGCTTGCCGGCGTTACAATCGTAAACCCAAGTGGAGCGGTTATTTTGACGGCCCAGAGAGTGCGTAAATCGGTTAAGCATTTTCCCTCGCCTCAAAAAGAAAAAAAAGTGGAGCGGTTATTCGATACAACTCTCGACATGGGTCGTTGTGTGATCGAAACTGATGACGTCATTAGTGACGTTTTCGCTACGACCGTGGTCGCCTTGTAACATGGCTGAGACATGAACGCCGTAAATGCGTTGTGACTTGTGAGCTACTGATGGAACGCCCTGTTTGTGAATTGTAAATTGTGACATAAAGGCTCAGTTGCCAAGCCATAAACATAAAAAAGTAAACATGTGACAAAATGATAAACACAGTCCACATTTCCACAGAGTACTTTTATATACAGTGGAAATGACAAATTGAACTTTGAAGATGCATGCACCATGCAGTACGTAGATAGAGAATGCAGTACGATATCGTACGGATCGTTTTAAAAATTTATTTTCGATCAATTCAAAATAACTTTTACATTTCCGAGTGTAGTATTTGAAATGAGTATCAAAGTGTTATCGTACGAGATATACTCATTGCGTAGTTGGTGTAGTTTTTATTTCATCGATAAGCTATTTTCAACGGCCTGATGTGTATTCTTAAAAAAGCGAACTGTGAACCGTCGAGGTGAAATGATTTTTTTGTTTTGTCAAACAGGTGATTTGCGTAAATATATCGAATATATAATGTGCTCTTCATAATTTACTCAATATGTATGGATTAATTATGAACTTACCGCGAGTTTTACTAAACAGAAGACTATTCTCATCTCCAATGTTAAAATTACAATCTATGGTACGAAAATTTTAGCTAACGTTTAATAAATCACAGTAGCATAATATTTTATGTGGTAAATATATAGATATTCGATACGTGAATTTAAGTAGCGGGGGAGGGAGTGGCGGCGAAGGTGGAGTTATACTTACCCCTTCTGCAAACTCTATGGTTTGGAGTTCTTTAAATATTATTTTTATATTGAACATAACCTCACTTATTTTTTCACTATAATTATTGCAAGATAATAGGCCTGATTTGACAGTTCCCATTATAAGGCATTGAGGGATTGAAACCTCCAAATTGTTAAAACTTAGGCCGTAGTTAACGCACATGTTGGCCGATTTTGACACTCTTAAATATTTGTTTACAGACAGTACAATGTTTCACATGCTGCCGCTTTGGATATGTAAGCAATAAATGTTGCTTTGAGCCCAGATACTATAAATGCAGCCAATTACACTCTAGTAATAGGTACCTGTTCTGTTGCTCCCGAAAATGCCTTTGTTATTTATGCAAAGGGTGCCACTATGCTATCAACAAGAACTGCCCTGAATCGGAAAGACAAAAACTTATTAAAAAGAAAATATCAGGATAATATCTCATATCCAGCGGCGGCAACCCTCTAACCTCCTTCAGTTCCATCTTTCTCAGATGTTACCCATACAATGTTTGCTCCAGTTAAACCTTTCCCGGCCAATTATATTACAAGACCCTCTCGAGACCATAACCCCTTTAGCCCCTCTCAAAGTTCTCCAACAACTACCAGTTATTGACGCACCACCTATTCCTCCCCCAGAACCTGTGCTACTTTGACCCCTGGTTACAACAGGGCGGCCTACCAATCCAGAATTTCTAAATAAGACCCTACATCCCCACAAAACACGGTTGCCTTAAGAGGCAATCCAAATAATGAGAATAATGACAATCTTATAGATGGGCTGCTCACCATGCTTATAAATATTATTTCAAAATTATCAATTTGACTCAGCTCACAAATATTATTTCTAAATTTCTATCTCATCTAGTGGAACAGTTGTAGCATAGCCCTAAAAAACATGAAATTTCTCAAATGATACATGATCCCATTGTTTCCTGGATACACTTGTTTCTGTGATGACAGAGACGATGGGTGTGCTGGCTCAGCTATATTGATAAAATTATCTCTTACATATTCTCTTTTCCATATTCCACCCCTATCAAATTCTCTTAATGCTGTAGCTGTAAAAATTCACAATTAAAATTAAACTATATTATCTATATATATTCTTCATCCTTCTTTCAATTTAATCTCTGTGCTTGAATTCATCTTTATGACTCTCACTACCCCTTTTGCCACATCAAACATTTCCTTAATAATAAAAATTAGGTATGGGCTGAATGTGGTTTTAAACAAATATAAACTTTGGCTAAAAAAAATATGGCCACACTTCACTTCACTTTAATTTTGCTCCACTTTCTTGAAAGTAACACTTTGTGACTTGACAATGCTGAATCTTTGGCGTTTTTCTAAGTCTCTATTAATAAGACCATTATTGTTTAGTCTTTATAAAAATGATTTCAATAAAAATTAAAGTTGTAATTGCTGCTGACTGTTAGATTGTTATTTTTTATTTAAGTTATGCATTATAATTAAGCAGTTACACTACTTACTGATGAGATTTTCAAAAGAATAAGAAGAATACTATGTTATTTCATTTTTCTTTTAATTTGATGTCTATTTAATAAGGCAAAGATTTATAAGGCTCTTCCATTAAGAAGAACTAATTTAATTTTTATCAAATTGCAAGTTAAGATTTTACATGTTCCTAATTTTATTTTATGTTTATGATAGATATGATTTCTATTAATTTCAGTCAAAATAGTGCAAGTATATTTTTTTTTTTCTTACAACTGGCTTTTAAACCGATATTCGGCCGAATTCCGAAGTTCAGTCAAACCGAATGTAAAACTAGTTACAGCCGATCCCTGATAAAATTATGTTGTACAATAGAACTCATTGTATCAGAATAAAACATCAAATTCATTAATTATTTTGTTGTTTTTCTCTATCATACCAGTTAAAATAATAAAGCTTTCATTTTTGTTTCATTCAGTTTTGTGTTCTTGTAGGTGTTCGGCTTGGGGAACAAGACTTATGAGCATTACAATGCAGTTGCGATCTATTTGGACAAAAGACTAGAAGAGCTTGGTGCTTGTAGAGTTTATGAAATAGGATTGGGAGATGATGATGCAAAGTAGGTATAAAGATAAATATGAACTATATATTGATACATAAACCATTTAGTGATTGATATTTTGATTTTGACTATTTATGTTTTATGCTTTTTAAATATTAGGATTACTTTATTTTTTAAGCATAAACTACTACTTTTGTACTTTTACTATTTATACACGATATATTATTGATACTATATATTGAGTCTTGCAAAAATTGACATTGGTTAAATTCACTTATCACCTGAGGAATGTTATGTTTGTCTGCCAACATTTGGTTATATGTACAACTTATGTAATTTTCGCAATTTACAGTATTGAGGATGACTTCATTACATGGAAGGATAAGTTTTGGCCAGCCGTGTGTGAGAAATTTAATATTGAGAGTACAGGAGAGGAAGAACTAACAAGACAATTCCGTTTAGTGACGCATGACCCTGAAGAGCTTCAGCCAAACTCTATCTTTAGTGGTGAAATTGCAAGGTTACAGTCACTGCAAGTTCAGAGGCCGTAAGTAGTGATACTAAATTCTAGATATTTGGTAATAAATACTTGCTTATAATTTCAACAAATAAATATTGGTCTATTTGACTCATTACTCCTCATTTTAGAGATGTGGCCAGTATACCCGAAATGTCTGTGAATAGGAAATTCGTTGGTTTCATACTCCAGTAATCTTGTGTACAAAGGAGACAGGGAATTTTAGACCAAAGAATAGACCATATGTTGAGATGTGGTTTAAAAAAGTTATATATTTGTGTTAAAAATGGAAAATAAATCCAAAAATAAAGTCAAATCAAATAAGTCATTGATTACCATAATTGATTTATGAGAATGAATTTCAGAAATTAATAATATGAAAACACTGCATGATTCATTCATTAAAAATAACTAAACCCACTACTATTATTAAGAAAATCAACATAATAAAAAGAAATCTTAAAATCACTCATATTTTTACAAATACTGTGCCCAAGGATGTATGAATATGTATTTGTCTCCTTTCTCATAATATTTTCAGTCACTTTGAGGCAGTGAGCTTATATACACTAGAGCAGCAACGTCTTACAACTAATTCTTTAAAATGCGTAGCCACTTGCGAGGTTAAAAGACGTAGCTTTGAAATCTAATGTAATGCCAACAGTTTGCCAAATTAAACTATATTTGTCTCGTTTCTTCCATAATCCAACCAATTACGTTAAAATGAGACAAGGCATTGCTTTCGTGTTTTTTTTTTAGTATAATTCGCCACAAAGGCAGGCAAAGGAATCTTAGTCCATACAGCCAAGTCTGATGTATAAATCTTCGTATAGTAGCGCAGTTGTATTGTAGCCTACAACCCACGCCATTCAACGGAGTTCTTGTGAAAACTCGAAAGGCCACATTTGACTATACAGTTCACATTTCTCACAAAAACACATAATTATTACTCAAAAACTATCAATATCCTACAACTATTGTTCATTTTAGAGAATTTTTACACATTTTTAGAAAATAAAACTGCACAGCGCAACTTTCCCTTTCAGTTCCCGCCAAAAAAAAACCTTGCTTTCGTGAAAACGGACAGAGTTGCCAGTAGTCAGAAATATCCCCAGATTGAACGTTTTTTTTTACTTCTTTTTTATAGAATATAAAACTTACAATATATACTTAGTACATAATTATTATAAGAGTCTGTATATCTATGTTTTTGAAAAAATATTTTTATTAAACTGGTCTGATTTGGTTTTCACGGCTGGCTTAATGTCTTACTATAACAATACATTTTAATAAAACATGTGCAAAGGTTCAATTAACGTTGAGGGCCTAAAATCGTCTACTTTGGAGAATCGCTACGTGTCTAGATATACTAGTAAGACATAGCGTAAGGTTCCACTTTATATCGATTCTTGTCAAGTTCGTCATATAAATCTGCGAAGATGAACTCCCTCCCTCTGATAGTAGAATGACCGCCACTTTTGACTTAGACAAACAAATAAGGATAACTATTGACTATGTAGTATCATAAAAAAATTAATAAGCATATTAGAGTCGTTGCCGAAATTTTATTATTAAAGCACACAACATTTACTGCTGCACGCTTCCATCATTCACTTTTTCATGATCAAAACTCCAAAAAAATTGTTGAAAAATAAAATCGTTAAAATTTTAATTCGTTTTACTGGTAACACCGATGACAAAAACAATGCACGATATATTATTTTGTTTTCTAATGTTATTTTAAATAATGCGATCAAAATTAAGCAAACTTTCTTGTGAAAGCTAACATCACTTGCTTTATTATCATTTTCGGATTTTGAATACGTTCTTACACCCGTCGCGGATACGTCACACTCGCTTAATGTCTAACTTACACCTGGGGCCAGATATGCCTGCAGGCATCTTCGAAGTGGCAACACATCGGTGCCGTAAACTACGAATCTAGTTATTATAAGCTCATTGCTTTGAGGTAGTTGTACCAACATGCACATTAAATCTGAAAAAAAAACTACAAGATTAGATGTGGCTCTTTTAGCGACTAATTACAAGCTATAATTATTTAATATTTTTGAGTGTTTATTTTTACTAAAAATAGTTGTAGTTCTAATACTTTTCAGGGTACATACACTTTGCGCCCTGTTGTGTTATAGTTCCCAAAATCCACCACTAGATAAAAGTTAGTTTATAATAATTTTATATGTTTCTATTCTTCTTAATTTTGCTGCTTACTGTCCACATTGTCCTGTTCTTCCGTTTTTATTTTACTGCTTTTTGATTGAATTATACCTAGATATAAGTTGTTGTAAGTAAGTTGTAAATTATTGTAATTATTCATTCTATAATTGTTTATTTGCTGAATGATAAAGTGTTTTCTATTTTATTCTATTCTATAAAGGTATCCCTTTGTTTATTTTTGGTGTTTAAAATGCTAAATGTTATAAAATTTGGTTTATACCAAAGGCTGACGATAGTTGAAACCATAAACATCCAAACAAAACAAAGTCACATTTATACATAAACTAGTAACAGAATTGATGGATGATAAAATGTTAAACATATGAATAATGTCAAAATTTGTTTTGTTCTTTTTATAGACCTTATGATGCCAAGAATCCATTCTTAGCACAAATAATTGTAAACAGAGAGTTACATAAGGGTGGAGATAGGTCCTGTTTGCATGTGGAATTCGATATTTCAGACTCTAAAATGCGGTATGAGGCTGGTAAGTGAACTTAAGTTAAATTCTACTGTACATATTTATTATATTTTATAATCAATATTAAATTTATTTGTAGTCCCTGCCCCATCTTTGGCCGGCATTGACATACTTATATTAATTTTTATATTATATTTTTGCTTTTATTCTTAGGGTGTGGCTTCTTTTTATCTCTCTTTTATTAAACCTTTTACAATATTTTTACCATATAATACAATATATCTCATATCTAATTCGTTTATGTTGATATATAATGTACTATTTGATCCAAAAACTCCTCCTTAACTCAAAGAACGTTTCAAATATCTTCATCCAGTCACACTCATCCCCGGATAACATGCGTCTGGAAAAACCTGGATATCATTTCCGATTCTATAATAAATCTTTCACTCTCCATGCAGTGTCTGTGGAATTCGCAACCAGTAGAAAATCAGGCATGCACAATTTTTGTAGGTGTTAAATGGGCTCTTAAGCATTATTACCTCGCACTCTAAAGCCAAGTATATAATAATAATAATATGTAAATTAAAACATTTTACACAGTCACGGTAAACAATTATACATATTAAATTGATTTAGAAAGAACCTGGTGTCTGTATTAGGTTAAAAACCTGTCTGACTGATCACCAGCCCCCCTTGTACAATATAATGCTGAATGTGTTTGAACAAGTGTTTGAGAGCCTTTGTGTGGGTGGGCTAGTATGTGAATAATTATGTGCAAGTGTGTGTGTGTGTGGCTGTGTGAGTGTGTGCGCGTGGTTGTTTGTGAGGTTGAGTGTATTATTTTAAATATACTTACATACTTACAAATGTAGTTAAAATAACTACCTGGATGTACATTACTACAGAGAGGCAAAAGGAAATATGTTTGTTCAAGAAGTGGGAGCTTATAAAGCTTCTGTTCAATTGTAATCCTATATAATTATCTACTTCATTATTTTACTTTTACATACTGTTTTGGTGAGAGGCTAAATGTCTAGTAGTTTGTTAACACGGTTGTATTTGTAAGAATACACTAAGATAGCAGAGAAATAATTAATCTTTATCTCTCCAAAATCTATGTCAATCTTTACTACTCTGTAAAAAAACTACCGGGAAAAGATCAATAATACACAAAATGATAATTATTCATTCGAATTTATTTTATCACCTTCAAAGTATGCTTCTTCAGAAACGATACACTTACGCCGACGAATAATCCAATCATCAAAATATTATTTAAACGCTTTTTCCGGAATTGAGTTTAGTTCTCGTCGATTATTTTCCTTTATGTCTTCTACCGAATAAAAACGAGCGCCACGAAGTGGTAATTTCAGTTTAGGAAAAAGAAAGAAGTCTGCTAGAGCCATATCTGATGCGTGCATTGTCGTTGTGCAAAATTCAAGAATTTTCTTTCCACAAATCTGGTCTTTTTCGTCGAATTTGCAATTTTTCTCATATACGCCGCATAATGCTCAAATAATATACTGTATATACCGTTTGACCTTCCGGTAAGAATTTCGAGTGCACAACACCGCGATAGTCAAATAAAACAGTCAACATGACTGACTTTTGATGGACTTTGGCGTGGTTTTTTCGGTTTCGGTTCAGTTGGAAGGCGCCACTCTGAAGCTTGTTGACTAGTTTGCATGTCAAACTCGTAAACCCATTTTTCGACACGAGTAACAATGCGTTTCATGAATGTTGGGTCGGACTTTGCGTGCGGCAATGTTTCATACCCAACTGATTATTTAATACGGATCGACTCGTGAGACACGAAAAGTTCAGCGGCTATTTCTCTCAACTTGAATGTGGATTTTCAGTCACTATTTCCTTCACTTTTGCGATGTTAACTTCAGTTGAAGACGTTGATGGCCTACCAGGGCGAGGCAAGTCTTCCAGCATATCTCGACCGCTTTTGCACGTTTTGTGCCACTCATAAGCACGTTTGTTTAATAAAGTGGATTCACCGTAAGCCTTCTGTAACATTTCCAGTGTCTCCCGAACACGAAATTCCATTGGCGATGCAAAAGTTAAGAAAAACTCTTTATTCGATATTTTTGTTCATTATGAAATTCGCAATACTCACTATATATGATCCAACTAAAAACAGCATTGTATTTAATCTAAATGACCGATGCAACTCAAACTCCGCGCTAAAAAGAAAAACAGCTGTGCCAATCTAACAAAAAAAATGAAAAATTCAATTTGGAACCATAAACAAATCATCCATTCCCGATACTTTTTTGACAGAATGGACAACCATACTATGATTATTTTTTACATAAATCAATATACAATAATATATATGCAAAATATATTTTTAGCTTGTTTTATGTTTATTTGACATTTTTATTTCGTTTTACTTCTATAGTTTAGTTCAGTTATATTGCAAAACCCACACGTTTCACAAACTTTTATAATCCATCCTAAGGTTGTCTGTAAGAAATCGCTTTTAGTGATAAGACCCTGACCGCCTATTGTTTTCTGTACTTATATTTATTTATTATGGACCATCAACAGGAGATATATCAAAGCATCCGACTTAAATCTAAACAATGCTCATGCTAAATATACTCCCTATTATAGGTGGTCATATCATGCATTATGTCATATTTTACAAAATGTCAAATAAAAAGTTAAATTTGGAAAATTAACATATTATAAGATATTAATTAAAGGATAAAATAAAATAAAATAATAACACAAAAAAAGCATAAGCAAAAAATAGCGATAATAAAACATACTTAATCTGTTTGGGATATCATTTTAAAGAATGTATGAGGACTGTCATTAAATATATCGATGTTTTTAGATTTTTCAACATATGTATTGTACAGACGTGATATTCTTGCTATGGGTGAATATTTTCCAAGATTAGTTTTAAAACGTTTTGTCTTAAATGTTGAACAGGGGTGACGAGGAGGCCTGCGAGGAACATTAAAATCAAATCGTTCTAATAGTCGAGGACTGTCTATGTCATTGTGTAATAGTTTATAAAGAAATTTAATATCAAGGACAGATCTTCTAAACTTGAGGGTTTGCATTTGAAAAAGCTTAAGCTTATTCATATAAGATTTACAGTTCAAAGGCGCTCTGAAACGAAATGCTAAGTGGCGAACAAGTCTCCTTCGAATATTTTCAATTCTGCTCTCATGAACCTCATAATGAGGTGTCCACACCTGACAACAATATTCAAGTTTACTTCTGACATAAGAGTTGTATAGTAACATTATTGTAGAAAGCTTTTTAAATTCTTTCCCCCTTCTCAAAATAAAACCTAATGACTTATACGCAGCACTTATAATATTATCTATGTGTCGATTGAAACGTAGTTCACTATCAATCTGAATTCCAAGGTCTCGCACATCATCCACTTGACCTAATGTGTTTCCTAAGATAGTGTAACTATTCGGCTGTTTTATTCGTTTCCTGGTAAACTGGATATAGTGACATTTAGTTGTATTTAATGACATACGATTATTATTACACCATAATTCTAATTGTTTTAAGTCGTGCTGCAGTAGATCTACGTCAGACGGAGTACGGATGGATTTTGTTATTTTAAGATCATCAGCAAAAAGATAAGCTCGAGAGTGGCAAAATGACTTTGGTAAATCATTTATAAATAAGTTAAAAAAGAGTGGCCCAAGGTTGGACCCCTGGGGAACACCGGAAGTGGAAATTATGGGATCAGACTGAGAGCCATCTATAACTACCTTAGACAGTCTATCGCTTAAATAGGACTTGCACCATTCCAAGAGTGAGCCAGATATTCCAAAAGAATTCAATTTAGCCAGGAGAATTTTGTGGTTTACTTTGTCAAAGGCCTTCGAAAAATCTGTATATATTGCATCCACAGGAATATTACTATCCACTGATTCAATTAGGTCGGAAACGTAATTTAACATATTGGTATTAGTAGATCGTTTAGTCATAAATCCATGTTGACATGCAGAAATAAGCCGATATACATGATATATGAATTTGTGAACTCACGATTCAAAGACCTTTGACAAAGTAGATAGGATTGAGATAGGGCGGTAGTTTCCAATCGATTCTTTATCACCACTTTTTAAAACAGGCACAATTCTGGCTTCCTTCCATTTACGAGGAAAAGTACCTATCTCCAGGGAAAAATTATAAATTATATGCAGGGGTTTGGCTAAAGCTGTAGCGCATTTATTAAAAAATATTGGTGGGATGTCATCTGGCCCCGCATTTTGTCCTACAACAAGTCTTTTTAACTTATAGATGATATCCTCATGGGTAATAGTAAGTTTGTGTATTTCATTGTTTAAAACTTTAGTCCTAGCTAATAAATTTATCAGAATCACCCGAATCCCTTTCAAAAACGCTAGAAAAATGGAAAGCGAATAAATTGGAAATAATCTGTCTATTATTTGATCGTATTTCATTTAAGTACATAAAAGTTGGATATTGAGATTTGGTTTTAGATAGATATTTTATATTAGTCCAGAAATATTTGGGATTTTTACTAATCTGTGATTCTAGTGTATTGATGTAGTTACGATAGCAAAATTTAATAATTTTCTCACAATCTCTTCTTAAAAACTGATATTCTAAAAGATCTAAGGGATTACAGTATTGTTTATATTTATTGTGATATTTCTGGTTTTGTTTGAGTAAGTATATAAGGTGTGGGGAGAACCAAACAGGATTTTTTTTACTACGCGGCTTCCGCTTCGGTACATGTTTCTGAATAATATCATTAAGTAAGTCATAAAATTTGTCTATCATGTCGTCAATATTATTAAGACAACATAATTCTTGAACCCATGAGATATCGTTTAAGTCATATCTCATCATATCTTTTGAAGTGTATCTTAATGTTTTGCAATTCTATTCTATTTTAATTCATTTACATATAATTTATTTCTCTATAATCTAGTTGTACCAATATCATTTTCAAATGAGGTTGGTTTACATACCATTACAAGTGTAATGGGTAAGGGTTATCACCTTGGGTTATCACCACGTCAATTGTCTGGGGTCATGTCAATCCGTAGTTGAAAATATTTAAACTATAAGTAGTTTGCTCCCAGTATTATTACTAATTTTGTGGTAGTGGTTATATTTTCAAATTGATAAATGATATCTGTACTACGAGTATAATAAATCTGTAAATGGTTCAAGTTTTTACAATACGTGTAAAAATGTGAAAAAGCCAGGGTGCTAATTCGGGCCAGCAAATTCCGAATACACAATTTTAGACTTTTGGTGTCTGTCTGTTAGAGCATCTCGTGAAAACTACTGAACGGATAAATATGAAACTCGACATGGAGCTTATATCCCGGGGCGTAATAAGGATACTTTTTATCCCAACAAATTACGTTGTTTTCGTGGAATAGACGAAAACAGCGAAAAAGATGGTGCCGCGATCGCATCTTTGTTTGGAATCAAGTGAATGAATATGAATAAATTCAAAATAATGCTGGCTTATAACCCGAATTAACACTTGGCATACATTTCATCTCGATAAATGATGTCGTTTCCTTAGAATTAACAGATTAGCCAAATAAATGGTGCTGCAACCGCGTTTTTCCATTCACTAATAAACTTTCGTTGTCATAAATAACATGCCGGTATTACTTGAAATCAGGTTGGTTTGGACTCATCGCTAGGTTTTGCTGGACAGTTATCGACTTAGTTTCTTATTTTATCTAATTATATAATAATATTAAATATAAAAAACCGAATCAAGTTTTTATGTAAGTAAAATAAAGCTATTGCAAGGTGTGGCATGGGACGTAGCCACGGGGCAAACTCTAATTTGAAATAAGTAGTTCTAACCTTACATATTAAAACTTATGTTTCAGGTGATCACATAGCTGTATATCCTATCAATGACTTAAGTCTAGTAGATCGTTTAGCAGAACTGACAAGTGCGAACCTCGATGAGATATTCTCACTTATAAATACTGATCAAGAGAGCACAAAGAAGAATCCTTTCCCATGTCCAACATCTTACCGCACTGCCCTTTCACATTATGTCGAAATTACTGCAGTGCCTAGAACTCATATTGTCAGAGAGCTTGCGGAGTACTGTACTAATGAGGAGGTAAGATTAAAAGATTTAAGAATTTAAATAATGATTAGGTTGAAAAAAAATTCACTCTATACTTAGCCTTAGATTTAGAATAAAATTTTAAAAAATATACTGAAAATTATTTTGACATTACATGAAAGACCTTACTTTTTTATTTATTAAACATTATCAAAACTTATTTTAATCTATACGAGTATAATATTATATAATTCTAAACATGCAGTGTACATTAGAAAGTACATTGAATCTTTTAAAAAAACCCAACCCAACTGGAATAGACAATATAAATCATGAGAACATGTGCATTTTTTAAATTTCTTGTTTGTTTGTTCGGGATTCACGTAATAACTTGTAGGCCGAATTCGATGAGGCTTTCGCTGATCGACAGCAAGCCCTCCATGTCGGCTGTTCTTTGTTAAATATCGTCATAATGTAACGAAAAGATTTCTGCTTTAAATTCCGCTTGATATCCTTGGTAAACTATAAAAACGACTTCTCATGTGAAACGCGGCATTGTTATATCCGTATTACTTTTAATGGATTTTAGACTTACTTGACTACAGATAGGATAGAATATTCATAGAAGGCAAAAATAATAGTTCGTGTTCTCGACGTTATAGTATCTAAGGTTATACAAAAAGTTTAAAAAATTACTATCCAAAGACCTTTATTTTAATGTTACTTGACTTTAAAGCGTATGTTTATTTTATTATACAATACATTCAAAATTCCTAGAAAAAAAATTGATAGGTATTATTTAATTATACTTTATTTCAATAAATCTTCTTTTTTTATTTCTTTATCTATAATAAAAAAAAAATACAATGCAAATAGAAGTAAAGCACTATTTAAACCTATGAGGTTTGCGTGTGATACACACCCTCGCAATTTCAGGAAAAGCTTATACATACATATACACATACACCTAGTAATCACATCGTACTCGTATACCTAATTACATAGTATATACAGATAACATATACGTAGTCACGAACGCTCATACACACAGGCTGTCATTAAAAAATTTCTAAATAATAGTTTTTTTAGTTTCTGTTTTGTATTTTTGTAATTTAAAGATCTAAATATTCTATATTGCTAACTGCTTCTACATCCATGTCTTGGTTAAAACTGGCCCCAACATCATCTTCGTCGGATCTTAGTTACCTCTCTAACATGTACGAAGTCGCGGGCAAATGCTAGTTAGCGAATAAAAGCTTATATGAAACAAATAGATTTTTTGAATGAAATTTCTTTTTTTTTTAAATATAATTTGTAATTGTATAGAATTATTAATTTTAAGTTATTGCTAATTGCAGGATAAGAAAAAGCTACTCCTCATGGCTACAAATTCCCAAGAAGGCAAAGCCTTGTACCAGTCATTTGTTGTGGAAGCGTGCAGAAATGTTGTGCACATTTTGGAGGACATTCCCTCATGCAAACCTCCTTTAGATCACATCTGTGAACTTCTGCCTCGGCTCCAACCTAGATATTATTCCATTTCATCCAGCCCTAAGGTAAAGTTTTTATCAAAATATTATTTATTATGTATACAATTACTGTGTCACGCTCGGATAATGATGATGACAATTACTGTGTCCTACAACTACTAAAAGAAAAACAATCTTACATACAGGACATTTGTATAAAAAAATGAACTAAGATAAGTCAAAACCTGAACGCTGAATGCCATTGTAATATAATAATGTTAATAATAGGTATTATTATTTCATAGGAAAAATTATGATAACTTTACAAGTTACCTTTTATGTATGTGTCAGCCATATACCGCCGTATTTGAAATAGACTTTAATTTGTTACCCATGGCAAAGTTGTTATGAAGGCATACTCTTGTGATCTAGAGCAGAATTTGTAGGCATCCGGTTGGACAAATGCTCTTATTCTACCACCTGGTTGAGGGTTGTTTTGTGGTCGCTTACGAGTGATCAGATGGTCGCTATAATTAGTATTTTTTTCTCTGTTCTTCCATGGATAAAAGCAACATTAGCAAGGTAGATAAGTCAGGAGGAATTTCATCTAGTTTTATTATCATTGTCCTTTTCCGGATTGTAGCAGCTGATCTTCGTCTCTTTAAGAATCTTAACGTTGTTGTGTGAAAGTGGCTGTGAGTATGGGTTATTGTTTGTTTCCAGCTGCATCCGGAGACCGTCCACTTGACCGCGGTGGTGGTCGAGTACGCGACGCCTACGGGCCGCTTCAACCGCGGCGTCACCACCACGTGGCTGGCGCAGCACAAACCGGAGTCCGGCAAGCCATTCCCGCGGGTACCGGTCTTTATAAGGAAATCCCAGTTCAGGTACTTCAGGCATTTCATATGATGTCTAAGCATACTGCTACTGCAGGATGTTGTACATTGACTACACTGATTTCTTTATTTTATTACCACTGGATGGGCTGCCGCATATAAAAAAGACATGTTTTTTTATCAGTTTGACGTGCTCTTGCAGAACTCTGGGACTAATTGATACAAACAGCATTTTACTTTATCGGGACTCTGTCATCCGTTGACTATCAAATAGGCATAGAAATGAGTTGACAGGTTGACTAATGATTGTTGTGTGTGCCAGGTTGCCGATGCAGACGGAGACGCCGATAGTGATGGTGGGCCCGGGCACGGGGCTGGCGCCGTTCCGCGGCTTCCTGCAGGACCGCGTGCACGCGCGCGCCTCCGGCAAGGAAGTCGGCGACAACGTGCTCTACTTCGGCTGCAGGCACAGGGATCAGGACTACATCTATCGCGAGGTGAGAACACGTTCATGTACGCAAGATTACTTTATCTTGCTAAAATAGATAGAATTTTTATTTCTCATATTCTCAAAGTAGCCTTCTTTAATACGTGCAGGAACGGAGAAAGAATACTATTTCCTGCGGCCGGGCGGCCTGTCGTAAGAGGCGACAAAACAACTCACAGCGAGGTGGTAGGGCATTTGCTCGACTGGATGGCTACCACCCCTGGTCTAAAAAATGCCACCATAATAACCTTGAGTTGTGTTCCGGCATTAGTGACCAGGTTCCAGTCTCCCTTAAGAGAGCAGCAGCACATTTGTAGCACCTTTGGTGTTGCAAATGTCCATAGGCGATGGTAACCGCTTTCCATCAAGTGGGCCGTCTGCCTGTCTGCTGAACTCCTGCAATAAAAAATAAATAAAAAAAACGTTCTTTTAGCTACCAACAGCCTGTTCTCCTCCTTAAATGTTAGGGTCCAAGCCCTCCAAGCCTCACATCCGTACATCAATATTGGGTGTATAACAGTTTTATATATAAATATCTTGGTCCTACAAAACGGTTTACCCTGCTATCAAAAAGTTCAAAAATTAAGCAAACCATAGATAATACAGGCGATTCAAGTCCAAGACCCAATTTTTTTTACAGAAACTGTTAAATCGCATTATAAATTGTAAAAAAATATCAACATTTTTGTAACATCATTTTATACTTACAAATCATTTTTCACAAAATTATTATTTGAGTTAAATATTAACTAGTGATAAAAAAAATACTGGCTGGTGAAATGCTACAGAAAATCGAAATGTGTGCTGGGACACATATTAGAAGTGAAACTTCAACGGACAAGTTGAAAAACGAATCGCAACGGACAAGTGGAAAAACGAATGGCAACGGATAAGTGGAAAAATGAATCGCAACGGATAAGTGGAAAAATGAATCGCAATGGACAAGTGGAAAAACGAATCGCAATGTACAAGTGGAAAAACTTCAAATGACTAGTGACAAAATGAATCGCAACAAAATTTTCACTATGATAACGCTAGATCTCACACATCTTTAGCCACTTAGCAAAATACGAATACGAAATTTGGCTGGGAGATGTTAATGCATCCGCTGTATAGTCCTGACCTTGCACCTTCAGATTTTCACCTGTTTCGGTCTCTGCAGAATTCCTTAGGCAGTGTCAGGTTAACATTACGAGAGGACTGCCAAAACCACTTATCACAGTTTTTTGATCAGAATCCCCAAATTTTTATAGAAATGGGATCATGTCCCTACCTACAAGATGGCAAAAAGTTATCCAACAAAATGGCACCTACATACTTTAGTCAAATCTAAATAAACTTTATAAAAAACCTTTTGAATTTTTATATAAAATGCGAAGAAATTTTTTCCCCAACCTAATATTAGGGGCCTTGCTACGCTTATTACTGATTAAAATTTGACATAAAGTACATCTAAATACTGTCAATTTTCTACCAATGGTAAGGTATAAGAATGAATTGTAGGATATTGAAACCCTTTGTGTGGCTTAATGAACAAATTTTTGAAAAATATAGTCTGTTATCCACCGTCTTGATACTAATCAATAGTAAAAATGAAAGGTGAATCCCGAACTAATAGTCTTACTGTGGAAAAAATAACTACTTAATGATGACAACTATCCAATAAAAAAACCTAACTCTGTAAAGCTCCTATACCCCTAATTAAATGTCGCAACAGATCCTTTTCTTTCTGTTTTTATTTCTTTTTGATTTTGACTGATTAATAAAAAGAAAAAGATGAATTTTTATTAATAACATACAGAAAAAGTAGAAACAGAAATAGACCTGCGGCACCGCCTAGTAATGAATTTGGGATTACTTTTATGTTTATCATGCTCCTTTCATTTTTAGTGTTCTTCTCTCAATCTTATGACACTCCTGCCTCACTAGTGCGAGTCTCATATTTTGCAACTATGGTCATACAGAGAGCTGGAAATATTTTGAAGTTTTTAGTTAATAGTTCAAATTTTGTACTTTGAAAATTATCGGTATTAAGTTTTATTTTTCGCCATTCGTTTTCCTTCGTTTTAGCAAACTAAAGTGAAAAGCTATTTTCCACATGAATGCACAAACTTTGGCTGAATGCACAAACCGTGCTAAGCCAAAATTGAACAAAGAAACCTTTTCTGTATATCTGTAGTTAATTGAAGAAGACTATTGGCCGCACGATCACTTTGTCTACTTTACATTTCCTTTTCCAGTATTCACTTCAAAACTGCGGGTAAATGTTTTGAATATTCGATTAATTCTCTACTTTACTTCCAATGTATTTTCAAGCGGAACTGCTAAATTTGTTTTGTGCACCATGACAGGAACTCGAAGAGTACGCAAAGACCGGCGACGTGAAACTGAAGTTGGCGTTCTCGCGCGACCAAGCGGAGAAAGTTTATGTCACACATTTATTAGAAAAGGACATGGATCTCCTTTGGGATATAATTGGAAAACGAAATGGACATTTTTACATTTGCGGGTATTTGTTTTATTATTTTTACCTTATTTAAAACCTTAATAATATTAAACAAAATGGGTTTGCTTTCATAATTGATTGTGACTAACTAATCACAGTGTAGAAAGTAAGAGTGATTTGAAGATTCTTTTTATGTTGACATTTTGGCTACAACTCAAATATCCGATACACGAGTTTTAAGTAGTGGGTGGGCGAACTACGTAGGGAGGGAGATATCAGGAGAGGCCTGCCCGAAAAGCAAACGCACCATTGAAATTAATGGAATTCCAATGTGATTGTTTTCACTGTTCGACAGCAAAATTTATGTAATAAAATGTGTGATATTTTTTGTCCCGGGAATCCCGCGGGAGTTATACCCGGACCCGTTTGAAGTTGTTCGAGTGCATAAAAATTAGCTTATTCCGAAACAGTTTCCACTATAACGATAGCTTTTTAAATGCTGACATATTTGGTGTCCCGGAAATTTCAAGTCAAGTCAAGCGTACATTTAGTATCCACTAGGATATGCTCCTAGTGGATACTAAATGTACGACACCGATATACTTCCGACGCTTCTCAAGTTTCGTAATACCAATGTAATTTCGCATTGTTTCCCGGGTATGCTCAAGCTATTTTAAACTGAGAAGGAAATTTCCATTCAAATTGGGCGACTTTAAAATAAACCAATTCCATTGACATTACCTGGGTCTCTTTGATATTAATTTAATTTATACTTACTTATTTAATTATATTTTTTTAGTGACGCGAAAAATATGGCCGTGGACGTGAGGAACATAGTGCTGAGAACTATTCAAGAGAAGGGCGGTCGCACGGAGGCCGACGCAATCCAGTTCCTCAAGAAACTTGAGTCTATGAAGAAGTATTCCGCAGATGTGTGGAGTTAATTTGTACAATGATTATAGTTCAGCTGTAATTTTAGACCAATTACGAAACTAGAAAGGGGTACAAGAGTAATAAAAAAATGTGATTAATAAAATTAGCTCACAGTCTGTCAGTTTGCGGTAAAAGGAATGCCCTGGTAAAATTATGAATTTAAAATATTACTATTTAACATATATTGTACTAGTATGAGATATTGCATATTTTTATATCGCATATGTATTGTAATTATTATTATTGATTTATAGCAAATCATATGTTGGAAGATTTTTTTTAGGTGATACAAAAGTAAATAGTTGTCTTTTATAAAATTTATACGAACCCGGGATAAAAATAGCAGCAGGATAATGGTTGTGCCTGTATAGCTAAACTTGTAAGGTAATAAAGAACTTTTGAATATAACATGTTTAGCCTTAACTATTTCTATGAAAAATTTAATTATTCAATTTTGTTTTGTGCAAAGTTTGTTGTAAACATGATTTTGGTTGGATTTTAAAATACTATAATACACTAAATTCACAGGTATTATTTCCTAGAAACACCATAATATTACTAGAGTAGCAAGTGATTTTCTAGTAAATGTTCAAAAGTTAAAAATGTGTTAGTCTGTTGTTTTGTGTTATTTCATGCAATTGTAAAACATATTGGAATGCAGTAAAATTTGCCAGTGTTTTGTAATTCTCATATTAAAACCTCAGGGTCATTTATTTAATGAGTAGTTAGCCTTAAGTAGTAACAATTTCAGTTCTGTTCCAAGACGATTTTAATACAGACCCATATACTTCAAAAAATTTCCATTTGTATGTGAAATTATATTGGAATTTTCACATTTCATTCATTATTTCCTTCTCTGTGTGTATTCCGAATGAATTAGTAAGAAAGTTAGGATTAATTCATAACCTTACCATTACTTTTTACAATATACATAAACGAATAGTTCTTTTATTCTTCGGCATTATATCTACCTACATTCTTGTTTCTGTCCGTCTCAAACTATATTTTATGTTCATTTAATTGTTCTTTAAGCCCTCTAAGGGCTATTAATACAGACATGATAATTTATGGACCAAGTTATTTTAATAATAATAATTTCTATTTCTAGGTCGACATGACATGACATAACTTAGTTTTGTAAAATTTCAATACAATGCGTCCTTCAGATTGCCAAACATTATTGCATTTTGTTTTATTTGTGACAAATGTCGGTTTTAGGGAATGGATGTCAATTATTGCAATAAAAACTAACTCTGATAAAAGGCCCTAAATCCTATATATTACTTTTGACAAAGGACGCCACAAATCGTCCCTCCCTGCATTTTTATATGGAAAATCACTACTTCTGTCAACCAACATTTGTTTAAAATGTATTTTTGCAACTACAACAGCCGCACTTTAAATTTTTTAATAATTTCATTTTTAAACACTAATATCAGAATTAGATTTCTATTCTATTTTTGTAATTTTTGACTGATTTGAACTTTTTAATTACATAATTAACAGTTGCAAATGTCAAACTTGTATCAAAATCTACAAATATACATTGTTTTTAAGTTTGACATTTGCCTATTATCAATTTATTCATAGATGTTACGTGCCTAAATTCAGTATTAGGCAATGCTATTATCAAATTTTCAAATAAGTTGCCTTTATATACTTCCGCTGCCCATTTCCCTCGACACTTTCCTGCTTACTACCGTGGAAGTGGGAATAATGTAAACGACGTATTAAGATGTCGATATTTTGTGTACGATTTCGTAAATTTTTGAATGGAATACCTATAAGCATAACTACAATTAATAAATGATACATTAAACATTGTATTGAATGCGTTAACCGTAAGAAAGAAATTACAAACAATAATAACAGGGTGTTGGCTGTCACAGTAATGTTTTATACAATGTACTAATAAATTGTTAATAATTTTAAATTCGATTATTTTATATGGCTGTTATGTAGTGCATTAATTTGTATTGTTATCTACTATGGAATAGTGTCAAAAATACAATTACTTAAATTAAGTGGATCGGGCAATAGTTGTTAAGAAAATAGTGCATAATTTTTATAATTATCACGTAATTTTTTATGAATTAAATATTTTCAAAAGAAATGTTATTTTAGTCTTTTATCCCACTGCTAAACTATATACGCCGTTTAGTCGGTAGCAAAACAAGTGCAGTGAACTTTAATTACGGACTTTTATCGTCATATCTATGCAAATACAAAACCTAACAACTGAGATTGCTTTTTTTAAATGAATGTGTATTTATTGTTTTGTTAGACATTTGCTAACGTGTTGTGTTTGCCAACACAATGTAAGCACTGTCAAAATATGATATCGGTCCCAATGAGCTTTATAAATAGTTTTGAAATGACAGGTAAGGAAAGGAATGCTCCGGTGGTTCGGGCATGTGGAAAGAATGTATGATGAAAGAATGACTAAACAGATATACAATGCAAAAGTGGATGGATGCAGAAGTCGCGGAAGGCCACGACACACCTTCCATGATCAAATTGATCGTGTATTAGCAGAAGGTGATGTCAGGAGCCTTAAGAACAGACGAGCGTGCATGAAAAGAGCTATGAATGTCAAAGAAGCAAGTGAGGTGTGTAAGAATAAGCCTGTATGGCGCTCTGTTGTTCGTGCCTACCCCGCAAGGGACCTGGCGTGAAGTTATGTATGTATGTATGAAATGACATGTCTTCGGAGTTTATGACATTTTTAACCGACTTCAAAAAAGGAGGAGGTTCTCAATTCGTCGGGATCTTTTTTATGTATGTTCACCGATTACTCCGAGATTTATGATCCGATTTACGTGATTCTTTTTTTTGTTCGACGCGGAATAGCTTCCAATTGGTCCCCGAAAAATTTGACATAGTTTGGAGCAGTAGTTTTCATTCTATGAACATTTTTTATGAAAAAAATCCTTTCCGTTCCATATGTACACCGATTACGCTAAGATTTATGATCCGATTTACGTGATTCTCGTTTAGTTTGATGCGGAATAGTTGCCATTTGGTCCCCTAAAAATTTAACATAGTTTGGCCCTGTAGTTTACATTTTACGAACATTTTTATGCTCCCGTTTCTTGGGACCTATATTTTTTAAGAAGCGCGGCACTTTTCGTAGGTCTACCCATACATAGCTAGGCACTAAAGTAACAAATAAAATAAAAAACTTCGTTTTTTGAAGTCGGTTTTTTCAAACGAAGTTTTTTTATTTATGCTGTAGGATTTCTTTGAATGCGCTTGCTATATTTTGAAATTGCCCAGCTGATATGATATGAAATACATGCGAAAGGTAGGACGGCGCAAGAACACGATTGCGTGAGCATGTGCGCTTCTCCGCGCGCATCCGCTTTCGGTCGCCGAACTAGCCGAAGAGACATTCGCGCGGCACGGGAGGGAGCCGCAATGTTGTTAACAAAATCAAAACCTAAAAGCTTCATTTCAACTGAACTGAACAACAAGACAATACTGATTGAGCTAATGAAAGGTGAATTTTTTTTTAGAAATAATTGGTCAGCCACATTCTGTAATTTCTTAGATTTAAATTAGTTTTCTATATAATTGATTTAAGGATATTTACAAGTAGTTCTTCTGACCAGTTAGGATCTTCTGATTCCATTATTTTGTCGAAGGAGTAATCTTTTAGATCGTCTAAACATAGCAGCCAAGTTTCCACTTAAAAAATATAAAGGTAGGAAAATAAAAGGTACTAATAAAGATAATAAAATCTTTTAGCCTACCACACTTGTGGAACATACCGGGCACAGTTTGGTGACGGAAGGATAGGCGCTATCTGAACTATGCGGAATTTCCGCTGATGTATCATAGGCAACTTAAAAAAACATTGCGAGCGTATTTAGCAGAACTTACCGCAGCTGTGTCGCTCAGGTTAGTATTTGATTATGAATGTAATCATGAGAAGTGTGTTCACTATGACATAAATCACTCTTTTAAATCACCAGCCTACCAAGCTCAAACATCATGAAAAAATACAAGAAAATCGTAATTACAAAATGTCTAAATCCTAGATGGCGTCACATATTATTCTTTTTTTGGGCTTTTATTTAAAACAACTGTTAAACCATAGCCGCTTTCGCAGATTCATGTTGTGAATGTGACTACCAAAAAAGCGCAACTTTATCTTACACATACCAGGATATCTAGTATACTATATATATAATACGTGTCAATTTCACTCAGCGATTCTCAAAAAGCGCCTTCTTTAGCCCATAAATCTTTTTTATTCATTTGAAAAAAAATCGTGTAAATAACAAGTCAACAAGTGAGAATTGCTTGTAGTGCCCTATAGTCCTCTAAAATTTATAAACTTTCAAGAGTTATTTTTCCTTGGCAATTGGTCATTATTAGTAGCTAGTAATAGCTTTTATACTAAGAAAATCAGCTTTTAGGTACAAGTGGCTTCATTAAATAAATAAACAACCAAAGTAGTTTCCGAAACGATAATTTATTGATTTAACCAAATATATTAGTATATGTACAAATAAGGGACGTCAAAAAAAATGCAAACGGAGTCAGCTGCTTGTTTAGTGACCAGAAGAGGCCACCGGCCGACATCGCGAGTACCATCCACACGTTTGAATCAAACATCGTCTCAACTTACTTGGCAGTTAATTACAGACCGAACTCGTACGAACTCATACTCGCTGCAATAGAACTGACACAATTTCATCTATTAACCAATTCACTACACAATAGGCATACAAGAAACAAAACTAGACCAAACACTTATGTTTACCAACATACGAAAATACTGAAATTACATTTAAAAAACTCAATATCAAATTGCTTGTATGCTACTCTTCTAATTATATACATTAATTATAAATATACTAATATTTATTTATTCTACAATTCAGGATCATCAAGTGCTCATTATAATTGTTTGATGTTTATGTACTATGAAATTTCAACATGTTAGAAACTTTTTATATATTAGTATTAAGTGTAGCGCCATTTCAAGAAACATAGAACATTGAAATAAAGTAAAAGTATAACGCAAGAATTTTAAGATTTTATAACAGTTAAGGAAAAATTGAAATTTGAAATTTTGGAGAAAAATCCCAATCACAATTTGGAAAGGTCAAAGTTTAAACCCATAATAGAAAGCATAATAATCTTTTCTCAAGATGTTAAATCTATTTATAGAATTGTTATGTGTATAGCGAGACATCATTATTATAGTTATTGGTAATTATCCTGTTTTTGCACCATTATATATCGACGGTAAGTCATCAATCATCGTATTAGTACTCGATACAACCATATTCACACTGTTAGAACTGTACAAATTCATAACTTTACAATTTCAGTCTTTTAACACAAAAGTTTCATATTCAGTGAACGGAGAACATGTTACTCACTATTTACAATTATTCCATGAGTATATAAAATACTGTTTTGTCACAACACTCAAAGTAGCAATAGCTAGCTATAAATAGTTCAAAACTGAAAATATATATAATTATTCAATGACTGTGACAAATAATATTTTATGTACATTACAGCGATAAATAAGTCTTTCGGCGTGAATTCAAAAGGCACATCTTTTAAGGCGTACAGGCCATTTAAAAATTAACTTGCACCATGTAATCAAATCGAAACAAATATTTGGCACTAGTATTACGGTCTTGTGTATATATCATGAAAATCTGAATATATCAGGATTACCACGTGTTAGTGATACATCAATATTATGCCCAGACCTACTCTCTGGCACGTTTACGATCCAGTTCCAGTACAATTTGAAGGATAAAACGGGCAATGCTATTTATTTTCTACAGATAACAAAATTAAGTGTCCTATTATAAATATTTCAAAGCTGCAAAAGGCTACACAATACTTTTTAAACACGTTTAGTACGCAGCAATCAGTTACAAGTTAAAAGCAACCTTTAATATAAATATGGCATATCTATATAATTATATACAGGACAGCAGGCCGGTCAAACTCCTGGGTCACTCTCTTTACAGCCCTGACCTAGCACCGTGTGACTTTTTTTTATTAAGGAAAATAAAAAATCAGCTCAGAGACACAATTTTCGTCGCCGGAAGATGCGCTGTCAGCGTTCGAGTAAGCTGCAAACGAGGTGTCTACGGCGGACTGGAAAAAGTGTTTCGAAAATTGGTTCAGACGCATGAAACTTTGTATAGAGGCTGGTGGTATTTACCTATAGAACACATAAACGTGCTTCGTATGTACTTGATATAATTTTTTCGCATACATAATACGTGGATGTATTATAATGTACGTACACTAAAAAATTAGCAGCAACTCCGTCTATACCACGTCCGTCGTCAAGTTTGCTAAGAACATCCTTTGAGTGAATATGCCTGAAAGAGCCGCGAAAGTAGTCTAATAATTTCCCTAAAACATCACTAGATCTACTAGTACAATATAATAATTATTACTGTATGTACTTATTTCCGTGAGCAATAAGCGTATTGGTGTACCGAATATTGATGTATCCTAACATTATTGTACTTGTAGGTGATGACAAAATATTTTCTAACACGATCGTGTGCTCAAAGAAAGATCAGTATATCATGTTAAGCTATGATAAGTTACATACTAACCACGTTATCAATTCCATAATTATGATTATTGCATTCTCAATAGTAATAGAAAATATTCTGGCTACACACTAGTGCATATGTATGTAGGAGTGCAATGTCACGTATTATAATGAGCATCCTGAATTTTCATCAAAACCTCACTATTTCTACGCCATAATATTATTGAACTTCAAGACGAGTACAATACAAGGATAACGACCTTAAAATTAAAACTACTTAACATGTTCCAGTATCCTATGAATTATTAGTTCGATCATAAGCGTATCGTATTCATTTGTAGGGGCTTACGATGAACGAGTATATATATCGTATAGTAAAATCGTCTAAAGCAACAACTGTTAAGAAACACTTGTATTCCAACTATTTTGTGATATTGCTCACTTAATGCAAAATTAAGCCAACCCTGAATTATAAAACATTTGCATAGTTTAAGTCGGATGGCTACGGCTTCAGGGTAGCATGATGTGGAATAGTTATAGAATATCTGCACTCCGGGATTACATATGTGTTAAACTCGTCAACTGCCTGATACAATAACGTCGGGTATACCATCCGTTCCTTACTAATAATGAGGAAGCAGCCTTATCTTAGCAGTGAGACATTTAAGCCTGATATAATAATAATATGGGAAGTAAATGAAATCAATAGATTCAATATCATATTGATAGATTACAGTATTTTTCAAGTTGGTTTTTCTTTTTGCATTAAAGGGGCTTTATCATAAGTCATTGTTTTAATATCTTGACTATCGTTCGTTACTTAAACGAATATAACTAGTAGATGCAAGTCAGACGGTAAAACGATCAATTTTTGACGTAATAAAAACTAATAAAATGTTAAATTACTGAAAAGAAAAATTTATTAATCTATAAGCCAAGTGTCACAACTCTATAAATAAAACGCACGCAGAGACGTAATTAATGTATACAACACATCGAGCCCGGTCGCCGACTACGGGAACCGTCCGCGGGACTTCGGGGTCTCGTTTATAAACCTAGTATTATTAATATGTACACGAGTAAAATGCAATCCCGTACAACTATGTAGCGCGATTATGCGGGGGCAGGCGAAACGGGGCGCACTCACGAGTCCGCCGGGATGTCCCACTCGGCCAGCCCGCGCTCCACCAGCTCGCGGTTCAGGAATATCACTTGCTGCAACCACAAACGCCCATTATATTACGTCCCGTACACAACGAACCGATTGACCACACTCATACAACCAACGAAAGTGATCGAAGACATATTGAGTTGTTGTTCGGAAAGTAATTTCGTTATTTTTTTTGTGGAAATCAAAAAACAGTTTTCGTATAATAAACAAATACTTTATTAAATTATATATTGGCCCGTTCTGTTCCAACACCTTTTGCCATCTTTCTGGTAGTAACATAATTCCACGTGTTGATATTCGCCGGTTCGCATCAACTAATGCCTTTATCGCGTCTTTATCAGCTTCCACCGGCCTTCCCGAACGTGGTGCAGCTTCGACATCAAAATTGCCGGATCGAAATTAGCGAACCAGTTCTGGCACTGGCGTACTGTCAACACACCTTCTCCATACACATCGGTCAATTTCTTTCTGGCTTGAACAGCATTTTTACCCTTTCTGTAGTAAAACAGTAAGATATGTCGATAATGCTGCTTATCGCTCTCCATTTTTATAAAGCACCAACCAAAAACTACTGCGTAGAATTAATTGGAATTTTTCACACACAAGCCTTGCTATATGAGCTCTCAAAGCATATAAAAATAATACGGCTTAAGTGTGAAGTTGGGTGCAAAAAAAATACAATTAAATCTTCTGTTGAGAAAAAACGAAATTACTTTCCGAACAACCTATTATATTTTCTAACGACATTAACTAAAACAATATTAAAGAAAACATACAATCCAGCATACATCATGTCAATGAAGGGAACTGCACAAACAAACCCATTCTTTAGCTCGCTGTGTGCCTTGGCAACTAAGTTTAGCATCCAGTTTTTGGCAAAAAGTTCTGTTTTGCTATGCTCTTATACATATAATAGATGTAAGATATTGATTGTTTTTAACAGAGAATTATATATCTTTGATTAAATTCTCCAATGTTAAGTAACTTGATACTTTAACTCATTTTGTGTTATAAAAATCTACAGTTTGGCTTGAATGGCTTAAAACTTTAATATTCGTGGATATTTAAGTGGCTAGATAGATTGTAAAGACGAGTTATCCGTCTTTCTGATTGTCATTAAATCAAACAAGGATGTTTTCATCTACCAGAATCTATTGTTTGTTAGTTAATTTATGATAATGTACACTCAGCCAAAAAATTCCTTTACCACCCTAAGATCGAGTATCATTTGCACCTTATCTATTTGACAGTAAAAAAAGATTCAAATATTCTAATTACAAATATGTGTATACATATAGTGATTTTTTTAAACTACGAATTCTTGCCCAAAACTGATAAAACACTTTTGTGGCTAACTATACATTAAAAAAAATATCAAGTTGAGAAAATGAGCAACACTTTTGTTCTTGTATCGCTCGAGTACAGCAGACAGGCTGACGACCCATCTAGTGAAAAGCCGTTAAAGTCGCCAATCGATATTTGCAACACCAATGTGCTGCCGGCGTCGAAGTGGGGACTGTAACCTGGCCAGTAATACCAGAATACAACTCAAGGTTGCTATGGTGTCATACTCTAGATCTTTATACTTTTAATCGAGATTCTAAGGCCGCAAAAGCTTCTTAGGATATTAGTGTTGCGGATGGAAAAGGTGGCATATCTAAAAGATTTGCTCTTTTGACATCAAACATGCACCAAATTCTGGCCATCCACTTGAGTTCAAAGTGCGACTATATTTCAATTATAAGATAGAAATTATTCATCGATTAAACAGTAACATGATGGCATGTAAAAGTGATACAATATAATTGTTTTATTCACACAGCTGTAATTTTTTTAATGTCATATCTTATCATATGAATAATCTTTACGTGATGATGGATAAATCGGCCCTAAGAATTATTTGGACGTCGGGTGCTTATTCGCCAAGATAATATATCGCATTTTATATTTGAAGATGTAATCCATTATGCATATACAGGGTGTTTGGCGCATGGACCGACAAAAAATTTTGGGGGATTGGGTGGATCAAGAGCTATCTTTAACCCATAGATACCTATGTCCCAAGTGTCACTGTAATCGAGATACGATTTTTTTTGTTTGTTTTCGAAAATTACCTGGTTCATCGTCTTTAAAACGACATATTTTTCTAGTTTGTTGTTGTAATTGAACCAAATAACTTCCATCGTAGTCTTTAATGTATGATTATTCTAAATTAAACATTAATTCTTAGCATTAGACAACAAAACGTTCTTGACGAGCTTTCAAACTCTTAAAAATGAATTAATCTATGAAAAAGGTCAAATTCAAAATTAATTATAAAAAAAACTAAAAGGTATTAAGAATTTCATTTGATTGAAACAAAATCTGTACTTAATATCCTTTCCAACGATATACCACATGGCCTTGAAATTATTCCTTATGTGACCAAATTATCAAAATCAAAGTAGGGACGAACACGCACTCTAACACCAAACCCGTTTTTTAGAACAATAGAACGCAGGTAAACACTGTCTCTTTCTTGCACATGAAAATATCCCTTGTCTTTGTCTGTCATTGGATCGTAATTTGTGTCGTGGTCTTTGTTTAGTATTAGTTGAGATTTTACTATCATTGCTATCGGTATTGTCGCGATTCACATCTGCATTGTTGGAGTATTTCTGTGTTTAACTTTGTTTTTGTTACGTTCTGTTTTTGTTAAGTTTTCTTTGATTGAACTATTCTGTTAAACTGTTGGTGTGTTTGTCTTCACTGTTCTCGTTACAATGTCTAACTACAGTAACGAAGAGTATGCTGATATGTTGTTGGCGTATGGCAGCGCCAATTGTAACGCTCGTGAAGCGCGTAGAATTTACCAGGAGCGATATCCTAATCGGCGTGTACCACACCACGAGACGTTTTCTACGACCTATCGGCGTCTGAGGGAGACTGGAAGCATAAATATTCTAGAGCCTCGAGTCAATGTGAGGCAACATAATGTTGCAGTGGATGAGAGTATTTTACAAGCTTTTGATGAGAATCCAACGACAAGTATTCGAGCTGTAGCTAAAAGACTTAACTTGTCGGTTTGGAAAGTCTGGTCAGTTCTTCGGCAAGATGGAAGGCATGCATTCCACTACACTCCTGTTCAAGGTATGTTTTTTAAACAATTCAAAACTCATTGCATGTGTTTTTACAACTTAATTTCAAGTACAACAATTTAACAAGTAAATTCTTACTCTAATAGTTAAAAAAAATGTGTTTGTTTTTGTTCAAAAAAATAATTTATTCATTGTGGCCTTTGGGTCAGCTCACAGATGAAATAAATCGCGTCCGTACAATTCTCACGGATTTAATCGATTGTTCTAGGTCTCATAGACGATGATCATAGGAGGCGGCTGGATTTTTGCAGGTTTGTAATGCATACAGACGTAGAAGATACAATTTTTTTTTAAAGAATTTTGTGGACCGATGAATCCAATTTCAATCATGAGGGGATTGTGAATCTCCACAACCTCCATCATTGGGGGATAAAAGGACAAAATCCCCGCAATAAAAGGAAAAGTTCATTTCAAAGTAAGTTTAGTGTGAACGTTTGGGCTGGGGTTATTGGAAGACACCTGATCGGTCCACATTTCTTACCGGAGCGCCTAACCGGAGAAAGTTATTTTTCTTTTTTAATAAATGACTTACCTGAATTGGTATTACCAATAGTAGAAGAAGAAGATTTTATTTTCCAAAATGATGGTTGCCCAGCACATTACCAACGAGACGTTCGAGAACATTTGGACAATTGTTTTCCCAATTCGTGGATCGGAAGAGGCGGTCCGATTCCTTGGCCTGCACGGTCACCAGACCTAACACCTCTGGATTTTTATGTTTGGGGGCGCGCAAAAGAAATTGTTTATGCGACAGAAGTACGGACAAGGGAAATTTTAATAGAAAAAATAAATAGCGCCTTTCGCATAATGAAAGAAGAAATGCGATTAAAAACGACGACTGTGGAAATAAGAAAAAGATGTCGTGCATGCATTCACAATGGAGGCCGTCATTTTGAACCCAATCTGTGAATAAAATTTAATTAAAACGTCGTAAAATACAAACAAGGTGTTTTCTTTATTCTGACACTGGTTGAGTAATACCTTGTTTTGTGATCACATGAATAATTTCAAGGCCATGTGGTATATCGTTGGAAAGGATATTAAGTACAGATTTTGTTTCAATCAAATGAAATTCTTAATACCATTTAGTTTTTTTTATAATTAATTTTGAATTTGACCTTTTTCATAGATTAATTCATTTTTAAGAGTTTGAAAGCTCGTCAAGAACGTTTTGTTGTCTAATGCTAAGAATTAATGTTTAATTTAGAATAATCATACATTAAAGACTGCGCCAGAAGTTATTTGGTTCAATTACAACAACAAACTAGAAAAATATGTCGTTTTAAAGACGATGAACCAGGTAATTTTCAAAAACAAAAAAAAAATCGTATCTCGATTACAGTGACACTTGGGACGTAGGTATCTATGGGTTAAAGATAGCTCTTGATCCACCCAATCCCCCAAAAAATTTTGTCGGTCCATGCGCCAAACACCCTATATATGTGTGTGTGTGTGTGTATGTATGTATATGTATTTTATATATGTATATACTAGGTATGTATCGATATATGTGTATGTATGTTAAGTTTATGTATGTATATCTATCTGTGTGTAGTTTATAATGTAATATTTATTATCAATAAGTACTTTTATGTAATAATAAGTTTCATGTACACAACCCTGCCTCTTGTCTTCCCACTTTCACTAGACCCATAGGTTTGCTGGAAGAAAACTCTTTTTAGGGTTAAGCTCGCCTTTGTACATCATCATTATTTTATACTTTTATTTGTAACTATTTTGTGTACAATAAAGAATATGCAAGATCCACAACTCATAAATAGTGTAGTAGTAGTAACAGCATGATTGGTGTTCCATTTTAACATCATGGTTTAGGGCTGAAGGAATACCAAATAACGCGAAATGGTGTCTTTATTCTTTCTTTTCAAGTACATATGGCACTCTGAATTCATTTCTAAGGTACAAATAAGGTTAAAATAAAATGTTAGGTGTTTACGAATATAGCTTTAGTGATAATTTTATTTTAAGTACCATTTTAATGTCAGTTCACACCAGTGCTATATTGAACCACTGTCTGAGGTAGGTACCAGCTCTCTGATCACTTGATGGGTGGGTTCCGAACAGATAGGATGGGATTATGATTGTTGGCTGATTAATTTACCTGAGGATGTAGTGTAAGATACAGGTGCACCAGCGGCACGCCGTTCTCGTCGTAGCCGGCGACCTGCGCGTGCAGCAGCTGGCCCGCCGTCAAGCCCGCCATTATGCGCAGCGCCTCGCCGCTCCACTCCGCTTCTGTCGATTTCATTCATTCCTTATAGCGTTATTAAATACGCCACAAAAACGTGGACTTACATATGTAAATTAAAGACATAAAAATGCTATAATATTGAAAAATAAAATTAAAGTTGTCCATTTAACGTCCGCGCGGAAATGCTCAAGTTACGAGGCGGCGTTGTTTTGAGCCGATTGGTATTTAAAGTTCATATTATTAACTTGAGAATAAATCTCACAGTGATTTACTTATTCACAATTATTATTATTGAAGTTATATTAACATCGAGTTCGCAAAGAAATTTCTATATATTCTTCGAATTTAAATGATGACACTTAAATCCACTAGAACAAAGTAAATTAGACAAAAAAATGGGTTTAGATAGCAATTAAATTTCCAAAATGCTGCATGTTGAAAGTAAATACATAATATAATTATAGTAACTAAAAATGAGTCATGATAATTAATCTCTACAAATTCTCTAGTAAAAAACTGACATACAAAGTGCATCACCATAACTTGAAGAAAATTTTATTGTAAATAAGTTAATATGTCGTACTAGAGTAATTTTTTTCAACTATTTTTTTCTCGGTCTCCACCTAAAATTATGTTGTATAAGTTTACATTAATTTTAAGTACTTTCCGTGAGCGTCAAGATTTTCCATATAAAATACACGTAAATCAATATTATTATTTTTTAAATTTCTATAACTCAGGCGTATTATACTATCTCATCGGGCTCGGTCGCAATTTACTCAGAATTAAGCAATTTACAATATTGTCCACTGCGGCGAAAGTGTAATTTATATTGGTGAGTTGGTACATGCCACTAAACTTGATTTTCACCTAAAATTCTAGTATTTTTGCTGTTATCTTAGAAGCAATGGACTTTAGTGTAAATAGCAAATTTGTTGGGAATTTAATTTCCTACAAGTCTCATAGACCTAATTGATTAAATCAACAAAACCTAAAGCCAATAAAAAAAACTAGTCAGAAAGAAATATCAGTGTTGTACATACAACTAAGTATAATTAGTCCATGCATTATTTTTCCAAAAAAAATTATCTTTGTACTATATACACGATTTTTTGCAATTTGGCCTATTTAATAATATTTAAACGTCAACTTAAGAATATCATGTAAATATAAAAGTAGAAACATTTTAATTGAACATCTATATATAAAAATAAATTAGAACATTATTCAAAACTTATTAACAAAAAGACAAGATATATAATATTATAACTAACCATTGTTTGGCGGTTTAACGAAAGCTAGTAAAGCCTCGGTGGCCTGGAAGGGCAGCGTCATAAAGTCGGAGCGGATCTGTTTGAGCTGGTCGTTGTCCACAGTCAGGTATCCGCCGAAGTCCACCAGCTTCACTACAGACGTGTCGCTCTCTTCCGACGTGGAGGTCACCTGGGCTCGGTACCAGTTATTTTCAGTGGGCGCGGCACAAATCGATCCCTCTGTTGACAAAGCATTAGCCGTCAAAGAACGAGTCTAAGAACCGTGTGTGCAACGAGAATACACATGCAGAATACTCTTGAGAACGCAGATTTATTCAAACAGGATTTGAAACTAGTTAAAACAGACACACGCCCATACTACATTTATTATTATTGTCTTCAAAGAATAGTATATGTACGTGTCAATAGTTTGCTGATAAAGTGATGACATTCCAAATTGTGTTAAAAAGACTTTACTCGATCAACATTCAAAATAATTTATCAATGCTTATTATAGTCTAATTTTTCTCTAGAATCAGGAATATAAACTTAACAGTAGTTTATTATAGTATACTTATTCATTTCATTATACATAATTTTATGTAATTAAAAATGAGATCAAATAAAACAAACAACTTTCAGATTTCTATAGTAGAACTAGCAGGTCCGTCAGACGTTGTCCTTCTCACGATTGTCGCTACCTACTAGGTTGTATATGGATTTAAACCATTACCAAATCCACTTGAACACACAAAATCGGTCCAACAGTCGGTTCAAACATACACATGAATTATATATATAGATGGTAATACTAAAAGATGACATAAAGTCTTCAGTATTATCAGATTTTTATTAATATAGTGAAGATTAACATGATTATAAGTTTCTTTTAGTGGTAGCTTATGAGGTGAGGTGTAATAAAACAGTTAACTATGATTATTTATAATTCAGAGCACCCATATTAAATTTTGTTGAACACATGCAATCTGCTAAATACTACCAGCATACACCAGCAAAAAGTTCTAGCCAAAGGTCAAGTATTAAGTTTTTTGAGTAAGAATACCAAAACGTAGAAAGGAACTTAATATCTGTGACCACTGTTTATTAGGAGAACGATCAGGAAAAAAGGAAGTAACATGATATTTGACACACTAATAAAAGTGTTGTGTATGCACATACACACCACATATGGAAATGACGTGTAAGCTTTTAAATATTGAAAAAGGGGCATAGCAAAGGTGAAATTATTTGAGAATAAATGTTTTCAGAATATGTGATGAGATATTTTGTTGTAAAAATATCATTTCTTGCCTCTATCTGCCATGCGTAATAGAAGTGATATTTGTTTTTTGATGAAGTTAGCTAGAGCTTGAAATTGATTGTCCAGATCTGATCTCAAAAGTATAATTACGAACTAATCAACTTTGCCTTAGGCAGAGAGGATAACTCCATACACCTATCATCAATAGCAACTACAGACAAAACGCGTTTGTCATACGAAACTCAAATTCTTTTAATGAAATAGTACCTAGTAGACTCAAATCTAGATCTGTATTGCACAACTATAAATTGCAATTTGGCTCATTTTTTTTGATAGAACAGCAAAAATTTTATTATATTAATACCCCTCGATATTGTGGAGGCTTATTATCAGCATCCTTTTTTTTAAATATTATTGTTATTATATTTTGTATGTATTAGACTGTAAGCCTTCCTAAAAAGAAAAATAAATGAAATGAAAACATATACATAAAAAAATGCTTTGTGTAAAATGTAACATTGTTGTAAAACCTGAAACCTATTAAATCACAATGCAAGTATGTGCTTTCGAGCAGACTAGTGCAGAAAATTCGCAAGTGAATATTTGAATCGCTACGCGCCGCTTACTCCGCTGCGCGGCGACCGGCGAGTGAATGTGCTCAAATAACTGTCACAGCCAGTCCACTTTTGCTTTTTTGCGTGCAATGGCCGGTGGCAATCGGCGAACTGGTTTCGGAGGCGGCGCGTTGCGGTTTGGCAATTACCTTTGACGGGGCGCGGCAGCGAGGGCACGTCCGGGTCCTGATACGTGGCGGCCATGAGCCGGTGCAGCGCGTGCAGCGACGGGAACGTAGGGTGCAGCGGCTGCTGCAGGAAGAAGTGTCCAGCGCTCACCAGACACGTCATTATAGTGTCATTGTTCACCGACTCAACGAGCTGCAACTGACATGCTCAGCATACAATGTTCGCACAATTATTTGCACTGTTAAAACAACAACAATCTCCAACCCATTTTCATTCATATTTATTTCCAATTAGGCATCTTGTTTGTATAGTCTCATCTCTTCAGAATCTATCACATATTCAAATTTTGAGGAAATTTTACATAGATACTGACAAAACTTATGTGAGAAGATCTTAGCACGCGTGTACACGACACTGGTGTCGCACCGATAAACTATATAGACGACCTCGTCGCTGCTTCGCCGCCACCACTGCAGTTTTGCTGAGCGTCAACACTTGGCGGTGATATGGGAGGGTGGAAAATGTTTGCTTTTGCTTATATTATATACATCGAAATATACAGAATAGCAGCGCGGTAGTGCTGTCTATACAAACACTAGTTTTTTATTATAAATCCATGTTTTATAGTAAACTATTATATCTGTAGACTTTATTTTAAAAATCGTGATGGGTCTGCCATTTCCAAATATATGCCAGTGCAAAAATAAAGTGAAAATTGTTATGTATATAATGCCTAATAATACAGTTTTAAGACTTTTTATCCTCCAGTCTGTCTTAAATATGCTCCAAAGGGGATGAACATTTTAATGACAATTTTGGGGATCATTGGAACATCTATTTTAAATCTTTGTGTATGTTTCATTTGAATATTTCCTAGAGTTCAAAAGATATAAAGTATTACATGATTGGCACACCTAGGATATACTTTGGAAAAAATTACATAGCAGCCTGATAAAATTGCCTTTCGAAATATCTTAATATCCATCCAATCATTAGGCAACAATATTGTGAAATAACTAGTTTAGTTTGAATGTCATGAGCATATTGATCTATATACATAATAGATGAATAATAATGTAGAGCATGTAAAATATTTTAAACAATAACTACCTCAGAGATTATATTACTCTTTGAATTACTTTTATTATTAAATTTATCCAGCCACAATACATTAAAACTGAAATGACAATTGTTCAGTTTACTTCTGATAAAATTAATAGAATAAACAACTGGAAACTAACTTATAATATAAATATTATTTATTACTGACAAAGTTCTTTGATAAAATAAATAAAAGTAAGTATGTGGTAAACATTAATGGTTTTATTTCCTAAAAAGATACTTACTTGAAGGAACTCTGGAACTAGCGGAGCCAGCCTTTGATATAATTCTGCACTAATTTCTTGTAACGAAAAGTTGGGAAATTTCTTTTCAGGGAATTTTTCTTTGATCATTTCTAGAGCTGCTTCAATTTCACTTTGTGTTCCTAAAACATTGTTTTCAATGTAGGCAGCTAGTAATCAGCAGAAACATGTAATCTATATTATTTTGCTTCCTAACTACAAATTCAAATAAATCAACTACTTCTTAAAGTATAATATATAAAGTTGAATATGTTACCTTCAACTGCACATATTTTTTGCTTGACTGATTCAGGATGTCTTCTAACATAAACACTTGCACCAGTTTTAGCCTTGATTTGAGTAACAAAAGAACCATGTTTTCCTATTAAGAGACCAACCAGGCTCTGTGATATAACAAATTGATGTATCCTTAAAGCTGTTTCTGATGGTATTATGTTCATGTTAGCTGGAGGGGGACTAGCAGCCTCAGAACAGCCTTTACCACTGTCACTTGAACCCTAAAAAAGAAAATAACATGAGCCACCACAACAGACAAAGCAACAATATTTAAGTAGAAGCACTTGGTACAAATTTAAAAAATTTACCTCACTATGATTATCTGAAAAGTGACACATTGATGGACTCGCAAGCATTGCTTCCACAGGACTATGGTTTGCAGAGTCCCTTTCAGATATAAGTCTACTTTGTACTGTAGGGGAGAACCTGTCTTCACTCTCATTTCTCCCATCATGGTCATCTGCTTGATCATTTTTGACATCTAAATTCTGAGCTTCTGTTGGATTCATTTTATCTTCTGTTATCTCCTCAGACTCAACTTCCGTTAACTTTGTACTATTGTTCTGAGAACATTCTGCTTCAGATTTTTCAAGTATAACACTTGCATTTACAATATTTGTACTATTTTTATGATTATTTATTATGACATTATCAGCTTGATTCTCAGAACTAGGCATGTTGGTTTGGAGGGATGTACACAGTTTATCAGATGTCTTCACCTTGAATGATGGTTCTGGTCTGTAAGAGCTAGCTACTAATGTATGTTTAAAAGAGTCTGCAAATTGCCTTTTCTCTTTTTCAATTGATTTTTTTCTTATTATTTTTTCTATCTCTAAATCAACTTCTTCATCTGTTAATTCTAAGGGAGATGACCTCTGGGAGCAGCTACCGTTGGGTACAATGTCAATGGGGGCAGATTTTATAATGCAGTATTCTGCTTTGCCCAATGGAGATGTACTCACTGCTTCAGCTTCAGCATTCAATACCTCTGCCAGTTCCTCTTTTAGAGTTTTGATTCTTTCTCTTCCTCCAGGGTCAGACTTTGCATACTCCCTCTTTTTTCTGAACCAGAATATCCCCAACAACACTGCTATTGATGGGACTGACCACATAAGCAGCTGACGACAAGGTGCCATTGTAATAAGCCACTTTTATATTTAATCTACAACAAAAGAAACTTAAAATTCACAACAAACTTTTGAAACTCCTACTGATATGCAGCCTATCTATAATAATGTAATACAAAACATTTTTTATCGATAGTGTAGTAATACTTTAAATAATAATTTCCAATTCATTTTCAATTTTTAACCAGCTGTTTGGATTTAAAGCAACCACAGTTAATTAGTTAACCAAGAATAAGACCTATTTTGGATCTAGTTCTATTCATAAAGGATATTAACTGATAAAAGCAGTTTGTAATACTTGAAAATCATTATTACTTTGAATTGTCTAAAAGTGTCAATAAGTGAGTCTTTTAACAATTAATTGATCAACAATATTCTTATTTCTTCATCAATTTTAAATGAAGGAGCAATAAACTGTTATAAAATATACTAAAATTTATAAAAATCTCATACTTATTTATTTCTATATTTTATTTAAAAAAAGAATTAAACAACTGGCATCTATAATAGGCATACCAAGCTTTATTCTTTAAATCTTTATCTGTATTCTATCAAAACCATGCTATAGTACTATGGAATAACAACAAACAACTTGGCTTAACAACAAATATGATAATTTGAGAGATAAGAAACTGACATACTTACTAGTTGATATCCCATTTTATATTAGCAAAGTAGATCACACATGAAAGCTTTATCAACTTTTAACTCTACTATTTTATGCCAAGAGTAAATTAGGTTATTGTCCCGCGTGTTTATTTACTGTGCTTAGTACCTGGCGCAAGGAACTAAAAATAGTCCATAAAAATATAGTGCTCCACCAGAACCAGGTTGCAAAAGCGTGAAATGAATAGGTTATGTACTAAACATAGGAGGCAAGCATGGTCCACGAAGGCTGCCTGCTTAAGTTTTATAATTACTGTCACTTTGAAAGTAACTATGCAGGAAGAATATATTCCGGAGCAAGGCTAATAATAACTGACTCCTTAATCACGTAATGTGAAACTGATTTTTCGGAACGCAAGTTAATAATATGTTGTCCGGTGAGGGTCACGAGCGATATGTGGAAACCTTCACAAGCAACACGTAAGCAAATGCGGATCGTAAATGAAAGGTTACGCAATTACAGTGGTGTCAATAAAGTGGCAGAATGGATTTAGTACATACTATACTAGTCACAATCAGATATTCATATCCTCAGACAAATCTAATTATAATATTAATTTGACCGACTATTCTGCGACATTATTGTATCCATGATCCAAATGTGGAACTCGCGGCCGGCTAACTTTAATAAGGTACTTACTTTGATATACAATAGAAATTTGTTCCACTTTTATGCAAGCATAAGAATTTTAATCAACAATATGAGTTATAGGATAATATTACTACTGAATTTCACTAAATTACATCCAACAATCCACGTGCTCACAATGTTTTCTAAGCACAACAAATTCAATATGGCGGACAAAAAAAATGGCAACATTTAAAAACTTTTTGGTTAAAATACCATAAAGAATATTTTAACATTTTTCGATGTGTGCCGTAAAGCCTGCACAACACTCGATATGTAAACAGAGAAAGAATAGAATTCTCAGTTCTCACGAGAACTTCTCCCTTTTTCAGCTACATCGTATTCGCAAACATCATCGTTAAAACAAGAAGGCGTTCATATTCTCAGTTTCTCGCGAGAATGTGGAGAAACTTTAACTTAAGCTTAAGGATAATAATACTACGTTTTAACGGTTTTAAGCGCGGTAATTTATTTGATTTTTGGTCACGGAAGACCTTTGTCTTCCTTGACCACGGCCACTGAAAAGCGGCCGAAACGTCGGATAAACCAAAAATCAAATAAATTACCGCGCTTAAAACCGTTAAAACGTAGTTTTATTATGTGTACAAGTCGCGAAAACTTAAGAAAATATTAAGCTTAAGGGCCTGTCTGCACAGCGATTTTTCACAGCACGATTTTTATTCGGGCGAATTAAATTTCGCGACCGGAATTACACCTAGTACGCCCTGCGAATAAAATTTCGTACTATTTTTGTAAGTTTACTTCAGTTCTCGGCTGAGACGCATGTGTGAAATAGACAACCGAACTAAAATTTTAATTTATCTAATGCTAAGGCGGCGTAACAGACGTATCAAAAGACGTCATGAACATTGGATTCACCCACTTACGGCATTGAGACCCATGAAAGGATTTTTCTTCATAAAATATCAAGAGTTGCAAAAAGCAAAAAGTTTTTAGTAGTAGTACCGTCGAGATAGAAAATGTTCACAAAGAATGTTCTCGGATGTTCTATAATCTAATCCTTATTGTGGAGCCACCGCCATAATAATATTATCCAACAGAGGACGCAATATTTAACTTGAACATATGTACCTATGAAGATATATATATATACTAGCTGTACCCAGCAGACGTTGTCCTGCCTTTAAAAAATCCAATCTAGAACCCGATTCCAGCGTCATCTACCGGAACGAAATGTTAATGAACTATTCTCAAATCCACTTGAACAAACAAAAATTTCATCAAAATCAGACCCAGCGTTTAGGAGGAGTATCGCGGCGCCACCTACTGGGTCCAATCGCTTATTTAAACCATTCCGGGACAAACTTCAACACATATAACAACAAAGAGAACACCTAGATTGCAGCGCCATCTACCTGGTTCAAATTAAAATCTAAATCATCCCAGTAGAAAATTATTATAAAAATACTAATATCGCTATTAAAACAAACATCATAGGTTATGTTGAAAAAATACACCTGTAAATGAAGCCACCTGCCCCTAGAACGATGTTTGACGTAACAACTCCTCTGGGATAACGTTATAGATATAGGCCGTCTCACGCAGATGTGGCGATGAGTGTAATGCGTTATTTGTGACCTAACTGGGCCAGAATCAAATCATTGATATTATTGCAGGAGATCCCAGAACAAAAATTGGAGTTGCTAGAGTTTAGACAAATTTGCGAAAGTGTAGCAAATTGATTTATAAAACAATAGTGGCAACTATTACTTTTAAATCAATTTGCTACAGTACACATTTCCACTGGGTATTTAGTAAGTTTTTGAAAGAACAACCAGTTTTTTATTTTTATCCAATAATTTAAAAAAAACAAAGTAGAATAGACTCTATTTTTTATAATGAAACAAACATACACCGACTCGAGTAAGAGGCCAAATAGTACTAGTAATGGACTGATATGCAAAACAGTGTGTGCGCTACGAACTGTACTGGATGTTTGTGAATAGGTCGCTTTAGGTCCACGATTTCATGTGTATAGTACTTTTTTGTGGCGACTAGTTTACCACGGCCCATTCAGTCCTGCATTGCAGTCCACCGCGCAATGCTGGGTAGTGAATGTTGTTGCAGTCTGCATTATGTTCTTTAGTAAAAATGAATGAGACTTCTATAATAATTATGTAAGGCCCCCAATTACACAATCATATTAATTGAACTCAATCTGTCAAATTCTATGATCATATTTCAATGATGCTGTTCTTCATTTTTTACATATTACATATACGATCATATAAACGTCATACTTTATCAAGATGAATACCGATTTAGGCGTGTTTTCTGTTGCTAAGAGTGCAGTTTTATAAATTACTAGCTGTGCCCGCGACGTCGTCCGCGTTGAATAATTAAAATCCCCTAATTTTGAAACATTTTTCAATGCTGCTCCGCTCCTATTGGTCTTAGCGTGATGACATATAGCCTTCCTCGATAAATGGGTTATCCAACACTGAAAGAATTTTTCAAATCAGACCAGTAGTTTCTGAGATTAGTGCGTTTAAACAAACTCTTCAGCTTTATATATTAATATAAGATAATAAAAAGGATCTTTGATTATTATACAGGTAATCAAAGAAAAATACAATTAAATCGGTCACGAAAAAACAAAAAATAAATGACGTATTTGGTTAGATTATGAGTAGCAACACAATCACAGCATGTAGTACATTATCATAGCCTCCAAAGTCCAAAAGTCCTTTAAAAAGATATCCGACATTGAACTTTAAAAATCGTGCCTTAAGGTGGTAGGTAACCTCACAAGTATGATTTTTCCCGGTCTCAGGTGTTCGAGAACAAGGGGAAAAAGGACAAAAATAGATAACCTTTTTGTAGCCATTTGGGATAAAATCACTAGATTTTAAACAACATACTTCTTACAACATCGATTTTCATTTTTTCAACTACCTTCAAAAATATCAAAAATGAAATTACTTATAAACCTTAATAAACAAAAGTCCTTTTAAATTAATAGAAAGATTTACTTTATTATTATTTATTTTAACATTTGCAATAATCATGTTAGTCCTTATTAACCCAAAGGTCTATAAGGGTTTAAATTTTGAATTATGATGATTTTTCACTATATCTCAATGATCAAATAATTAGAGATGCGCCGACTATCCGGCCACTATCGTAGCCGGCGACTGTTCGGCACAGAGCGCCGTCTATCCGGCTTCTTATTTTGTAGATTATAATCTATACGTTACTAATACTTTGTCATCCATACATGAGACTTTCTTTTTGACATGATTAAATTTTAAATAAGCTCTTTCAGTTTAAAGAACAATAACAGTATTATGTTTAAACAAAATATTTTTTATCCATATACAGAAACTCCTCCATGATCCCTGACCCGTACAAAAGCAAGAATTAAGAAACAATGCGAACTGCGAAGTAAACACGTCCGAGACGCTCGTATGCGGCGGTTGCGACTTGCCTGCGAATCAGCTATAAACGAAGCGTCACGGAAATCCCTGAAACCGTGATCGGCTTGGTAGACTAGTCGGCCGACCGACTGATCGGCTAGACGGCCAAAGTAATAATCAGTATATCTCTATAAATAATGAATAAAAAAATATTTACACCACGTTTTGAGAACTTTTTTTTTTGAGAAGGAATGTTAGTCGTCTCTATGAAGCCCTTCAATATGCGTGGTCCGATCACACTTGTCCAATTTTTCTTCCAATAATATGTATGGCTAAGTTTTTAAAATGATACTATCGTTTTGGGTTATACATAGGGAGTTTTCGGAAATTAATCTGGAGACCATGACGTAAGAATATTTAGCCCCAATTTGTTTTTAACATTGCAACACATTGTTTAACTATCTGTGATTGCATTCTGAAGGATTTGGGCTAGAAACATATTAATACGCGGCGAATCGATGTCGCGAGACGTATGTATGACGTCATATCCAAGTACTTTCTATGTCTAGGAATACATTTTAAATACCCGATGCGACGCGACGCTCTCACTCGTAACGCGATTTCCTAGCTCCAATTCATTCACACAAAGGTTTTTGTACAAAACATCGAATGTTGTCCAGAAATACACTGCGACGATTTGGGTGGCGTTTTTATCACCACTATTATCATCACTTTGAACTGGAGCAAGAGAATTGGCTCCTGACATCGAGTCGTGTCACGTGTTAATATTGTTTCCGGCTTTATTCACATTTCAGTCACCAGAGTATATGAATATAGTATAGGTCAGATTGAATAGTTTGATATGCTTTTAATATTTGCAGAATACATTTATATATTACAGTAGAATATAATATAGGAGAAAATTGGTTTGAACAGTTTGAATAGTTTTTGGGACTATGAGCTCTTTAATTTAAATACTTTTTGTAACATTCCCTAGACAAAAATTGATCATGGACAGCACCCACTTGCTAGGCTTTTTTAAAATAATTTAATTTCGGTTTAAATCTAATTAAAGCACAATAAACTCTTAAGCTAGGTACTAAAAAGTAAAATGATCTACCTACTAATGTGTAGATCTAGTATTGTTATCAACTTGAAGTTCGCCTGGAACACTATTTGTGTAATATAAAGGATTTACATTAGAACCACCTCTGGTATCGCAAAAGTCCATAGATGATTGTAATCATATTCCATTACATGGTCCACAAGCCTGTCTGCAAAACTAACAATAATTAAAGACAAGTAAACAAATTAATTTTGCAGGCCATGGCACTTTAGCTGATTCATCTTTGTAGTCCTTATAAAAGGAAGGTTGAGAATGGCTAATCTATAATAGTACATATTTAATAAACTAAAATATTATAAACTAAATATAAAATGAAATATATTTTATGTAATTATCATCTCAAATAGAAATTGACTTCTACAGTCAAAAACATATTTATTCCTGTGGTCTCTCCTAGGCAATTGTCATCTTAAATTTAACCTTAAATTCAGATTGGATTAGAGCATCTGCTTTAAAGGCTAGTATCGGTTTGCCTTTATTTTTTCCACATCATAGGTTTTCCCCATACATCATCATGATGTGACTTTAGTGGAACATTTACAAGCCAATAGATGGCGATGTGCAATAATTGAGGTCACAAACATTTCCCGAAACATACAAAGAACATATATAGAAAATTTCAACTTTAACAGACAGGCCTAGGCCTGCAAGGAATAACAATTGCCTCACTGGAAGATCTTCCTTTAAGATGGAAGAGCATTCCACCTCGCTCCTCCATCCTATTTGGGGCACCCCACTACATTTGGTTTCATTTACTACTGCATATAAGCAGTTTTAGTTCCTGGAGTACAGCAGACTGATTGTATCTTTCTAACATTCCATTGCATGACCATAGCGCCCCATCTGCAGGACTTCTTTTGTGAGACAGTCTATTTTACCACCCCATTTGCTGTTTAGCAGGTTCACATGTCTATTATCTGCAGGTACAGATTTTGTGACAATTGTATTTCTTAGCTATTGTCAACACTAATTGCAATAAGTATTCGAAATTGCCTATGCATGCTCCCCTCACATTGACGGAAAACCCACATCATAAGAATAACCTATGGGCACACCTTAGCTAATGAGCTACTCAAACTTCTAATTAATAGAATTGATAAATAAGACAAAAAATAAATTTTGAAGAAGAAAGATTTCAATTTAGTAAAAACACCACTCTGATGACTTGAATAAGAATGGCTTATAAATATCCAATCCATCAAGATTAGGAAGGTCAGCTCGAAACAATGCATTGATAATATTCAAAACTGATGCCAAAAAATTTACTCCATATTTATAACACATAGTTCAATTTAGTAACTCTCACTGGCATCCATTTTAATAACAAATAATAATAAAGTATGAAATGTTATAAAACTCTAGTTCCAGATCAAATTTTTGTAACTGTAATAGTTACACATCAAAACTACTTTTTATGATATTTGAGCATACATTTTATATTTACATCCCTCTTTTTACTAGTCGGCGCAATTTCATTATATGGTTAAACAGCTGAAAAAGAAATTTGGAAAGCAAAGTAATTAAAATATGTATTTCAATTAAAAAGTAGTTTCGAACTGTTAAACAAAACAACATAATATGTAGCTTTCGAATTTAAATCTAGCAAAAAAACATCCATATTTCTTACATTTTATATTTTGAGGTACAAAATAAATTTCAAAAAAGAATCTACAAGAATGTAATTTTAAGTTAGACTAAATTATTGTTATTAGTGTGCCAGTTCATTAAAATAATTGAAAATTTGCTGTAGTATATATATTGGCATAAAATGTTATTACTAATAATTTTAAATATACTAAGCTGCTCTTACACACTTATTTAGCTATTTTTTTAAAGAAGACAAATATCACAAACAATAATAATTATACTCACTCTAGATAAATAGAACTTCAAGGGTGGACAAATAACAATGGGTTTATGAAGATGTAACTTTTTAATTTATATACACATTCCTTTAGTAATTAAATATTTTTCACACTGACTTTAGAAATATTCTAGGAATGTAACAATTTTCGCAATATCAGATGTTCAGTATGATTAGTGATTTCACACAGTACAAATGATACAAAATCTGTTGCAAGAGGGACAAATGTAGACATGAATATGCAAGTACTATTTCACAATTTCTATATAATGATAAATTAAATATTTTAGAGAACTGATAAAGTAAGATCACAAAGTCATGTTTTATTTATAACAGTAAAATAATTTTACACAAGACTTACTTTATGGATGTACATATTTAATAGAACTAGTGTGTTATATAGCATCCACTGCATCCGCTTCATCTTCCGAGCTGACCTCGTCGCCGAACTCAATGTCCTCGTCCAGGCCATCCACAGAATAGACTACAGTCTCGTTGATACGTACTGTTTCTGGGAATTCTCCATACGTTTTCAGATTCCTTGCTTCATCGGGTGTGTACTTCAAGATGACATCAGCTTTAGCATCTTGGTAATCTCGTAGGCCTATTAATATTATATCTCCTTGATTTATCCAAACTTTTTTCCTTAGCTTTCCTCGGATATGACATAAACGTTTTATGCCATCAAAGCACATGGCCTCCAAGCGGCCATTACCGAGCATTTTTGTGACTTGGGCGTACTCTTGTCCATCTTCTTTGAATACCAACTCACGTTTCTCTGTTTCGTTTTCATTTTTTCCCCTCCTTCTGTTTTTACCTCCTTTTCCTTTATTCTTCGGCATGTTTTATATTATTTTTAGTACAAACATAGACGAATAAATTATGAAAATCTCATAAATTTTGCTAAAGGCTGAATTTTTGACATATGTGACACAACAGCATATCTATTCTTAATGTTGGTAGCTATGGTTATGGCAACCAGGATCTCCAAATTGTTTTACCAAATTTCCTTTCTGACAAAATTTTGCCCAAATGATATTATTTCTGAATTTGCACCCAAATAAAATAAACCTACGTTTTTTCTTAGGGTATTAATTTTTACCAGCAACATATATTGGCAACTATAGGCTGGACTGTACTTTACGTAATGCATCGGTGATGCCATCCAGCGCGGGGCTTGGGACCTATATACAACTTGCAATTTTTTTATTTAATAAATTTATAATGTTAACTCAATTTCTTATTTTAATACCAAAGCAGTTAAGTATATTCTGGCATAATTGTCTTGAAAAGGAAACTTTCTTTTTTTACTAGCAACATTTCTAACTAGTCTGTGATTCTTCTTTGACATATCATGTAAGCAAAGGTACAGGTGCTCGTGATATTTCTTTCGATACATTTTAACAGCGATTGAAAAACGTGAAAAGTATAAAAAGTTAAACAAACTGTTCAAAGTTCAGGAAGAAAAATAATTTATAAAGTTATTGACAGTCAGACGATATCTTGCGGAATATGAAGTAAGAAATATTCTTTCGTACCTCAACGATGTTTGCCAAAGAATCACTGTTATTACAGGTCTATTTAAGTTTATATTGTTTTTAGTTCAATCAAATATTACTTGATAAAGAAATCGTTATTTTGGATTTCTCATATAAGATATATGTGAAAATTTTGTAAAATAATAATTATCATTGACCAGATAGGTTATGTTTGGTTTTTGAAGTGAAACTTCTATATAGACGGGGTCTTACGATTTTTCGCTCACGAAAAAGCGTCACGGTCACGCAGTCTAATTCTTATATTTTTAAACTCGTGATATTTTTCGAATGGAATGTTCAAATTAAATAACTCAAAAAGTTATATAAAGGTATTGCAGCAGTCTTGAATATGAAGTAATTTATTTTGATAAGGATTAATACCAAGATGCAAATAAAGAGCCTTTTTAGCGGCGGCATCTTAATTAAAAATTTAAAATAAAAGAACACTTATTGTGGCATAACTATAATAGGTAGATATATAGTGTCGCGACACTTTTTGGAAATAATGATGTGTTCTGCAAAGTCGTAGTACATTATTTTATTCTATCATCAATAGTTTTCGCAGCGCACGCGATTTTAGGTATATTTTTACACCTTGGCTTACATTATTGGAGTTTTAGTAAGGATCCCTAATTTATTTGTAAATATAATATACCCTATGTCACCCGGGAATAGTGGAGCTTGCCAACAGTGAAAGAATTTTTCAGATTGGTTCAGTAGTTTCAGAACCTCTTCATCAAAACATGAGCAAACGAAATTTTATTGAGTTATTTTTTTTTGAAATATTTTTCTGTTAACATAATTTGATGTCCGAATGAAGTTGATGACGAAAGATGCGCATTTATTAATGTTCCGTTGTATGTGTACAATTTTAGAGTAGACTATGAATGTTTTTTGGTTCCGGATCGAATTCAGTTTTTTGTTTGATAAAATAAAATATGTTTAAATAAAAAATGCAAGATTGTAAATGTATTTGTCCAATTTGAATACCTGCCCGTAAAACTTCAAGTTAAAATTTTGTTGCGATTCATTTTGTCACTTGTCGGTTGAAGTTTTTCCACTTGTACGTTGCGATTCGTTTTTCCACTTGTCCGTTGCGATTAATTTTTCCACTTATCCGTTGCCATTCGTTTTTCCAGTTGTCCGTTGCGATTCGTTTTTCAACTTGTCCGTTGAAGTTTCACTTCTAATATGTGTCCCAGCACACATTTCGATTTCTTAGTATTTGTTTGTACGGGGGCCGCATCTGCGAGTATATTACCACAATATGAGGTCGATTGACATAAATGTACGATATGGTTTGAATAAATTAACGTAATATTTGCGTTTACTTTGAGTTTTGGTCGAATTACATTCTACGAAGATTCTAATTGATTATGATTTTCTGTCAGTATACGAAGCAGCTGGACGTACATTACGAGATATCACTAAAACGACTGGAAAAAATCGTGCCAACTTACTCTGTGTCGAGTGATTAGTTGTAAATTTCGATGATAACAATGGCAGTACTTCTGAATCTGAGTCCGACGAAGATGTTATTGCGACCAGCTCTAATCAAGACAAGGATGTAGAAGCAGTTAGTGAGATACAATATTTCGATGAGGATTTATTTAAATAAAGTATAATTAAATAATATCTATCAACATATTGATGGATTGACTTTTAGTTCTTCGTCTAGCCATCCTCGCTTATTTATCCGTTGTAATCGTCGTAAAACAAAGAGATAAATTCGTCTTGCTCGCTGCGTTGCGTAGATATATTCGTATATTTTGCACCTTAACGCGTCGTTTGATAATTACTTCGTTTTGAACACACAAGTAACGCGTTCTTCGTATCTTCGTTTCTCCGTGTCTCGTAATGGCGTCGCAATGGCTTGCCTTGCCGATCGATGTGTCTATCCCGGACGATGCTCCCAAAAACTGTAGGTTGGTCGGCAGGCAAGTAAAACAACACTTTTTTATATAATTTACTTTCAATATCACGTACAATTAAAATCAAATTAATCAGAGCGTCTTTCGTGTGCGTCGTGCGTACGTCGTCCATTCCTCGAATCTTCTGCTCGCTCTTTCACTCGTTATCTCTTTCACACTATGGATTCGTTCAGTAATATCTTCTTACATTCATCAAATCATGCGTTCAAGATACATTCATTCCCACATTTATTTCCGGTAATTTTGAATGAACAATAAAATAAACATACGCTTTAAGGTTAAGTAACATTATAATAAAAGTCTTTGGATAGTATTTTTGTAAACTTTGTGTATAACCTTACTACAAAGTCGAAAATATGAATTATTGTTTTGCCTGATAGAGATATATGTCTTGATATCTAGATTAATTCATAGTAAAAATATTTTCGTTATATTTTGACCATATTTACCAAAGAACACCCGACTTGGCGGGTTTGTTCTGTTAATTATCGCAACGTATTAAACGCTCTTGCTTACAAAGTTATAGTCATTATTATTAAAATAAACATCATAGGTTATGTTCACAAAATGCACGCATCTCGTAAATAAATGAACCTAATCCTTGCAGGATGTTTGACGTAATATCTTCTCTGCGATAACGTTACAGATGAAGGCCGTTTCACGCAAATGTGGCGATGGGTGTAATGCGTTATTTGTGATATAATTGTGCCATAATCAATATCTTTATAATTATAGCAGGTGTGGCAGCATAAAAATTGGAGTTGCTAGAGTTTAGACACATTTGCGAAAGTGGCGCTCCTATGATTTTTTACTTTAATTTGCCACATAGTATTTTATGATATGTATATATTGACAATTTGAAGAGGTGACATTATTTAGTTTAAGAGCCGTAAATTTATCAAATTAATATATGAAATCATATACAAATAAAATTTCTGATATTTATATAAAACGTATTATTTAAAGTATAGTCTAAATATAAAAAATAGTCAAGTAAAAGGGCTTTGAATATTGAAGGGTTCTGTAGGGGTGATGAACGTATATTTTTTGTCAATTGTTTACTTTACACAAATTAGATTTAAATCGAAAATATTTCATTTCTGAAACAAATATAAATGACTTCTGCTCAAACAAATTTCCAAAGTATTTTGAATCCCACGAACTTGGTTAAATACTTTTTACTCCACAGCTCAAAAGTTAGAGCAAAAGAACACAATTTTGGCAATTTTCACAACTAGTATTTGAAAATGCAAACCTGTCTTTTTTTAGCAGACTGACCTTTTATTGTACAGACACTATGTTACATAGTACCCTCAATGAACTTAATTAACTATTTCTTCATTTATATTTAGATAAATAAAAGAAAATCCGTATTACTTACTATATTTGTTCTACGACAACCAATATTTTTCATTTATAAATATGTTTATGGTATACACACTTTGTGGACTTTGCAGAGATTATGCTTGAACTTAAAATTTCTTAAAAAATTAGTGTTATATTGAATAGTTAATTGCATTTGAAGTGACGCTAGGCAGACAAAATACTTCTCTAATATCCCCAATGCTGAAATTATATTTCGAAAATTGCTCAAGGAATTATTCCCCTAAAAATGTATACGGTAAACGCTGGACACCCCGAGTGCAGCTATTCCAAAGTAAAAGGACTTTTTGGCGGGAATCCAAACCGAAAGGGCGCGCATTTCTTAATAATTCAAAGTTTATTAATTAATATAGTAAATAACGATTAATATCGTAGTATTACAAATTTAAAATAGTGATTAGGTGTAAATATGTGTGATAGTGAGGGCGGGGGGACTAATCCCCCAGCCCAGGAACCTCCTTGTAAAAGACCCTTGAAACATTTAACTCACGGAAATAACAATATTAGTGTTCCTTCTATAGACAGGGGTTTTTTACCGTATTTTAAACCGAACTATGTAAGATTATACCCGGAAAATTCGTCGAATACTCAGTTTAAAGTGTACGTAGAGGACATAAATAGAAAGGACAAAATAGGTAATAAAAATCCAGTATATTTAAACCATATATTTTCAATGGACATTAAAGGTGTTGTGGCCTTACACAGAGTGAATGCAAATAAAATAGCAGTCATCTTCAAACAATATAACACTGCAAATAACTTTTTAATGAATACTGCCTTTTTAGAGAAATACAATTTGAAGGCTTACATCCCAGCAGCACAAATTGAAAAAACAGGAATTATTCGATTTGTTCCTACGAGTATTTCTAATAGAGAACTGTATACAAAATTGTCATCAATTTATGAGATTATTGCAGTACGACGGTTCACAAAAAAGGCTAATGGGGAGCTTATACCCATGCAGACTGTTAGCATAACATTTCTATCAAATATTTTACCAGACAGTGTACAGTACGATTTATTCTCATACAGAGTTTTTGAATATATTCCTCCATTACAGCAGTGCTACCGTTGTTTTAAGTTTAATCACTCAGCAAAAGTATGCAATGGCAAGCAGCGTTGTAGTTGTTGTGGTGGTGAACATTACTACAAAGACTGTGAAAAACCTAATGAACTCTGCTGTGTTAATTGTGGAGGTGATCATGTGGCCATATCACGACTGTGTCCTGTTAAAGTTAAAAAATTAACAGAAAAGAAAAGTAAAATTACTTATGCCAGTACGGCTGCCACTAAATCTAAGATTAATAATATAATGGAGGATTTTCCTCCTCTTGTAAAAAATATTGTAAATAAACCTACTATAACTAAGTCTAGTGTAATTAAACCAAATAATAATATTGTACATAAGCCTCTTTTTACCACTGATTTTAAAACAGAATTAATTAATAATTCAGATTTGACTGCTGCTATTGTTCGCACTCTGGTACAGCTGGCTAATAATAAGGATCCCTCTCCAATTACTACTGCATCTATTAAAGATATTCTTTTCAAAAATTTGGCATAATATGGATATAAGTCCAAATTCTATTTCTCAAATACGCATTGCTCAATTTAATATTCAAAGTATTTATAATAAGAAGCCCTTATTAATAAAATTTTTACAGGAACAAAAAATAGATATATGTCTTTTAAATGAGACATGGCTCACTGATGATAAATATTTTCATATATCTGGATACAATTTCCTATTTAAAAATGCAAAAAATAAACATGGAGGTGTTGCCATACTTATAAAACCTTATCTAAAATATAAATCTCTGACAACTGTTTTTTATGAAGACATACAAACAATTGCTGTCTCTCTGTCTACTGTACATGGTGATCTCACACTATTATGTGTTTATTGTCCCCCAAGTAGTGGACACTTTAGAGTTCATAGATTAAAATGTATAATTGGAGATCTTCCTAAACCTATATTCGTGGCAGGTGATTTTAATGCTCATCATATAGCTTTTGGATGTTTATCTACCAAAAGTCGTGGCCATCAATTATATGATGTGATTGATGACTTGGACTTGTGCATACTAAATAATGGTAATTTCACAACTATTAACTATCCAAATCGCAATCCATCAGCTATAGATGTCGCCTTAGTCAGTGGAAGTATAGCTCCTTTTTGTGAATGGAGTGTGCATGATGACAACATGGGATCTTATCATTTTCCGGTCATTACTAGTATTTTGTTATCTATTAACAGATATCAAATTAGCCCTCCTGTAGAGAAATTTTTATATAGAAAGACTGACTGGGAAAAGTATAGAGAGCTCTCTAAAACTCATTTTCACAATATATATGATCAAAACCCATTAATATACTATAATCAATTTTGTGATCAACTTAATAAACTAAAACTAATGTGCATTCCAAAACTGATCAAAACTTCTAATTATATTAGAAAGCCACCAGCTCCATGGTGGAATAATGAATGTGAACAAAGTGTTATTAACACTTACAAATCTTTAAAACATTATAGGAAATATCCTACAATTGAAAATTTTATTAATTACAAAAAAACAGAGGCTATTAAAAAAAGAACTATAGCAGAGCACAAACATAGTAGCTGGAGAAACCTATGTGAAAGTTTTAACCGAACCACCCCTATTTCTAAAATATGGAATAATATTAAAATGTTTAAAGGTATTAGGACTCCAAATAAGTCTTATTGTGATGATTTTATCAACCCTTTTCTAAATAAATTGTCCCAGAATGCGAGCAATGATCCTGATAATCTTGAGATTTATTTTAACCAGAATAACGATAATAATAAATCAAAATATTTATTAGAACCTTTTTCTTGGACTGAATTTTTAACTAGTTTACGCTCACGAAAAAATACAACGCCTGGTTTAGATGACTTTCCTTATATTCTAATTAAAAACTTAGATATTACAGCTCAGAAAGTTTTCTTAAATATTCTTAATGCTCTCTGGTCTCAACAAATTATTCCAATATCATGGAAAACACAATGTGTTATTCCTATACTTAAACCAAATAAATCTCCAGACAATCCTGATTCATATCGGCCCATCTCACTTTCTTCCTGTTTAGGTAAAATTTTTGAGAATATGATTAAGGTTCGTCTTGATCATTATGTGGAGTCGAATACTATCATTCCAAACATTCAATATGGTTTCAGGAGAGGAAAGAGCTGTGCTGATAGTTTCACATCTTTGATTTATGATCTAAAAAATGCAAAATGTAATCATTCTAATGTTGTCTGTGCTTTTTTAGATGTACAAGGCGCATTTGATAATGTCCAACCTGCTGTTTTGATAAAAGTTTTAACCAATTTAGGAATTCCAGGAATTTTATGTAAATGGCTGTTTGAATTTTTAACAAACAGACTTTTATATGTTAAATTTAATAATTTCTTACATGGACCTAAGACTGTCTCCAAGGGTACAATGCAAGGTGCAACATTATCTCCTTTGTTGTACAACTTGTATACCAGCGAAATTTGTAAATATGTTAAAAGTAATAATGTAAATATCCTCCAATTTGCAGATGACATTGTCATATATTCAGTAAATTTCAATGTAGATACTGCTGTACATAATGTTAATGTAGCTTTGGATGATCTACATTGTTATTATTTTCATAGGCTAAAATTAAACATTAACCCCAATAAAAGCAGTGTTATGATATTTAGCAAAGACACTCCTAGCATTAAAGTAATGTACAATAACAATATAATTTCCGAAGTTGATGAACATAAATTTTTAGGTGTAATCATAGATAGGAAATTATCATTTGAATCGCACATAAAATATATAGTAACTAATGCATTAAAAGGGTTAAATATCATAAGATGCTTAGCAGGCGTATCCTGGGGTGCTGACCCTTCAACATTATCTATTTTATATAAAAGTATTGTTAGAAGTCACTTTGACTATAGTTGTTTAGCTTACTTAGATAGTTCTTATGTAAATAGATTAGATATTGTACAGAACAAAGCCTTGAGGATAATTACAGGCGCCATGTGCTCGACACCAATTAGAGCAATGGAAGTGGAAACAGTAATTATGCCTTTAAAATTGCGAAGAATATTTATTGCTGAAAGATTTTGTATTAAATTACTTTCTGTGAATAATCACGAAGTCATGGGAAAAATATTACCACTTCAAAGAGCATACAGAGGCTCATTATCTTTTGAATCTAAATTACCTGATATTCTTCAAGATGTTAATAGTAAATATCAAGCAGTGTTTAAACAAGACATTTGGTCTTGTTATTTGGTATCATTTAAAAGCATAATGCTGCCCATTCATGTAATTAAACATCAAATAAATAATAATACAGATTTATTATTATACTTACACAAAAATAGTCATTTTTATCGTTTTTACACTGATGGTAGTAAAGGACTCGGATATGTTCGTAGTGCAGTGTATGATCCACAAATCCGATTCACTCAAAGCTTTGATCTAAATCCTATGTGTAGTATTTTCACAGCTGAGGCCTATGCAGTCCTAGAAGCATTGAAAAAAGTTGCTGTTTTAAGTAGTCATAAACATTTCCTTATTTTAACAGATTCTTTAAGTTTGATTAAATCTCTTGAAAATACTATACAGCACTATAAAACTAACTATATTATATATCAAATAAGACAACTTTTGTTTAAATATCACACTCAGAAGGTAACAGTATCTTTTATGTGGATTCCTTCACATGAAGGAATAACAGGCAACGAAGTAGCCGATAAAGCTGCTAGGTTGGGTATTAATTCACTTGATGTAACCTTCTCTGTTGGTATACCTTTTACTGACGTATACGCAAACATAAACAGTGTAGTTTTAATATTATGGGAAAGCTTTTGGAAAGCTGACCAAACTGTACAAAATAAAGGCAAATGGTATGCAACTATACAAGAAAACTTACCTCATAAGCCTTGGTACCATAAACTGACTGAAGCCAACAGAGACAGGGATTTTATTACAACTATTAATAGGCTAAGATTTGGACACTCTTCTGCACCTGCTCATTTGGCTAGATTGGGAATAATTGCTGATAATAAGTGCAAAGCCTGTGAAATAGACGTTGGTGACTTGGAGCACATAATTTTTAAATGTGTAAATTTTTCGTTGGATAGACTTGTTCTTGCCAGTGAAATAACGGAAGTGCTGAAAAATGATGAGTCCCGCCACTTACATGACATTTTAAAAATACAAGACTGTTATAAACCACTATTTAAATATATCAAAAACACTATCGGCAAACTATAATACAAAACGAACAAAAATGAAGTGAACTGAAATTAATTTAATTAAGACCTGGCTTAAAGGCCTAGTTGCCAAGCCATAAATATTATAAAAAAAAAAAAAAAAAATTCCAAAGTAAAAGGAGTTTTTGGCGGGAACTGCAAGGAGATGTTGTGCTGTGTAGTTTTATTTTCTAAAAATGTGTAAAATTACTTTAAAATGAACAATAGTTGTAGGATATTGGTAATTTTTGAGTAGTAATTATGTGTTTTGTGAAAAATGTGAACTGTATAGTCAAATGTGGCCTTTTGAGTTGTCACAATAACTCCGTTGAATGGCACTAGCTGTTTACCTACAGTTCAGCTGTGCTACACATAGGCTTAAGAATATAAAGAAACTATATTGTAAACTAAGATCTGGCTTAAAGGCCTAGTTGCCAAGCCATAAACCTAAATAAATAATTCCAAAGAAAAAACATTCTTAATGTTGGATGTACTGATTATTTGTTGTTGTTTTCCATAGAATAATGATATAAATGTCTTTGGTTGACTCGAATAAGATGTTGATGTGTTGTGTGGTAATCTACGAATAAATAGACTTATTATTTATTCGTAGGTGGTAATGAATCTAAAGCTCGGTTAAAGTAAATAGGTCGAGTGGCAGTTTTTGGCGGGAACTAAAAGGTGATGTTGTGCTGTGCAGTTTTATTTTCTAAAAATGTGTAAAATTACTCTAAAATGAACAATAGTTGTAGGATATTGATAGTTTTTGAGTAGTGATTATGTGTTTTGTGAGAAATGTGAACTGTATAGTCAAATGTGGCCTTTTGAGTTGTCACAAGAACTCCGTTGAATGGCACTAGCTGATTACCTACAGTTCAGCTGTGCTACACATTAGACGTGTGTCGTTCACGAATGAATCCTTCAAATGAAGTACTTCAGTTAGTTTCTGTCCTTCATTCTTTACTTCAGTTACAATTCAACCATATCTTTAGTTCAGTTGTTTAGTTCACCGGCCGCGAACTAAAATCGGCACTGCTCGTGTAAACTCGTGTCTCGTTCGTGTTTCACGAACGAGGCTTGTGCAGTTCTGATTGATAATTTGCTGTCACGCTCTGTTGTACGTACATAACGTACCATAATGATGTTCTATTTCTTTCACTCAAGCTTTCGCTCTGTACTACGTACCCAGTTTTTAATCGTTCGGGACCTCTAACAATTTGCACTTACAGTGTGCATTGCTTGTCATACAAAAAAAGCTAATTTAGAACTGTCAAGCAAAATGGCAATGTACAGTAACTACAGTTTAATTACAATAGGTTTGTTAGAGTTTCAAATATGAAATGAAGTGCATCGTTTTCATTCGTAAGTATAGAAATAGTTATTGAACTGTGTAAAGTTTCAGTACTATTTTGAGCTTTATGTCATTAAGTTACGGATCACTGATATATTTTTAAAATTTTACTCGTCCTCGCTTATTGCAATAATAACAATAATAATGTAAACATTTTTTCCCGCTCTTCCCTGTGAATAATTGACTTTGACTCGTTTAATTAAATCAATGTTTAGTATGTATTAAGTGATTATTAGTGATTGGTAATAAATATAAACTGTGTATATATAGATAGTATAAACTGTGTAAATATTAAATATAGGACATGTCTTCTAGGAAACGAAGCTCCGTATGGAACCACTTCACAGAAGGGGAACCAAATAAGGCTAAGTGTTCGTATTGCTCAAACATTATTTCGATTTCTGCCGGTAATGTCGGTAATTTGAACAGACATTTAAAATCAAAGCATCCAACCGTATTGCTTATTCCACCAAGTCAGCCGAACCTTACTACAGTTACTGTTACTGATGAAAATCATGAAGAAATTGGTTCATATGCAACAGACGTTAATGCAGTTAGCGTGTTATGCCCTGTACGCCCTACTCCAGCCCAACAGGCCATCACAGAGTTCGTACAGAACATGAGACCAATTGGACCTCGTCGGACTGAAAAGGTTGATGAACAATTATTAAAAATGATTGCTAAGGGCCATCATGCCTTTTCAATTGTCGATGAGCCCGAGTTCAAAAAATTATTGACATTGCTTTGTCCTGGATATTCCTTGCCGACAAGGAAAACAATTGCCGAGAACCATTTACCAAAACTGTACAGAAGCGAATTAGAAAAAGCGAAGCTGAAAGTAGCTGCCGCTCCGGCTGTATGTCTTACCACAGATGGTTGGACCTCACAAACCAATGAGCATTTTATTGCTATAACAGCGCACTACGTAGAAGAACAACAAAACAAGAATTTAGTACTTCAAGCGACGATGCTAGGTTGCGTTCAATATCCCGACAGAACAACAGCAACAAATCTTGCCGAACATATGAAGAGTGTAATGCGAGAATGGGATATTGAGAACAAAGTAACGGCTATAGCTAGTGATAATGCTTCAAATATTACCGCCGCAATTAGGTCTGGAGATTGGCGTCATATACCATGTTTCGCCCACACCATCAATCTTTGCGTCCAATCAGCACTAGTGGAGATTGCCGATACTACCAAATGTGTGAAAAAAGTTGTAGAGTATTTCAAGAGAAGCTCGCACGCCTTGGCAAAATTGAAGGAAATCCAGGGCCAATTAAATGTTCCGCAGCTCAAACTAAAACAAGATGTCATGACGCGCTGGAACTCAACTTATGACATGTTTAGACGCATTTTGTTAGTAAAGGATGCAGTCACGGCTACTCTTGCCCTAACAAAATCAGACATAATGTTGACCTCTAATGATTGGGCGACAATAGAAGCGGCAGTAGCGATTTTGAAAATATTTTACGACGTTACCGTTGAGATCAGTGCGGAAAAAAATGTTACATTATCAAAAGTTATCCCCTTGTGCTGCATATTATCCACCGATATAAGAAAACAAATAAGCAAGCTGACTGATCAGACTATCCCTTCTATCACAAAATTGCTCCAAAAATTGAACACGGAGTTCGATGCAAGGTTATTTAATTTTGTTGAATTCTCCGTGTTACATACGGAAGCAGCATTGTTGGATCCTCGATTTAAAGAAAAAGGGTTCCGAAACAAAGTCGCAGCTGAAAAAGCCATCAGTGGCTTAAAATTAAAAGTTGGACGTAGCCGTCCTCAACAAGAAATCTGCGTGCCACAGGTACAGGCAGAGAACCAGACTGACCCGTCTTCAAGCCAGACCTCCTTATGGGAAGAGTTTGACAAAGAGGTGGCCAAGTTGGCTCCGTCAAATCCCACTGCAGCTGGTATCGTCGAATTTGAAAAATATTTACAGGAGCCTCTTCTGAAACGCACCTGCGATCCATTTGTGTGGTGGAATGAACGTCGTTATATATACCCGCTGCTGTTTCACTACATGCAGAAGCGCCTTAATATAGTAGCCACATCTGTTCCTTGCGAACGAATCTTTTCGAAAGCAGGGAACATTTTGACACAGAAACGGAGTCAACTTAAGGCATCAAAAGTGTCTCAGCTGCTCTTTATCAGTTGCAACACTGAATAGTCATTCACTACACTACAAATACAAAAAGAAAATAACATGTTAATATTGTATATATGTTTAGATAATTATTTTTAACCTTTTAGTTTGAGTAGATTTTTTATAAAGCGTGTTTTTATTAGTTTTTTTAAAATAATAAATGATTATATAATAACGTCGTCACTTTTAATATATAATAAAATATGTATCGAACTATCGTAGAACAAAAAAAAAACGAAAACTATCTAGATTGTCAGCCCTAAGTCTTGATCAAGTATGAAGGGAAATCTGTGCTGTAAGTTTTATTTTTAAGAAACAATTTGTTTGAACAGATATACGTAATACGTACTAACTTCCATTACCTATTTAACTATTTGATACGAGCTCATGTCTCAACTTGTCAAACTAATTTAAGTTTGCGATAAGATGACTCATTGAACTCTTCGTTTAGCAACCTATTTCATATCTCTTGATAAACTAGTGAAAGAAAACCGATCTACAAAGAAAACAATTTTTGTTGAACAACTGAACTATACTGAACTACTGAACTAAAAGATAGATATAGTTCAAAGTAGTGAAAAGACACATTTGTATCTTTTCATTTCAGTGACACATTTTTCGCAAGGCTACTACACATAGGCTTAAGAAAATGAAGAAACTAAATGTATATTATAAACTAAGATTTGGCTTAAAGGCCTAGTTGCCAAGCCATAAATATAATAAAAAAAATAGGTCGAGTTTGTACAATGCGTTTAAAAATGTAAACAAAATCAGGGGGGCTAATTTGAACCAGCAGATGCCGAAAATACAAATTTTAGATTTTTTGTCTGTCTGGCTGTCTTCTGTCTGTTGGAAAAAACAACAGAATGGATTTAAATGAAGAGCTCGCTAATATTCCGAGGCGTACTTAAGATATTTTTTATCCCGACAAATGTCGGTTTCATGGGATAGACGAAAATGGTGAAAAAGATGGCGCTGCGATTGCATCCTTTTTTTGGGAACTACTGAGCATGACCGAAACTCGCCAGAGAGGTTTGTATCCCGAATCAACATTTACGATACTTTTATCCCGATAAATTATATTGGTTCCATAGAATATACCGATTGGCTAAATAGATCGCGCTACAATCGCGTTTTTCAATTTACTGGCAAATAACTACGTAAACATTAAACAACATGTCACTCGTTGTATTACTTCATATCAGGGTTGGCTTCGACTCGCTTTTAATTTTTGCTGGGTAGTTGTCTAGGCTATATGGATATAGTATAGGTTTCTTTGTTGTTATAGGGAATTGAACAAGAAACAGTAGTTTTAGGTCTAATATATATAAAAAAACCTATTTTAGTTTTTACGTAAATAATATAGTGCTACTACTACCTAGGGGCTTGCAAGCGGCTTACCCGCGAGGAAATAGATATATTTCTAATATAATGAAAACATCTTATAAATAAAAATCAATATTTGTCTGTTTGTCCTCGATGCTTTCCTAAACTATTGATGAAATTGTGGTAAAACTGGCTTTAGTCTGAGATTGGCCAAAATGGTTCTGACTTAAAAAATCTATCTTAATATATATCTATAAAAATCAATGTTTGTTTTCTATGTGGTACTAAAGCATTGTACAGATTCTGATGAAACTTTAGAAGGGTATTTGAGGACGCGCGCGAGGGTTTCTGTAGAGGTTGAATTTCTGTACAAATAAAAATGATAAAAACCGAGTCAGGGGATTGTAAGAAGTGAAATAGAACTAATTTAGATTTTTTTCAAATTTCATTTGTACCGGCTATTTTGTATGGTGGTAGCTTATATCCCTGGTCGACATATAGGATACTTTTGATCCCGAAAAATTACAGACTTCCCGTGGGATAGTTAAAAAACCGCACCACCACCACCACACAAAGTCATAAACAAACAACAAAACTTATACACATACTCAAACCAACGCGCACTACCACCGTATTGCATTACACGCACATTTCACAACCAAACCAAGACACACAAATAGCCTAAAAATTAATAACCCAGACACAGAAAGGAAAAAACAACACACATGGCACTAGATAGGATAATATATAAGTATAGACATAAAGCCCACACTGCACATGCACTTCCTCACAACACCAGCATGTAACAGATACCTACACTCTACATTGGTATAAGTTTAGTATAAAAATTAGGATAAATTAATATAATAAGTCACTCGTAAGATACATACACTTCAACACAAATTAATTAATGTCACACACAAGAACTAAAACAATAAGCGTGTTAAATTTTAAAAATTAAATCTAGAAATAAAGCTTTAAACAAGGGTACGGAACTCGAGTCCGTAGAGTAGTTAAAAAAACCGCACCACGCGGACGAAGTCGCGGGCAGAAGCTAGTAGATATAGAAAATTTTGATATTATATACGTCACTAAACTCTTTCTAAGCTTTTGAACCACTTTTGATAAAAAAATTGGTAGGTGGCGCTGCCATCGGGTTCCAGGATTTAGGAGAATTATTTTTGTGTGTTCAAGTGGGCCCCGGAATGGTTTAATTCACATTTGAACCAGGTAGGTGGCGCTGCAATCGAGTCCCAGGATTAAGGGGAAATTATTTTTAGTGTGTTCAAATGGATCCTGGGATGGTTTAGAATTTAGATTCACGATTGGACCCGGTAGGTAGCGCCGCTAATCTCCTGCTAAATGGTCGGACTAATTTTAGATGTCATTTTTTGTATAATTGTTCAACTGGATTCGAGAATGCATTAAATTAACAATTGGTCCCGGTAGATGGTGCTGCAATTGGGTTCTACTAGGGGATTATTTTTTAAGGGCAGGACAACTTCCGCCGCGTACAACTAGTAGCCTTTGTTAGGATTTTAAATAAAGAAAATTCCATAAATTATAATTACATCTACAGGTTAATAAAATATTACTGAAATGTTAGATGTTTGCCTAATATTTCAAAAAGTGTTGGTTTGGAGTATAGCATGCCTGCAGGAGTGCAGTCAGGCTGCCGATGCCTGTTGGGTTGGGGAGGCTGTGGGCGGTGTGCTGGGGTGAGGCCAGACGGCGAATGAACTGCAGGAAGGGTTAACGTTCGCTTCCCCTGCAGTGCTGCCTGTGCTCGCCCGCCCACGGTCTGCGATCTGTATGTCCATACCTATGCACTATGCAGAGTATGCATACACCGACGACCTCACTTTAAGGCCTACATTATAGCATTGTACCGACCAGTATTACCATCACGAAAACGAAAAATAATATATCTAAATATATAAAAAAACATGGCGGTGCACAAGATTATGAAAGATGGAATATTTAAATATAGGTAATTTTTTAAGAGCTTATTGATTATTAAAAATATTTTTGGTTTTAAATATGTTCTTAACGGTGATTGTAGTTTTTATTATAAAAATTAAATAAATTAAATTGAAAATTAAGTAAATTGCAGCCCATCAAGATTTTTGGAATCCCAGTTAGCCTAACCTCGAAATTGGTCTAATTATCTGAGTGCGCTGAACTCTCAGAAATGGCGTAATGAAAAAAAAGGAAAATTGTATAATAATTTTATGTTTACTGTCGATTTCGCGAAGAATATTTATTTCAGAGTGTAAGAGTTACAACCTACGGAAACTTCTGGATCTTTGGCATAAAATTATCCTATTTTCCTGTACGTAACGTTGCTGTCTGCCATAAAAATCGAATTTCTTATCCTATACTATCTCATTAGTATTTATTACAAGATAGTTTCACGATTAATCCATATAAAAAAAATAATTTTGAAGAAACAGTTTTCTCGGCGTAAAGCTAGCCTGAAATCAATTTTGTCAGAACTAGGCCATAGCCCATTAGGCCTACTCGTCCAAGCTGTGATTTCCTAAATACAGAAGATCAGTGTCATATGATAAGCAGAAGCAGAATATTATCTTTCTCATAAAAATCATTTACAGGTTGATAAAGTGTCTCCAATACTAGAGTCTTGAATCCCTGATAAATAAATAATAAATAGGTATCGTAGCCGATTCGTATCTTAGTAATAAGCATACTAAGACTTGGTAGCAGATATCTTGGCGTTGCGAAAATATTCAAAGTACGATCTCATGCGAGTGACGAAAATTCGTATTCTACCAAATCCACTATCTTCTCGATTCGCGGCAGAATAATAGTAGAAAAAATAGTTTAATCAGTAGTAAAAATAGTGCGTTAGCATGGCGTTAGCCGAAATAAATATTGAAAAGCTACCAAAAATTTTAAACAATTATATTTAATTTTTCGTCTATATATAATTTTATAAAATTCTAGAAATGCTGTGTCTGTACATTGCAACTATTTAAAAAAAACAACCTGAATACATAAACGATGAAGTACACCATATATTTTTTTTGATTTCTTGTCTGTTAGGCCTTGTCCGCACTGCGATATTTCATCGCACATTTATTTTCTCGTAATTCTGTAACACATTGAATATTATAGGATTAGCCGCACTGGCGGTAAAAAAATCGCGCGGAAAAAAATCTGTGACTTGATGCAAATTGAACGCGAAGCGGTGCGATTTATTTCCGCGCGAATATTTTGTACCGTATAAAGTAAGTATGGCTATGTTCGGACTGTGGAATAAAATTCGCGCGTGTCGCTCAGTCGTTCAACATCGCCATTGAAAGTTGTAGTAAATTATCGAATGATTTTCTTGTCATTCTGTAATAATAGCCAAAAAACTTTTTGCTGTATTTTCGTAACTCTTGATATTTTATGTAGAAAAATCCTTTCATGGGTTTCAATGCCGTAAGTGGGCAAATCCAATGTTCATGACATCTTTTGATATGTCTGTTACTCGCCTTACCATTAGATAAATTAAAATTTTAGTTCGGTTGTCCATTTTACACGTGCGTCTCAGCTGAGGACTGAATTAAACTGACAAAATTAGTACGAAATTTTATTCGCAGTGCGTACTAGGTATAATTCCGATCGCGGAATTTAATACGCGAGAATAAAAACCTCGCGGTGAAATATCGATGTGCGGGCAGGCCCTTAGCGATCAGCTTCGAAATCGGCAGCAAATTGTTACACTTAAAATTTGCATTATTTTTTATAGTGGGAATCCCGTGAGAATTTTATGGAAATAATTTAAAATAGCTAGATAAAAAATATCTTTTTTGCCGGGCATCTTGCGGAAATTTTCCCAGGAACGGATTGTAGTTGCTTAAAAATTCGGGTGCTTAAAAGTTAGCTTACTCCTACACACTTCACTAAAATGATAGCTTATAATCCTTTTTAACACGCTTTTATTAGCTTCACCTGTATGTATGTATGTATGTTTGTAACCGACCCCTTTGAGCTCGATTTTGTCCTACTTTGAACGATCAGATTTAATTCAAACTTTGCACACCTGTCAAAGGTCGATGACAATGCAATAATATAGTACCATGGAGCTGATCTGACGATGGAGTGGGAAGGTGGCCATAGGAACAGGAGTTCCTATGGCCTATGGATATACAGGAGTACTAAACAAGATAGACCCTTCGTGTTTGGGCTCGTATGTTTATATCGCGTAACAGTGCAATAATATGGTACCACGGAGCAGATCTGATGATGGAGTCGGAAGGTGGCCATAGGAACTCCTGTACTAAACAAGATAGACCCGTCGTGTTTGGGCTCGTTTTACTTGTCTTGGCTAGCACTCTGCTGCTACATGATATACAGGATCTCAAAAGCTTGTATTTAAAAACATTTTTAAAAAAAAACAACTAAAAAATGAAAAATAAATAATAGTTTAAAAAAAAACTAAAAAAAACACGCTTTCATAAAAAATCCAACTAAAAAACAGAAAATAAAATTTAATAAATTTGGTTTCTGATGAATGGGGTCTTACCGTGGAGTGCAAAAAAGAAATAATTAATCAATTTGATTAAGTACAGTGTAAAAAAAATGAATGTACATTATTGTAAAAAAGCGTAGGTAAGGTGTATTCAAAGCGCTTTTTAAGATATTATAATACACCCCACGCCAAAAATTAAAACTAAATAATTAAAATGAACAAGTTGGCGGTAGGCTAAATAAAACTTTAACAATACTCGTTGTACAACAGTTGTCATCTTTGTCGTTCGTGACCACGGCTACTAAAAAGGGCTGAAACGTCGGATAAAACGTAGTTTTATTATGTATACAAGTCGCGAAAACTTAAGAAAATATTCTATGGATTTGGCTATGGACTCTTGGACTTTTTATAGTTAGTGCAGATTTTTTTCAAATTTGTTCCTCGGGTTCAGATAGATAAAACAAGTACTAAATAAAATAATATTAAATTTCATATTATTAATATTAATAATATAAAATTAATAAGTAAGGAGAGTTTTACAATCACCACATTGAAATTGAACTCAAAAGAGTCTTTTTGCGCAATAGACAACAAAATACACTGTTTGACACGTTTGTTAAGATTACTGATAAAATAATTACATGCTGTTGCAGCCGTTCATGCTTTATAATAAACTTTAAATGATTTATATCACAACAGAGATGATACATAAAACTTTATTTTAATTTAAAATAAAGAAATCTTAAAGTATGGACATATATAATCTTATGATTCCTGAAAACGTAAACTAAAGTAATCTGAAATAAAACATCTGAAAATGTAATACAGACTTTTTCTTCATTATTCTTCAATTCGCGTAAGGAGACGGTTACGGATATTTATTGTTTTTTTTAAATTACCCGACTTTCAAAAGGAGGTTCTTAATTCAAGTGCATGTTTTTTTCTGTTTGTTACTCGATCTTTCCGTCAATTATGGACTGATTTCGATTTTTTTTAATCGAAAAGGAATTGGTTCCATAGTCACCATGTCAGGATCTGACGAGTAAATCCCAGGAAATCGAGAGAAACCCTCGAAATTTTTATTAACAGAAACAAATATTTAACCGACTTCTTTCTAGAACCTCTTAAAGTCGGTGCTAAGTAAAACATGAAAGTTACTGGTATATTTTACAAATTTGCTGTTGTTTTTTATGGTTCAGAAGTCGGTTAAATATTTAGTTATTGTTTTTGAGTTTAAAGTCGGTTTTGTTTTTGTTAATTATTTTATTGTGAAGCTGGCAAACAGAGAGCGACCCAGTTCATGGGAAGAGGTTCCAGTCGCCTATAGACGCTTGCAACACCAGAAGCTAACGCGTTACCAACCTTCATGATGGGAGAAGGGAATGAGATGGAGGGACCAAAAAGAGGAGTGGGATAAAAGGGATAGGATATGAGATTGGAATAGGAGATTAACAAAAATCTAAGTCATCGCACAAACATGATTAGTACTAGGCCTAACCGTTTCAAGTCGAAATTCTGTGAGACTGGTATCACATCGATCGAGTCGGCCCTACGAGCTTTAATCAAGATTATGATTCCAGCATGACTTTACTACATAAGTGAACCATATTTATCATGCCAGGAATGAGCCTTTTTATGGATAAAGCAGGGGAATGCCTTTTTTAGCTACACGTACTCGGGCCATAGATACGGGAGGAGATCTAATGCAGCTCCTAGTGCCTTGTACTTTTCCCCGAAGGGAGTGCCAACGAACTACACACTAAACCTAACCCACGCCACGACAAATACACCTTCTAACAATGCCCGGGATCTAGAACAGAGTTACTGCGCCGTGACGTTCTAGTGTGCAAGTTTGATACAACCTAGGGGAGCAGGGCGTACCACTATATCAGCAGAAGTAAAGGTTCACCGTTATTCCCGTATAAAGTGGCCCTCTGCGAAGCCTGGTGAGCCTGGGCAAATTTCACTCAACCACAGAGGTTGTCATTATGGTCACAGTAATATTGCCCACAATCTACTCTTATGGAAGCTGTACTCTATAGATGTATCCCGCTGCGCAATGATATAGTGAAATCATGAAAAAAATAGAGTTGGTCCACATTCACGGAACTTTGGGATGAAAACAACTTTTACTTTTTACATATATACACATTAACTTCACGTCAGGTGCCTTGCGGGGTAGGCACGAACAACAGAGCGCCATTTAGGCTTATTCTTACACACCTCACCTGCTTCTTTGACATTCATAGCTCTTGTCATGCACGCTCGTCTGTTCTTAAGGCTCCTGACATCACCTTCTGCTAGTACATATCAATTTGATCATGGAAGGTGTGTCGTGGCCTTCCGCGACTTCTGCATCCATCCACTTTTGCATTGTATATCTGTTTAGTCATTCTTCCATCATACATTCTTTCCACATGCCCGAACCACCGGAGCATTCCTTTCCTTACCTTCACCCCGACACTCTCTTTCAGACCAACTCTCTTTCTTACTTCGGTATTACGAACGCGGTCCGCGAGCGTCACTCCGCAGATTTTACTTTTTCATTGTCAAAAGCTGGCAAATAGACAGACGGCCCAGTCGATGCAAAGTGGTCACCGCCGCCTATGAACGTTTGCAACACCAGGTAGCGTACACTTATTCCTACGAAAAATTGTACATAAACGTGGGGCACTTTTTATTATTCTAATTTTATTCAAGCACTAGCTGACCCGGCGAACTTCGTACCGCCATATTTTCTGAATTCCTAATAGACTTTGTTTCATGACACAAAAACAAAATCACCCGAATCGCTCCTAGTGATTAGGAGGATTCTAGAACCCGACCTCAGCGCCATCTACCGGTTCCAATTGTGGATTTAAACAATCCCGGGACCCACTCAAAAACACACACAATATTTCATCAAAATCGTTAAAGTCGTTCTCAAGTTATGCGCTTACTAACACATTTTGCCATTCGTTTTTAACCGATTTAAAAAAAAGGAGGAGGTTCTCAATTCGTCGGGATCTTATTTTTATGTTCACCGATTACTCCGAGATTTATTATCCGATTTACGTGATTCTTTTTTGTTCGATGCGGAATAGCTTCCAATTGGTCCCCTAAAAATTTAACATAGTTTGGCCCAATAGTTTTGATTTTATGAACATTTTTTTTGAAAAAATTCTATTCTGTTCCATATGTACACCGATTACTCTGAGATTTATGATCCGATTTACGTGATTCTTTTTTTGTTCGACGCGGAATAGTTGCCATATAGTCCCCTAAAAATTCGTATAGTTGGGCCTAGTAGTTTTCATTTTACGAACATTTTTATGTTCCCGTTTCTTGGGACCTATATTTTTTTTTAAAGCGCGGCACCTTGCGTAGTTCTGCCCATACATAGTTAGGCACTAAAAAGTAACAAATAAAATAAAAAAACTTCGTTTAAAAAAACCGACTTCAAAAACTAAAAAACTAAAAAGTATAAAATAACTAATTTCTAAAGCTGTATTATGTTATTAATATAAATTATCTAAAACATCTCGAAGTCAGTGCAAAGTAAAACATTAAAATGACTATATTTTGAAAATTACAAAGCACCGACTTTAAGATGTTTTAGATAATTTATATTAATAATAATACATAGCTTTAGAAATAAGTTATTTTATACTGTTTAGTTTTTGAAGTCGGTTTTTTAAACGAAGTTTTTTTTATTATATATAAGATAAGATGACCCGGCGAACTTCGTACCGCCATATTTTCTGAATTCCTAAAAGACTTTGTTTCATGACACAAAAACAAAATCACCATAATCGGTCCAGGTGATTAAGAGGATTCTAGAACCCGATCTCAGCGCCATCTACCTGTTCCAATTGTGGTTTTAAACCATCCAGGGACCCACTCAAACACACACACACAATATTTCATCAAAATCGGTAAAGTCGTTCTCAAGTTATGCGCTTACCAACACATTTTGCGATTCGTTTTTATATATAAGATTAGCTTCTGCCCGTGACTTCGTACATGTGGAAAGGAAGTTAAAAAACACCCGCGATTTTGAAACATTCTTCATTGGTGCTCCGCTACTATTGCTCTTAGCGTGATGGTTTATAGCCTGTGACCTTCATCAATAAATGGGCTATCTAACACTGAAAAAAATTTTCAAATCAGACCAGTAGTTCCTGAGATTAGCGCGTTCAAGCAAACAAACAAAGAAACAAACTTATCTGCTTTATATATTATATATATTAGACAAAACTCTCTCACTGACACCACACCCATTATGTTACGTTGCAGAGAAATTACTTTTAGTCTGTTATAAGCTGTTTAAGTAATTAAAGCTTTCTAACTATCCCACGGGAACTCTTTAATTTTTCGGGATCAAAAGTATCCTATATGTTGACCAGGGATATAAGCTGCCAACATACAACATTTCATTTCAATCGGTCTAGTCGTTTCGAAGATTAGCCGTTACAAACAGACAGACAAACAGAGAAACAAAAATTCAAAAAAAACCAAATTAGTTCTATTTCACTTCTTACATCCCCCTTACATGACTCTGTTTTTAGCATTTTTTTGAATTGTACAGAAATTTGACCTCTAAAATTTTATTATATATATAGATATAGATATAGATGAAGACGCACTTTTCATAGTGTAAGAGGTTGAATGAAAAATCACTAAAAAGGCAGTGCCATCTTGTGATACGACTCGCCATATCATTGTATAACATTGCTATAACAATCATATCAGTATATGTCGATTTAGAGTAAATACAATAGTTCTTACACGTTCTCATAGCTTTTAAGAGATGGCGCCTTAAAGTTAAAAGAAGTGAAATGAAAAAGGACGAAAATTTGGTAATATTGCCTATAGCCATGGAGAAAGAATACTATATTTTTTTCTTCCATGTTATATAGCCTTAGATTTCTAATGCAAAACATTATTAGTACTTACATAAATAATTATGTCAGGCATGCTAAATCATCTAGGTGTTACAAACATATTTCTATGGTACGCGCTGGAGTTGATTGCATTCAAAACAAATACAATAAGCAGACACAAGATGTCGGACTGCACGGCTCGGAACCCCCACTGCGCGGTGTGCGCGGCGGGGGGACTCAACGCTACCCACCCCACGTTAGCGAGGTTCTGCCAGCCTCCCTACGTGAAGGGCAAATTCGTCCATCCGAGGACGAAACAACGTACGGGTGCATCGAGAGTACGCGCAATGGACACCTCCAATGCCTAGTACGCCCGTAACAGCACTATTTCAGGCGAACGTAAACCACTCCCCCACCGCTCAGGACTTGTGCCTGCAGGCGATGGCGGAGTGGCAAGCGAACTTGGCCGTAATAAGTGAACCTTATTACGTGCCGCCTTGCGGCAATTGGGTGGGCGACCTCGACGACGTGGTAGCGGTGGTGGCCAGAGCCGGGTCTGGCACACCGCTTACATGTCTCGAAAGAGGAAAGGGCTATGCGGTGGCGGAGAGCGGGAGTATCGTCATTATTGGCGTTTACTTCTCGCGAAACCGCCCCCTGGCGGAGTTCGAGCTTCACTTGGACGCCGTCAGAGCTGCCGTAGGCAGATTGTCGCCTAAGACGATTTTCGTCATGGGCGACTTTAACGCAAAGCACCGATCCTGGGGAAACGCGTTTACCGAAGTTAGGGGACGGGCGGTTGAGGACTGAGCTCTTCAACCCGGCCTGACCATTCTGAACCAGGGATCGGTCCAGACCTGCGTGCGCGCGCGGGGTGGATCGGTCATCGACCTGTCATTCGTCACTCATGCGGCCGCCCGCAGAGTCGTCGGATGGAGGGTGCTGGAGGATGTGGAGTCGCTCTCTGATCATCGGTATATCAGATTTGAACTACCCCCCCCCCCCTCCGGTCCGAGCCCTGTTCATCGCCCTCCTCTCCTCCCGCGTTGGGCTCTTACCAAGCTCGACGCGACGCAGGCTGAGGAATGGGCGCTCACGAAAAGCTGGGCCTACCCAGCCGAATTTGCGAACTTGGAGTCGCAGGCAGAGCACATGCGCAGGACCCTGATGAGGGTTTGCGACGCGGCGATGCCTCGCGTCACCAAACGACAGCCTCCGTGCAAGCAGGTCCACTGGTGGACCGAGGAGCTGGGCGAGATGCGAAAGGCAGTTCGCATCATCAGCCACAGGCTCAAACGCTGCAGGGCGCGCCGTCCTCCGGACTATGTCGCGGAATATGGACTCGTGGGTGAGTTTAGGGACGCCAGAAAGGCCCTTTTGATTGCAATATTGCAAGCCAAAGCCCGGGCTCGGGCCGAGCTCTTCGAGACGCTCGATCGGGACCCTTGGGGGCGTCCGTACCGTGGGGCCCGCAACACGTTGCGGCCTTGCACATCCACGGTCACGGAAACGCTCGAACCCGAGGTGCTCCGGTCGGTTATCGACGGGCTCTTCCCGGATCCGGGAAATTTCTCTCCCCCCAGTATGGGTCCACCCGTTCCCGAAATCCCCACGGACGAGGAGCCTCACTCCATCTCCGAGGGGGACCTAGACGTTGCCCTGGACCGGCTCCGGGGCAGGAAGACGGCACCGGGACCCGACGGGGTTCCAGGTCAACTCCTCTTCCTGGCCGCTAAACATCTACGCGGCCAGCTGCGGGAACTGTTCGAAGCCTGTATTCGCGCAGGTCGGTTCCCGTCGCAATGGAAGGAGGGGCGTTTGTGCCTGATTCCCAAGGGAGGTCGGCCTCCCAACGATCTGTCCGCCTTCAGGCCCATAGTGCTGCTGAACGATGTCACCAAGGTCTTCGAAAAGATCTTGGCGGAGCGGCTCGTGAAGCATCTCGACGCTGTGGAGCCGGGGCTCTCAGAAACGCATTTCGGGTTTCGGTGGAGGCGCTCCACGATGGACGCCTTCGAGACGCTGCGAACGTTGACGAACGAAGCCGTCCAAGCGAAGGATGTCGTTATTGCGGTGTCGCTAGACATAGCGAACGCCTTTAACAGCCTCCCTCATGAGACGATCAGGGAGGGGCTCCGCGCGCATGGAGTCCCCCCCGTACCTCACGAGGCTGTTGGGCGCGTACCTGCAGGATCGGCATGCGGAGGATCGGAGGTTGGCACTGAAAATCAGCGCTGTATCGGGATTTTAAAAAAAATTCGAAACAGCACAATGCTGAGTTGTCAACCTCGTTGGCTAAAAAACTCGACGTACGGGCCTTTATTTGTTTATTTAATATTATACATGTTTTTGGTTAAAAATTTACAATTTATTGTGTTTTTTTTTCTTTTATGTATAGCGTCGTATTTTTAGTCAATAAATCTTTTTCTTTCTTTCTTTCATATCGTTTGGGAGGGCGGTGAGTCCGGCAATCCCGTGTTAGGTCGGCGACGCGTCGCGTGCGGCGTTCCACAGGGGTCGGTCCTCGGGCCGATTCTTTGGAACGTAGGTTATGACTGGATCCTTCGGGTTCCGGTCCTGCCCGGGGTAGGGTTGATCTGCTTTGCGGACGACACCCTACTCACGGCACGCGCTGCGTCATATGCGGAATCCGTGGACGTCGCCAACGCCAGGTTGGCGATTGTCGTAGATCGAATAGCTAGGCTGGGCTTGAGGGTCTCCCCCGCGAAAACGGAGGCTATCATGTTCCATAGGAAATTTCGTAATCTCCCCGCGGACTTGACCGTTTCGGTCCAAGGGGTGGCCATTAGAGTAGGGCCCCAGATGAAATATCTGGGGCAAGTTCTCGATGGGAAATGGCTGTTCAAAGCGCACTTTGAGCAGCTAGTTCCCAAACTCGTCAAATCCGCGGGCGCACTCTCGAGGCTGCTTCCCAACGTTGGGGGCCCGGGGGGTGTGACGCGGAAACTTTACTCTGGCATCCTGAGGAGTATGGCGCTGTAAGGTGCACCCGTCTGGTCCATTGCACTTTACCGCCACAACAGAACTCTTCTGCACCGGGCGCAGCGGGTTCTGGCCGTGAGGACCATACGGGGGTATCGCACAGTGTGGTGGACGGCGGCGACTCTTCTGGCAGGCGAGCTGCCCTGGCATCTCCAGGCAGACGTCCTCGCTGAAGTTCGTCGTACCCGGCAGGATGCCCTAGCTAGAGGCCTGACCTTCTGTCAGGTCGAAATCGAGACGATCAGGAAACGGGAAACCGCTTCCATGATCGTCAAATGGTTTCGAGACCTCGAGAACCCGGCGGCCGGCGGCTTTACGGTGGACGCAATCAGGCCACAGCTGGAGAGATGGGTCACCCGCACCAGCGGAACCCTGACCTTCAGGATAACGCAGATACTGACCAGACACGGGTGTGTCGATCAGTATCTGTGTCACATTGTGGGCTGCTTGCCTTCTCCGGACTGTCGCCAGTGCGGCGCACCCGATACGGCGCTTCATACGCTAGTCGATTGCGCCGCATGGGCGCCGCAGCGTCTCGAACTCGAGGCGCACGTAGGAGCGGTGGACTCGCTTGGTGACTTGGTAACGGCCATGTTGCAGAGCGACGACTGCTGGGGAGCTGCGGTTACTTTTTGTGAGGCAGTAATGTCTCTCCGCAGAGCGGGACAGGGAGCGAAGTCCTGCAGAGCGTGCTAACGTCTCTACTCGAGGTCGCCGGCCTTCAGCTGGCACCCGGAGAGGTAGGTACGCGTATTACTTCCCTCCCTGAGTTAGGTTCCGTTACGGGGGGCCCTTAGCGAGCTAGGAAAGCAAGGGACCATCGACCCTCGTCTAACGAAGTAGGGTGTGTTCTCCCAGGGCACACTCCAGGCACTTTGTTGCGCTGGATCGGCTGGGCGTAACTACGTTCTAAGTCTCAGCCTTTCCTTCACAAACTAAAGCGCAGGGTCGTCACGGGAGGAGGGGGTTTTTAGTGGGTATTGGGGTTGCTCGCTCGTGTAGCAACGCTCGGAGTCTCCACACTATTCTGTGACGTCGATCGTGGACGGAGCACTGTCAAGAGCATACTATTGCTGCAGTGTTATCGCTCCCGACCGACGCGTGTCGTTCCCTAGCAACGGCCCAGATTGTGCGTAAATCGGTTAAGCATTTTCCTTCGCCTCAAAAAAAATAATACAATATCGGCACGGGATATGTATCAACAGGTTTACATTTAAGCTAACGCTTTGTTTAATAAACCGAGGTTCAAGTGAAAATACCTACTTATAATCTTTTCTTCTACACAATTTAAAATAAGCCCATTATTTGTACGAGCTTTGTAGAAAGGTCACGCCTATAAAAATGATTGAGCCTATGTAATATTATGTACCGTCTTGAGTAATAACAACAGGATTTTTCCTAGAAGCCTTATTCAGCCCAATATTAGTTAGGTATAGAAATGGATCCTTTCATAATAGGGTCAGGGTACTGTGCGAGTGGTATGGCGCAAGCGCGTGTAAAGTTCAAGGTCAGGTGCCCTGGAAGATTTTCCTCAGGGGTCGTCGGCCGAGCCCTTATTTCAGGCATAGTTGATCCGGGGACTCGCGACCTTCACCGCGGCATGACCCAGCGAGGCACGTGTATCGCCCGCGTAGGCGGTGAACAGGCCTATATTTGTGTTACAAATCGCGAAATCGTCCCACCTACCCATTCCCGTAATACCGATCACACCGTTCTTTCTTATTATCATTATGCTGTAAATATTATCAGTAATAAGACAAGTTATCTATTAAACGCTTATAAACGTGCTAAAATAACTTTCAATACATTTTATCGACATTTGACTTTCTAATGTTTGTATGAGGATAATGTGGTACAGCGATTTATGGAGATATCTCACGAAAATGACAAAGTTCACAAATAAATTTCTGTATCAATATTTCTTTCTTCCAAATATTATTTATTCGTTTTGACATAATTTTTCTAGTGTGTGTTGGTACACAACATAAGACGTTGGAAGTACTTAAAACAAACACTTTCCACCTATTATTTAATTATTATATTTAATTTTCTGGAATGAAATAAGTAAGTTTACTTTGGTCTGGTTTTACTCTGGTCTGGTTGTTTCGGACCGAGCCTAGCACTGTGCAATGTGGGAATCCCTGGACACAAAGTAACGCAGTATTTGAAAAAGAATGTAAGCTATCGTTTTAGTGAAAACTACTGTAAACTGTTGGAATAAGCTAATTTATTACGCACCTGAACAACTACAAACCGCTCCCGGGATAATCCTATGGGATTCCTGGGATAAAAAATATCAAACATTATATTACATTAAATTTGCTATCGATCAGTAAAAAATTCAAAATAATTTTCGTCCTAAATATTTTTTGAGTTCGGCCTTGAATTCTATCAGATTTTTCATCTTTAAAAGTTAGAAGGGAGAGGAAACAAATTCACGACTTTTCAAGTTAATCTCCGTTACCTAGTTTTTTTTTAAAGGCAATAATAGTTCGGGATCCAGCATCCATTTTTGCTATTAATTACTATCAAGCTAATTTTCCGTGAGTAGCCTAATTTGATGAGACGCACAACCTTTTTTCTTAGAAACATTTTTGATTGTGGTAGCTAACAGGGCTAGCATCAATGAAATACAGATAAATAAGTTAATTATCAAGCCTTAGTTAAATCAGTGGTGGCCATGCTTAATCTTTATTAATTAGTGATTACACCTAGCATTGTACTGCGGCATATAGATAATAACGACATATTGTTACTATCAAATTTCATTTATATAGATGCCACTGTTTCAAAAAATGACTGACTTACAAAGATAACTCTTTATTATATTGTGGCGACCGAGGGTAGAACTTTCCGGCAGCGTAGACCGGTCACAAGACTTTTGGAAAGAGGTAGAACATTCTGGAAGGAAAAGACAAGGACGGATATATTTTAGATAGGGATAGACGATGAACAAAAGACAGAGATAGATAGATGTTAGAAAGGGATAGATGTATAAACGAAAGTTCCCGAATAGAAGGTTCGGGAAGGAAGAGACAGAGATAGATAGATGGGTTCCAGAAAATTCTTCCGGGTATATAAACAGCGTAAGGCGCGCCTACCGGGCAGTTTAGAGATGAGTTAAGTTCAAGACAGTGAAGTGACAAGTGCGATACGAAAGAGTTGAAAGAAGAGTTTAATGGAAGACACTGACGAGTTTAGTGGGATTTTAATGACAAGTTGAGTGGTCAGTTAAGTGAAGGAGGAGTGTAGCGCAGTTCGAGAGACGAACCGGAAGCGAGCTACACGCGGCAATATCGGAGGTGAGCGCTGAAGTAGCAGGAGGTGGTCTACGCAATATCGGCGACGGTATTGTGAGCGAGACACCTTGTCGTCGGGACTGTGCATCGTTAGTCGTGCGTACAGGGGCAACCCTGCAAAGAGGTATTGCGTGCGGCTGAGTAAGTCAATAAAAGCATTTTGTTAAAATCTGGGGTTTTCTTCCAATCCATAAGAGCGTACCCCCGCTCGTACGTAACAATATTATAAAAACAAAATAATTCTGTTAATTAAAAGTACGGGTCGTGTGCGCTAGCTATTACGCTACCAAGCCTTATAACCTAAATATATTCTAGATGTGCACAATGGGCGATCTTATCGCTAAAAAGCGATCTGTTCTACAGAATCCTAAAGATTTTTTTTATTCATTTAGGTACATGTATGGCGGCAATGCCATTATTATATTTTTAGCAACAGCACTGTTACATTGTGTGGCAGCATATAAGATAAATACATACTTTTTTATTACTCGAGTTCAGCAGACAGGACCACCTGATGGAATAATTAAAAAAAAAAAACGTGCAGACGTATTGAGAACCTCCTCCTTTCTGAAGTCGTTTAGAAATGAATTCCTTCAATTCATTCCAAAATTGACGTTATAATTTTCTACACTGGTCTAAAGTCTAAAGTCGCGAGGTTTTGTAAGATAATAAAAAGCATCTTAATTCTTCGTTAGCCTCTTGGTATATCAAATCTGATCCAAACGGTTCTAAACAATCATAACTTTGAATGAAAAATTTAATTACGCATGCGTGACTACTTTGGACTGTTTTAAGTGGTCTGAGCTCTTGTGGCAACAGATCTCTTAATATAATAAATATCACTCACACCTTTTCAACTCAAGGTTCATTGTTTTCTAAAGACACAAGCCCCGCAGCGATTGGAGCACAAGAGCACCAAAAGTTTACCAGGATATAAATTCAATGTCTTGACGGTATTAACTAAAATAATGTGGGTTTTTAGGTTACCAAATGTTAGTTAGCAACAGAATAATATACCAACAAAAATTAAGTCGAGAAAAGGTGCTGGGGTTGGGGCGAGTAAGTTATTTTTTAGAATACCCTCTGTAAGACAATACCACTGGTTCTTAAATTAAGTAAACTGTAATCCTTAGATCTTATAAACGTCTAGATAACGCATCAATTGCACAAAATCAATTGCAAAAATAAACTGGACTTCTTTTCCGAAGATAACATTTGACAGTCTTGAAATTGCAGTCAGTTAAAAAGTCAGAGACCTGATAGTAAAAGTATTCTTATTGATAGCACATTATCTTGGAGTGCTCAGTTATAAGAAGTTAATAGAAAGGTATTTGCGTCTGCAGCATCTTTGAGGAAATTGCGTAATTTTCTACCGCATGCCACTAAAATGCGCGTACACAGTCCCTCCTTTTGCCGATCCTTGATTATGCAGATCTCAGCTATCTAGATCTCACTGAAAATTAGCTAAATATAGCGGATACAGAAATGCAGAATTTCTGTATCCGCTTCATCTTCGGCTTACGTAGATATGATCATATTTCTGATTTCGCGATAAGCTCAAGTGGCTTCTAATACGCCTTTGTCGGAATGCTCACATCCTATCCTTTCTCTTACAATATATTGTTCAATCCTAAAACACCCCCGTATCTTAAAAGCCGTTTTCACTTTCTTCAAGACGGTCAGTCGAGGATTCTGAGACCATCCTTGAATTACCGACAAAGAATGCCTACACATAATACACAGTTTTATGAAAAATCGTCTACTGCGCAAGCTGTAAGACTTTGGTACTAACTACCTCAACACCTTAGATCATGACATATTATAATATCTCTATGCTCAAAACATAAAACAATTAAGTCTGTGCATTCGTTTCATGATCTCGTGAAAAAACACTATCTCAAATTTGTAACTGATTAATATTGTTATTTAGTTATATGTTTGGGATGGTGCTGTTTGACGATACACAGCTTGTATACTTCTATAAATGTGTATGTTTATCCACATCTTTTTACATACAGTGTTACAACTTAGGTTCCGACAAAAACAAATTCCACTCCTAATCTGTAAAAACACATTTTAGTACCTGTCGGCATTTGAACTAATTGTAATCCTTTTGTGATCGTGTTCTTTTGTTTACTTATATTTTGTTGGCATACGTTTGTAGTTATTTTGAAGAACAGCCTTTTGTTCTACTGTACTCGTCTACAGCCGCTTGCAGGCTGCATAACTAGTCAGATGTTACGGATTATAAATAGAAGCTAATTATTTCAACGGGCATATTTGCATTTGTGCAGTATAAAACGATGGCCTGATTGAGGGGCCAGTTGCGATACGACTGCGATACAGGCGTGACGTGTACATTCGGGAATCTAATAGTGACGGACTTTGCGCGTTTTTATTGAATTACGGCCTTCTGCATTACGTTTTGATTTGTTGTGTTTGGTTATATTTGTACCTGTGTTATACGTGTTTGTATAGTTCTAATAAACTCTATAGTAATTCTAACGGCATTTTAATTCGAGTCCCGCTAACTGGTAGCAATATATTTATTTTACTCTATATATTTTTATCCATGTTTTTCTTGTATATTTACGTATATATTAGATTATTATATCTATTGCATACCTACCCCCATCCATTTTTTCCATCCAAAAGCTGTCTGGAAGAAATCGCTCCCAGCGATAAGTATATGATAGTTTAACAATTGGAATCGATATAAGAAATCAAAGATTACCGAATGAATTAAAATGATCAATTGTCAATCTAAAAAATATATTTTAGATCTAGTAGAGATAGAAAGATGCAGAAAGGATAACCTGCCTGGACCAATACAGAGCAGGCGATAGCCATTCCTCGCGACCCTAGCTATAGGCGAATGACAATAGCACGGGAGTTTTAGTGGGCATTCCGGCAGTGGCAACTTACCTACACCCCCTGGTGGAGGGTCCTACCCTTAGGATCAGGCCGGCAAGTGTCCACCTTCACCTATATACGAGTAGATACTATAAGGTAGTAAAATTAGCGGCCTCTTCCAGACATTCTTGCAAATCTATATTTAAAAAAAAAATTGTCCGTTTGTCATACCCAAAAAGTAGTTCATGTAGTTCAGACCTGATCACAGGGATGAAAACAGTTCTTATCGTCCCTGGAAAACGATTTTCCCAACTATCATAAAATTTAGAAACTATGCGAGCCATATCTGAACTTTTACTACTTTATACAGCCACTATTAAAAATTTTAATAGCAGCATAAAATTGTAATTAAAAATATCAATAATTGTGTAAAATAATTTTATACTTATAATTTACTTTTAACAAAATTATTTATTTTACATAAATTTGAGCTAAAAATTACTATCGTCAATGCCAAAGAAATTTACTTGACGTATTAAATGAGTTAATTAGATTTTATGGATTTAACGCCTGATTTAATTAGGGATGTAGCTGTTTGATTTACTAACTATTGATTCACCCTATTTAATTTCTTTACTTAACTTCAATACCAATTATCGATGCAGAAAACCAGCAGTTTTTTCCCTTCAAGTGTATCGTAATAATACTTCTTATTTCAACCCATTGGTTCGAATGTGTCGCCTTTATAATGAACTCACCAAATTAAATGCGTTAATTGATATTTTTAATTCTAGTCAATTTAAGTTTATGAATAATTGTAAAAAAATTCTCTCACACAATCTGTATTAATATCTATTGTCGATTTTTCACTCATTTTTCTTTTTTCTTTTTTTTTTATATTATTTGTAAAATTAATATGAACAACTTTTTTTAGTATATCTACTTTGTCGTTAGTTTAATTAGCGCATAGTTTGGATTATAATCTGGCCCTGTATATTACATTGTTATTATTTATTTTTAATGATTGTAATCTGTTTTGTGCTTAAATAAATAAATAAATAAATAATCAATTTTTATTTACTTTTAAAATTCCTATTTAGACCCTCGAACTATTATTGTCCTCGCTATGCTTGTGCGTTAAATCTCGTGCCTAAATAGGCTACTTTCATCCCTCGTGTAATAATCTACTATTTTTAACTTCGTTGCCTCTTTGCCTTTAAAATGTAGAAAATATTCCTAACTTAACTATGATTTAAGTTCATAATGTTCAATTATCCATCAACCTTCTGTCACATCTTGTCATTAGTATTAGCTCTTGGAAGACCACGGGCCATAAAAATGGCCCGGACTTTTGGAGGGCTTGCGTGGGGCCATCGGAAGGCCAACACGTAGAGGCCCCTTGACAAGTTTAATCTAAATGTGGCGTAACACTCACCGGCGATTATCCCTGTCTACACCATATAGTAATGTACCCAAGGACAAGCCCCGGCCAGTGTAGGACTATTGTGGGAAATGAGGACAAGAAGTACGGGGCTATTGGGGTGAACTGTTAGTGGTACTAGCGGTCTGGAAATATGGGGTATTATTAATATTATTAAAGTGGACGAAGCTCTGCTCATTTTTTTAACACAGTTATTTAAATGCGCTTAATAATAAGTATCTACGGAAAGTTTAGTACATGAAAATGAACTGGCGATTTCACTTTTAAACCAATCTTTTGGATAACTATTTATTATTTTGTGGTGCTTACATGCAGTGTCATTACTATTTCGAAGTCCTTTACGATCGAGGATACAAAACGAAATCACAAAGGAGTAAAAAATAATGTGAGAGTATTATTAGATATAATTTTAATTTATAGATTGTCTGTGTCGATTGATTCGATTCCTGACAAGGCTAATTTATTTTCAAAAATCTAATGACACCACTTTAGTTTTGTCAAAATCGGGCCCGGGAATCCTAGAGTGTTTCTTGCTATTTCCTGAAGGCCAACTTGAAAAATTCACCTGTATAGAATTGCATATTATCTAATCACTTGTTACCTGTAAACTAAAGTGTTATTGAGATTTAAGCATTTCCTTACTTTTGCATGGCAACCCTAGCTGTTACTGGATATATTAGTGGCAATGTTACCAGGGCGCTGTCGGGGCGCGGGCGGGCGCGCGGAGAGCGCGGTCACGGTCGAGGACGCGGCCTTGACACGTGCTGCGCAGCCTCCTCCGCTATCGCATTTAACTAGCACTTCCTTTAAACCCTATTATTTTAATAGATTATTATCAACGGAATATTTATTCGTTGTACCAAGCAAGCAAACTTTATAACGAACATACGATTTTGAATCTTATCTTGCTTGTGCTTATAGGCTTTGCGTTGTGGGTATAATTTCATTCCCTGAGAATTCCTAATAGGTAACAATCTTTAATTCTTTACATGTATTTTCGTTATGGTGCGAGCAAACCTGCGATGATGTTAAAAATGTAGAATGTGGCCACATAGGTATTAACTAAAGCGTTAAAAAATAACGCCGTTAATGAATAACCACATTATTGTATGTGATACACACACCTTATCTGCCAATATTTAACGACATTAATAATGTCGCATTTCAATAAAGTATTAATCCCATCGCCATATCTGCGTGAAACGGCCTACGAGTATATCTCTAACATTATAGCAGATGAAGCCCCACCATTTTAAAAGTCATTTACAAAATTTTAATTATAAAGTTCCAAATTTAAAACCAATTAATTTCATAGGTTTTCAAATACTGGTAATGATACAATTTAAGCCTGAATTTCATGGAAACCTTGTTCATCTGCAGACCTCCTTAGTAGTTATTGAAGTTTAATTTGTCTAAAAGTCGAAAAATCGAATAAGTGCTTTGTAGTCCACGCATAGTTAAGAGTTCTGTACAGGCAATGAACTTGATCGTTTGTTCTTGTTATGGTTATGGAAATCTAAAAACATTTAATCAACAAATCCCATCTGGCATTGAAAGTATTTGTTACCTACAATCCTGAATTATATAAAAAATTTCCCATTTTGCATTTCAAAAATTAGACTCACATTTTAAGACTTTGAAATCGAGTAGTATAATATTGTTACGAGTCGCGAGACTCGAATTAAAATGCCGTTGGAATTACTCTAGAGTTTATTGAAACTATACAAACGCGTATAACACAGGTTCAAATATAACCGAACACAAGTCCAAACGTAATGCAGAAGGTCCGTAATTCCATAAAAACGCGTAAAGTCCGTCACTAAAAGTTTCCCGATTGTAGTACACCTATACACACGTTTCGCTTCGTTCGTGGTTCTTGGCGACTAGCATGGTTTTATACTGCGCAACTGCAATGTCCCCGTATCTAAGTCGAGTTAATCCGACACACCTGGCTAATGACCGCCATAAGAGATTACTATACAACAATGGGCCGTTTTCTAATCACAAAAATTTTAAACACAAAATAAAGAAAAGAAGACGACCATAAAATAATTTAAATGATATTACTTCAGATTTGTTTCAGATATGCAGGTGGTTTTTATTTTTTGTCGGTACCAGTGTTGTAACAATATTATAATCGTATTTATTATGACTTTACAAGACCTGTGTAATTTAATTGGTACTAACACAAGTTTTGTAGCTTCTGTAGAATGAAAACAAATTTCATCGTCCAGTTAATAAATGTCGGTAACCACCAAATTAGCTTTTTTTTTATAACAATTTCTCTTGATTAATATATAAAATCTCGAAAAATTGTATCCATCTGGAGATACAGTAATTTATGAGCATTATAACAGTGACATAAACAGAGAAATGGATGGATGGACAAGATAATTTTAAAACTATTTTGTTTTATTCAAAACACCTTCTTCATCGGGCAGTCTCTTGTGCCTCATATCCCGGTTTCCTGTCTTCCTCACTATAGGCAAAATAACTAAAAAAGTCCTAAAAAGACCAAAGACAATTTCATAAAAGCAAATACGTGATTATTTTACGAAATTAATTAGGGATATTAACGCCAACCGTTGATGTGAATGGCTAACATTTAGTAGGTTACTCCTCGAACCAAGGGCCTCTAAGTTTATTACCTAATCGACGATAGTGATATATAACTAACATTAAAGAGGGTACAGTGAATAGTCGAAATAAGGAGCTACGTCTCGTTGATAAAGGGTCTGGAACCTTCATTGAAATTACCATCTGCGGTCTTAACTTTTACTAAGACACTTGTTAAAAACATGATCTTTCACATATTCGACGACCTTTGTGGTCAGAGTGGGTACCATAACACAAGCGTAACTTAGCTTGAGAATACAAAATATATGTGTTTGTCTGCCGTTTCATTTTATATACTAGAGTTTGCCCCGCGGCTACGCCGTGTATCAAGCCCTAGGCAGTAGCTTTGTTTTACTTACACGAAAACTTTTTTTTTCATTGGAATTCGATTTTTTTTCAATCTGGCCATTTTATATAATTCCCAGAAAAATTCCTGCGGGATTCCCAGGATAATAAGTAGGGCATATTTTAAGTCTATGAATTTTGCTGTCGATCGGCGGAAACCGCATTGAAATCGGCCCAGTAGTTTTTACGTACATGTAAAAACCATTAACTGGTTATAGTTTTTAAATAATCATTTCGTTGTAAGCTGTATGTTTTCGGTATAAAATAATCTTTTGTAGAATCTAGAAGCATATAGAAGAAAATGTATAAAAGAAGAAGAAAGAAAAAAAGAATTTTGTAGAATAGTGAATCTCGTACATGTCTAACATCAGCTAACAGGTACATGGTATTTTATAAGGTTACTGACTTTTGGCGTATTTATAATATGCATCAGCGAAAATGGCCATTTTATAACCCATTGGTTTTTATGTAAAATTATAATTTATTTTGTAACGAAATAAGATTTATACTTACTTTATTTTTATCCAACTTTGGCAGAGCCAGCCTCGAAGTCGTAGTTAGTACGTAGTGTAGTTTGTTCAGCTCCAGCTATTTTAATTTAAAATATACAAGTTATTGTAAATATATAAGAGAGAATTTAAATACGAGTATTGTGAATAAAAGATCGTATGGGCCGAAAGAAAGTAACATGACAGTATTTAGAACTTAAAACAAATTTATTGAAAGTGTTTCAAATAATAAAACCTCAAATAGAAAAGAAGACACTACTTATTCATTACGCAACTGAGATTAACGTACTAACTAGGCAATTCAGAGTAAAGTATTTTTAGAGGGCTTTATCTTCTCTACTTGCATTGTAGTTTTTTTTAACCGCCTATTTTTTCCATGCCGTCAATACAGGCCGGCGATGGTGGCTCCAAACCATATGGATATGGAGGGTAGTTTCATCAAAGTTTGGGCTGTGATTTAAAATTTCATTTAAGAAAACTTTAATCGCGGTTGCTGAAAAGTCGGGAAACGTAGAAACAAAACTCAAACAAAAAGCGGCGCTTAAAACCGTCAAAACGTAATTCTAATTAAGTAACTAGGAGATCGTTTTTTTTTTATTGTATATGTAATAAATTATGTAATAACAGCCCATAAATGGCCCACTGCTGGGCTCGAGCCTCCCATTACTGGGGGAATGGACAGTATACTCGCTACACTTGTCCAAGGTGGCTTGGCAGGTTTAACACATCTGTTATCTTGATGTTTTCCTTCACCATTGTTAGCATGTGGTAATTGTAACAATATCCACTTAAGGTCAGAAAACTGCCTCAGTGGTGCATGCGTTCCGGCCAGGAACAAACCCGCGCCCTTTGAGCTTGGACCGGTGCCCTAGCCACTACGATACCCACGACTTTTTAACCGACTTCGAAAAAGGAGGAGGTTCTCAATTCGTCGGGATTTTTTTTTGTTCTTTTTTTTGTTTGTTTTTTGTTCACCGATTACTCCGTGATTTATGATCCGATTTACGTGATTCTTTTTTGTTCGACGTGGAATAGCTTCAAATTGGTCCCCTAAATTACATAGTTTGGCCCAGTAGTTTTCATTTTAAAACATTTTTTATGAAAAAAATTTCCTTTCGTTCCATATGTACACCGATTACTCTGAGATTTATGATTCGATTTACGTGATTCTTTTTTGTTCAACGCGGAATAGCTGCCATGTGATCCCCTAAAAATTTGACATAGTTTGGCCCAGTAGTTTTCATTTTACGATCATTTTTTTGTTCCCGTTTCTTGGGACCTATATTTTTTAAGAAGCGCGGCACAATTCAAAGTTCCACCCATACATAGATAGCTAGACACTGAAGAGTAACAAATAAAAAATAAAAACTTCGTTTAAAAAAACCGACTTCAAAAACTAAAAAACTAAAATGTATAAAATAACTAATTTCTAAAGCTATTATTATTAATATATATTATCTAAAACAGCTTTAAGTCGGTGCAAAGTAAAACATAAAAATTACTATATTTTGAAAATTACTAAGCACCGACTTTAAGATGTTTTAGATAATATATATTAATAATAATAGCTTTAGAAATAAGTTATTTTATAGTTTTTTAATTTTTGAAGTCGGTTTTTTTGAACGAAGTTTTTTTTAAGTCTTTAGTGTATATATTCGAGCGAGATTCGTTGTTATATCTTGAAAACCATAAAAATGCAAGTAAATAGAATTTACCAATACATTTTAATTATATTGTATTCTATCCATAATCCTTTTATGCCTATGGACATTTGCAACACCAAAGGTGTGCTACCGGCCTCGAGGAGTGGATGACGACCTGGCCACTGATGATGAAACGCAACTCAGGGTTGTTACAACGCCATGTTCTAAACCAGGGGTGGTGGCCATCCAGACAGGCAAATGCCTTACCTAACTTTACACATTTCTGTATGTACACACCAAATTGCACAGGCTAATCTTAGACAAGACACAAGTACAAGGCATAAGTAGAATATTAATCCCAGGTCTCTGTCTAATCCAGGTCATATTAATTTTATGGCTAAGGAGACTAAAAGGCTAACTACGTTACCTCACTGGATAGCCATCGCTAACGAAACACTACGTATTTAGTACATGCTTTATTCGGCATTATAATTAGGTATATTTAGTTTATTAAGATAAGACGTTTTTATTTTGAGGATATTTTTTTATTTTCCACAGTCATAACAATTGTGTCTCTTTAAATATTTCATAACATTTTCTAAGCTATTGCATAGCTTTTATCGCGGGCTTTGAGCGCGGCGACCTAATCAAGATATTCCGTAACGAAAATAAACCTAACACCTCCCACTCCGCCTACCATGAGCGTTCGCTTAACGAGTACGTGTGCGTCCACACTGAATGCGCGGTGACGGGGCCCTGAGGCGGTCGCGGCGAGCGGAGGCGTGCGGTGTCCACAGTGAGCCGCGAGCTCTCGTGTCGGTTCGAGGTATGTCAGGTATTGCAAATTATGGACGACGAGCCGCTCCGAAATCGGACGAATACGTAAGCAGCTGTTTGTGAGAAAGTCTATAGGTGTATAGATATCTATCATATCTTTATAATGCCACACTCACCGCATGTGCGCCCCGTAAGTATATATGTAGGTATATATGTGTGCATAGGTGATTTGTTTTCTTATCGGTCACCACGCTCAAAAAGTGCAACTTGAATTAATATCAAAGAAAAAACTTGAATTAATATCAAAGAAAAAAAATACTGCATAAATAAAAAATAAATAAACAATTATAAATGCACAAGTTGATAAAAAATGCTATGCAATAGCTTTACCGCGGCAGTCCCCGAGTGGCACAAGGAGTTTTTTTATTGCAGGATTTCAGCAGACAGACAAACGGCCCACTCGATGGAAAGCGGTTACCATCGCCTATAGACATTTGCAACACTAAAGGTGCTACAACTGCGCTGCTGCTCTCTTAAGAGAGACTGGAACCTGGTCACTAATGCCGGAACACAACTCAAGGTTGTTATAGCGGCATACTCTAGACTCTAGACCATGGGTGGTAGCCATCCAGTCGGGCAAATGCCCTACCACCTGGCTGTGGGTTGTTTTGTCGCTTCTTACAACAGACATCCCGGCCGCAGGAAATTATATTCTTTCTCCGTTCCTGCACTGATGACATGTCCTGAAAATATTATAAAAAATTCAAAATATTAGATTGAGAGGTATATATAACTTTGCTAGTTTTCTAAGTGCAATGACCTAGCGTCGGTACATCACATTTTTGGCTTTATCCTATACAAATATATAAAGCTGAAGAGTTTGTTTGTTGGTTTGTTTGATTGGACGCGCTAATCTCAGGAACTACTAGTCTGACTTGAAAAAATCTTTCAGTGTTAGATGGCCCTTTTATCGAGGAAGGCTAGGTATAGGCTATATACCATCACGCTAAGACCAATAGGAGCATAGGAGCATCAATGAAGAATGTTTCAAAATCGGGGGATTTTAATAACAAATTCCACACGGACGACGTCGCCGGCACAGCTAGCTCGTTAAATATAATGATTAAAAATGAATTTTGCATCCTTATTTGAAATCACGGAGTTAACGAAGTATAATAAATAAGTATTGCTAGGAAAACTTAGATAGCTTAATGTTTTCTATGATAATAAGAAACACCTTCAACTTTTTCTGTCGACTATATATTTATAAATACGGGCCACAAACAAGACTCAAATGTGCAGTGTCCATGTAGTGTCCAGTACTATACAGGTTGTAAAGTATAATTGAAAATTTCTTTATAAGAGCATTAAGGTTAAAGTAAACATGAATGCATGTCGCGCTTCAAATATCTCCTCATTGAATCGAAAGAAAGGGGCAAAAAATACGTATGTGAGACCGGCGTCTCATTGTCTCAAGTATGCCACAGTAATCGTTTTCATTAGCTCAACGAATCAACGTGAGCCGATGTTGATCCGAGATGGGAACAGGGCAAAAACTGTGGTGCATTGGACCGCCGGATACGGGTTCCCGTCGCAGCGGGGCCAGGGAGACGAGCGGGGCGCGGGGTGGCAGGGAACGGGAGTGCATCGGGACGTTGACTGTCTGGCCCTGCCTGTGTTATCTGCAGTTGCCCTTTCGTACGATGCACCGTAACCCTCCTTCCACGGTTCCACCCCAGCAGGGGGATGAACACCAGACTACTGCAACCCGCTCAGACTTATTCCAGAATTTACTATTGACCTGAAATAACATAGTGGGTACACATATTTTTGGTGGAGCTAATGATTTTTTATGTATGTATTTAGGTACATATATATACATAGTACGTGGTTTGAATATCAGATTAATAACGAAAATATTAATTTAAAATAATAGACAAAATACAGATAATACTTTAATGCTTACTAAACTGAACAATTACAAAAAAATGCATATTTACATTGGCAAAATAATAGGCGGCTTTATCAAAACGCAATCAAATCTATTCCAGGCAACCTTACTTAAGGAAATTCTTAACTAATCTGGCGATGTAGGGTAGCAATAACAATTTAAATGATATTATTGTATTTTTGAATAGCACCGGCCACACGTGTTATCTACCTACTTTTGGATATTACCAGTTTAGTGTTCTAATTAGTTTTTATGTTATATTCAAAATCACACGCCACCACATATTACACGTCACTTCTTTAGCACCTCGTAACACTGCAATTTATGAGTACAAATAAATAAACAGAATATTTCTTCATTTTAGTTTTGACTTAGGAAAATAATGTAAACACAATAGAAAACTTTTGAAATACATGATATAATATACGAAAATTGTACGATATGTAATTTTTGCTTATACTAAAAATAAAATAAATTGTAAAACTTACATTGTTTTACACACAAAGTAAGTTAAAACATCGATAGCACTTTTATTGGTATATATAATAATATAAGTAGGTATATTTGGCTTCGCGTGATAGCGATAGTACATAAGTAATGGCCGTCAAGCCTTGAACCTGTAGTGTAAGGACCTTCACAATATCTCGTTCATTGTTTTATTGAGTATTGTTTTCACTCACGGACTACTATGTAAATTATTCTATTCATTGGTAAGCAATAAAACAGTTTTGAACTAAGATCGAAATATCAGGGCATATATACATGCTTGCATGCTTTTAACATCACGTGAAAAATTCTGAACGGTTTTAAATGTAACTTGACTCAGAGCGAGCTTATATCCAGGGACACATAGTATTATTTTTTATCCCGATGAATAATATAATTTCATTCCATGGGATAGAGGAGTAAAACCAAAAATTAAAAAAAAAAGAATCCGACATTGAGAGTAACTAAAAAGCAAATAAAACGTGTGTGCAGTTCACAAGCAGTAGAAGTAAACTTCAGAGAATATTACTCACAGATAATCCTACTCTAACTCTCATTAATATAAATATAATTCCTTTACTTTACATCCATCAACATTTATAAAATATAATATGTTGATAAATAATAAAATAATCTTCGTAAGTATCACTTTCAATTTTTCACTGTTCTAGTCTAAAAAATATTATTATCAGTTTTGTTTCGGTCCAAATTGGATCTATGTTTAATCATCGGTCTTATTGATGCTCTAAGCTGTACAATGTAAAACTCGTATCTCATTCTCTCGCAGGCTTAGTCCTATATATTTATGTGTTTATCTCTTTTTAGTATCGCTTTTTCGTTTCATCGAAGTTCAAATCACAACGATTCTAAAGAAGTTTCACTTCAAAAAAAAATATTTTACAACATCTTCAAGACGGAGCCGAGCAAAACATAAAAATTACCATACACATTGTTACAGTTATGAATGAAATACCTCAAAAAAGAAACATTTTTACAAGGATTTTAATGAATTTTTTGCTATAGCTTCTGAACCCAAAGTTTGATAGCAATGAAATTCATACGAGACGACTATTAAGGTACTCTAAATGCAACGCAAAGAGCATCAATATTGGTTGAAACATAAAACAGTTACAGACAGCAACCGCTTTTGGCCTTACTTATAATCGTTTGTTAAATTTTAAGAAACTGCTCAGCAACTGATTAACGAAAATCTTACCTATTAACTCCTCTTAAGGATTAGAGCTGGTGGTAAAGTAACGCATAAATAACTGTCAAAAATAGCAAACATCGAGAGGTAGTTTAAGTGACTGCTAAGAGGCAAGATGGCAAGTTTTATTTGAAACAGCCATTGATTAGGGGCTTAAGAGTCTCTTATTTAAGAGATAGCTAATCCTTTCTTAACGAGATTATTATAAGTAAGGCCCTTTGTGTTTAATTTTGAGGATTTATTCCTCTATCTTCGGAATTTAAGGTTAAATACCAATGAAATTTATATCAAATCATTTTGAAACTGTACTGAATAACCAATATGTATTCAGAAACAACAAAGTTATAGCTGAACATACATAAAAAAAATGTACAAAGAATTTTCACCTCCTCCTTTTTTGAAGTCTGAAGTCATCCTTAAGTTTCTATGGAAGCAAAATAGAGCTAATGTGGAGGTGGCCGCGAAGATGGGTCTAGCTTTTTATAAAACTTAAAAATGGATTTTATGTCTTATTTCTGTAAGATATTGCTTTTTGAGATAAAATTGTCCCTTGTACCATCTGTTCTTTATTTGGTTACGGTTTAGTATACAATAAAGGGTTATTATTAGCAATCATTCGTCTTTTATAATTATGTAGTTGCTACTTTACAAATGTGTTAATAAACTTTACCTTAAGTCGCATTACATACAAGCCGGGTTGTGTTACGAGTATTTAATTAAAAGCTGCTCAGCAAGTTGTAATTTTTTTGACCTGAACTTCTAGGTTTAAGTTATATTAGTGCATTTATATTGTGTAGAGTGTGTTAGAAATAAAATCGACACTTATTATTCACAGCTAATATACTTTCCTAAAATATTAATTCCTATACTAATATAAAAACTTCGTTTAAAAAAACCGACTTCAAAAACTAAAAAACTAAAATGTATAAAATAACTTATTTCTAAAGCTATTAAATATTAATATATATTATCTAAAACATCTTAAAGTCGGTGCTTAGTAGTTTTCAAAAAATAGTAATTTTTATGTTTTGCTTTGCACCGACTTCAAGATGTTTTAGATAATATATATTAATATTTAATAGCTTTAGAAATAAGTTATTTTATACATTTTAGTTTTTTCGTTTTTGAAGTCGGTTTTTTTAAACGAAGTTTTTATTTTTTATTTGTTACTTTTTAGTGTCTAGCTATGTATGGGTGGACATACGAATGGTGCCGCGCTTCTTAAAAAATATAGGGCCCAAGAACCGGGAACAAAAAAATGATCGTAAAATGAAAACTACTGGGCCAAACTATGTCAAATTTTTAGTAGGGGACCACATGGCAGCTATTCCGCGTCGAACAAAAAAGAATCACGTAAATCGAATCATAAATCTCAGAGTAATCGGTGTACATATGGAACGGAGTGAAAATTATTTTCATGAAAAATGTTCATAAAATGAAAACTACTGGGCCAAACTATGTCAAATTTTTAGGGGACAAAAAAAGAATCACGTAAATCGGATCATAAATGACGGAGTAATCGGCGAACATACATAAAAAAAGCAAAAAAAAAAAAAAAAATATCCCGGCGAATTCAGAACCTCCTCCTTTTTTCGAAGTTGGTTAAAAACAACCCTAAATCGAATTGAATTTAAAACAACCCAAGAGTATTTACCTATTTACGGTTAAAACTGATTTTCAGTTATTTTTATATATGTATAATATATCCATAAAATAATTTTAAATAGCACTACTTAATCTAAGCTACTATATACCATATATAGTATAAAAAAATTACATACATTGCACACTTATGATGAGTTTTTTTTAATCTTGACAAAATACTTGTTCACAGTAGTACTAGTATTTGAAACATCCTCAATAAGTTCTTTGAAACTGGTATTAAAATTTATGCTTCCCATTCTAGTGATGGTCGAAAGTTTGTTGAAACCGATTAGTGAGTTTCAATTTTTGGACAATACGACCTTGGGGCGCGTGTCCTCGGGCCATGTCAACGACAGCGAAGACCCCGGCCTCGCATCGCGAAGGCTCTCGCTCCAGCCCACCCCCTCCCTCCCCCAACTCCCTTCGCATTCGCACCGGACCTGAACACTGCCAGAAATTTAATGAACCTGCTTTGTAGATGCTACAGTATTATTAGTAGTACTTACAATAAGCGCTTTTATATCTTTCAATCTGTTTTTGCACTTTAAGCTATTTTATAAGTACCTATGTATCATTTTAATGCATATATTAACCGTATTAATTGGTTTACAGATATAATTATATATAAATTGAATTGTCCTCCTATCTTATTTTGGGTTCCACTTACGCCGCCAACAATAATTTCCTTCCAGTCAGATTGTCTAGAAGAAATATTGTTTTTGTCAAGAAAATACTTATTGTATAAAAATTATTCACTTTTATTTTTGTGAGCAATAAAGTGTTATTAATTTATATGCTATTGACACTCTCATCTAAGATTTTATAACGCGACCCTATTTTAAAAGAATGGAAAAGGTATATAATTTTAGTATATTTGTATACTAAAATTATATACCTTAATAAGCTCGATATGCAGATTTTGGGCCACCATATTTTATATAACGCGTAATCCCGGTACCAAATTATTTACATGTTTCCTAGTTAAGATTCGAACCCGCGTCATTGCAATCAGACGCAGGTGATTTAGTCCCTAAGCTACTACGTATTTACTACGAATTTCTTTAATAATATATATATTACAATAATAAGAAATGGTGAAAATATCAAAGTTTCCTCGATATACGTATCGGACCGAAGAGTTATTTGACAAAGTCTATTTAAAGGTTGATATGTATTTTCTTGCTTTTATGGTATAATTTTAGATGTATTGATATTTTATTTGGATACTATAGTAAGTTATATTTGTTGTTTCCATATTATTTAATTTTATGTCTTATTTATCATAAATTGAATCAACATATTCTTTAATATCTGAAAACATGAAACATTGAACTGTATGAGGAATGTATATCAGATGCCTAACATAAGATATTTTATAATAAAATTACCTAAATATAAACATAAACTAAATGATTAAAAATAAAGTTGATTATGTAGCAGATCACTATTTTCGGGCAGCGTGCACAGAAGGCTGGCTACATTGCCTCGATGTATGGCAATGCTTATCTGTTGGGCGAAGTATTATCCAGCCTTCTGGTCACCGGTAGTATCAAAGAGTCTCTTATAGATGTCTTTAAAGAAACTTTTGCGGATGGATCCCACAGGCCCAATGTTTGAACCCGAAACGGCACAAATATATAACCTTTTCCTGAGGCTCCATATTCGTGTCGTTTGACATCTTCAGCTGAGGCGGCGGCGTTGCCAGTCCCTGACTCCGTCGTTGGAAGACGTGAGGGGCCAGTGTCTCGATTTGTAATAAGATAAGAGAATTTAATACGAGTATCAAGCCCTTGACACGATAAGTGGAATACTGAACCTAGATCACATTCTGCAATAGGTAGAACGTCTAAAATTTGATACGATGCCACGTACATATTGCATCTAATAAATACTTAATTTCGTTCTATAAAACAGCAATTCCGTTCGCTAAGTACCTGTAATTAGCCTTGAAAAATCTTTCTAAACAGAAAGTTTAACATAGATGTTATTTATTTACATAAGTTACGTTTATTTATTTGTAGCAGCAGTGCAGGGTAAAGTGCGACGGCCCGGGGTAGTGGGAGAGGGCGTCGACTGGCACCCAAAGGCCGACATTCAGGTACCCTCAAAAGGGCATTCCACCGCTGCACTCAAGGTCTCTCTTAATAATATAACCGTTGCAGCAAATATATTTGCAAGTTTGAAGTATTCTTTGTTTTAAATTCTTTAGTTCAGCTTTAATAATATAATTATTTTCGATTAGAAAACGCTAATATTGTAGGTACAATCATAATCTTAGCATTCTAAGCCCTGGGTCTACTTTTCTTCTCTTTCTTCTTTCTTTTTGTTCAATTTACGTGGTATTCGCCATCCTTATTATATAATTAGTAGCATGCCTAAAATAATCCATCACATCAAACCAGTCTTGACTCTATCTTGATTCGTAGGGAGGCGGTAGGGCTCTAGACATTTGTTTCCCTCATAACTAGCCTGTTTTTCTTAAACGTAGGTAGGTCGTACCATCGTAAGCAACTGATTCACGGACATAAAGACTGTTATGATACGGGAGTTCCTTACGCTTTAAATATTGACATGGATCAAGTTACTTAAAACATTGGCCCAGTAGGTCGAGTTAAATTTCAATTATTAATAAAACAACATCGTAAAAGACCTTTCATGTACGAGTATATTGATTTGGTATTGTCCACATATAACCAGTATGGGCTCTAATTTTTTTCTTTAGTATACCAAAAACATGATTAGAACCAAATACAAATTTATTTTACTACTACATACATTATGTACATAGGTAGTTTGTACCTAATTTTATATCTGCTCTTGTTACAGCTACAAATGACTGTTCAGCGGCAACCTTTCATATAAAATCAATTACTGCACAGCCTTCTACAGCTCATCTAGAGACCAATAAATATTAGATTATAAATATATTTCGTGAATTTCTTGCAAATTCCTTCATATTTTTAATTACTCTTACTTTTTGAACAATTGAACCCTAGATCATATAAACGTAAATTGAACTGTTTGAACTACACTATCCTGGATTTTTAACTTTATTAATATAGCTGGATGTTATGATTTAATGTTAAGGAAACTTTTATATTGATTAAACTAGTTGAGCGGCGTATTTCGAGCAAGGAAACAGGCACCCTTCTTATAACTGTAGGAGAAGAAAATTACGTGTCCCGCCGTTGCATATTGATCGCAGAGACCACGATATGCGGCGGCAGAGGCGACGACTACCCTTCCAGGATGCATTTACACCGACAGAGCTATTTCCTGGAATAAAATTACCAACACGTGTAGCTATAGTGAAGCTTTTACAATCTACCAAAAACATGCTATAATGATTTTGGCTAATAGAATTTTTAACGCAAGTCAAACTTTACGTGTAAAAAATGTATAAATTAAAGTATATTCTACACTATAGCATCTCCAGTGTCTATTGGGATTTATTATTTGTGATAATAATAACTATACTAAATTTATTTCGAGCCTGTAAATGATTAATATCAACTTTTACAAAATTGGTGAATTGCTAAGTCCGTATTCACAATAAATATACAACAAACAACATAGTGATACTTTATTTTGCAGAATATTATGTCATTTATACAAATCGTTTTGTATAATATGGTACAATAGGCTCGCAAATAAGCACAACACAATAATACAATAGGGTAATTAATAGCGTGGTTCACTGTTCACTGGAACACCTCACCTTCTTTATGACCTAAAGATTCTATGTCGTCTGTCGCTCTCTGATCACAAACGGCAATGCCTGCTTTATGATATCAAAGAGGTGAATCATAAACATGATTTCCAGATTGAGGAACATTTCCTCATTTTCTTTTATGTTTGAGGTTAAAGATATTTTGGAGTAGGTATAAAATTTTGAATTTTGGATGAAAAATTTCAAGACCAAATCACAAAATGAATCTGTAATGACGACGGTCTGGAAGCTATGTTACTTCTGGCATATTAAATTCATGAAATTTCCAAAACAATTCTAGTCCAGTTCGATCCAGCTATAATTCGTGTCAATGTTCACATACCTTGTTACACTGCAATGCCTGTTGAATTCGGTGTGAATGCACCGAGCCAGGGTTGCGTGAGGTTGCAGCGAAGCGGCGCATGCGTACAGTCTCGACGCTCCGTACCACCCTCGTCCCGCCTGGTGCACCCCATCGTAGTGTCCCGGTGCCCTTAGCAAACCAACTTTCACTCCAAAATACGCCATCATATCCAATAAAAATCCTTGTAAACATAATGAAAACAATTCTAAGTTATGAAATAGAATAAAGTCATGAAATTAGACAACATTTCTTTGACAAACATCTTTGAGATTACAATGATATAAACAATTATACCTATGCTATAGTAGTTTCTGTTGGTTACAGATCGAATTAGGTACATGAGCGAAGCGTAGAATACACTAGTAGGTACTCCAAAAAGCCGGTGGTTAATTTTATAAAATAACGTATACAAGTGATACGTCTATGCTAAATTAAAATATAAAAGTAATGACACAATACGGTATTTCTATTCAATAGATAATGATTTTACAGACAAAGTGAATTTGTAATCGATACCAGACTTGGAGACGAAGGTATTATAGTACGAATATTATAGTACTATCTATATATAATTTCCGCAAAAAAATCAATGGTTTTAATTTAGCATATTTTATAAAATGTTTTTATGAGCATTTTATATGAAAGATATCAATTAATAAGGTGGTAAAATACAGCATCCATATTTTATAATAATAAAGTACACAATAGCTAATTTACATATCACTATATACTATTCCTACTCTAATCTATTTAAAAGCCATTCAGTGAAAACAATTTGATACTATATTTGGAATACCATACACAAAAAAGATTTATGTTAGAATGTATGTACATAAATAAAGAAAATTTAATTGTATATAGAATGAACAACGTGATTTCATAAACCATTTATAAATAATTTACAGAAATATAATATTAAAAAATAATTTTACATAATATATATAATAATAATACACACAAAATAACTTTAGTGCGGTCACAATACTTTTTTTATACATGGAGTAGAATTGGTATTAGTTGTCTATCAGTGTTAAAGACTGATGATAGTTCATTGAGACTTGTCGTCAAAATAGTATAGAGCGTTGTTCGGCCGTGAGCCGCCGGTGGCAGTGACCCTGGCGCACCCTGCGACTGCACCACCCTCCCCCTGCTACCGCCTCACCTACTCTAATACCAAGCTGAAACCCGCCACGTTCCTCGCTACTGAAATACTGTTAAAAATTAAATAATGTATTACATTTTTATATGCCTAGCAATTTTTATTGAAAAATCGGGCAAACAACGTGTTAATCCACGGACAATGAAGAGTTTCGTAGAGGTGATAAAAACCCGTGTTTTTGTATACGTAATAAAAATTAGGCATCATTATTTTAAAAAAAGTAGTGTTTTCTGAGTGCGTTTTTAAATGTAGGCGATTTTTGGCCTCTCTGACAGTAAGAGGCAGCCCAAGTTTGCCAGCCGGTACTATAAAAGAGTTATCATAAAAACATGAAGTGTTTGCAATGTGTAGTGTGAGTTTACGATATGAGTGCGCAAGCCAAATATGAACCAAAAAGTTTATTTAACTGGCTGTTCTATGGCTAAGTCAACATAGCATGCCTCAAAATTATCTAAAATAGGTAGCAAAAGAGACACACACACACACACAAACACACACACACACACAAACACAAATTATAAAAAATATAGCCTCAAGACTGAAGGAATAACCATCTATCACTCACTATATGTAAGTGTTAGAATATTCGGATGTCATGTGTGTCATTAAGATCATACAATAATTTCCTAAATTGCCCACAACAGCTTGTGTAGTAAGTACATTTATTATCGCATTTTATTTTCATCTACTGGTTAAATTTTGCTCATTTGGTAGCGAAGCACGTCATGGAGATGATAAAAAATCGTGTACTATCTATCGTTGATAAAACTCATTTAGCTTTAAGCACATATCCGTTAAATGCGTGTCCACTCGCCATGTTATCTGTTAGATGGTTATCGGGTGCTATCAGAGAGCGTGCTCTGCTGCCCACTCACAATCAATCGGGCCTATCAGTCCTGCAAGTGATAAGATTCGTACTGTTTTATCTATTTACGCTAATAGTGACCGAATTACTAGAAATTAATTTTGCGAAATTTACCATAACTACTTTACGTAGATGTAATAATCATCAAAAAATGGTTAATATAATATGTACATGTACATTTTAAACCAATTGACTGCGTGGGATTAGCGACTCAAACTAGTTTTGCCCTCAAAAACCAATACACGATACTTTTCTCTGTCCTACTCAATTTCTTCCGAATTGTAGGCTCGAAACATGAACAAAATTAAGAAAATGCCAATGAAATAAAACTAACTACCAAAGCAGACTACATACAGCTTAATCATAAATTTTCTAATATATTCCAAGTCTAGTAATTAGGGTATGAATGAAAACTTGATATTTGATGAACTTTATATGAAATGTATGAAGATATGAAGATTTATTTATGTGTTTATATTAGAATATAACTAATAATAATATTACATATTTAATAAGTTTTAAGTACATTGTATAGAGTACAGTGCACCCAAGCAAAGGTCAGAGTTAAGGTTAAAGTTGATATAGCGGATGGGCGGTGCAGCGGCAACAACGGCGGCGCTGGGACACTTCGTCGTGCGCTGGGCGGGCGGTGCAGGCACAGTCGCAGGCCACCTGAGGGCGGCGAGGGCGAGGGGCGCTGGGCGCACGCTGCAGATTCACTTTCGTCCGGCTGCGACCGCCTGCCACGCCAGTGAGAGAAAGTTGGCCGCGGCGAGCGAACGACTATCGCGCCTCGAGCGGCGGGCCGCGCACGCACGATACACGCGCTCACAACCGGCGCCTAGTCGCACACTGACGCCCTTGCACTTCACTGTTAAACGTAAACAATGCACTGATATACCCAAATAAATACTGTACGATTTTCGTGAAAAGTTACTTGGATTCAATGTGAAAAACTCAATTAGTTCTTAGGAACATATTGTATGAAAAACCTAGGTTTCCGATATTTTTGTTAGGCTGTAGAGACTATTAGTATTGCGAAAGACGATGCAGTGCTATCCAAAATTGTCGCCCAAACGAGAACCCTTGGAGGCAGACTACGAGTCCGAGATGCTACCCGGTGTTCGTAGACTGGAGTTGCCGGCGCCTCCTGGCAAGGAGTTCCGGGCACCCGTGCTGTTGGCGGCACCGAGCCTGGCTCCGACGCATTCTGTTATTCAATGCATGCGACCGCCGCCTCCGCCTCCACCACCGCCACCACCGCGGCTCCATAAACCACCATCTTTCGAGGAACCCTCTAGCTCCATTCCTGATTTAGGTGAGTTGCTGAACTTTTTTATTCTAATATTTTCTTAAGTTTTCGCGACTTTTATACATAATAAATCTTTTTTATTCTATTTTTTTTAATATTTATTCAATACTTAGTATTTTTAATTGTATAAATGACGTAATACAATAAAAGAAAACTTAAGGTATTTATATTGTATTATACCCATAGTTCCTCAAGACTAACCGTTTTCTATGGGTAAGGTGCCAAGAAGGCTGGCTACATTTCCTCGCTTAATCGCCATACTGATCCGTTGCCCGAGGTAGGTACCAGACTTCTGATCACCGGAAGAGTTAATAAGCCGTTTTGATAAATTTTGGTGGAGGCTCATGGCCTCAGGACCTCACGATCCAAGCGTCTCAACAGCAAACGGCACAAACATGTTACTCTCACGGAAGGTTGGATATTTGCGCCGCCTGAGTGATTCAGCTGTTTCCACCAGTTCCACCACCCAACCGGCTGATTTAGACGTGTAAGATCTTAATAGTTCTTAATAATTTTATTTTCAATGCGTAAAATGTATGATTTAATTTGACCTCTCCTAGAAGCCAATACCGGAGCAGTACCATGCAGATATAATAATAATTAAAGTTCTAAAAAAGCAGTTGGAAAAACTGGAGCTGATTAAGAGGTTTCCTAAACTACGTTTATCGCAGGTCCCGCTAAGCTAAAATTGCATCCAGAGGTTTTTTCAAATCCTGGCATACGAAGGAATACGAACGATATCAAAGACACATAATCTTTTCTTTCACCTTATGCCTATTGATTTGGGCTCGGCACAATATGTCTTTTCCTTCTACACTCCTCTATATCTTCTGTCTCACCACAAATCATCATATCATCCTTCACACAATCCATCGATCTCTTTTTTAGTCTAACTTTATTTACATTTGTACCCATGTGTCTTGTAGTTCAACATTCTTTTTGACGTGACTTTCATCCCTTCTCATTACATCCCCATACCACCTTAATCTTCTTCCTCTCAATTTTTCCATCACGTGTGCAACTTTCAAAGATCCCCCCCTTATAAACTCATTTTTTACGTTATCCATTCTTGTACATACATACACCATGCATCCATCTTAAAATTCTCATCTCAGCCCAGTGGAGAAATTTGTGTTTTATCACTTTAGTGGCCCAACATTCGGATCCGTATGACATAATTGGTCGTATGACAGATTTATGTATCTAACCTTTCAGTTTCAGTGGCATTAGTTTGTCGCATGTCACACTTGTTACCTATCTCCTCTTTAGCCATGCTACATTTATTCTTCTCCTCTATATCATAATTACTCTGCAGTAGTGAACCGAGGTATCTGTATTCGGGGTTACATAATAGTATGGTTGATTGTAGTTTAAGAGACACAGCACTTGTTTTGTTCCTGCTGATTTTCTACCCAACGTACTCTAGCGCTTGCCGCCACCTATCCTACTTTGTTTTGAAGTGACACCCCGTCTTCATCTACCAGGACAATATCATCTGCGAAGAGCATGCACCAGGGGGCCTCATACTGTACCTCTGCAATTAGCGCATCAATGCCCAGCAGAAACAGGTAGGGACTTAGGGCGGATCCCTGGTGCAAACCTACCTTCACAGAGAACTTGTTCGTGGGTCCCACTGCAGAGTGGACTTGTGTACTAACATTTTCGTACATGTCTTCGATCAATCTTACGAATCTCTCTGGCACACCTTTCACTCTCAGTACCCACCACAGAACTTCCCGGAGGACGAAGCCATATGATTTCTGAATATCTATGAAGACCTTGAGGGATCTTGATCATCTGATAGCATAATATTGATGACGTCCGTATGACGACGATATGACGTCCTTTCTAACGGCAAGGATTTTACCCACGAACACGCAATACTGCGCCTGTTCCTAGATCGAACACCTTAAACATCGAATACCTGTAACATCGATGTATCATTCAGAATACATGGAGAGAAGTTCAGATGAACATTAGCAGGAACTAGGAAATTGCACATCACTTGAATCCCAATAAGAAGAAATTGCCAAGAATACAGCCAAAATAGCTAATCTGTTAATCCAAAATCTAAATGGTCTTTAGAATGCACCAAGACCTATGAACATTAAATACGACTACTAAAAGACATTGTTTTATATAAAAGTCGTCCTATCAGTCGTTGTAGAGGTGAATATCGATTTAGCCATTTGGTTATGAAGCCCAAAAACATGAAGCAAAATAATAATAATAACATCTCAATTTTTTTCTTAACATATTTTGTTCAATCTCGTTTTTATTAAAAGTATATTTTAATTAAGTACGATCTTGAACTTTATCAAAATTGTCTACCCGATTCTTTAAAAGATGGGAAAATATTTTTTACGAGTTTTACAACTTTGGAATCAAATATCAACATAATATAATTATCAACTTAAATACAAAAAATTGGGTAAGTGCTTGGCACTCCCCACACAAGGAACGGTTCCGTAGAGGTGTTTTCGTTATTTGACGAAACCATATAAAGATAATTAATAGAAAATACTCTAATCTCAATGAATATTCATCAAACCTGCTTGAAAAAGTATTTTTGAATATCTGTTACCTAGATTTTTTCCGAATTTTCCACTCCATAGTTCAAAAGTTCAAGAAGAGTACAATTTTTAAAACTGTGAGCTATCTCGCCCATTGATTTCATCATTCAAATACGTTATAGAAATATGTAATTTTTTCAAAATCTGATTAATTATATTATACTGATCACGATTGTATTATACTGATTTTTTTCCCATTTTTTTTTGTTTTGTCGCGACTTTACTACAATATTCTATAGCCCTATACAAAAAAGGATCTTCTATTAAAGTTTATTTGTAGATCCTTATAGTTGAGAATAATTACTGTGATATACAAATACAGATGGATAGGATAATTTCATTTGGGTTCTGTTTTATGGCAAAACGGCTTCAGAATTGTGAAAGTCACAAAGAAAGATTTTTCAAGATATCATATTTAATAATAGATAACTTACAAGACTATTGAAATTGTTTTTTCGTCTCTGTTACGGTGGCCATCGCTTATTTTTATTTATTTAGCGATATCTACTCACCGCTGAGTAAATTTTGCTAATATGGTATTATGGAAGCCTAAAAATATGTAAATATCAATAGCTCATTATCATAGCTACTACAATTAAAACAAGAGTGTGAAGACTGTACGCGGCTGGGGTAAGAGAGAAGCAATATGTCAGGGATTCTGTCATACCTATGTCCTACCCAGTTTTAGGTTGAGAGTAAAATGTGATATGAGACCAAGTAATCCATAACTATTCTAATATAGAAGTGAGAGTGAGTTCGTTTGGAGGCTTGTATATCAGGTTTGACCTTTTTCACTTTAAGTTCTACTATCTATCTACTTAGGTATCTTTATAATAATACATTATAATTATATAATAAATCTGTAGCGGGATCGAGTTTGTAGAATGAATTTAAAAAAAAGAACCAGGAGTCTATTTCGGACCAGCAGATTCCAAAACTATTTTTTTTCTGTTAGAGCATCAAGTAAAACTACTGAGTGGCTTTGGATGAATCTCTACAGAGCTAACTTATATCCCAGAACACTCACTTAGGACACTTTTTATCTCAATAAATGCCGTTGTACGAATATGGCCAAAAAGATGGCATTGCGGTCGTATTTCTTTTCGGTGCCGCCGTTATAACTTGGAATTGAATAACAAATGTGTCGCCATGATAGCAACGCGAATGAAGTTAGGCGGGTGAACAATTATATTAATAAAAGTTAGGGAAGAATTATCTGTGAGTATATTCGCTGAAGTTTCACTTCTACTGCGTGTGAACTTGTGTGTGAACTTCTACTGCACACACAAACACACACACACTTTTTTGTAAATTGTATATATTTAAACTTTCGATAACATGGGTTACGATTTTATTCCGGAAAGCAGAATAGTTTCTACAGGATAGCCAAATGAAGGCGATGAATGCAATTTGGTACGTATTATGTATTTTCAACGACAGGAATATCTTTTATATATTATAATACTTTTATTTCGGAAAATTAAATAACTCGTTTATTTTTACTAGGAATACGCTCTAGAAGTTTACCTTTAAGCAAACCCGCATGGATAAAGATTAATAAATGTTTAACAGTCTAGCCTGTATGTAGAAACCTACCTCAGATATATCTTGATACTATTTTCTATATTAAAGAAAAGATAAGAGGATAGATGTAGCGAAATTGTTCGTACAAATTCAGAATACCTCATTAGGTAAAGGAAAACGCATTATCCTTGCTAGTAAACAGATGTCGTGCTTCCTTCTATTTGGTATAAGGGATCTAACTGACTTCCTGTCTAAAATTAATGTCGTCATAGTTAGTTATGGTAATATTCTGTCGCCAAAACATAGATAGATAACACTTTATTGTACACCATTACAGAAAACTTACGAACTAGTATCATTCTAGTTGGGTACAAAGGGCGGTCTTATCGCTAAAAAGCGATCTCTTCCAGACAACCCGTGGCAAGAATATTGCTGATTAGGAGTGGCGATGGTGGTATACATAATTATTGTACGATTACTTACATTTTAATAATAAATATATAACTATACTATATATATTAAACATATACAAGATATGGTGATAATATACATATCATTGTTATGACCTGTCCGAAGTGTGGTCGCATATTTTTAGTAAAATGAGGTGAACAAGCCACATGCGAGCATATCTTTAGTTTAATACATAACAGTCGCTGTAACCGAAATTGGTTTAGACTACTATATGTATTAAATTCACTTTAATTTTGTATATAGCTTGGAGTTCTATCGACATGCTAATCTATGACATTGTTAACTTAATTTTGAAAAAATATACAAGCCTGAGAAGTATATAGTGATATACTGTGTCGAGCTCAAATGGTTAGGAAAAAATACCACCAACCACAGAGAGAAACATAAACATAGTTTAAAATACCGCTGGTCCTATTTTTGCCAAATTCAATTTCAGATTTATTACACTGACGGCGGACACATAAACTGTATCAAAGTACAAGACGACTTTAAAATAATTATTTTAACCAAGTATGGAAAATTTTCATATAAATTTAAATTCGAAAACTATGTATTGGTTACTAATACGTAGAAATACTATAATAATAATAAGGTAATACCATACTTATTATAATATTTATTTGAAAGTAATCCTGAACTTTGATGCAGTTTATATGGCTGTCAGTTTACATAAAACATAAAATTGGCCAAATGTTATTATATCGAGCTGACATCTATTATGAAACACTATTATTGACTGATACGCATTGATGAGTAACCTTCTAATTGATCTACCATATTCTTATAAAAGAAGCACACACGTAGCAATAACCTTCAATACATCGATCAAATACAAAGGTCTAAAGTTACCGCCTATTTAGCCTCCTTTGACTATGAAAAGAAAGTGACAATCAAAGAGTACATTAATATAATAAGAGAGTGACAACCAAGCACTTGTACAGAGACTAGTGATAACATTTATTATGTGTGTATTAGGTAAATATCTCGTATCTGTATGATTGAGAATAACAATAATTTTGCTTCGCCTTGGCCGTTGAGAATTTATACTTCCTGCTTCGGAAAATTGTAACAGCGCGTTTACAGCTATACAATAATTTCCGGGTGATGACGATGTCTGCTGAAGGTCGTGCGTATTTAATAACGACATTTTATATGGGTTAGCACTGTAATCAAAACAAAGCGCCAAGTACGTGATGAACCGTCTTAAAATCAGTTGCGATTCGTACAAGATACTGTCAGTTCAGGTGTAATGATCAGGAAAGCAACGAAGTTTCAAAGATATGAAATGAAATGTGCTGTCGATACCGATTGAAGTTTACGTGCCGAGGAAGCTTCACCTTGATCTATTAATGACATGTCATTTACCACGTCTTACAATGGGCGCCCTATGTCCAGTTTCATTCATATACGTTCATTTGTTTCGAAAAAAGACGCGATCGCAGCGTCACCCTTTTCGCTATTATCGTCTATCCCATGGAAACGACGTCATTTATCCGGATAAAAAGTATCCTAGGTTACGCCCCGTGATATAAGTTAACTCCGTTTCGAATTTCATTTATAATAATAAATAATAATAATAGGAAAACACATATTGTATATCTCCAAATTAAGCAATTACGCTTGTGTTATGGGTAATATACAACGGACTACTCTGGGGCCGATCCCAGACAACCAGACCATAGTAAATAAGGGAGAAAATACGTTTCCGAAATTTACTTTACCAGGAATCGAGCCGGAGCCGCTGCGTTGCAGTGAGGTAGGCCGGCAAAGGCTTAGCCCGCTCAACAACAAAGGCCGTCATATATATTATTACATATTTAAATCCGTTCAGTAGTTTTTACGTGATACTCTTACAGAGAGACAGACAAAAATTCTAAAAAATGCATTTTTGGAATCTACTAATCCGAATTACATCCCGTGATTTTTTTCACATTTTTAAACACAATGTATAAACTTTGAGTATAGATAGATATGGAATAATATCCAGCTGACAATATTTTGCGAAAGATTAGATAAATATCGCAAGGTCAGTACAACGTACGTGTGGTGGTGACGTGTTATTCGATGTCATTAAGGTCACTGTGACATTGGGCCGATATACAGTGACAAAATAATAGCCGTATCTTATCTGGCAATGTCAGCGCCGCGGACGCAGGTGCTTGCGACCTCTGCACCCTTCTTGCCCGCGAATCTACTAAGGTACTGATCTGACAGCAACCTCAGATGAGTCATTGGACGGTATTTTCCCGTACTGGTACAATTTAGGCAAGGACAAAATGGTACCGCACAATTTATACAATTTTGACACTACTGAGCTCATGAACCTTTAAGTGAAATCAACTTAGGATGTATTATATTACTTAGAGCCAATAGAAAAGTATAAATATTTATTATCTAAACATCGTTAAAGGCTTCAAGTCACAACGTACATTAATAATTCATACAAACGGGGGTGAATTTAACAGAACAGTATATAATTATTTTTCATTTTACATCAGTAATTCTATCGAGTATGCAAAGGTTACTAAAATGTGTGATTATAACAACCGTAAACCAGCTATTTCATGGCATAATTAGCAAAATGTGTCTCTAGTCTCCATTTAGAGAGCGGCAGCACATTGGTGGCAAGTTTAGTGTTACAAATGTCCATAGGCGATGGTACCGCCTTCCATCAGGTGGGCCGTCTGCCTGTCTGCTGAACGCATGCAATAAAAAAAGATAAAGTGATAACTCATTACGTGTATTGAAAGATAGATAGGACTTTTTAAAAGTTAAAGAATGTTGTAAATAAAAGACAGGCAAAGTAAATACTACTACTGAATTTATGAAGCACTTTAGCATACATTGTAAAATTGAAAATAATCAGTGTTGGTCGTAATGCTTAAGGTTACATAAAAGGCATCACAATGTCCTATTTGTTCGTAAGATAGTGTAGAAGAGGACATTCCGCACATCATATCACCGCATAAAAATAAGGTGAAACTAAGATAAGATAAAATAAAAGGCTTACGGTCTTATTCATAAAGAGTTATAGTAAGTCTGAACGCTTCTTTATGGTTCTTAAAGGAGTGTTCAAACTTATTTTAAGTCTTTATGAATAAGACCGTTATAGTATAAAATATATTATTTACGAATCATCAAATTATGACTATTTGTAAAAGGAAATAGTATTTAATAAAATAGTATATTAATAAAATAGAAAAACATATTATAAATATTATTTTTTTATTAAGAACAATAATCAAAACTTTATGCGGGTTGTGATCATTTTTAACCAAAGTATGTATTATATCTTCTATTTTATTTGTTTTATTGTAAAATATAAATCATGCCGAATTTTCATAAACCATATCAATAAACGTGACCATAAAGTATTTGTGCACGTGAATCAGATGTTGATATAATCTTCAAAGCAGTAATCATTTTATATAGATAAAGTAACGGTCAGTCAACAAGCCTCAAATATTATCGTAAATTGATCATCCCTTTCAAGCTGTCCCACCATGGTTATCTTTCAAATGACATCAGAAGATAAATTTTCCTATAAATTTAAAAATTCTAATCTACTTTGTTCGTTCTTCGTTTGCGCGGAGTTACAAATATTTATTTTCATATCTTCTGTACCCTGCATGATATCAGCATGAAACACGAGAGTTTAAAACAAAATTACTGTTTATTTAATATTTTCATTTAAATCCGTTAAGCGGTTTGAAGGTATTCAATAAAAAAATCAGAAAGACTGGCTTAAAAGTTTTATAAGCCGTCAATTATGATTAGACATCGTATGACTGCACTTTGACTGAGATATTGGCTTTTATTTTAAGATCAAGACACTTCAATTTTATTTATTTGTATAGATTTTTATTTTCAAATAATATTGTTACGAGTGCGGGACTCGAATTAAAATGCCGTTGGAATTACTATAGAATTTATTAGAACTATACAGACACGTATAACACAAGTACAAATATAACTGGACACAACCATTACAAGCTGCACGATTCAATAACACGCGCAATGTCCGTCACTATATAGTTTATCGGATGTATACTTCTTGATCGTATCGTAATCGTCGCTTGACTGCCTCACAGGGGTGAACGGAGGGCCGTTCGGGCATTGTTTTATACTACACTATACAATACAACAATCGACCGCGTGAACTGAATTTTCCAAGAAAACGTAATCTGCACACCTGCGGCCATAAACGAGTACAATAGGATGTTTTTCTTAATTACACATTTTAAACACAAAGTAAACAAAAGAAGTCCAAATGCGGGAAAGGTAATAAACTACAGGTGTGCATTCACTTTGTCGGCGTGTAACACAAAATGAAAACATTAGAGGAAAACACAAAAGCACTACCTATTCGATATTAAAATGTAATCCGCTTTAGTGTTAAAGATTTGGGCCAGTCCACGTAGATATGGCGATAGGCTTCAAGATGTGACATTGTTAATGACGTTAAACATCGACAGATGTGTATATACACTAATGTGGCTATGCGTTAATGACGTTATTATGCTTTAAATAAAACGTATTCGGTCATAACCTAAATCTTTAACACAAACTTAGATAAAGTTCCAGCATAAGTAACAGTTTCAACAAACAACAAAACCGACTTCAAAAGTAAATAAAACAAAAAAATAAAATTTTCTACATCTTGAAGTCGGTGCAAAGTAAAACATAAAAATTACTATATTATGCAAATTTGTTATTTTTGTTTTATGTATGTTTTTCTAATTTTTTTTATTGTCCACTTGTTAGTCACGCAAATACTTGAATAGCTTTAGAAAAAAAATGAAGCACCTCCCTATAATATCCGGTTACTCCCGATTTCCCTAGGATCCACTTATTAGATCTTTACTTGGTGACAATAGGACCACCTCAGGAGTAAAAAAAATATTTTTCGAACAGTAAAAAATAAAATTAGTCCACAATTGCTACAGAAATTGCTTAACAAACATACAAAAACGAAACATCCAAATAAAAAGTACAAGCTATAACAACTAATTTTCGTTAAGTCTAAAAGATTGTTTTGAATATTCCTAGTTCACCCAATATAACATATCATTAATTATAGTTCTTTCTCAGTCCTCATCTTACCATATTTGCTCTCGCCCATCAGTGATGTTCATCGGTGAACTTTAATATAGATATAATACCAGCCCATAAACGTTTCACTGCTGGGCTTAGACCTACCCATTATTAGGGGGAGCAATATACACGAAACGCTCTTTGTTACATCACGATGTTTTCCTTCACCGTCTGCATGTGGTAATTGCGAACAATAAATACAATAGGTAGGAAAACCGCCTCATAGTGCATGCTTCCCGGTCAGGATTCGCGCCCACGCTATTTCAAAAGAGAATTTGAGACGCAACAGTACGTTAGCCACTAAGCTTTAGTAGAAAACCGATATAGTGTAAAGTATAATCATATACCTGCATAAACAAATTTTACGCAGTTTTATCGTGAAACTGCATACATTTAGTTTAAATATACAACTGAAATAATTAAAGCATTCATGTATCAAATTACATATTAGAATTTAGAGTCATAAATTCACAAATGAAAAGTGTCTTTTAATCATGGAATTCGAGAGGCCACAAAATAATTTCCTAATTAGATAACATAATGAGATTATATCTAGGCCATTTTTTGCACATTTCCTTTAGTTAAAATTCTTCCGCATTGTCGAGTTGATATATGTACCTACCTATGCCATTTTGCAAAAGCTGAAACTTGTGTGATGTGTTATCAGGTTATCACTATGTAACCTTCAGTTGCGTAAATTACTTCCTACTGATACAAATTTGCTATATCATAATGTATGTATATTATATACTAATCTATTTATCATATTGTCGTTTTTGCATTATTTAACCCATTTTGATATTCATGTATATAGTACTTTAAAGCACGACATCGTATTAAAACACTTTATTGAAAAAGACATTTTCAGAAGATTTCATAAAGATGACTAACGTAAAATTGTTTCTCATCTCAAAAACTTCTCAACGGACATTGTTTAAACCAATATTATAATAAAATGTTGCATTTTTCACTTTATAATTCTAAAGGGGACAATCTTCAGGACTTAGGAAGTTAATATCTTCTTTATATTGATTTATACAAAAAAAGTCGCCATTGACAATCTTTTTTCTTTCACCATATCCATTAAAAAAATCATCCCTCAGTTCCACATAATTTTATGTAATTCTTTGGTAAAAAGTATATTTACATACTATAACGTGAATAGTATATAAACACAGAGTATGACAAGATTATTTAATTTTTTTAATAAAGTAGAGACTATTAAAATTTTATTAATTAAGTAACTGTGACTAGAATAAAAATAATAATTCGATGATTGTAAATCAGCGCAGAAACAAGAACTCTACCCGTACTGCAACTTAATTACATTCTATTTAAAATAAATTATTATGTGATCTACACATAATTATGAATATGCCCAATATGTATAAGTACAATCTTTACATTGTGAGTATAGATTTATGTACTGTACAAGTGCCACGCTATAAACGGTTGAGTATACAGGGAAGTGTTGGCTCGCAACCTTGGTCGAGGTCGTGTATCGTCACTCGAACACTAATAAATTGTTTCATAATAAGAACTCATTCGTGAATCTAAATTTTGTCCGCAAGGGCTGTTTCCCCAAGCACTCCTACCTTGAAATTCTGGAATCGTATTACGTGAGAAGCGTCCCGCGCGATCTCAATGCCCCCTCGCGGTGTCCTTCGTTTGAACTTGGCCCGCACCCCGCACTTCTTCACCGGTCTGACCGAGGAGGTTCATGGCCACGATGTATATTTTCGAAGCACGTGCCACATCAATTTCCTAATACAAGGTTATAAATTAACTATTCAGATTAACCTCTTTTAGATAGGTTTGTTACTTTCCCCTTATAATTGAAAATAACAACTACTAGACTTTCCTATGTAGCATCACTTCAGATATAGACTACGCGTTTTTTAGGGTTCCGTAGGTAAGTAACATAAATGTTTTTGGAAGTTCGTTATTTATACAGAACGCTTAATGTGCATGGTGTGATGCGCTCTTAGCTATTCTTTACTCTTTATTCGAAAAACTAGCGTAATCCATTGAAGTCTTACAATTTAAGGGCCGAATATTGCATTTTTTAGAGGACGCAATTTTATTTTTGGCACATGTGTGGAGGGTCAATAGAAGCTTAACCTCAAGTTTGCGGGGTCGCCAGCCTTGTCCCCCGGCCGCCATCTTGGAAAAAGTGGTGAAAACACTTTTTTCGCGATATCTCGGAAACTATGCGTTTTACAAAAAAATTGTAAAGTCATAATTTGTAGCAAATTGTTTTGCCTACGTTTATATAACTTTTTGCCCTAAATTAAAAATTAAAGAAGTTATAAGCGAAAAAGTGAGATTTTTTTTATTCATTCCTGACTCTTTTCTTTACCATAGAACTTACCAAATTTAACTTATCGAATGTTAAGCAGGTAGAAAAGGTCCCCCGTTTTCCCCCGCCACCTATGAGGTAGAGTCCGTAGGCGCGTTTTTTTTACGTGGTGTCCCCAGTAGGCCTACTCCACGGACATCTTGCTTATAAGGTAATCCTCGACATTATAATATTTTTAATAACTTATTAGCTAGCTACTCTAATCGACTTTTTTTCGATGGTCCAGGCTGTGGCTCAGAATCTAAATCAACGTCAAATGTGAAAGTTTGAGGAATGACAGGAGTTAAAATTGGAGTCATAGTTGGAAGTTCATCTTTAAATTCATTTTCTTTCATTAACTTTGATATCTCCATAATGTTGCTGCATGTTTCGCCAGAACATACATAAAAAAACGCACCTAGGATTCTACCTCATAGGTGGCGGGGAAAACGGGGGACCTTTTCTACCTGCTTAACATTCGATAAGTTAAATTTGGTAAGTTCTATGGTAAAGAAAAGAGTTAGGAATGAATAAAAAAATCACACTTTTTCGCTTATAAACATATTTGTAGGCAAAACAATTTGCTACTAATTATGACTTTACAAATTTTTTGTAAGACGCATAGTTTCCAAGATATCGCGAAAAAAGTGTTTTCACCCCTTTTTCCAAGATGGCGGCCGGGGGACAAGGGTGCCGACCCCACAAACTTGAGGTTAAGTTTCTATTGACCCCCCACACATGTACCAAAAATAAAATTGCGTCCTCTAACAATTGCAAAGCTCATGTAATATTTCAATGGACTAGCGTGCGACTAACGCGTTCGAAGTTTAGTTGACGTTTCCAAGACGATGACTTGTTTGTTAGTGAGTTGTAAAGGCAGTACAAAAATAGAGCGACCACAACGTCATCTTTTTCGCTATATTCGTCTATTTTAAGTATTCTAAGTGCTGACGCGTGATATATTATACGCTAGCTCTGTGTCGTGTTCCATTACAATCCGTTCACCTGAAAGGTGCTGCTCTAACAGACAGACAGACAAAAAATTTAAAAATTGCATTTCATACTGTGTTATTAGTCCCCGAGTTTATTTATCTCTTTTTATATTCATTGTACAAGCTCGAACCCTCTAAAGATTTGTTGTGACTATCGACTTTTTCCACGCTTGATATGATATAACTGCGGGATTCCTGGGACACAAAGTATCATTTAAAAAAGAATGTAAGGTATGGTTTTAGTGAATTAGAGCTAATTTTTATGCACCCGAACAACTTCAAACCGCCCCTGGGAAATTTCTGGGATAAAAAGTATCACACATTTTTAACCGACTTCCAAAAGAAGGAGGTTCTCAACTTGGCCGGTATGTTTTTTTTAATGTATGTACACCGATTTACTCTGAGATTTATGATCCGATTTACGTGATTCTTTTTTAGTTCGACGCAGATTAGTTGCCATTTGGTCCCCTAAAAATTTAACATACTTTGGCCCAGTAGTTTTCATATTATGAACATTTTTTATGAAAAAAAAATCATTCCGTTCCAAATGTACACCGATTTACTCTGAGATTTATGATCCGATTTACGTGATTCTTTTTTAGTTCGACGCAGATTAGTTGCCATTTGGTCCCCTAAAAATTTAACATACTTTGGCCCAGTAGTTTTCATATTATGAACATTTTTTATGAAAAAAAAATCATTCCGTTCCAAATGTACACCGATTACTCTGAGATTTATGATCCGATTTACGTGATTCTTTTTTAGTTTGATGCGAAATAGTTGCCATTTGGTCTCCTAAAAATTTAACATAGTTTGGCCCAGTAGTATTCATTTTACGAACATTTTTTTTGTTACCGTTTCTTAGGACCTATATTTTTTAAGGCGCGCGGCACCTTTCGTAGGCATATAGACACTAAAAAGTAACAAATATAAAAAAACTTCGTTAAAAAAAACCGACTTCAAAAACTAAAAAGTATAAAATAACTTATTTCTAAAGCTATTTTTAATTTTAATATCTTATTTTTAATATATATTATGTAAAACACACATAATATATAACAATATATTATCCAAGAATGGATTACAAGCACAATATTATTATAATTAGCATCTTACATCGAATTTCTACAACTTTTGTGGTACACGAGATTAATTTATCGGTCATTAACGTAGAACAATTCAATTCCTAATATTTACTATCTGAAGCTAGTAAATATTAGGAATCTCCGGATTGTTCTACATCATCACAAGAACTAAATAAAATTAAATCATTAGTTCTTCAGAACTATTGGTGAAATTTATATATATAGTTCCTTCCAATATATGGCTATTTTTATGACTTACATTACACTACTTTTTATCTCGGACATATCTCAAAATGTACATGTACATAATATTTACTTGTCGATATCGCTTTATTAACCTTATTATGTTATTCTTTAACATTGACAAAGTCGCGCGCGAAAGCTATTTTTGTACATGAAATGTAAATGTAGTCAATAGTTCAGTAAACATAATCAGAAAGTGTATGTATTTTAATATACTTTTGTCCCATTGTGCAAGTCTATGAATTGTTTGAAGGTCACTGATAAGAAATCAGCAATGTTACGCTCGTTGTTTGAGGTGCCTTATGCTTGAACGTAATAAAAACATAGCGTAATCGCACACATGCCTTTTTTTAGATAATTATGTTACATATATGAGTATCACCAAATAGGATGACCTTGTCTTTTTATATTATTTCTTAGCAATTGAGTATTATGTCTTCAAAGTAGCACCATTTGGGTATGTTTTAAGATAATTTAACATTATTATTTTTTCCACTGACTGAACAACCCCCTGCGATGCGTATTTAACACACTTTTGAATAAATATCCTGAACGCGTCATTGTCCCCAATCACGTTTGTTTTAAACTCATGCGAGATCATCATTTTTGGCTAGTGTCACTGATTAATGCTCTTTATTGTTATCAACAAAGCAAATCAAAGTAAAAGAACAAATTCTTAAGGTCTTTAAAGAACGCGGGCAATGACGCACTCAGGAAATTGATCCTTCTGTTAGATTAAAACTAATGTATCAATGTAACCAAATACATCGTCGTCACAATACAACAATCTAATTTACATCGACTTTCACACATTGTTTAATTTAAAAACTTGCACACGTACTCATTAAGAACTGATGATAATAGAATAAATTCATATATTTAATAATTATAAGATATACTTCTTCAGTCAAACTCTGTCCAATGCTGGATGTAGGTCTCCCGAAGTATGCGCCCCATATCTCGGTCTCCCGTCTTCCTCATCCTGCCCCTGCCGACGACCTTGCGCAGATCATCAGTCCACTGGGCTGACCGGAGTCCTACTGTACGTTTGTCGAGACGTGGTCTCCAGTCCAGGACTCGTTTGCTCCATCAGCCGTCGGTCCTGCGACAGACGTGACCGGCCTACTACAACTTCAGCTTGCTAATTTTATGATATACAGGCAGATGAACTTTTCAATTGGGACTTAAGGCCCAAATCCTAAGCTATGCTAAGTAGCGAAAAATAGTCAAAGGTGTCTCTAGGCCGATTTTGACGAAAATAATGTATTGTCATAAGATTCATTAAAATTCAATTAATTAGGAATCGATTCGAATGATTTTGAAAAATAAACTCATTCTGTATTATTATACCAATCATTGTGAAGCTTATAAGGATCAATTTCTATGAAATAATTAAAATTAATTAAATAATTCTCCCGGAATCGCTAGAATTGAATAAAATGAGGTGAGGTTTAATTAATGTATGGAAATTAGAACTTTTGTTTAAAAACAACCCTTTCACTTTTGTTTGCTGTTTGGTATTCCTTCACGGAAATCAAATCAATCAAAATCAGCCGAGCCGGTTCCTGAGGAGGGTAATTGATTCTTTAAAAATCTAATAATGATACCATTTAAGTTTTCGTCAAAACCGGCCTCAAGACTACTTTGAGTATTTTTCACTATTTAACACAGTTTAGTATTTGGCCCTGAAGGCCCACTAAAATAATACTTGTATATTACAGATACATAACTATGTTTATATAGGTTGTACAAATATTGTAGTCATTATTCAGAAGTTTGTATACAGGTAGTTTTATTATTAAGTAGATGTTTCAAGGCTCGCTACATTATATGTTAGAGTTAGCATTGGAAATGTGGCTGTGGGTGAGCGGGTGAGGCTGGCGGCGCCCCTGACCCTCGCACTCTGCTCGGCGTTGCCATGGTCACGGCCGATCGATGCGAGCACTTCGGATGCACCCGGAACTGAATTTAATTTTCTCGTTCAAGGTTTTCACCGTTATTGGTATACAATGTTATGAAACGCACATTCGTCATTTAATTCCAATTGTGCAACAATTGCATGTTTTTATGGCTTTATTGCACATAACACCTTTTGGTGTTGGGATAAGTGAGAAAATCTAATAATAAAATAGTTTTTGTCTATCAAAAAGACACCACCGCAGAAAATAAATATAAGAAAATAGAATATTATGTGGAGTATTAATATTAATTATGCTCGTTTCGCTGGTGGTCGACTGCGTATATCAGCCGCTAAAAGCCTCCTCCTCACAGTGCATAGGTTAACTTATACTCCTTGTACCTCTTCAAGGCTTCTTTTAAGGTCTATGTAACTGTATTTGTGGTTTCTAAGCGCCTGAGTCACTAAAAAGCCGTCGTCTCGTGGTTGTGTGCAACGTTTTCTCCCAGTACCTTGCCTTCTCTGAACGGAACCTATCTCTTGGTATTGAGTCCAGGTTCTTTGAATGCTTATAAACGACTCACGTTAAACCGCTGTAAGACGTAACATTGGTTACACCCCTCTTCCAGCAGCGCTATAATTTTACTAGCTCTTATTGCTTTTTCTGCCATACATTAGAAACAAAGAGGTCATAATAAGACAGGATTGTGCAACAAACATAAATTATTCTATGAAAATAACAAGAAGTTAATTTCAAATTGCCTGATAACCTTTTAAACGCAAACCCGCGAAATGCAAGTAAAAAGTGACAAACTGAAAGTTTCGAATTTGGAATTAAATTTTTTTCATACCATCATCATCTTTATTAAGTGACAATCCAATAACATAGTTGGCTATTAAAACCTTTTAGACTTAAATTATTACCAATAATGTAGAGAAATCAAAACCCTTCTTTTTGCGAAGGAGTTTATATTTTTAAGATTCTTTTATTTATAGGATAGTGTTATTTTTAGTAGTTATTTAGTTTAATTTACAATATTCTTTTAACAGATAGTAAACAATAAAAATAAAACTAATTGGTATATATTATATTTATATGTGTTATTGTCTATTTTTATTTATTTTAGGTATATGTAATAATTATATGTCCTATTAGTATATGTCCGCGACTTCGTCCACGCCTTTAAAAAGAATGTAAGTGTTTTAGCGAAAACTGTGTCGGAATTAGGTAATTTTTATGCACCCGAACAACTTCGAAAAAATTATTACATATTTTATTACATACACTTTTTATCAATCAGTGAAAAAAAGTCACATTCCAATTAGATTCTTTCTCTTTTCTTTTTCAATCTCGCCATTTTAAATCATTACTAGAAAATTCCCGCGGGATTCCCAAGATAAAAAGTAGCGTAGATTTTAAGTCTAAGAATTCTTAGACTTAAACTTCAGACTGTCCATCAGCGGATTTCGGTGATGGACAGCTAATTAGCTCCGCACAGACTAACAGACAAGCAATCTTATAAATGCATCATGTTCTCCATCGTTTATATAGTGTATTCCCGTTGTTTTTTAAAAATAGCTTCAAAGTAAAGACACGGCATTTTTATAATGTTATAATAGATTTACATTCATTTAATTTGCACACCCCGTCATACACTTGCGATTCTTTTCATACATCCATAGGTGGGGTTATCTGAAAGAGATTGCTCTAAAGCGATAGGGCCGCCTAATAATTCTATCTTTACATGAAATTACTGTAAATAATTTATTTTATGCATATGTTGAAGGTTCTATCCATTTACCTATACGTAATACAACTTTCTTCCAAATTTTGTCAATAGAGGTCGAAGTGTGGACAGACAGACTATTGAATAAGTTTTATTTTTGCTCAATTGACTTTGGATCTTTAAAGAAGGACGGTATGAAAGAAAAATTTCTAAACAACGATGGTGATTTCTGAAACATTTTACTTGCCGGAAAATGTTTAAATAATTCAATTGACGTTGTAAACTTCAGTAAACAAGACTTGCGTGAAATGCCAAGATGTTTCTGATAATACGTATTACAGCGTTAAGGTCAACGTACTCTCGGGTAAAAATAAAGAGCTCCCTAAATATGGCACGTACTGAGCGAGGGAAACTGAAACCCACGCAGAGGCCCGTCACTGAGCTCCATACAAATAATATCAAAATTCAACTGATGATAACGTAATATTTTCTTAAGTTTTCGCGACTTGTATACATAACAAAACTACGTTTTAACGGTTTTCAACGCGGTAATTTATCTGATCCAGACCCAAACCCAGCAAAAACCAACTGCCAGACCTCAAGACACTGTGAGAACTAACTTGACTGATAATTTCTTTTATTTTTCCTTCCACCCATTTTAATATTATATAAAAAAATTAGTAGTAGGCATGTTTGCTGAAGAGTTTCTTGCGCCGCTTCTTCTCTTCAAGCCACAACATGTTGTGAAGCGGTGGTATATTAGATTAGGCTCCCATAGAGTAAATAACATCCATAAACAAAATTAAATAATTAAAATGAACAAGTTGGCGGTAGGCTAAATAAAACTTTAAGAATACTCGTTGGACAAATGTCATCTTTGTCGTCCGTGACCACGGCCATTGAATAGCGGCCGAAACGTCGGGTAAAGAAAAATCAAATAAATTACCGCGCTTGAACCCTTAAAACGTAGTTTTATTATGATGATAAGGTTATTTAATAGATAGTAGTAATACAGGAACCGGCCATAAGACATTTAAACATAATTAAATAGTTCCAGTAGATAACAAAAATCGTGAAACCAAGGAGAAACAATGTATATATATCCGGAATAAGTCGGTGGGCATAACTATTTTTTACGTATTTACCTTAGTTCGTTAGCCCTTATCGCGTTAACAACATAATATCTTGGAACTTAACTGAATTTGACGACCTAGTTAACCTTAGGGTTTTTTAATATTTAAACAAATTGACTATGTGAACTTTAAAAATATTCATAATTTTGGTTTGTATTTATGTATAATAGCTGGTTAAATTTATGCATAAATGTTTTTGTGCTTTATAAACAAGGTCTTAGTCTGCCTTGATCAAGGTTAGTTTTTATAATACGTGATGATCATCAACGTTTTAATGATTTTGCCGGAATCGCTAGTTTATTATATAAATAAACTAGCGATTCCGGCAGACGTTGTCCTGTCCTGAAAAAATAAAAATCTAGAACACGATTCCAGATTTCTAGCCGAAAGCATCCCGAGACCCACTCAAACTAATAACTAATATTTTTACACCTTGGGTATAATTATATAAGTTTTAGTAGGGATCCTAATTTTTTCTAGTAATAAATACAGCCTAAATTATTCTGGGATAATGTAGTATACTAATGGTGAAAGAATTTTTGAAATCGGTTCAGTAGTTTTTGAGTATATTCATTACAAACATACAGGAATCTAAAAATACTAAAATAAAAATCTTTCCTCTTTATAGTGTTAGTATAGAATACAAAATATACTTACACGAAATACTACACTTGATTATTTTACGGTTCCTAATATTAAAGGTAATCCACATTTTCTATCTAAAAAGAAACCGTTTTCAAGATTAACTAAAAAGAAAAAATAAATTATTTCCACATCTTGACGTCGGTGCGAAGTAAAATATAAAAATTACTATATTTTCCAAAATTATTGTCGTTTTTATTATTTACTTGGCACCGACTTCAATATATTGTAGAAATAATTTATTTTTATCTTTTTAGTTACTTTTGAAATCAGTTTTTTTTTGCTAGAAAATTTGTATTTTTCTCTCCTAAATTACGTACCTATACGGCAATAAATAACAATTAAATTTATTCAAACCCACCTGAAGTTGTACTGAATCTAATGCAAATGATCAAAATCGGGTCAGAAACAAAAAAGTTATGGCTTACATACATAAATAAAATATAATATATTTACACGACGAATTGCGAACCTTCTCTTTTATTAAGTCGGGTAAAAATCCGACAATTACGTATCATTCCCTGTCCTGGGAAGTTGGGATGAACCTGTGTTTTGTAATTTAGTTACGGAACCTAACTCATATTTTCTTGAAATATTTTTTTACTGGAATTTTTTGTATATGCTATCTGCATTTTTTACAGAACTATCCACATCTTTTCTTTTCACAATTTTGTAAGCCAATACCACTAATTGATTACAATAAAAAAGTTTTTAGGAACATTTTTATGATTTTCGAGACCTGTACATACTTTCGTAACAAAAAAGCCGTCTGTTTTATTTATTGCATTTTCAAACATATGAAGTAGATGCTAAATACCAAGTCATAAGTAAGTCTTTTACATTAAATTAATCTAAGTAACATTTTAGTAGTAAGTAATGTGTAATTGTTACGAACATATTCGTAAAACTTTAATCATTCGTATAAACATAAAGGATAATTATCGTTACAGTAATAAATACAGATCTGATTAAAATTACTGATCAAAATTTTATAAAACCATAATATATCGGGTTTCAAATAGCTAACTAAACAAAACATTATTAAAAGTTATGTGAATATATGCTTGAAAATTGCAGTTAAACGTTGCTGAAAACAGAAATCTGATAAAAAGAAAACACAAACAATGCTTGTTGAACCTTACTTATTATACTTTTCCGAACTCCACTTTAGGACCAACTAAAAAGGGTTGTGTATTAAACGAACCTTTTTTACTAGGACAACATCGTTTGTGAAGAGATTGTGTCGTCGCTGGCGCGTGTTGCAGTTGCAATGCATGACGTCATGCGTATAGCAATATGGGTATAATAGGCATTACAAGGCCAATTTTATGGGGTTGACATTTATCGCAAATACCTTTGTTTTCTCGGAATTTAAAGCATTTGATTACTAAGTTTTAATATGAAATTATTTTGTTGAAATTTTGTCCTAAAACAGTAGGTTCAATTATAGACAGTAACTAAAAAGATTTTTAATGTCAATTGTGTAAAGATGTAGTTTATATAACGTTAAATTGGTTTTAAAGTCTTGATTGAGTTCTGAGTTCTTCAAACGAATATCTTTAAGAGTTTACACATAATATGGCATTAGACTCATCCCGATCACATTGGTGTCGGACTATCGTTCTTGGAATCTTAGTGCACTTAATGCAGTAACACAGGAATATGTTAATTCAACTCCATGAACAACAAATGCTTTTGTCACAGTCAATCGACTAAATAAAGACTTTCCTTAAACGACAACTCGCAAAACACCACCAGCACCGCATGCCGTTCATAGATGGATTCTGTGCTATAACTTACTATTCACCCTTTTACCTTAAATAAAAATGGTTAAAAAATTACATGACTTGTTTGGACTATATACGTCCAATTTTAATCAGTAGTAAGGCAAATGGGTTAATAGTAAGATGTAGAAAACCATCGCAAACGAAGCTACTTGTAATCGCATATTTTTAAAGTGTCACGGTGTCACCATATCTTGTATATTTATAAACTTATTCATTTAATGGGCTCCTAATTTTAAATTATAAATTTTTCGGCTGGTGATTTTGTACCATATACTCAATTGATCAATAACCGTACGATTTTTAATACCTGCAATAGAAAATTTACTTACGCAAGAAGTGACAGATTGTTGATAAAAAAAATTATTATTTATCTATATACTCGTATATGAAAATCTCGTGCTTTCGCCGTGTCGAAATATTACCGAAATCTAACAATATGTCTGATTTAACCACATGACAGCAACATATAAATACTGTAGTCCGCAAAACATCACAATCGTATTCGCAAATAACTATTCATAATATTGTCGTCCTTCTTGCACTCGCAGTATACAATATTTCTATCGAACTGCATACAAGCACATTACAACAACCCACGTTTTCTTGGCACGTGCATTCTCCTTACCGTTTTGATGCCCTAGTAGAATAAATCAAGATACAAGAATTCATGTTGGCGTTTAGTTAATCTTGTTTAGTTAATTTAGTTAAGTTAATCTTAAAAACAAGATATATATTATATTATATAAAATAATGTCCATTAATGTCCAAATAATGTCCATTTGCCTTACTATTGGTTAAAATTTGACATAAGTTCCATAAAAGTAAGATATAGGAACCGGCCATTAATAATCGTATTGCCAAAGCTGACAATGGCAGCTTCCATTAAAAAGTTACGCATTTTCATAAAGATTTAGAGTAAGTTTAAACGCTTCTTTGTGGTTCTTAGACAAGCGTTCAAACTTACTCTTACTACTACGAATGAGACTGTTTAATTAAACAGATTTCGATTAAAAGGTAAATAAGTTTCATTAGCGCCTTAAAGGCTTATTCATGCTCGGGCTTCTCCTGTTATAATGGTATAGTTATTGACTGTGGTCTACTGTGTCTTGTTTATAGTGTTAAAGCTACATTATCTGTTAATATTTAACGTCATAAATAATTAATATCGTATCAAATATAATGCATTCAATTCATCGCTACGTCTGCGTTAAATGTTCAATGACTATAAAATTATCCCACATGAAGCAGTAGCAACAAACGTATCACTTCTAAACCTGTAATTTTCCAATTTTTGTGAGTTATATGAGATTATAAAAACAACATCTATTATAAAATTTATCAAACCAAACCAAACCTAACGGATCGAAATAAAACGACCACATGAATTAATCAACATTTGAATGTCACATAAAGTGCACTTTGTTGAAATTCATAGTAGGCGGCGGCATACACAGCGCGCGCTGCTGGCTTTACTGCATGCGTTTGAGATGCAACTCGGTGCAACCAAATACCAGGGTATCAGAGCAAATAAGAAGTATCAATTGGACTTGTCCTGTATAACGTATCCCTTTATAAATATCTATAAAAATACTATGTTACATATCACTTGTTTTAACATACTATTCTATAAAACAGAAGAATCGGTCTGTATATATTGCATAGCTCAAAAATAACTATTTGTTAACATTTGAAATTTTAATCGTATAAATAAAAGGTTTATTTTTATACTCAATATTAGACGTACCCCGTAATTTGCCCCGCATTAATTCTGGATTCAAAAACTCGCTGCTGTCGCACAGGTATCACCAGTTGCATCATAGAATTACCATGTTCTGATAATTTTTAAACGGCGCAACCGTTGTACCGTTTTTCATATTTAAAGTATTGCCAATCTTTGATTAGTGATGGACTGTAATTGTAATAATACACATATAAAAACATTTTTCGTTTAAGCGACATTGTTTTGAAAAACAATCGTTACGGCAAAATGTCAATGACTGTAGATACATACGACCAAATCTGAATGTTAAATCATAACACATCCATACAAATATTTTTCTTTATTGTCATTGAGCTACTTAGCATAATGGTTCATTGAGATGAAGTTTTAAATCAGATCAGTAAGCGTGTGAATAAAACGAAACAATGTCAACAGGAGGCTTCTCTCTCTCTCTCTAAATACAAACTCTTTATCGGTCTTTACTTAAAACATCTGACGAATGATATATTATAAGTAGGAATCTATCACATATTTTTCCTTACACTATAATTATTAATATAGATAAATAGCTGTGAAAGTTATTCTGTTTGCTTGTTTGTTGGTTCCTCCTTCGAAGCCTTAGACATGAATTGGTTATCTTAAAATTTGGTATTAGTTTATTATTATTATTTTTGGTTCTGTAACACGGATTAATTTAGGAGGTCGAAGTTGAACGGCCTGTATGTTGTGAATGTAGTAGATAGATACATAAAAATTTAACGCTTAGCAAATAAATCATTACAAAAATGCATAGTTATAATATTTTCTTGTATAAACAACAGGCGGCCTCATCGATGAATTAAAACGGTATCTGGCAGCCTAATTCAAAAAATATTCTTAGATAACTACGTACTGTAAATGTAGTGTTAAAAATTAAAAAGTTGTAACATTTTAAGTCCGGAGAGTTGGACAGTTTATTTGAGATACGGTTTCGAGATTTACATAAGCGGATCAACGTGGATTAATCATTTACAAAATAAAACTGACATGATGACAGACATACATATATAACTCATATGATATCCATTTATTAGAAACAAACTTATGGACAATCCGGAATGTGGCAATTTACCAATAATATTTATATTATAACAGGTAGTATTCTCGCTTTTATTCTCTGAAAATATAATACTACGCGATTACGTTAGTGAGCGTTAGACGCAATAGTTGTTGCTTTCTAAGCAATGTAGTGAAGGTGAGGTGCACTCTCGACGCATTGCTTGCAGTTCAAGTTTAGAGTTGCGCGGGCGCACCGATAATTGCAGAGATCGTTGCACTTCTAACGCCCTGCGGCGGGGCAACGAACGCATGCAGCTGCCCGGGAAATAGATCCCGGCTCGACTATTTCAGAGCATACTTGCTTAGATACTAGACATTGAACGACGCTCTCTTAATGGCTGCCCCGCGTATTGCTTTTAGCTTATAACGTGAAACTTGAGATGCCGCCACCGTTGATGAATGCCTCGCTTATTAAGTAACAAACATATGCCTACAGTATTACAGATACATGTATAGTTTTTTTTATACATTTCATCATGGAGAAATACAGGACGAAGAATACGCCTCTGCATTTCCTGTTTTTGGATCTGCAGAAGGCCTTCGACTGTGTTCCTCGCGTGATGATCTGGTGGGTACTGAGGTCCAAAGGGGTGCCAGAAACCTATATTGACATTATCCGGGATATGTACCGTGATTCCGATTCCATAGTTCGGACCGCTGTTGGCGACACCACACCCTTCCCCATTACCGTAGGCGTGCACCAGGGATCGGTCCTTAGTCCGTTTCTGGTCAGCGTGATATTAGACGAAGTGTCGAACAGCATCAGAGATGCGCATGAGCAACCTCCATGGTTGCTCATGTATACTGACGATATCGCGCTGGCAGATTCGGACAGGGGGCGCCTGGTGGGACGTGTAAATGCGTGGAAGAGGTCGCTAGAGAACGGCGGTTTGAAACTAAATGTGGCGAAGACTGTGAAGAGTGAGTACTTGGCCTGCAACACTACAGATCCCACATCCGTGCGCATAGGCGAAGATACGGTCGAGCGCACGGATCAGTTTAAGTACTTGGAATCTGTCCTTAGTGCGTCCGGGGATATCGACCTCGACGTCAAGACCCGTATCACAGCAGCTTGGGCCAAGTGGCGTGAAGTGACAGGTGTCATTTGTGACCCCAAAATGCTGGTCAAATTAAAAGGACAGGTCTATAAATCCATCATTAGACCTTTTCTTTTGTATGGTAGTGAAGCGTGGCCAGTACTTGAGCGACACAAGCAAGAACTGCGTGTCACGGAGATGAATATGCTGCGATGGATGTGTGGAGTGACGCGGAAAGACCGGGTCAGGAACTCCCGCATCCGCGGCAGTCTTCATGTCCGTGACATAGCAGACAAACTGCAAGAGTGTCGCTTAGGCTGGTAAGGCCATGTTTTACGCAGACCGGCTAATTACGTGGGGAACAAATGTCTAGCCATGCCGCCTCCGCCAGGTCCCGGTCGAAGGGGAAGGCCCAAGAAATGCTGGCTTGACGTCGTGAAGGATGACATGCGTGCCAATGGTCTCAAAACGGGGGATGCTGAAGACCGCGCGAAGTGGAGTAGAAAAAGAAGGAAAGCGGACCCTGGGCGTCGGAGTGAACGTTCCGAACGCAACCGGGATTTAACGCTCGGATGATGATGATGATGATGTTTAGTAGAACATTTGTGAATTTATTTTTTAGAATATAATATATTGGTATTTTCTTAAGTTCTCGCAACTTGACTTCCGTAATCAAGGCTATTGAAAAGTGGCCGAAACATCGAAATAAAAATCAAATAAATAAAATGCCCTGTGTTGAAAACCGTTTAAACATAGTTTTTAATTATATAATATACTCTGGCAGACGTTGTCCTGCCCTTAATAAATAAAAATCTAGAACCCGATTGTAGTGCCATATACCAGGTCCAATCCTGAATTTGAACCATCCTGGGACCCACTTGATTACACAGAAATAGTTTTAAGTAAATCCTGGAACTCGATTACAGCGTCGCTTTCTTGGTTCAATCTAAAGCACCCGGAGACCTACTTAACTACACAAAAAATTTCGCGAAAATCCTGGAACGGAATTGCAGCGTTACTTACCTGATTCAATTCTGAATCTAAACCACTCTAAGATGCACTCAGACACACAAAATATTTCGTCAAAATCTTGGAAACTTCATTGACATACACATGAACAGAAACATTTTATTAATAAAGATTTTTAGGCCACAAACCCTCTCGAACGTCCTCAGAACACCCCACCAAAACTTCACCAGAATCTGATAAATGGTTTAAAAAACGCACATTGGACAAACATACAAACATTGATTTTTATTTGTAAAGATATTTTGAGCCAGAAAACCTCGCAAGCGTCCTCAGAACACCCTACCAAAATTTCACCCAAATCATCAATGGTTTAGGAATGCATATTGCACAAATATATAAACATTGATTTTTATTTATATAGATTTTTTGCCCCACGAACCCTTTCGGTCGTACTCGAAGACCCTATCAAAGTTTTATCAGAATCTAATCAATTGTTTAGGAACGCATCGAGAACAAACATACACACATTAATTTTTATTTATAAGAAGTTTGAAATAAAATATAAATCGAAGTATAATTGATAACAGACTTAAATGTTGTTTAAGTCTATAATTCACTAGGAGCAAGTTAAAATTTTGTATTAAGAACATTACAAAAGCGGGGAAAATTAGTCATATAATAAATACGTAAATTACAGCGAAGATCATAGCCCGTCACCAGAGGCTCTCGCTAGGAAACTGGGCGAAGGGTCAGATACAGAAGGCAGTACTCTATTCGTGCCGGAATAGTGAAGAGGTCTCTGGAAACCTAACCATCGGTAGTTTGGACTCCGGGCCCCCCTGCCGGCGGATTACCACATTTTATATTTTTATTTAACAAATTTTGTATTTTTCTATACAAAAATGTGTAAGTAATGTTTAAAAAAAAACATTTTTTATTAAACAATAAATACTTGAATAATAACTACCAATTGACTCCATTTTTAAACAATAATTTGACGGACAAGCACACACATTGTACATTACTATGTAATGGTAAGTATATTATGCTTGTGTTATGGATAATATAACGTACAACTCTGGGTCCGATCCAGACCACAGTAAATAACAGAGACGTCAGTTAAAAAAATTGCCGTATTGGGAAGCGAACCTAGGACCTTTATTTTTCAGCCAATCACGCGGGGCAGACCACTACATTGTAAAATTCGTCAAATCTAATAAAATAACATTTTCTTAAGAAATTTAAGCTTAAGTTATTATTGTAGGACCAGGATATCGAAATAGATAGCAATACGTTTAAAACTAATACGAAATTATTGATAATACACTATAATATAGGTTTGATCAAAATAGATTTTTGTGTAGATTTGTGATTGTCGAAGCGTTTTCATATTGGATGACGCCATTTATAAAAATTCAAATTAATATTAGAAATGATTTAAGACATAAAAAAGTGTAAGTCTAAAATAACAATTCTTTCATTATAACGTTTTTAAATTAAATTAAAAAGTAAACGGTTTGTAAGGTTTTTACATAATAAATCTATAATTTAGTCCGATTAAAACTGATCTTCTAATCTCATTTAACACTGACTCAGTCACACGGCCTAGTTAGTAGCGTGAAGTTCACTAGGGCGTTGCACTTTCAATGCGAATCGCCTGCGCGAGCACACTTGACGCGAAAGTGTTTTGTATTATTTCATTTTGCATCGAAAGTTTAAAGAAATATTAAATGCATAAATAGTAATACTTAATAAATTACAAAATATCATTCTTATTTAATTTGATTTTTAATAGTTTAATATTATTCTAATTGCCTTAAATGATTCATTTATAGCTGTCACGCTTTTAACTCGAATTTTATTTTATTAATTAGTGAACAATATGCTACTATTTACTATTAATAAATAATAACGACATTTTTATTAATCCTAAATCTTCGACGAAGTTTCATACATAATACAGTTCACCCGCTGGTTGACCGTGCATGAGTTATATAAATAAATTTTCTAGAACGCAGCGTACTGGGAATGTTGGTAATAGAAAAAGCTGCAAAGTTAGAAGTATCTAAGCAAGTCGGGTGCAGTGGCCGCGCAGTGCCAGTGACCTGCAAGCGGGCTCGTCGCCCGTCGAATGCGCTATAACAGTTGAGGGATCGTAGCGCCCCGCTACGATGCTGCTACGGTCCGTAGTAACGCGACCTGCGTTCCTTCGTAGCACAAATTTCAATAAAAAAAACTTATTATTTAAATATTTGTTTGATCATTTAATAAAATACTGCCATTCCAAGAGGTAGTTTAAGGTTGCAATCTTTTTTTTAACCAGGGAAAATCTGATTGAGTGCAAGTGACTGCGGGGGGGAAATGCAGTGGGGCGTGTGAACGCCGACACCACGCTGCAGCTGGGGTGGTGCTAGCACCCCCGAAGAATTACTATTTTCACCAGTCGGGGATACCCACCAGAATCCCTCGGTGTTCCGTCCTTCGTCTTTATACCAGAGTCATAGGTAAATTATAAAGCCTTTGCCATTCTGCAGGCCCTGGCAAAAGGTTGCAATCCTAGTTTAAACTTGGATAATCAAGTTTTGTTTCTCCTGCATTGTACAGAGTTTCATAATTATTTATTCGAAAATCACAGTCATTACTCACAACTATATCTATACAGCAATTTTTGACCTAATTTAGAATCTCAAAACAATAACTATAATATTTATATAGCAAAATATTTTTGTATTCTAATACAAGAAAGATTCAAGATTCATTTTTAGAGCAACTGTTGGTCTATAAAGTAAAACTTTACTTTAAAAAATTGTAGTTATTGGACTTTATCCAGAACATACCAAGGATGTGTCATCCTGTGTCTCTCCTGGAACGTGTTACGTGTCTAGATCAATACAAGCGGAAATCCCTATAAGCTTATTCGAGCAATAGTGACTCATTACAGTCATAGTAGGCTTGGAAAGAGTCCTAGTTTTCCTAAAATTATGTCGCTCTTATGTTATGTCTTATGTTTCAACGAAAAATGAAATATTTTCTACAACATCTTGAAGTCTATGCTTTTTTCAATTTTGTTGTTATTTTTTATGTATTAATTGGCACATTTAGTCAGAAGTAGAAATTGTTTTTGTAAAAAAATATGTTCCACTTTTTCGTTGCAGAAATACTTGAATACGTTTAGAAATAATATATTAATCACCTGTAGAAATTGTATTACTAGCAAGCGTATACGCGTGTACAAGTTTGCCATTGAAGAGTGTATACGCTGAGAAATTTTTCACAAGGGTAAGTCTCTCCATTTCCCTTGAATTCACTCATGAGTTTCTGTCTTGGCGATTTTTAGCCACGTCAGGAATATGCTCTTTAAAAAAAAACTTTTGAAAATCGCTCGACAATTAATGGAGAAATCAAATAACAAACATATGTCGAATTGAGAATTTCCTCCTTTTGGAAATCGGTTAAAATTACTAAAGTTACACTAATTTATTAATTTTAGATGTGATTAAAGGTCTGAAGGTACTGGCCATTTCATTTACCTACACTCCTCCAGATTATACCAGTAGTGCTGTAACTATCTGTAGACCCGGTACGGTTCTTGTTTCAAATTCAGTACATTACTCAGGATACGATATTTCATTTGCGATGTAGTGACGTGGCACATTACGTCATGGAAACCAGTGTACATTGTACTTTAATTTACAACCATACAAATATTTACAGCTGGTTATTTTAAGCGAATACAAAAATCTGTATGTGCTAATTGTCGTCAAATCTTTTTGTTATATCTCTGTATTGCCTGTAATGATATCTACGAGTAAACTTCAAATTTAGTAAATTTGAAAAAAAATTTGGTAAAATCCGAGTCAGGCGGATGTAAGAAGTGAAATAGAACTGATTTAGATTTTTTCAATTTTTATATTTGTCTGCTTGTACGGGCTAATCTCCGAAACGACTGGACCGATTTAAATGAAATTTTGTACGGAATAATGAATAATGTAGCTTTAGGATCAACCATGTAGGGTACTTTTGATGCCGAAAAATTAAAGAGTTCCCGTGGGATAGTAAAAAAAAAATCCACGCGGATGAAGTCACGGGCAGAAGCTAGTTCCCTATAAATGATTAGTATTAATGTTATTCTATCCTACTTTTAGTAGGTTTATGATAACACTCCACTCAATATTATTAATTTGGAAGACATATTAAGATTGTTTTTTGGATGCTTATGGATCTGTATATTAGTTTCTGCCTACTTCTCGATTTTGGGAATTAAATTATAACTTTTAAACTTTTAAAATAGGGATGAATATAGATAGTTTTGTTTTCTGGAAAACAGGATAATCCCCTGAGATGTGGGTTCAAATTTTTACGCGAGTGTCACCACGTGGAACGCCTTTATAAGTTAATATTAGGTAATGTAGGTATATATTAGTGAATTTAAAAAGTGCGATTGCAGCGCCATCTATTTAACTAATCTATGGCAAAGACATCATTTATCGGAATAAAAAGTATCCTAAGTATTGTTTCGGGAAATAAGCCATCTGTGTGTCAAGTTTCGTTTATATATGTTCTGTAGTTTTAAAAAGCATGCGATCGTAGCGTCATCTTTTTTGATATTGTTATCTATTCCGCGGAAGCAATGCTATGTTATCCTGATAAAAAATATCCTAAGTTACGCCCGGGACATGAGCTAGCTCTTGGTCGAATTACAATCCTTTCAGTAGTTTTCCCGTGATGCTCTTACAGACAGACAGACAGAAAGACAGACTGACAGACAAAAATACTAAAAATTGCATTTTTGGAGTCTCCTGGTCCGTTTTGGTTCTCCTATATATATATATATATATATGTATATATAGATAGAATGAGAAGTGTCTGAGAAGTCTACTTTTACTTACTTACTTACGTTTAATGTGTCTACTGTAAATTGTTTATTTTATGTGTATGTGGTGAACAATAAAGTGTTTTCTATTCTATTCTAAGAAGATTTAACATACATATGGTTTAATCAAAGTTATTTGATACATAGGTTACGCTACCCAACGAGGTGACGTAGCCAGCCTTTCGGGCGCCTCACCTCAGAACTGCATGACCTAGGTTCAGCAATCTATTTATAATTATAAGACGTAGGTAGTATTATATTAACTTAGCCTAAATATTCATTTTTATAGTTTTAAATTGTTTCACATATTATTGTTCAGTGGACAGAGAAAATAAAGTATAGATTAATGCTAAGATGTAGAAATTACAATACAGTAATAAGGTTTCGAAATGGAAAGTCTGAATATTGAAGTTATAACTAGAAGATAAATATGTACTATTACTGAATAATAGTGATTATGTTATGTTATCCGGAAACTTGTTCAAGTAGGTTTTACTTTAAATACAGAGTAACGGATACTTTTCCTTACTAATTAAAAGTTTCGACTTTCAACTTGTTGGAATATTAAGTAGTTGAAACGCATTAAGGTTATTTTATTTATTTATTTATTTGGACAACACAACAGATAACAATCAGTAGTTCATTTATATAATATAGTTTGTAAATTATTACATCTAGATTGAGATCCAAGCGTGCTGACACATCCATGTTAAAATTATATTTTCGCAAACAAAATTATGTGAATAATGTCAGTAATAGTGATTCAATAAATAATTAAAGCTATGACATTATTTTAGTGATACATTATAAGGTAATAGATTAAGAAAAAGAAAGCATTAAACAAATTACTAAACAAGTGAAGAGGTGTGATCTTTCAGCGTAGAAATTATATTTTTTTTTAAAGCTAAAGTGTTTGCATTAAATATATCTAATTTTTTGTTTTTAAAGAGAGTTCGTTGTAGACACGACACATTCTTGTCAACGGATTGTAGTATGATGTGTTGTTTTTACAAACTTCCAAGATAAATGTTTTGTTATGTACACGTTTATTACATTTCGTGTTAAGGGACAAGATACTTAATAAATAAGACGAAACCAATTTATCATGCAGTAATTTATGCAAATAGACTAGGTCATGTTGTGTGCGACGAACGTGTAAAGGAGTAACTTTAAATTTTACGAGTCGTTCAGAGTAGCTTGTTAGACTGCGTCCAACACCACTTTTATAACTTAAAATCCTAAGACATTTTCTTTGAAGGTTTTCGAGAGTTATAGAATGTACTGAATAACAGGGTGACCAGATAACACAAGCATACTCCATAATACTTCGAACTAAACTATAGTAAAGTGTTAGATAGCTCGGAGGTTTCTTAAATTCTTTTGTACACCTAGTTATAAACCTAAGCAATTGAAGGCCTTTGTTTGCTATGTACGAGTAATGATCACGAAAAGTCAATTTTTGGTCAAAGAGTACACCCAAATCCTTAGCAACATATTTCCTTTCAAGTGTGTTCCCATTAATTTTATAGTTATATGTCTTTGGATACCGTTTATTTGTGAAAGTAATTACGAAGCATTTTTCTATGTTAAGATACATCTGATTACATTGACACCACTCCTTTATAACATGTAGGTCACGTTGGAGTTCCGAGCAATCAGAAGTATTGTTGATGACCCGATACAGTTTAAGATCATCCGCGTAAAGAAGACTAGGGCTAGACAAGTTGTTTATTAAATCATTTATAAAAACAATGAAGAATGATGCGGCCCAAGATGCGATCATTGTGGCACCCCAGATTTTACAATAACTGGCAAGGAACTTAGACTAACTTAACGCAACCAACTGGCTTCTATTGCATAAATAGGATTGTACCCATCTTAGCAGATTACCGAGGATACCGAAATTAGTCAGTTTTTTGAAAAGTATGACATGATTGACCTTATCAAATGCTTTTTTAAAATCATAATGATTAGAGTAGTATAATGATTAGTTAGATGATTTATGTTGGATTATTTGGACTATCACTACACTATTGCAAACAAATTACCATTTAAGACTCATAAAGACAAAATCTTTCTGGTTTTTAAAAATTACGGTATTTATGTACTATATTAATGATAAACTGAACCACAATTTATTAATAAAACATCAAAAAATCTATTTCGTCTGTTTTTTTTCATCCTTCTATGGCATGCACGAAGATTGCTAATTTGGTCATTTTGAGCGATTTCACTGCAGGATTGCATCGCTATACATATAAGCGGTTCCAAACTAAATCCATATAGAACTAATTTTTCGAGAAAAATGGCAGTGGCATACATAGACACAGGAACAAACAGCCGGATATATGATAAAATAGGGATGGGGATACTTGTTACAATAAGTTCTTATATTTTTATATACAAAATACCAATTTTTCAAATACACATTATTATATGTATACTAGAGGTTCCAGCAGACGTTGTCCTGCCCTAAAAAAAACTAAAAAATAATCTTGGCCCCGATCCCAGCGCCACCGACACCTACCGACAGTACTCAAACATACACAAAAAAAAACATCAAAATCGGTATAGTCGTTCTCAAGTTATGCCCGTACATACATTTCGACGATTAATTTAATTTTTGTTTATTTAGATATACAAACTTCTAAAGTAATGAAAGTAAAAAATTACTATATTTTGCAAATTACTAAGCACCGACTTTAAGATGTTTTAAATAATATATATTAATAATAATAGCTTTAGAAATAAGTTATTTTATACATTTTAGTTTTTTAGTTTTTGAAGTCGGTTTTTTTAAACGAAGTTTTTATTTTTTTCATAAATTAATGTTTATTATTCTTTATGAAATTGTAAGTTATTAAAAATTCAATTACAGATTTTCACTCGTATATTATTTGCTTTAATTATTTATCTCAATGCTATAAAATTAAAATAGCCATAAAATTGAAAATAAAACAGCACAGCAAAAGATCATTCTTCAGGTTGCCGCCAAAAATTCTGAAGTAAACTTAACCAAACGAACAAAATTTCAAATGTCAATTTGACATTGGCCAACTAAAATCTTTGTTACGCAAGAAATAACTAACATTAAAGCTAAATTTCTTGTGTTTGTTCGATAAAATGGACCGCGAGCGTGAAACGGAACACATCTGGCTGTTTTACCGATGGCATAAATACATTTTACTAAATGACATGGGAGAGTGCCTTGTGCAAGATAATGTAAATGCATTTAGTTTTAAACGCGTTTAGAGAGTTAAATAAAATTAACTAATTTTATTTAAAGACGATCGTTATGCAAGCGGGCCTAAGTCTATAAAAAGAATCTTAGTTGATTTGCCTGTCCGCTCCCCTATGTTTAAAGCTCCATTTGTGCTAAAACGGCTACGGAAATTTAAAAGATATAAAATGCAATTTTACTATGGAGCTTGATATTTCGTAAGATCGATAATAAATGGCAATATATTTTTCCGTCCGTTACGTTTGTGCATATAGATGTACAGTAGGGGTACGGTGAAAAGCAGCGCACGCGCAACTCTACCCGAGACCGACGCCACAAAGTTCCAGCGCCCTTCGGCCGATGAACTGCCCCGGCGTTTGACCCCACTCCTCACGTCTTAAGCATTTCTGTCCATAATATGCTTAACCTATTTTAACACGCTTTTAATAACTAGCTTGACCTGTAATATAATAGAATTTTTCAATATAATTTTCACCGACTTCGAAACGTCTGATTAATTTGTACTTTAATAACTTTGTCCAAATGTTCTTTTGCCCACAATTATTAATACATCGTTTCCTGATCACTAATATATTTCGCTTTAACACTTTTTAGTCTTCTAATTAATTATAGCAAAAAATCAATATAACTCGCTTTAAGCCCGGCCTTAACCTCTAAGTTTTGCTCGCGTAAGCCTTTAAAGCCAAGTGCTCACTACGATTGATACTGCACGTTATCGGAGTCAGCTGGGCCCTAAGTCTGTAACTTTGACAAAAACTGAACCATGCCAGTGCAAGTCAAGTTCCATTCGACTCACAGATGGTCAAATATCCATATTCTCTAAAATTCACATTAAATCAGTCTCGGCCAAATAAAGATTGATTCAGTAATGAGCCGAGACGGTTTACAGATTACCAAAACCGTGAAAAGTTATGATTCGAATTTCAATTTGAGTTACAGACTCGGGGTCCGTGTTGATAAATCCGGTATACATATATCGTAATGGGCGTTTAGCATTAGATTTTTACGCGTTGAAGAATTCATATGTATAGACGGTTAGTAGCAACTTTAACTATAAGGAAATAATAAAAAATTTGACAAAAGTATAACTTTAGTTACTCTTTAAGTTCACATTTCTACTAATGGCCAGTTAGTAATTCATTAACTTACTATCGGTAGAAAATTGACATTACATGTATGGTGTATATATAAAATTGTAGCCGATAGTAAAACTACTGATAAGTTGGTAAGATATAGGAACCGGATATAAATCGTCTTCTTTTTTATTTTTTTAAACTATATTTATCATAACTAATCATAATTAATATAAGTTTTACCTGCATGTAATAGGAAATTTTATAAGCTACTCGCATTTTAGACATAATAATTAGTCTATTTACAACAGAATATTTTTTACTAATTTTGGTAATAAGCACAAAAGTTTTCCAAAACCTAAAAATAAGTTATAATTTATTCGGCTTAAAAATATATTTAAAGTAACAATCTTCAAATACTTTTCATTTCTAACCAAGTGTTGACGATTACTGTAATAACTAAAATGTTTCTCACGTCATTATTTCTGCTCGGCAAAGCGATCGATGTCCCAAGAATGATACTCTGTATCCCGGAACGTTATCGAAGCTGATTTCTATTCGCGAATTAGTTATCTCTTTCGTTCGATGATGATAAGAGCGAGATGGGAGTAGGATTATTCAGCGTATGTCAGCACTTAAATCGCAAGTGGTAGAGTTGCGGCACGAGCGCGTGTCGACGGCCTCAGCCAAGGCCCGCACGGTCAGGGACACGCTATCTACTTGCGATTGCCGCTCAATTGTGTTTATCATATAGGCAATTTGTATGGTAGTTATTTTTGTTATGTACAAAGAACATACGATATCTTATATAACCATTACCGACTCACGGAGTTGGAGGATTTTAACTTAATAATTTAGTTCAATGTTATTGCGAAGACACTGGTGTAAGATAAAAGTCTTATTGTTAAATGATTTGTATAATATAAATTAAATTGAAAAACGTTCACTAATTTCTAGAAACATTCGCAATAAAAATAACTTTTTCATTACCAATTTATACAAGGACACTTTAAAATAGGTATCTTTCTAGAAACAGGTATGTGAAATAGTGAACTTGTTAATTATTAAACAATAATAATAGCCTAGAAGGAGGAAGTGTATATTTTTGTTATAAGTAAACAAACTACGCATAAGCTATTTTAACACACAATGCCAAAAGACAATTATTTCCTGATCAGTTCGATTATTTTTCTCGTCAGGCGACTATCTAAAGAAAGGACTTGTGTTAAATTAGCGAGATTGGTGATGCAGACGGTATTGTCAGCTGCAATTACCCGGTTCATGTATGCATATATGCATGCTATGTTGGTTAGACTACATACCCAAGTGCGGAAAGGAGGTGCGTTGAGTTCCTCCCGTCTGGACCCACACCACCGACCCGCCCTGTCTGCAAGGCCCCCTTCGGGCCCCCTTGCACCGCATCCCTTCGCCCCCTCTCGGATGTAATTCACTCTCACTAACCCACTGCAGCACAGTCAATCAGGCATATCGTACCTACTGTCTACCTAATTCAAGGCGATGGCTATGCAAATAGTTCGCATACTTTTTTTTCTTTATTACTCAAGTGAATACAAAAAACTTTAAAATCCCATTTGAACGAAGGTACTTTTAATATGTTATGCATTTAAAAGGTCCAATGCATAAATATAAATTAATTATTTGAGTTACGAAATTAACTACAGAAGTTTTATTGATTTTTATTTGAAAAATGAACTTAACACTTAATATTTATTGGAGTTGAAACCTTGTGTTAAGGCGATAATTCAACACCCAAATTTATTCAATTTCTTTGATCCATCTAATATTTGCATTAGAATGAATGAGACATAATAGGAACATGGTCTTGGATGTGTGAAAATTTTATGAAAAATATTTATGGTTTGCATATAATAAAATGTTCCTAAAAATTAATTCATTATTTGGACTCTTAATCTTTGCCATCGATATGTTACGGGCACTTTGAAAAATCCGGTCACTACGAATAATGACCGGTCTTTATACATCAGGCCCGTAGCAAGTGGGCAATAAAACTGCTTAATTTATAACTTTTCTCGGTCAGTATGAATAATGACAATCTTATCTTGGGCAATATAATAAAACACAGATGAAGTGTAGTTTTTTTGTTTAATATATGAGGTTAGGGTAAAATTATATAGCACTTTTATTTATTACTTGAGATATGAAATGAATTATGAGTAGTTACAAAAAAATAACCACGCGGGAGCGAAGCGAAACGAAGCTCCTGTCTTAGCTTTCTAACCTTTATAAAAAAATTCGGATCTGTTCATAAAAAATAAAAGTGTCACATAACTATAACGCATCCTTAAATGAGTTAAACTTACATAATTTTTGTTGGAAGGTAACCGACTTTATCACATTATCCGGCTAGAAGTAGGTTTATACTGCCCGGTCCAAGTGATAAATTCAAGTTATCTCAAACCATGATTTTTTAAAGGGACCACGGGCCGTGGGGCATTATTAACGTGGGCAGGCCAAGGTAATTAATTTATCAACTTGACTGACGCTCTCGGATATTATTCATAATGATCGGTCCATATTAATAATGCCCGATTAATCAAATTGCCCGAAACCGATACATCAATTGAAACCAAATATTATAAACAAAAATATATGTTTATATTGATAATAACTATGCTACATAGCTATAGGTAATTATCCTGATGGTTACTGTATGCAATAAGAATGTAAAAGTAGTATATAGTGTAAAGTTCTCCTAAGAACTGAAAAATGGAACGCATTTTGTCGTTAAAATAATCAAATTTGTTGTTCATTTTGAGGGAATGCGAAAAGAGGAATCTTCTTAGTGTTTTTGCTATCACTTCTACTTGTAATTACTAGAACCTGCACCTGAAAATCTGCCTAACGGTGTGTACTTCCACGTTAGGGTTCGATTTCACATAGCATTGAAATGAAACCCGGGTGACTTAGCCTTTGAACCACTACAGCTCAGACTACGCCTACGCTGGCTTTCACTTTAAATAATAAAATGGAAATGTCCGGATTATGATTAGGAGATAAGTTCACAATACAATACTTTTATTTAAAAACCTTAGCATTTTAATCAATTAATTGGATAAGACACCAAGCTTAATTTGAGAGAGGTATCTTCGATTGCATCAGAATTATTATATAGTGCTTTTAAAGTAAATCATAATTCCTACTGATGAATTAATGTTGGTAAAATAATTACATATTTCTAACAATTAATCGTAAATGGTTACGATACTAAAGAAAAACTTTCAACTTTTATAATTAATGTTGAGATACAAGACCCTGTCTACATTTTTTTCTTCTAATTATACTATAGATTACAGAATACCTCGCGGATCTGTATCCAGTACAATACTATGTATTTTTTGAATAAAATGTATGATACATTTTATTTGGTTGATTAACAGCTAATAGTTATCATAAATATCGGTTATTTCGTTTTTTTTCGGTTAATTCCATATAAATTCCATACAGTACACAAATCTGTAATTAGATATAAAATAATTTATTATTAAAAATATAATTTAACTACATCTACCTAGTAAAATTAATAGGAAACTTTTGCGTAAAATTTTAATACATTTTTCTTGTATATTTCTATATATGCGACGGTGCATTAAGTAAAAACGGTCTGTGGTCTCTTTTTAAAGCGTCTGCAAGTCGATGGTGAAAGCGTCAGGGCAGCAAGGGGGTACGGGACACGGGGGGAAGGACATTGAGGGGAAGTGCCCCCATGTCTAGACTGGGTCGGTAGTTTTCCGGGATTCAGCCGGCTTTGGCTGCAGTCTGCTCACCCACTCACTGCATTGTATACAGTTACAGATATAGCCTCTAGTATGTATTACATATGTGCTTAGGTAGGGACTTTTGAGGACCCTCGTCGCCACAGCCGCAGTTTTTTTTTCTTTTCTTATTATACGTTTGATGTAGTGGCTATAATGAAATAGCTTCGGTAAATGGAGTAAGTTTCGCTTAGCCAATCGATTTATTGTCATGTAAAAAGAGTTTTTAATAAGGGCCGTGAAAAATAATTAATAATACATGTTCCATGCTAAAACAAAATTTTGTAATAATTTTACAGCTACATCTTGAAGTAAAATAATTATTGTTTATATAAAAAGTTACTACCGGCATACACGTATTACAGGATATTATGCATATTTTATATATTTTTCATCATTAATAAATTAGTTTCCTAATTTAAGCAGCTCGCAATTTTCAGTAAAAATTAAGCAATAATTCTAATTTTTTTGTAACAAATCAAAATCATTGACGGTTTCAAGATTTTTTATAAGTATGAAGAAATAACTTTATTTATCACAATATAAAAGTCATTTCCGTGGACACTATCCTATTTTTTATGATATAAAGGTTACGATGGAGGATATAAAGGATAAGGAAGGATAAAACTAATGTAAATGTAATGTATTTTTCTCGTATAAATTACTAGATCACTAGTATGCTTTGCATCATGTTGTATTCTTTGAAAAGAATGACAGTCATTCTTCTTTAACACGCATTCAACTCAAGGCAAAACGATTTCGCCTAGATGTCTCGTCTGCTTCAATTCAGTAGAGCTGTGCATCGCCAGCTACAATAGTCTCATGTTGCAAGCCAAACAACTCATTCAAACTTCACAAATAGGTATGCCTATGAGGTATTAACAATAGGCAGTTTCCTAGTAACAAACCATTGTGATTTGAGCCTACACTTACGTATTACGAGTAACTTAGAAACGAAGAAACTTAGTACATAAAAAACTTTTCAGTAAAGTATGCAAAAACTGAATCATACAGTTCTATTAAATTGCATAAATTTGGTTTAAACCGCAGAAATTAAAGGAAGCAATGAAAATTTAATGACATTGAATGATTCCATTTTCTGTTTATATTAATCACTTTGACAATCATCCAACTTGAAAGACAAAACTGAACCGTGTAATATCAATTTTGGATTATGTATTTCAACAAGTTGATAAAACACTCTGTCGCATTGATCTTAGTAAAATCATAGCCGTCTTTATTCATTGCCAGTCAGAATTTTTGCAGTGCCATGGCTGTAAAACGGTGTAGACTTTAAAAAAATGCAATACTTCGTGATGCCGTAGGGTAATGGAAACTTCTTCTGAATGGCAATTGAAATATATAACGTATATATTATTGCATACTGTTTAAAATACTTGAAACGTACCTTTTAGGTTTCTAATGTGAAAAGATTTTATAAAAATATTTATCAGATATAAAGTATGCTACCCAATTTAAAGTTCTACCGAATTAGTTAAATGGAAATGCGTGTCTCGAAATAGTGAGCTAATTGTAATGTATTTCATAACACGGCGGTGTGAAGGGTCGTGAGGCGCGGTATATTTAGCAGGGTGCGCGCGGGTGGTGCGGGGCGGGGAGCGCGACGCGGGGAGGGTGGCGGCGCCGGTGACGCGGAAGCGTAGGGCGGGCGGAGGGCGATGACCGTGAACGTGGGGCGAGATCGATCCACGTCGCCGCTGCCACAGCCATACCCTCGCGCAACGAGAAAGTGTATGCCTTCGCATCGCCTTGCGCTTTGCACTTGCCACTCTCTTATTATTTATCCGTTTTAAATAAAATAAATAGATAAGTAAATTTTAACTTTGAACCACCATCACAATTTTTTATTTATTTAATGAGTTCTGCAGACAGACAGACGGTCTACCTGATGGAAATCTGTTATCATCGCCTATGGAGCTTTGTAACACTGAAGGCGCTACCATTCTCTAAAGGGACCTGAAACCGGGCCTGTAATGCCGGAACACAACTGAAGATTATATGGTGGCATACCCTAGACGGAAAATACTCTACCACCAGGTTCTGGATTGTTTTGTCACCTCTTTCGACAAATAAAATACGAATTGGTATCATTTCTCCGTTTCTGCACGGATATAGTTTTTCAAAATTCAAATTACATGCCTACATACATACAGTCACTTGAAATTTAGTTACAATTTACTTATATTTAATACGTCTAAAACAGCCGTTAAGTCAATGCTAGTTAAAGAAACTTTTTCAAACGTTGAGGGTTTTCATGAGATTAAAGCAGCGTATTTTAGGCTAAAGCTTCTTTTTAATGTATCAAATTAACCATGTTTTATAAGACAGCGTAATACAACAGATTTATTATTTCCTATATATAGATCACGCCGTAATACTGAAAATACAAAGATTTATAGACATTGTACTTGTATGGTTCTGTATGGAAAATTCATATCCTAAGGAATAAAATGCATCAATCAATCTTATTGAAAGAGGCGAATGTGTACTTTTCAAAATATTTCTTAATATAGAAAGATATAAAATGTTTATAAATGTATTTTTTAATCAGTTTTATTTTAGGCGCTCGAGTTCCGCTTTCCTATACTTTCTGTTGCTCATTGTTGAATCATTGACCATATTTTTAATACCCACCGAAAATCGTAAAGAATAAACATCGAAATGTCATTCGTGTGTAAGTTAAAATGTATGTACAACAGCTAAAGTTTTAAATAAATTTAATTCAATTTTCCAAGGTTAAAATACAAACGCTTCTTTATTCTTGAACATTGCGTTAGAAATTTGCTTTTTCCGCATCGCCTAAAGTCATGACGAATATTGGAGTTAGTGGGGTCCCGGTCAGGAGGGTAGCTCAGCAATGAATGTTCGCTGCGTACTGCATATGCGTCACGATCTCGAACGTCTCGGGAAAACCTCCCCCAATCTTTGTCATCACATCTGAATAAATCAGAGGGCTTAAAGTGGTCGCCTTTGTAGAATCGCTTAGTAAAATTGACACGTATCTGGATATATAGGTAGTTGTAATAAAGACAAAAAATATGGTTTCATTTTATGTAGATTTTTATCATGCTCGTCATAAATATCTGCGAAAACGACCTCTTTAGGCCCTCAGAAATACTATCGATTTCATGTTAATATAATTATTTAGTTTTGATTTAACCTCTTGACGTTTATTTAATTTTTACAATATATCTTGACATTCTGGTAATGCTCGGGCTCCATCTGGATTAATGTTATAATTAAATTTAAAATAACGCTGTTAATCGGTAGCGACGTAAGTGTATATCAATATATGTCAATATTTAACTTTTATTATGGAGTTTTCTCAGGAGCTGTTTGGTTTGATACCTACGTCGCCATTTAACCACTGCACTGCTCGCCGGCGATTCGAATTTCATACACACTTCCTTGACACCTGGAAGTTATCACAATTACGTGAGCGATTTCCCAGAGCGTTACAATATGGGCTCTTCAAAAAGAGCGTAAACATATTTTTAGAGTCTCAACGAGGTAGGCAACGCATCGGCTCCCTTAGTGTTGCAGATGTCTATGGGCAACGGTAACAACTTACCATCAAGTGAACCCGTCTGCCAGTTTGCCTATAAGCAAACATTAAAAAAAACATAATTAATAACAATATCCCATCACAAATAACGATGTTTCATAATTCGCATATTCCTATTAGTGACCAAGTCAAGAATCTCGGCGTAATCATCGACAAGGAACTGTGTTGGCGACCCCACATTACAGAGTTAAGTCGCAAGATCTTTGCATCCTATGCCTCACTCAGAGGACTAAAAAAAATCCTTCCAACCGCCACTAAGATTTCGCTTGTTCAAGCAATTTTACTACCTATCCTTGACTATGCGGATGCTTGTTATCTTAATATCACCCAAGAGCAACTCATCAAACTTGAGCGTCTCCAAAATGTTTGTATTAGATTCATATTTGAATTAAAAAAATATGATCACATTTCTGAATATCGAAAAAAACTCAAGTGGCTGCCAATCTCACTTCGCCGGAGTGCTCATCTTCTACATTTATTATATCGTACTCTATTTATACCCTATACTCCTCCTTACCTTAAGGAATGTTTCAACTTCCTTCATACATCACACACCTTCGATTTGCGCTCCTCTAATAACCTCCTGTTAAAGGCACCTGCACATTCTTCAACATTTTACTCCAAATCCTTCGCTGTGCAGGCTGTCTACCTTTGGAACTCTTTACCCGTAGATGTTAGAAAAGCTAAATCACTTGCCATATTTAAAAAATCTGTCAAAAACCATTACCTTAGCTTATAAAAAGATATATATTTTTCTATTCTTCTTTCTTAACTTAGCTGTTTACTGTCCACATGTACTGTTCCTTCTTTTTATTTTACTTGTTTTTAATTTAATTATACCTAGACGTAAGTAGTTAATAAGTGTCCTCTCGGTCAGGTTGCCTGGAAGAGATCGCTTTAAGCGATAAGGCCGCCTTTTGTTTTGCCGTTAAATTATTATAATTATTTGTTCTGTAATTGTTTATTTTGGTGAACAATAAAGTGTTTTCTATTCTATTCTATTCTATTCTATAACGCATTAAATGCTTTGCTACATCTGCGTGAAATGGTAACTAACGCTAACACTATCCCATATGGATCAATAACATTACCAAGACTTTGAAGACCTTTATGTCACATTCAGTGCAAGACATTGTTATTTTCCTGTTTTACAGGCAAATGAATTAGTCAATAAATCCGTTGACAGATGTCTTTTAAATATAAAAGATTTAAAATAAAACAAAAAAATTAGACACTAACGTTTAAAACAGTATCTAGAATACCTTAGATCCTTAATAAAAAATGAGGTGATATTTTTTAACATGGCCAATTTGAACAAGAAATATGGGGGCGTTAAAATAATTTTACAAAGCGGTAGCAGTCTGACCAAGTTTAGCCTTTTAATTAACCAAGGTGAATTAAGTCAATAATATAGGTTTACAAACAGAATAAATCTCTATATTTGTTTACAAAGAGCCCTTTGAAACTTCCTATAGTTAGAAATAAAATAACAAATTAAAATTGTGACTCATTAAAATGTTGATTGGCAACGCGAGACCTTGCTGGTATTTGATCTCTCAGATGTCTGATGTATTTTAAAATATTTTCGTAGATCTTGGTGCCAACTTCCTACTCTTTGTACGATAACCAATCAGCAGGGTTAAGAAGGAAAGTAACGACTAGATGGATGCAAAATAGTGTTTTCAAGACTATTCTGAAAGCGACTTAACTTTAAAATCGCCTAACGAGCTTATATTCATACAAAAGAAGATGTCGACAATACTATAAATAATTAATTGTACATGGTTCAAAATTCGTTAGCTATTTTGGCAAAAATAGAATCCAAAATCCTTATATCCGCGATGTCCGTGTGTACGTCACTGGCATTTTACTCGAAAACTGCTTGTTCTATAGGGATGAAATTTTGAATAATGAAGTGGAAAATTCTGAAAAAATCATGGTAGTCATAGAATAGTTTCTGCAAAATTTCTGGGATATTTACGATTAAATACTTTTTTGGTTTTCGTTGTCCAATATTTAAAAAAAAAACAATGGATATGCGTCCCGTAACTTAATTATTTTCATATTTGTTTAGCTATTCACATACTTGGGTATGAATCAATGGGGATTGTTCACTTTTTTTCAATCTGGCTATTTGAAAAACCATTTCGAGGAATAGTGTCCCTAATCATTTCTGTCTAGTTAAAATTCCAAAAAACGCACGATCTTCTTGTATTTTGTAAGAAATGCGTTTGACCTTTATTTGACCTTACTAAATCCAATCAGGTGGGCCACCTGCCTGTTTGCCTGCTTCAGGTGTTAAAAAAAATCTAGCTGTACATTATTTGATTTAAGTTATGTAACATGGATTTTCCCTAAAGACTACTTTAAAAAATTTAACGATAACTATAGAAAATAATAATGGTTAAACACGAAAAATTATAAGCTTAGCGACAAAATACACTAAAATGATCACGATACGTAATGAGTAATGACAGTGATAGTTAAATAAGTAGCACAGATTACTATGATTAGATATAGATAAAACTTGCTTTGATTATTTTTGTTTTCTAGGCAAAGAAATCAATGTAAACTTGTGCCTTATGACGTCATCGGAGAAATAACTTTAAAATCGAATTATAAAAAAACTAACGCTTAAAATACAAAAATATTCAAATTAGTATCTTAAAATACCCTATTTTACGTAATAAACATATAAAATCAGAGGGTAATTTTTTGTGAACAATCCCCATTGTCATATGAACATTGATATTTTGTGTTAAATTTCCATAATAGGAATTATCATTGGGTACTTTTATGTAAGTGATATAATTCCTTCGGGACATTTTATTTGTGCTGGAATGGAGAATGAATACAATTTCCATCAGGTGGGCTGTCTACCCGTCTGCTGAACTGAAGCATAAAAAAATATTAACTCAAATTTCGCGTGAGTAAGATCGGTCTTTAATATACCGTAAGAGGATTAAGTCAAAATAAATGTAAAAAATTAATCGTCCAATCTCCTTCATTCTTTAAATGAGATCTTATTTAACAATATCTATATGTTTGGGTTTAGTAGTGCGTGTGCAGCAGGGGCGCCAGGGAGTCACGGGGTAGGTGAATGTCGGGCAAGGGCGGCATGAGTCACAACACACCGATCAATACTGCAAGGGAATGCGACGATGCCGGTGCACACAGACACCTTAATCTATACAAATTAAATTAATATCGGTAACTATGATTTCAAAATAAATGCCGAAATTTAAATAAACCCTACTATTGATACGATACACAATCATACACAGCCAGTCCATTTTTTTTTGTCTGCTTGTCTGAATTTTTGTCGCGAGTAATCACCGAAATGAGTAAGCGGATTTCAGTTATAATTTTAGGAATAAATGCAGCATTTTATCTTTAATTATTGTGTATAATTCATTTCGATATCTTGCTGAGTTCAGAAGATAGATGACAGTTAAATCAGTTTTATCACGCTACAAAACATCGCGGTCTCATAGATTTTGCATAAGCTTACAAAACTGATATTATAATCTTGTACAAGTAAAAGGTGTTAAATAGCGCATTTTTTTCAGAAAGTAATTAAAAGTATTTTTAACATATAGTATTTTTGAAGTTATACTTCTTTTGGCGCGTTAGGGAAAAATTTAACTGAAGTTACTATAGTCAACATTTTAGTTTTTCTATTGTTAGTGTCGTTTTTTCTACAAACGTAGAATAAGCCGAAAGATAAAAATTTTGAAAAGATTTTTATTTTGTTATGCCAAAGAAGGATAACTTCTAACGCGTGTACATAAGTACATTCACACTTTTATTTTAAGCTATTGCATAGCTTTTATCGCGGGCTTTGAGCGCGGCGACCGAATCAAGAAATTCCCTAACGAAAATAAAACCTAGCACCCCCCACTCCGCCTACCATGTAGCTCGGCCGAGCGTTCGCTTAACGTGTATGTATGTGGTACGACTGTACGAAGCTCGCACGGATCGAGACGAGCTGCTCCGAAATCGGACGAATACGTAAGCAGCTGTTTGTGAGAAAGTATATGGGTGTATAGATATCTATCATATCTTTGTAATGCCACACTCACCGCATGTGCGCCCCGTAAATATACATGTAGGTCATTGTAGGTATATATGTATACATATGTGATTTGTTTTCTTATCGGTCACCACGCTCAAAAAGTGTAACTTGAATTAATATCAAAGAAAAAAAAATACTGCATAAATAAAAAATAAATAAATAATTATAATTGCATAAGTTAATAAAAAATGCTATGCAACAGCTTTACCGCGGCAGTCCCCGAGTGCCACAAGGAGTTTTTTTAAGTTTTCGCGACTAGTAGATAATAATAATAATTAAAACTAAGTTTTAACGGTTAAGCACGGCATTTAATTTAATTTTAATTTCGACGTTTCATACATTATTTACTAGCCGTGATCATGAAAGACAAAGAAGTCAAGCGTCAATGAGTAATGTTTAACTTATTATTTAGCCTACCCCCAACTTCTTCATTTTTTTATAACTATTTCCTACTATTATACTATTATTACTATTTACTCTATGGGTGTCTAATCTAATTTTCCACCGTTTCGCTATAATTTTAAAGTAAAACGATAAAATAATAATATAAGCTATTATTACATGAATAGTGAAGTAAAATAAAATAAAATCAATCTTAAAATAGACAGATAACTTTTTATTGTACACCAATACAAAAATGAACTTATAGACTAAAACTAATACCTAGAAAAATATATAAATATTTATAGATGAATATATATATGTACATACATTTAACTTTATCATATTTCATTAACAGCTAATATTTTCTTATTATTGTTTTAAGTATCGGTAGCAATTTTGCTTGTCTGATAGCAACAGGCAGCGCGTTCCAAAGACGTATTATAATATAGCCTTGACAGTAAAAGAATTGTTGTAGGAAGTTGAACTGCGCAGAGTGTAGTTTCAATTTGTGGCGGGTTCCTATATCTTATTATTAATTCACTTGTTCTACCATCGGTCGAATTTTGAACTTGTATGGAGCTTATGTCAAATTTTAATCGATGGTAAGACAAATGAACGGTCAGTAAGACATAGGAACCGTGCATCAGTGGGCGGGCGTAAACTATAGGAACACGAAATAAAGTCAAGGCGTTCTTTAAGATAATGAGGACGATTCGGGAAATAAAATACAACCGCAACCACTTGAGTTTTTTTACGGAATTCAGAGATATATACGTAGACCAGATATAAACCTTATATGTACATAAATTTTAGAGACGCTCAAGTTTAGTAAGTAGTTCTTGGGTGAAATCTAGATAGCTGGCGTCAACATAATCAAGAATAGAAAGTAATAGGGACACTGGTACCTTAATTTTGGTGGTAATGGGAAAGAAATTCAACCTTCCAAGGGATTTGGACGAAAGGAATAGCCACCGACTTCATTTTGTGACACCATGACGAATAATCATCCTCGACATGTACCCGCTGCCGACGGCCACGCAGGTAACTATGAAACCATTCGATTATTGTAGGAGATATATTAAGAGAGCTTGTATATACTGGAAAAATACTTTTATGTACTTTCCTTTAGTTTCAAAAAACAATCTTGAATATGTAGGGGATATAATAGGGGATGAAAAGTTATATGGGCACTCAAGTTAGGGATAAGAATTGAACATTTGGACTTATAGTATAAAAAATATAGTTATGTCTCGTTCGTGTTGTTATCGGTGCACTTGCGTTTTTACTTCATTCAGTATGTAAAAAAATAATGCTGATGAAGTCATCAGTAAACACTTAGTAAGACATGACTATGTTCAATTTTGTTTAAATTTTGTTGAAATGAAACATTTAGAACTTTATGACTTATTACACTGCTATAAAGACTATGATAATAATGAAGTGTTTTTAGAGCTTTTACAAGTAACAACTTTATAAACGTTAATTTAAAAATTTGATAAAACAAGCAACGTAGTAATAAGATTACTTATTATTTATACGATATATGGTATAGTATGATACACGTTACTAAAAGTCAGTTAAATTGTTATCAAATAAACTTAGATCATATGACATGTTTTATCTCAATGCAAATAAAATAATGTAACAAAATTATTTGCATCTTCAGTCCAATTTGAATAATGTCATTTGTCAAGTTTACAAATTATACAACTTAAAGAACGTCAACCTTGCTCTTCGAAAAGGTGATTTTATTAGTCTCTAGTCGCGCCCGATGACTTCACATTAGTTCTACATAATACCTTGTTTGATTTTATATAAACTTTTTGCTTTGTCAATAAACATAATGGCTAACTTAAAACAAGTCTAAGTCGTGGTGGCTTAGTAGCTAACTCATCCATGTTTTATTCCAATAACATTAGTTCGAATAATTATTGTGGAAGCATTTTTATGTATATAACAAAAAATACCCCGTGCTAACAGTGAAGGAAAATGTGAAGATACCTGCATTTCTAGTAAGCCCATGTATGAAATCGACCAATCTGCCTTGAGCAAGCATAACAACTATTGGCCTTACTTATAATCGTTTGTTAAATTTTAAGAAACTGCTCAGCGATTGATTAACGAAAATCTTACCCATAAACTCCTCTTAAGGATAAGAGGTGGTGGTAAAGTAACTCATTACTGTCAAAAATAACCAACATCGAGAGGTAGTTTACGTGACTGCTAAGAGGCAAGATGGCAAGATTTATTTGAAACAGCCATTGATTAGGGGCTTAAGAGTCTCTTATTTAAGAGATGGCTAATCCTTTCTTAACGAGATTATTATAAGTAAGGCCCTAAACCATTTGCTCTCTTAAAACCTCAGAGGTTTGGCCCAGCCATTACTGCCATGAGAGCGGTATGGGCTGTAACTCAAAAATATATTTTCAAGAAGTAGAACACGAAATCTTCCCGTTCAAACATAGAATATAAATTGTAATTGGTATATATTTGCCAGTAGCACGTAAAATATATCTACTAATGCCATAAATATAGTTCCTAGACATCCAAACACTGTGTACAATATGATGTTCGTCATTGCTGAGTATAGATCACATTAATTTTATATCGGTTGATAGCTGAACGTCTATTTCGATTCCGCTCTCTATAAACATAACCATCGTATCGTATCATAGTGGAATGTTGAAAAAATTTCAATCTTTAATGTTTGAAGGAGTATCAGATTATACAACGATTTGTCTATATAGATTACTGTTTCTTCTAGAAAATATTTTTCAGCATAATAACGGTTCGAGCCTCCTTTATAGAGGAATGACTGTATGTATACCGCGACGGTTGTTCAAGGCGAATTGATTATTTAGAAGTGTAGATTTCATCACGTTCCTTTCACTGTCAGCACGCGGTAATTATAACAACATGTATATTATAGGTCAGAAAAATTGTCTTCGAACCCGGGTTACTAGAACAAGATGCGAATGCGTTAACCACTAAGTTAGCACGACTATAGAAAATTATCAATTATCGAAAATAAATTAATATAATTCATAGTGATAGTGGTATGTACTTTCGTTCTATACAATTGAGCACGTCTGCTCAGTTTCTCGCTTCAATATAGATATTGAAGATTAGCTTAAATATATCACAATTTTACAACAGCAATAAAAAAACCTTTTATCTTTGATATACATATCTAGGTGCAAATATGGACAACACAAGAATATAGGTATAGCTCTGTTGTTTTAAGTAGGAGAAATCAGAAAAAGAAGCAATTAGTCAAAAAAAATCAGATAGCTCTTGGTAGACTTAGTTGGCCGTTGATTTGTCTCTATATACATATTTATGTGTGTCTGGGTGTAGATAGATAATTACGTTAATAAAATGTTCATATCAAAAGCGCCTATCTAAATTTAATTATATCTACATATAATTGTGTAATTATCGCCGAAATATTGCGCAGTTATTAGTCAAGGTTATTGAAGTAAGTTACAAATATTCCAAACTTAGCTAAGGGATAATTCGGAGGATTTATAAAGTAAACTCAGATGACCTTTGCGTTATCAAGAATATCTTGCAATGAATCATATTAACAAAATGTGTATACAAAACGTTTGGCACATGAATGCACACGTGACTGCGGGTATTCGTGACGATAAATTAGATAACTACGAGACGACCCAAACATATTGGATAATGTTTATATTATCAGTATCACAGTAAAGTAGATTGCTTTGTTGTGCACTGGCATTTGTTTATAAACATACTTTTACTTATGCCATACCGAATAAAGTGCATACGTACTTCGTTCGCGGGGAACTTGAACTGACTTTATATTCATGCTACCACTAGGATGCCGGGCCCACGCCTGGCAGATGTTGTCCTATCCTGAAAAAATATAAAAATCTAAAAGCCCACCGGGTCCAATTGTGAAAACAAACCGTTCAAGAGACCACTTAAACACACAAATAAATTCATCAAAATCCTGTAACCCGACTCCAGCGGCAGCTACCAGAACTAATTACATCTCTAAACCATCCCGGGACCCACTCTAACACTTAAAAAAATCATCAAGCAGGATCCAGCGGTTTCAGAGGATTTTAGTGACATATACATAAAGATTATCTTCTCAATCCTGTAATATATCGAAACTAATCACACATGTTCTAAGATAACTTTGATGTTTTAATCTAATGAGAGCTTTGAGAAGTGTATTTGTGCTCGTATATCTGAGGTTAAATCAAGCGATATGCTAAGGAACAGTGTGATAAAGGAACGCTGTAGATTGACAGAAGATGTCATTAACAAGAGTTGGAAAAGAATATAGGATATAGAAGAATCCATGAAAGTTGACTGACAAGTTAAGTGATAACAGTGTGAATGGTAGAGTTGCTGAGTGTGATTGTAGGTCAGAATGTATTTTTTACGATCAAATCACTGTGCTTTCAACAATGATCAGGTTAAAAGCACCTATAATAAAAAGTAGTAGTGTAGAAAGTGTATGTTAAGATCAAAGCAACTGGAGATACACCATCTCTATCTAGCCTTATGATCTTTCGGGTTACAAAAATTGAGTGCTAAGACCTTCTACGTTACTAATGTCTGTAGTCTGCTGATACTAAAACCAACAGCTTTTTTTATAGTAAATTGTATCCAAAATTCCTAGAATAAAACAGCGGAATGATGAATTGGATACTATTCCTATTTATCACCTTAAATTCGGCAAACCCTAAAAAGTTATTTTCGCCTAGAAAATAGCTATAACATCTTGGTATTCTAGAAGTATCTTATAGATGTGATAATACGTATGTTGTTTATTACACTTTGGACTGGCTGTTCCGCCATAATGCTTGCGTGTGTTTTGTGGCATTGAGCACTAATAATAATCGGTGAACTTGACATTGAGAGCGGAGGCTCGTCATCGTAACAAGATTCGCCATCTCTTCCGCACTATGCCGCCGAGCTGGCGTGAAAATGGGATAGATAACATTATCTTTCGACGTTCACGACTGTTTGTAGGTCAGTCGTGTATTTGTTCCGGACGATAGTCCGAAAGTCGGCTGGAGGTGATATTACGTATATAGTTATTTACATTAGAAACAAACATGATTTAAGCAAATTTAATCAAACCTGTTGATGTACTTGGTACCTGTAGCCTTCGCAAGACTTGCAAATTGGTATAGAAGATCTTGTTCTTATATATTACTAGCTATGCCCGCACCTTCGTTTGCACGGGATTAACAATTACATTTTAGATTATTTAAGCAATGTATATTATAAGTAATTATTACAATTACCACGTGCCAATAACGGTGAAGGAAACATCTTGGTGTAACCTGCACATCGAGATAGCGGATGTGTCAAACCTATCAAGCCGCCTTGGACAAGCGTGGCGGGTGTACTGTCCGTTCCTCCTATAATGGGAGGCCTGAGCCTAGCAGTGGGACATTTATGGGCTGTTATTATATAAGCAATGTATTTATAAGTGATAGTCTATACGTTATTCTGATGCATAAGCTATATTACTGTTAAGTTTCATGAAAATCCGTTCAGTAGTTTTTGCGTTAAAGTGTAAAAACATTTAATCTCAAAATCTTTCTTATATACAATATTATTGAGATGTACGTCTATACAGAGTTTGGTATTTATTTATTTATGGAAAACCTACAGCTAAAACATTTGGTTAGATATCTAAAATTATTACAAGAAAGCCAATGACAGGTTTTCACGGATAAGATATAGCTTAAAAGTAACATGCAAATATAAAAAAACATTAAGAAGGCACCGAGAAGTCTAATCACTGTTGAAAAATTTCAGGCTTAGACACCGCTTGGCTCCTGAAATACTGATTGAAAATGGGTCGATATGATTGTATTTAGTTACATTATTTAAATAGTTACTTGCTCGCACTAAAAATGAATTTTGTCTATAATTAGTAGAACTTAAAGGTACATTTATGGGTTAATTGAAACGTATAGATTTCGAAGGAATATTAAAATGGACTTTACTTAGGAGATGTGGACAATCAATATCAGAGGCGATAATCTTTTGAAGTAGTAAAAAGTCAGCATATTACGTCGGTCTTTCAGTGGCAATAGGTGAAACTTTTTACAGAGATCAAAATACATATCACCAGTGTATTGGATCTTTTCCCTGTAACATAAATACCGAATAAAACGCTTTTGTACACTTTCAATGCGGTCAATATATTTAAGATACCGTGGGTTCCATATATGAGATGCATATTCAAGATGAGATCTGACATAGGTACAGTATAAAATTTTGAGTGTTTTTATCTCATTAAAGGAGTTAGATATTCTTAAAATGAAACCAAGGGACTTGGAAGCTTTATTGACTATTTTATTGATATGAACGTCAAATGTTAACTTGCTATAGTGGTACACGCCCAGATCACGGATTTCGCTAGCCTTCGTTAACACCTGACCCGATAGGGTATAATGGGTTAGGATGACATTCTCTTTTCGCGTGAACGTCACGAGGGAGCATTTGAGGGGATTAAGATCGAGTTGGTTGACGGCACAGTAATGTTCCAGGTGCAGTAGGTCTTGCTGAAGAGCATGCATATCCTCCACTGAAGATGTGGTTGAAAAAATTTTCATATCGTCACCGAAACACAGTAATCTGGATGTTCTCAAACAGTGTTCTATATCGTTGACGTAGATAATAAAAAGCAAAGGTCCAAGCAAAGAGCCCTGCGGGACGCCGCTCGGGATCTTGACCCAACTCGATATGTAATTATTTAATACGACAGCTTGCGATCGATTGTCAATATATGATGAAAATCATCTTAGCAGATCTCCTCGAATACCGATATTTTCAAGCTTACAGAGAAGAATATTAATGTTAATTCGATCAATGCCTTGCTATAGTCGGTGTAGATGACATCGATTTGGCTCCATGTCTGTCTCTGTCCATATTTATGGTTAAATAGTCATTGAGTAGTATTAGATTCGTAACAGTGGACCTACCTTTCAAAAAACCGTGTTGGTAAGGAATCAAAGCGTTAAATAACGAATGATAAACCTGATTGTAAATAATTCTTTCAAAGACTTTAGCCACGATACAGAGTTTGGATATCGGTCTGTAGTTAATAATTTCAGACTTAGGTCCTTTTTTATGAACAGGCGTTATAAATGCTGACTTCCACAACTCTGGCACTATTCCAGAGGATATAGACTTTTTGAATAGAATTGATAATGGTAAAGCAATAAATGATGCACACTTTATAAGAAATCTGGGTGAAATATTGTCAGCACCAGCCGACTTACTAACATCTAATTTAAGTAATAAAGTCTTTACTTCTACTGGGTTAATAAAAATTGTATTTATATGCCCTGTAATTGTAGGGTTGGAGCTATTTATATATGTATTATGATTAAGGGGATCATTATGAATATTATTTGAACACTTAAAAAAAGTTGATTGAAAGTAAGAAGAAAATGCATTACAGATGGATTCACCACAGTTAATATATTTTCCATCGTATTTTAACGAGCTAGGTATTGCATTTGACTTAGAACGATTTTTTACAAATGCCCAAAATATTTTAGGATTAGTTGCAATTGATTTTTCGGTTAAGCTTAAGTAGTTTTGGTAACACTCAGATTCTAAGATTTATACTCGTTCACGCACTTACTTTGAAAGATAGTTCATCAGATTTATTACCGTATGTTTTGTATTTTCTTAAAAATTTATGTTTTTCCTTAATTACCTTTTTAAGTGAATTGTTATACCATATTGGATAACATTTATTGCTGACAGACTTAGTCGGCACATGTTTGTTTTGAGTATCATAAACAAATTTGTTAAAAAATGATACGGCCTCATCTACTGATAATTCTTACAAACTATTGTTCCAATCTACCTTAGATATATCCGTATTAATGGAGTCAAAGTCACCTTTATCAAATAAATATTTAGTCCGCGGTGCGTGATCAAGCTTGTTATAGTCGACAAAATATGTACTGATTAAAAGCGCAGGATGATACTGGTCAATGGGGACTAAGGGGTCTGAGCATTCTACTACAGAAACATCCTCATTCGATAAAACTAAATCCAAAGTTTTAGCATACTTATTTAGAACCCCATTAAATTGACGTAAATCAAGTATTAATAGTTCATCCGTAAATAAAAGCTCATCTGAATTGGAAATATTAGTCGGTATTACATAGAGGTTTCATAATATTAAAAAAAATATGTTTTTGTGTTAATCAAATTTTGTTTACTGTGTATTCTGCAAACACAATCACTGCAAAGTGGTCATAATGAAAAAAAATACTTACGTCTATTAAAGTTAATCATTCATACCTTTGTTTTGCTGCTATTGACGTAATGCAAAAAGTAAAAAAAACTTAGTATTTGTCTACCACATTATAAATATACTGAGTAGAGGTTTTTTTGAGAATAATTGTTTTTGCATTACTTTTTACTCATTTTATTTAATACTTATCTTTTTACCTAAAGTCATGGAAGAAAAATTGTAAGCACAACAATCCCAGCACTTCAAAGTGATGCTTTGATTTGACAATTTCACTGTGTGAAGTAATGATGATGTATCGAATGTTCGTCATTTTACATACAATAGACAGTATTTGATTTAAATTAAAGTAGATATTTTGTTTCAATATAAAATTGAGAATAAGTTTTTTATGAATCTAATATAAAGGCTGCACCATGACTACGTTCCATTTCGCAACGTGCAGGAACGGAGAAAGAATACAATTTCCTGCGGCCGGGCGGCCTGTCGTAAGAGGCGACAAAACAACCCACAGCCAGGTAGGGCATTTGCCCGACTGGATGGCTACCACCCCTGGTCTAAAGTATGTCGCCATAGCAACCTTGAGTTGTGTTTCGGCATTAGTGACCAGGTTCCAGTCTCCCTTAAGAGTGCAGCAGCGCATTTGTAGCACCTTTGGTGTTGCAAATATCCATAGACTATGGTAACCGCTTTGCATCAAGTGAGCCGTCTGCCTGTCTGCTGAACTCATGCAATAAAAAAAGGGACTCACAACGACCACGTTCAAGACCGCGATTTATTCCGTTCCACGTGTTTGCCGGCGTTACAATCGTAAAACCAAGTGGAACGGCTATTCGACTCACCTCTTGACATGGGTCGTTGTGAGCATTGTGTGATCGAAAAATGATGACGTCATTAATGACGTTTTCGCCACGATCATAACGCTCGCGGTCGCCAGGTGGAATGGCTAACTGAGGTATTTATGGCATTGTGAGCTACTAATGGAACGCCCTGCAAGCCGTATAAAATATTGGTTGAAATTCTAGTGACCCTTTATTTATATCTAACGCTAGAAAAGTACGAAATACGGCACCTTCAATATTCTTTTTCTTCAAATATGTTGTTTCTTTCTTTCTTTATTTTTTCTTCTCACCTTCTTTTTTAAAGAAAAATGTTACAAGATTATACAAACGATTACATTGCCAAACTGCAACGCAGTTTGTCGGCAACGTTCTCGTGGATCATATTAAATTATAGCTTATAACTTCTGTTTTAGGCATACACTTTTTATGTAAATTGTCATCATTAAGTTAATATATATTAAATTAACTTAAATGATTCGATTAACCGTTGTTTGTATTGTATTGCGATTTTGATTCTTCGTATTTTGTATTAATTATCCTTTTCTATTAAAATTAGTGCTCGTTGTGGTCGAAAAAAAGGAAAATAATAAGTATTTTTACGTACCGTAAAATGGGGGGGAATAGGGTCTAGGGGATGAATTGGGACAAAACTCAAGTTTTATTTGCGACCTTATATACACATTTATGTTACGTGTTACACTTTGTGGTAGGATTTAAATTTGAAGCTTGCAATATTTTTTCTAAAATCCGGCAACACTCAGTTATCCTGTCATAAGTATTAAAAAAAACCTACTTCAAAACATTGGGTCAAAGTTGTGTGAAATTTGTATTGTAGGTACCTGTAGTATGAAAGTGTCAGCCCTAGCGAAAAACTCTATTAACCCCTTAAGAGACTCGATTCACCCCAACGCCTGGGTGAATAGGGACAAGTGAGTTTTTGTAACTTTTATGATTATTCTTTAATAAACTATTTATATCTTAATGCATTAGAAATGAAAATTTAAACTACCGGAACCATTATGATCTCCGTTTTATTACTATAACTACAAAAAAAACGATAATCAATGTCGAGCTTTAAAAGTGTCCCGATTCCCCCCATTTTACGGTATAGAGTTTTCTCACGGGCCTTGTCTCGTATGGATCGTACATCCATATCCTAAGAAACATATCGTTCTATAGGATAAAATAACCTATGCTTATTCTCGTGTAACGTATATACCTATATACCAATTCTCATAATAATTAGCTCATTCACAAGGCCGCGAAAAAGAAATACACAAAACCATATCAACTTTCAAGTCAAATTTACTATGCGTAATACAATCATACATTTATTAAATTAACCATTTAACTTTTAAAAATACAACTGTCATAATATGCAGACCCTTTAAATATAATTTAAAATATTTTAGGAAGATGATAATCTCACGATAAGGCATGCCAAAGACTGTCCAAAATGTAAAAAAATATGAAAAAACGGACCCCGTCCGGGTTGTGAGTGTAGCAGACGCTCCAAACGCAAACCGTATTTACCGCTAGAATAATGCAATTTTGCAAAAAAAAAACTATATTATACTATTAAAAATGTAGTTTGTAAATAAAACAGTGCTATCTAGTAGTTTTTCCAGGACTTTCTACAGTCCCTTGCACGTTTAAGCTTAAGTGGCTCTGGAAAATTCCGCTAGATGGCATTTTTCACCAAATATACTCGTGTTGATTTTGCTTTAAGTCAACTAAGTAAGATGGCGTTAGGTTACTTTGTATAAGAATTTGTTATACAATGTGAAAAAAACTAAGTTACTACATCGCTATCATTTAATTAACATATTACATAAATCGCACGGTTTTAGCCTTTTTGCTTTGTACTATTTCTTGTGCATTTATTTTTGACGGATATTAAGTTTTTTGCTACATTTATTTTCTTCTCGTCTTTTTCTTGGTCTAGTTTTTGATGGCTTTTAGTATATTTGGCGAATATAGTATTGTAAATATATGTTTTTGCACTTGTTTAATTTGGTGAGCAATAATGTTATCTATTTATCTAAACTGCACAGTAAGACATTTTTTCATAGTTTTCGTGGAAACTCCTATGAATATTAATCATCTATTTCATTCCTTATTAACAATTAAGGTAAAATTGTATGCCTTATTAAAAATTAGTCTAAAAAATTTGTCTCTTTTTCTGTTATTTAGCTAACTAGTTTAAAGATCGAAACTGAATGTACATATATAAGGAACCACCACAAAATCCAGGTCTCGTTTTTGACGTTGTATTGTTTAAAGGTATTTTTAGTCCATATCTGTGAAGAATGCATTCTTTTACTAATTTCCTTGTTGATTTTAGAAGGAAAAATAAAACCATTTTTTAAATATAGAAGTTTTTTAGAATTGCAATTGAATTAACTAGGCGACTCCTCATCCTAGTTCTTCTCCCATGATAGAAGCAATAGGGTGGTTGACAATGAGACACTTTATCTTCTCTTACAAAACGCCGAAGCCTTTGCTTTGAACTTGTGTTTTGACGGCATAATTTAAACTAGTCAAATGGCGTATTAATTATTGTTTTAACACTTATTAAAGTTATATTTACTATGTTATTTTAAATGTCAATATATTACTATGGTATTTTAGCGCTACTCGCTTTTTATAAGTGAAATTGGTTTTAGAAATTATTGTAACATTTTCATCTGCCTAATTTCTCGTAGGATTGAAATTGGATGTTTATGTGAACACAGTTGTATGAAAGGTCCTAGTAGAGAATGATCGACCTGTCTAGCTTTTTTATTTTATATAAACTCGATAAAACGAATGTCAGTTTTCTACCAACGATAGATAAAAGAATGAATAGAAGTAAGGTATAGACACCAATATATATGAGAGTTGCAAAAATGTACCCACAAATAGACGATTTGTTCGGGAAGTGATGCGTGGTCCGACGTCAACTCGCGTGCATGCCACGTAGCTGAGCACGTCACGTGCAACGCACGCGGTCGTCGATCCCCTCACCGAAACAATGTTATGACGCCTCAGTCCGGCTCAGCTTACTTTTGGCCGGATTTCTATATCATAATCATTCTGCTCCATTAGCATTGGTAAAAAAAAAATGTAAATAAAAGCAGCCCTTTGCCTTGCCATAGCTAGAAAATTTACGTAACTTATATCTCAGTGCCACTCTTTCCCGTGTCTTTAGTAGAAAATTGACAAATATTAGATAGTAGAAAGGCAAAATTAAATGTATTAATAGTAAGAGATAGGATTCTGGCATTTGTGAACAGCTAAACCTGTTCCAATTGATATAAATATTTTATGTTTACTAATCTTTTTGGTTCTAGTATTTTGCATGAGTCATTGGTAAGCGAATACAGTAAACAAGATTCATCACTATCATAGAAGATATTCAACGGTAAAATGTAATAAACGTCGTAATTGTAGTGCCATTATATAAGTTATCTAAATTATATCAAATGCATACATTTAATATTTATATATTACGTATACTTGATACATATTCCTTTTAAAAACTGTTAGGAAAATTAATTAAAAACTTGATCGGTAAAAAACAAATATCAACTTATTACAAAATAAATGGCTAATACTTGAAATAAATAAAGTAAAAACAAAACACTGCACTCATTTGCACATTTTTTTCTGAATTAAATTGAGCTTAATTGTTTTTGTCATAAAAAATAAATTCTGCGTATTAATCATAAAATTATAAATGATTTCGCACATATCTTTATAATTCCCACCTTTATTTTTATTGTTACTTTAATATGATTATTTTCGCTATTCGACAATAGATGGCGCTACGAGTAGTCTTAAAATAACTTTCGTCTATAGCAGTTTATTAATATCTCAGCTGGATACTATTATTATATTACTAGTATACGTGTTTAATAACGTTAAATCATATTTACACTTCATTATAATTAAAACATTAGTCTTTTGAAATAGAATGTACTTTATTATTTTTATAACAACATGACTTTATAGCAGCCATTTCTTAATGGATAGATAACTATTTATTGTATACCAATAGATAAATAAATTCACAGACTAAAACTGTATCTAATTATGCATAAAAGGCGGATAATTATTACGTTTATGAAAAAATGCAATCTACATAATGTGTTTTCCATGTGCACAAAATATTATAATTATTTATAACTTGTTTCCATTGCATTACCTGAATACACATATTAATTATATGCCATAAGACCTTCAAGCATAATATCGACATGACAGCAGTATAATAAAATAAAATAGTAGTCGGAGAAGGGCGAGCGATATCGTAACTGCCCACGATAGCAGAGTCGGTCGCCGCGCAACCTTGCAGAGTTTGTTGCTCTTTGCGGGCGAGCGGGGAGCGTCGCGGGGGCCGAGGGGCGGGGTCGATCTAACCTCCAGTGACACGGTAACTAACTGCACGATGCCACAGCACTTTACAAACAGTACACCCACATATTAACGTTACATTCAATTCTAATAAATGCTAATAAAATAATTCTAGATTTAGGCCTTGTTGAAACATTTTGTAAGTTTTTGACGTATTTTATTGTAAGTAGTAGCTGACCCTTCGAACTTCGTACCGCCATATTTTCTGAATTCCTAAAAGACTTTGTTTCATGACACAACAACAAAATCACCAAAATCGCTCCCGGTGATTAGGAGGATTCTAGAACCCGATCTCAGCGCCACCTACCGGTTCTAATTGCGAATCTAAACAATCCGGGAACCCACTCAAAAACACAAAAACAAAATCAACAAAATCGCTCCCGGTGATTAGGAGGATTCTAGAACCTGATCTCAGCGCCACCTACCGGTTCTAATTGCGAATCTAAACCATCCGGGAACCCAATCAAACACACAAAAACAAAATCACCAAAATCGCTCCAGGTGATTAGGAGGATTCTAGAACCCGATCTCAGCGCCACCTACCGGCTCCAATTGTGGATTTAAAGTATCCCGGGACCCACTCAAACACACACACTAAATTTCATCAAAATTGGGTAAAGTCGTTCTCAAGTTATGCGCTTACCAACACATTTTACGATTCATTTTTATATGTAGGTATAAGATTCAATAATTAAAATGTATATTAATGAAGTTGGTAGTACAATGTTTAACTTAACAAAGGTTCTCCTGTGGAACTTATTCTATATAAATAAAAGTGAATCGTAGAAATGTATGTATAATAGGCGCTTTTGATTTTAAAAAAATACGTGTTTGAGTGGATCCCCGGATTATCTAAATTAACAATTGGAACCGTTTGGAGGCGCTAGGATCGGGATCTAGAATTATATTTTTTCAAGGCAGGCCAACGTTTACCGGGCCCTCTTCTAATTTTGAATAAAGCCTTTAACTTTAGTATTATCATAAATAATAGAAAAAATTTAGCTGTAGAGATTATAACGCATTATAACACTTATATGTTATTAAATTATTCGTTCCAACGATCTCAATAAAAGTAAACAAACATTTTGATGTCAATAAACGAGTCAATTCTGTTTCGAGTTAACAGACTGGAATGTTTTGTTCTGTCATCTTGGTTCTGCTTTTATAATGTTCATGTTGTACATAGAAGCCTTTTGGAAATAAGAATGAAATCTTTTGCAAAAATATTTTAATTTAAAATAACTATCAATTATATAATATCATCTACTAGTAGTACCACCTAACTTCGTTCGCGTTGCCATGACGTATTTGTTAGTGAATTGCAACGGCGATATAAAAACACAACCATAGTGCCATGTTTTGGGCTATATCGTTTATCCCTCGACGTTATTTATTGGGTCCAGACTATTGATCCATGATTTCAGTTGGCTTTGGGTTTCATTATGGGTTCTGTAGTTTTCAAATAATTTTCTAGCAGACAGACAGACACAAATGTAATATTTCATTTTTGAAATCCATGGGTACGAATTAGCCTGATTTTTTATTGTATTTGAGTTTTGAAAACCTGTCTGTTCCATACGCTATATGTACACTGAAAAATATTTATTTCATCCCTTCCTTTATTACATGTATGGTGCCATCCATATAGATTAATTACAGACCCGTTTTTTTTCTTCTCTTTCTGATAAACCTGATATGTGAGGGTTTTGTTTCGTGTTTTTATCTTTTTCTTTTATTTCTTTTTTTTCTTTTGTTTATTTATTAATAAAAACTTAAAACTATTACAAACTTATGCTGGTGTGCACCGACATTTAACCGGCGGTTAAAATAAAATAATCACTGTTTATGCATACATTTTTAGCGATTATTTTATTTTAATCATCGGTTAAAAGTCGGTGCGCACCAGCCTTAGTAGCTTTGAGAAAATATGATATTTGTCATTTTCACAGAACGAAATTCTTATTTTTTTATTGCTAGAGTACAGCAGACAGACTAACCACCTGATGGAAAGAGGCAGCAATCCTAGAGGGGCATTTGGAACACCAAAAGTGCTATCGAAGAGCGGACTGGAACCATGTCACCGATACCGGAACACAACACAAGGTTCTTATGGCGGTCTACTCTTGATCAGAAGTAGTAACCAACCAGACAGACAAATGCCCTACAACTTAGCTGTGGGTTATTTTATCGCCTCTTACGTTAGGTCACCTGGCCACAGGAATTAATATTTTTTCTCCATTACTGCACAGATGTAACACCATATCTTAATAAACATTCACTATTAAAGATGACGCATCGCCGCAAGTTACATCTAGCTTGTCTCCTTTTTGGACTAATCAAGCACAGATTGCCTTCGTACTTGTACGACAAATTAACTTGGATGTCAAGTCGCAGGTCGATCGGGACAAGAAAGTGTGCAGTACAACTCTCGATGCAGAGGCACTCCTCAGCTTCATTCAAAGGTAGCTTTAAATATGCTGCTTCAAAATGTTGGAACAACATTCCCCCGCCAATAAGGAACCTGCAGTCAGTCCAAGGATTTAGGGTCAAACTTAAGAAGTTTCTTGGTGACCACCAGAAATCACAGGCGGGCCAAAGACATGACACCAGCATTTTATAATTTCCTTGCCTTGATTATCAAATAATATTTTGTTAATATCGTTAATTTAAAATATATATATGTGTGTAATTTATTGTAAGTATATATTATATGTATATGTGCTGTATTTCAATTTTATGTTATAAATATCTGGACATATATTGACCTATTTGCTTAATATAATGTATAGTTTGCCGTGACGTCGCTCTCGGTTCAAGCGGAAGATCAGCGTTGATCTAATAGATCGACATTATTGCTGAGCTTGATCCAATTTTTAGGACTTATGTATATCTCCTGATACTTTGTGGTTGTGTTCTGTTTTTTTTGTTTTTATTATGATTTGTTTATTACTTTTGATGTGTTTAGTTTACTTGTGTATGTCCTAAAAATAAACCTGTTTTCTTTCTTTCTTCTTTCTAGATAATTTGCAGGGTTTTATTTGCCAAAATAGGATTGGAACCCTAAAAAAGTTTTATGGTTTAACATATAAATGTTGCCTGTCAAAGAAACTGCGATTGAATATAAACAGTTTTTAGGTAAGTTCTCCTATATTATATTAACGTATTCTGTGGGAAACTCTCTTATCGATTTTTGGATTGCATATTATCCCTTTACAGTCACTAAATGAAAATTCTTATTACTCAGAGCTATTTTATGTACTAGAAGCTGCAACCTGCTGAGATCTCTGAATTCGACCTTTGAACTAATATTATTGTTACAACTTAGGCCCAGACAAAGGTAAATTCCACGTACAGATCTGTAAAAGCATATTTTATCACCTGTCGGCATTTGAACTAATTTTCATTGGCATATGTTTCTAGTTATTGTGGAGAACAGACTATTGTCCCATTGTACTCGCTCAGGAGCATCATAAGCATCATCATCATCATGTGTTGCGGAAGACAAGTACAAGCTCATTCGGAGAAATTGTGTCGACGTTGCCGGGCGGGCACATTTGCATTTGTGAAGTATAAAACGCCAGCCGGATTGAAAGAGGGGGTTAGTCGACCTACAACTGCGATCTAGGCGTGACGTGTCGGGAATTGTCGGGAATCTAATATGGACGGACTTTGCGCGTTTTATTGAATTACGACCTTCTGCATTATGTTTGGATTTGTTGTGTTCGGCTATATTTATACCTGTGTTATACGTGTTTGTATAGTTTTGATAAACTCTATAATAATTCTAACGGCATTTTAATTCGAGTCCCACTAACTCGTAACATTATTTTTATTAAAAACAATGTTTATCAATGGTTATAAAACATTGAGTGATCATTATTAAAGGAGTACTACGTATGTGTCGTTAGTATAAGTCAGTGAGGACAAATGCATTATATTGGTGTCAGATAAGGTCAAACACTGCACGCGATAATTGTCTGCAGAAAAGATTCATCTTGACCCGCGCCAATTCTAATTGGTGCCATTGTGAAAATATATTATAAGCGAATCTACGTACACATTCATTTGAGGTGGAGTCTCGCAAAGTACAGAAACAACGCAACGCAAAAGCGAATCACAACAATATTTTAAATTGAAGTTTTACGGGCAGATTGTTAATGTACAAGTCCAATTTGAAAACCTGCCACTTATCCGTTGAAGTTTCACTTCTACTATGTGTCCCAGCACACATTTCGATTTTTCACAGTTTTACTGCAAATTATGAGTTGGTTAGGTTAGGTACATTTTAATGAATGCATTTTTAATTTAAACATATTTTATTTTATCAAACAAAAAAACTGAGTTCGATCCGGAACCATAAAACGCTTCCATAATCAACTCTAAAATTATGCCGCCTCTCACCACGTCTAGTCTAAATATATGCCGCTCCTCCACGCGGCCGTATCGCTTTTTCGTGACGGAAAAATCGTAAGAATCCCCGTTTACATAGAAGTTTCACTTCATAATGAGAAATAGGTATATTGGCGCCTTTTTGCCACTGTGTCACCATTCACCACACGACTAGGCACGGCGTGGGTTTTTTCTAAATTAACACCGCCGCCTATGGACTTTTGCAACAACAGGGGCGTTACGAACTCACTATTGGTCTGGAAGAAATGATTTTTTAAATGACCTTATGTGGTAGAACAAAGAGGAAACAGAAGTGGCCTCCAAGTTATTACTGTACGAGTAATGAAAGCTCATGAGGCTTAAATAAAACCAATCCATCTATAACGTTTATAAGCATGTTATTTGTTAATTACTGTTTAAAAATGATTTTTAGGGTTCTGTAGCTACTTTGGCAGAAACCCTTATAAAGCGGTTCTATTCGTCCGCCAGTTTGTCTTTGTGGAACATAGTATTTTTCTGGTAAACCACTGATATTCATATAAATTAATTTCTAATCACAACGATTCTAAAGAATTTTCTCTTCAATAATAACAATGTTTCTCAACTACTTTTTTAAATTCGGTGGCGATAATTATTTTAAGGTTCCGTAACCTAACGACAAGAACGATGGGCTTTCGTTTATTATATTGAAGTCTTCAATGTGCAAAGTCCGAAACGCAACTGGCCCATTTTTTATAATCTCATCACTTACATTATACATCGAAGGTAACAACAAGGTTTATTGACTGTAACACTGAAACGACAAACATATTTTCATTCCCACTCCACTTGTATGCAATTAGCATGCATTTGTAAGCAAGATAAAAGACTATACCTATATCGGTTCGAAAACGTAATGAGATAATTATTTAACTATCGTACAAAATTATCGGTTGTTCTTGATGAAGTTTATTGCCCTAATTACAGGTTGTTTACTTTTGCATTGCGTACGTGTATTGTAGTGCTGAATATTCTTTATAATTAATAACACATTAAAATGGCAATTAGGTTTTCCACATTCTGTTATAAAATAATAATATAATTAAATTTGTATTTTTTCGTTCGTCATTACGGGATAGCCGGTTTTTACTTAAGTTCATATCTCATCGAAAGCAGTGTCATGTTTAAACTATTGGAGTATGACAGAAGATTTATTGAAATACCCGGTTCATATATCTTACCGACCACTCATTTGCCTTACTATCGGTTAAAATTTGTCGTAATCATAAGCCCCATCGTCCACGCTTGACTTGAAATTCCCGCCGGTTCGCGTGACACAAAGTATCACAGCATTTAAAAAGAATGTTAGATTGTTTTAGTGAAAACCGTGAACAACTACAAACCGTTCCGATGAAAACTCCCGCGAGATTTCCGGGATAAAAAATGTATCACTGAGGAAACGCCTCTTCGTCTTGTCTTTCTAAATGGCTTGTACCTAACCAAATTATACTTTGAGGTACGGATCTTCAAAGGTCCAGGTCCTTCGTGGTTTCGGATTATGTCCAAAAAGGTATGGCTAGTCCTTATACCCCAAATAGAAATCGGTTCTCGGATAGTACAAATGTTTTACATATACCATATAGTTAGATACCAGAAACCATCAGTATTGATTCAAGTTTCTGTCGGTGCCGGAAGACGTGTATATGTCACTATTGTTAAATACCAGATTGCCCCGCGACTGCGCCGCGTGTCAAACCCTAGGTAGCAGCTTTATTTTACTTACCCAGAAACTTAACTCGGTTTTTTACATATAATAATAGCAAAGAAGCTAAGTCCATATATTATAGTCTACACAACCGCCCAGTAAACACAGAGGCGAGTCGAAGCCACCTGATTTGAAATAATATAACGAATGACATATTTTTTTATGACAACGTAGGTATTTGTTAGTGAATTGAAAAACGAGATTGCAGCGCTATCTTTTTTGCTAATCCGTCTATTCTAAGGAAACGACGTCATTTATCTGGATAAAATGAATCCTTACTGTTATCTTGGGTTATAAGCTAGCTCTATGTCGTTTCATTTAAATCCGTTTAGTAGTTTTCACATGAAGCTCTAACAGACAGAGAGATAGACAGACAAAAATTCTAAAAATAGCATTTTCGGAATGTCCTGGTCTGAATTATACCCCCTGACTTTTTCACATTTTTAAACGCACTGTACAAACTCGAACCATCTACAGATATATTATAAATTAATCCTTAGTATATAATGTAACTAAATTTGTAGTGTTCCTTCAGCCCTTGAGCGTCGGATACAGCTGTTTACGTATCCGGCGTCGACATGACCCATATACCAATACGACTGTATTATTCATGAGCCCTACCACTCGGCCGCCTTTATCTGGCATAATCAAAACCACTCTTAGAGAACATTCACAAAACATAATCTATTTTTCATTTCTTATATTCTGAAAGTACCCTTGGAGTTACCTAATCACATGGATGAAAATAACATTTTTCGTTCCTGGGAAACGATTCTCCCTGCTGTCAAAATTTTGTAAAAACTATCCGGATCATATATAATAAATACATGCGACTCATGTGCCAACTTTTTTTTACTGCTACTTTTAAATCACGGCAGGAATTGGAATAAAAAAAATCGTCAATTTTGTAACATCATTTTGTACTTACAAATTACTTTTCACTAAATTATTATTTAATTTACATAAATTTGTGCTAAAGATTTACTCTATCGTCAGTGACAAAAAAATGTTGGCTGATAGAATGCCTATGAAAAAAAATTACTTGACGTTTCATATGTAAAGTACGTGATGATGTTTCGTCAGATTTAGTTGTTTGTTTGTTTAACTAGTCAGTTATTTACCTTCCTTATATTCGAAATGAGAAACAGAGTGTTAACATCGGGTGAAAAGCCTATTTCGGGACTCGAATTATTAGCGCCCTAACTGCGCTCGTGCGCCAAACCATCTCGTGCCGAAATATGTCACTTTAGCCTCTCGTATAACAATCTACGATTAAATCTAATTTTATTTTACTTTATTTGGGGGGATAACAGCTATCATTAATAATAACTAAAAATAAGATAGATTTAGAGAAGCTATTAATTAGCCTGCACAGATAACAAATGTCAAAATGAAATTTCTAAGTTAAGGATCCTTCTTCTTGTTTATTTTTGGGTCCTGTAGCCATTTTGGTAAAAACAAAACTGATATTTTCATATTTTTTTCGGTCCAAATATAGTGTCTTTGTAACTTTTGCATGAAGTAGCAAATTCTTTAAAAAAAATTAAGCTGGAAGAACTTACAAAGACAAAATTTATTGACACAAGACCCATTTTTGAGACATGGGATATTTTTGTTTAAATGCTTTTGAACACTACAGAACCTTTCAATGTGTCTAGTTGGACACACATCTTGACTAATTTATTTGTTTATAACAACATCAAAATGTAACGTATAAACTATATAAATTTCCATATAATCCTGATAATTTGTTTTCCAATCACCAGACAACTTTCAAGTTTTTACCCTAGTCCTATATAGATATATTGTTAGCCTCTCGATAAAAATTTTTAGTGTGCCTACATTAAAATAAATTATAATGTGTGTAAAAGCGCAATTTTTTAATAGTCTGGTGTGAATGTGATACGATATTGTTTCAGAAAAGTAATTTAAGTAGACATTATTTAGTTCTTTGAGAAAATAATATTTACGTATTACGTATTTTGTTTTGTTCATGTGTAAAATATAGTAAATAGTTAGCTTGATGCGAAGGATCTTAACCCACAATTAAGTAATATTTCGACTTTGTGATTTCTTTGTGAAATTTAAATAACATCCTTACTAATATTAAAGTGGGAAAGCGAGTTTGTGCGATATAATACTACGGTATATTTTGTGTATTAGAAATTAAAAGCCAACATATTACGTTTGTACTAAAACAATGTATAATAAGGTCTATTATATATATATATATATATATATAGGTAAATATAAAATTCGAACGAAACCGATCTTTACGCAGCTATTATTGCGTGGAAACCCGTCGTATACTTTATTCTTAAATGCTACTGAAAGTCTGTCGGTTACCTTTGCGCAACTAAACTGTTTTGTCTAAAGTATTCCTCCTGCAATACCACCAAGGATTGTTTTAGACGAGCCGTCGTACAACTTCTTTAGCGCTTTGACGACGCCAGTGGTGTCGCAGTCCATAAGCAACGGTAACCACTTACCATCGGTGGATCGCGTGTCGTTTTGTATGTTTCAGCTTCTAAAAAAAGTTCTAAGCTGATATTAATGACATGTAATAAAAATAATCACTAAAAATCCAAGTTAAACAATACAATCCAAGTTATAAAATACTGGTATTTTATACCTTGAAAACATAATTTTATGCTGGCGAGACATGGGAGAGCAATATAAAAAGTAATTGCTTATGCAAAACTCCCAATTCTTATGACCTATTATTATAATATCTAACTAGCTAACTCCGTTGGCTCAACGACCCAAAGTGAGTCCTGGCCTCCGAAACGAGAGCACGCCATTTCCCTCTGTCCTGCGCAGTGTCCTGCCAATTGTGGGCTTGCAGTGCGGTCAGGTCAGCCTCCACTCTATCCCTTCAGCGATACTTGGGACGACCAACCGGGCGCCGACCGATTGGTTGTCCCAAGTATGCTTTCTTCACTCCCCAATCCTCTTCCATCCGCTCTACTGACCGAGCCAGCGGAGACGGTGAGATTTTATCTCCCCAATTATGTTAGGCTCGGCCATGAGGTCTTCTATTTCGGAGTTTGGTCGGACCCTCCAGCTGCCATCTTCTTTTATTGTTGGGCCCAAGATTTTTCGGAGAACCTTCCGCTCTGTGACCAACAATTGGTTCTCCTCCTTCAGTGTCAGTGTCCAGGCCTCACAGCCGTACATCAAAATTGTTCTAATGACAGTTTTATGGACGCGAATTTTGGTTTTCCTGCTTAGGAGCCTGGACACTAACACCTTATGTAGGGCAGCACTGCACCTGAGGGCATTTTGGACACGGATGTGTATTTCTTCCTCTCGGGAATTCGTGTCTGTGATCGTGCATCCCAGGTATTTGAACTTGCTCGCCCCTTTATACAGTGTATCTCCAACTTCAAGGTTTGTACACGCAATGCGGGTGCATTTTTGTACCGTTTCATATGAAGATACTCCGTCTTATCCGTGCTTATCTTGAGTCCAACCTTTTTTTGCCTCTTGCTCTAAGATCTTAGCTGCTTTTATAATTTCTTCGCGGCTTTCCCCTAATAGTGCTAAATCATCGGCATACCCTAACACCTTATGCCTTCCGTTTAGCTGCACGCCTATCTCGAGTGTCATTACTATTATAATATCACTCATTTGTTTTTGTCCTCTTTCAGTTTTTCCTTACTTTTATGTTTGCATAACACACAGGAAGGTATAGGAATTAAATCAGTTCTATTGTTCTATGTTTTTATATTATGTATGTTTTTTGCCCTCATAATCTGCGGATTCGTATGAATAAAAAAATGTTAGAATAAAGTTATGGTAATTATATTGCGAGATTACTATTATGGCAACAGAATTCACTTTGTTCACTAAATGTCATTCATTAGTATCGATTTAGTTCTGATACTCTTTGTTTAAGTATGTAATTAAAAAGAATAAAGAAACACGTAATATAGATTTTTTCCAAAATTATCTGTATAGTAGAACATTGAGTTCTGTTGAATTTTTATTATGAAAGATAGTATGTTCTTTAGATGCCCCTAATGTGCTCTATAAAAATGCGGTCGAAATCGTGGTATAGCCAGTACTATAATAACTTTACATTATTAATTTCGTCGGTTGTCAGTTTTTGATAATGAGATTGTTTGTTTTTTCCCTCTTCACAGACTTTCATAATAATTAAAATATATTATTAATAAAGGAATTTGTCACAAATTTTATGTAACTACTACCCAATAACGGTCTAATCGATCATATTAATTTAAAATTACCTAATTATATCATTCATACCATGTTTTAGTAATAACGAATTCAAAAGTATATATATCACATTGGAAGGCTCAAATTACATCGGTTACTTAAAAATCTTGACCTATTGAATAGTGTAACTTGAACTCAAATTATGTGTACGCAGACGCAATTCACCAGCTGACCCAATAAACACATTTCTGCAATTTTACCTTGTAACGGTCGTTTAATTAAACATTCTGGACTGATTATTTTAATATTGTTACTGGGCAATATTGTGTCGGATTTGGCGAGGGCGATAATCGCGAAGGTCGTGCCATAGCTGGATCTAGCATCGCACGCCCAGCACTCCATGTGGTATCACTAGTTGGTGTTCGATGACGATATACCTACCAATACTGCCGTTATTCGATTTCCAACCATGAGTACACGTAATAAATAGCATTATTTGAATGCCACTACAGCGGTCGGTGGCCTTACCTCGTTAGAGTTCATGCACCCGCGCGAAACTAGGGCACGTACCGCGTGCTCCCCCCCTCCTCTGCTTCCCTCGTCGTCCCGTTACCTACCTACAACTAGCTTTTCATTGAATTTTTTTCTGTTAAGTAAGTAATCGTATAATGCATAATTTGAAAACAATATACCTATTTATATATATGGAATAGTTATTGAATAACATAAGCAGCTTTATTTGCTTGCATACTATTTATTATAATATTCTGAAGGTCTTTGTATGCAATATAAGCTCTTTGCGGAATGTGCGTATGGCGTAAATACTATTGCATGATCGATTTTTCTTGTTCAAATAGGGTATTTAATAAAGGTATTTTAATTGCGTATCGGCCCTAAGGGGAACGTTGCTCGTATGGCGAGTTGAATGAACCTGTATTGCGCTACTCTGGAGTTGCGCAAGCGCATCGCGAGAAAGTGCGAGTAAAAGTTGACGCAACAGACGTCACACTCCACTCGCTGGCTCGCCACGTCACATACACGGACACACACACACAGCCAATTTCTATTCTTGTATATGGCCACCTAGCATTGTATGTAAGACCGTACATAAGTGTCACGAACTGACGACACTTGATTACAATCGAATGTTATACAATAGCTTCAATAGTAGTCTGTTACGAATACACTATTACATATAATAGTATATTAAGGATTCGGTTCCGTAAGATATTTTGGAAGAGCGTTTTTCGCTTTGATTTTCCTGGTAAATTATTCGAAAAGACCGTTATCGTACTAACAACTTACTTAATAGCGCTTCATTGACGACTTTTCTCGTTGCTAAATTAGCACATCATAATTATAGCATTTTTTTAGTTTCGAAAGGTTTTAATCTCCGGCCGTAATGCAATTCTGCATCTTTCCTTAAAAGATAGGAATGAATCAACCAAAAGACCAGTAATTCCTTACAAACAGTCGATTATAAATTATGACTCAGAAAAAATAGGATTAATAATATGAAGTTAGTTACCTATTTCAAATACAGATTAGTTTATATAAAACTTATTTAAATGTGATTATAATAGCTTTCGAATTAATAATATACCTTCAGTTTATAAAAGTTTTGATTTTAGAAGTTGATCTAATTATTATTGTGTTGGAAATTGGAGTAAGTCATTTCAGCGAGGGTTCTAGAGGGAGCAACGGTGTGTGCGGGGAGTGGAGCAGGGGAGCTGTGGCGACAGAAATAGGGCGCGGAGGACAGAGCAAGGCTGCCCCCGTTGCCGGCCGACGACCCGCGCCCGTACCTACGCTGCAGCGCGCGTGTGTGCGTGTGTAGCCGGCCGCTACGGTCGTACTACGGAGCCTTATAACGCCTTCACTACGCTCTGGCTTCGAGCACTACGATACATAATGCTTACGTATATTGATTGCTCCAAAGAATCTGATTCGGCGTTCAACATGACTAATGAAGTGATTACACTTTCAGAACTATAACTGATTGTTTAACCGTCTTTATCAACATTTAAAGACTATAAAAATATCAGAAGTAACCACAGAAAAAATCACTTACACTTCTTTTAAAATCATTAGTTCATCATTTGTTTTCACATCTTTTTAAAATAATTTAGCAGTTAATTATTCACCATTTTACAAGGAGGGTTTTTTTATATAATTTTAATCCGTTTCTGTCTCGCTAGTCTTAAATTAATGTTTACGAAATTACGAGGTTTTTAAATTATTTTAAGATCGTAATATTATTTTTACAATAATATTTGATTTTATTTACATAATTAGTCGAAATATCAGATTTTTACAGTACGAAATTCGTACATAATTCGTAAATAAATATGTGAAACCTGAGAAAAAATATGAATTTTATTTTCTTATGTATACAAGACTAGTACACATAATTAAAACTACGTTTTAACGGTGATATGAATGGTCGTGGCTACTGCAAAGTGGCCGAAACGGCGGAATAAAAATAAAAAACAAATGAATGCCACGCTTAAAATCGTTTGTAGACATGGAGACAATAATATCGACTGTATGACCAGTTGTTGAATATCTGAAAGCGCCATCTGTTATATAATAGGTGCACTACAACACTCGAGGAGAACTCTGAAGCCGCTCTCGCCCGCCCCGCTTCCCTCCGCGATAAGGGCACCAGTTCGTTGCCCCGATACAGGGTGACCTCAAAAACGAGGACACTGCAAAATTAGGACGATGACAACGTAATGACTTGAGCGCCAATGCAATGCAAACGAATCTAGATTCAAACACGTCTCAAATAAAAGACAGAATTGTATACAAGCTCATTGTACTACATGTATTTGATCAATTAGGCAAATACGCTGACTCCAGTCGCGAGTTAGCTAGAAGTGTTTCAATTCTACGATGGAATATATAGAGCTATGTTATCTAACTATATTTTTTCAGTTACCTCTTCATTCGAATACTCTATTAGAAAATATACATAAAAATTGTTAATAATTTTCAGTATACATTTTTATTAACATAAATAATAACATAAGTAATACAAGTTTTTATAATGCAATCATTTATGAATTAGGCACCTATTTGTTAGAAATAAATAATACATCTTAAATCTAGGCACTTATACAAAGTATAATAATGTTATTATGATGTCATACTAATGTTATTTCAGGCGTTTAATGAATAAAATTTTATTCAAGTGGCATAAAATTTTCCCAGAACTGGAATTATGACTTATTAATGTTAATTTTGGTATTGTAAGGATTATTTAACTGTGTTATCATTTATATTTTGACTGTTGATAACTAAAAACTATATTATCTTTGTTTCAGGTAAGTGGCCGGTCGTTACACTGCATACATCGACGACTGGTTGGTTACTTTCCGTTAGATAGGTATATTATTGATTTGTTAAGGTGAACAGGTACATTTGTGCCGATCAATATATTGCTCTTACTGTCAGAGAGGCCAAAACATTACCTATATTTCGGAACTCCCTTAGAAAGTACTATCTATCTTTAAATAAATATATCTAATATATTAAACATTTACTTATTTAAGTATTGTATTATATAAAATGCTTGTCACATATAATGTTAACAAATATAAATATATTGTTACGAGCTACAGGACTCGAATTAAAATTCCGTTGGAATTAATATAGAATTTATTAGAACTGTAAAACACGTATAAAACAGTTACAAATATAACTGGATACAACCAGTACAAACTGCACGATCCAATAACACGCCCAAAGTCCGTCACTATATCGGTTATCGGATGTACTACACACGTCTTGCTAGTATCCCCCCGTTCAGGCATCGTTTTATACCAGACTGTACAATACAAAAAAAAGAACCGCGTGGACTGAGGTTTCCGAGAAACCGTAATCTGCAGAAAGTCCAACAACAATAGGCTATTATCGAATTGTAAATTTTAAACACAAAGTAAACAAAAGAAGTCCAAATGCGACAAAGGTAATAAAGTGCGTTTTATGACAGGCAGGTGTGCCTCCACCTTTGTCGGCAGGTAACAATATTTATTTAGATTATTTTGCATATACGTATATATATATATTAATATTATATTTATATATGTATTCAATTTATATATGTATTCAATTTATAAATTAGTGTAAGATGTATATTTAAATTGTACAGTCCTATCATTTTTCTGCTCCACCTACATCGCCAGATTAGTTAAGAATTTCTTTAGAGCTGGGTTGCCTGGAAGAGATCGCTTTTAGCGATAAGGCTGCCTGTTATTTTGCCAAGAAGTTTTTAATTATGCATTTTGTTTTTGTATTTACTTGTTTTGGTGAGCAATAAAGTGTTATCTATCTATATTGCAGTACCGATTAGAAAATGGGAATGGCGCTCTATTACAGTGCATTTCTTATGAGTTAGCTGGCTGACACATCGCGAAGGCCCTAATACTGCATATTTTACTCATGTGTAAAAACTGAACGTTTCATAGCCTTGTAACATTATCAGCATAGTTAATTAACAGTATGCCCAAATGTTTACATTATAAATTGCCACAGCGTTTGCGCGCAAACATTCGAGGGTTTAGTTAAATAAAATTATAAAGTTAATAATAAAAAACATAATATATAAAAATAGACGAAGAAAAGAAAGAGATTATTCTTAGATATTTTGGAAAAATAAATCTTTTCCTCTTTTGTACTAATATTAAATAAGGTAAGATAATCTATTATTAGTATTGTACAACTTTTATCCAATGAATAACTCTGACGGTCTAAATGGTCAGAAGCTAAAACTAAACAAATTGGAAATCAAAAGGTTTATTGTAATATTGTAATGAGTGTGTAGGTGCAATAATGAATGCAATGGATAATAACGTGTGGGATGCACCGTGCGGTCCCGGAGCGGTGGTAAATATAGCTCGGTCGTCGACCGGCAATGGGGTCGCTCCCCGTGTACACTTCACCCCCTCTCGACTTTGCAGCAACCCCCTAATAATAATGCGCACCACCAATTCTAGAATACTAATGTATACTTCATTTGTATTCACTGATGTAATTCGCTTATCTGATTTGCGCTGGCATATAAATTCATTATATTCTTAAAACGCTCGTTCTAGCTTGGAAAAACGATTGCATAGTTGAATAGTTAATACTTATTTTGCCAGGTGGTAGGGCATTTGTCCGACTGGATGGCTACCACCCCTGATCTAAAGTATATCGCCATAACAACCTTGAGTTGAGTTCCGGCACTAGTGACCAGGTTCCAGTCTCCTTTAAGAGAGCAGCAGCGCATTTGTAGCACCTTTGGTATTGAAAATGTCCATAGGCGATGGTAACCGCTTTCCATCAAGTTGGCCGTCTGCCTGTTTGCTGTACTCCTGCAATAAAAAAATTATAGTATGCTATTTTTTATATATACCTACTTTGCAGGAGCGCAATGAATAATATATTATCCTAAACTTTTAATTAATCTGACAAGTAAAATTACAGGTAAAGAAGCTAAATGTAAGTTCCTAAAATAATTTAACAACCAAAACCTCTCATTTTCCTTTTATATATTTCCAGTATTTTGAGGTCTATTCAGTATATCGTTCCCTTTTATATCCCTCCAATCTGGTATACGTCCTTGGTCACACCACAAATCTTCAGGTCATCTTTTACACAATATATCCATCGCAATCAAAGCCTCTAAATTAATTTTATAACTGTAGAGTATCATTATAACTCTAATTCTTCAATATTATTAGGTTATATAAAAATTAGGGACCCTACTAAAACTTCATTAATGTGATCCATCAATCGTAACAAAATACTTGGCGCTGGAATCGGGTTCTCTGATTTTAATGAAATTTTATATGTTTTGTATTGGTCCCGGGGTAGTTTAGATTCACAATAAGACCCGGTAGATGGCGCTGGAATCGGGTTCTAGAGTTTAAATTTTTCAGAGTAGGACAACGTCTGCTACTACGATACTAACAAGAAAAATATTTTGACCAGAAACTGCTATTTGGATTTTTTTTATTGGGTATATCAATAGATATTAAAATGAAAAATTAAGTTAATGTATTTTTGTATTTTTATATTATTATAATTAGGTCATAGAAAGAGTACTGAATGTTATGACGTTATTGGCGGGATCTTGAATAGTGAAGTTTTGCTGCATAGTTTCATTAAAAAAGTAAATTATTGATTAAAAAACAAACAATAGGTATAAAATATTGATTGTTTTGAAGTAAGACTTGAGTATTTGTATAGAGAATCTCAACTGTCTAGTCAAAATGTATCTATTTCAGCTACCATAAGAACACACTAATTTGGCGTCAGTTAAAGAACTATAATCGGGTCGAGATTATTGCTACATGGGTTTGGGTAACGCCTGGTGCTTCGTCTTCGCCTTGTTCTTCAAGCATATAGGTATATGCTTAAAGAGTATTTTATAATCAATGAACTCTTAACACTGCCTGGACACACAAATCGTGCCAAGCCATTCAAAAAGAACAAAACAGGCAATTATATCTGACTGATGAACGGTATAAGTAATAACGTCCATAGACAGTTCGTACCTCGGGGTGGGTCGCTGAAAATTGCACAAACAGAAAGAACTGGCACACTGCAATATTGCATACGTAATGTAAGGCCACGTCAGCAAATAAAGTGGGTGTTGTTGTTTTCCCCATGGCTGTTGTTGATTGTTGAGCGAGCTCGGCTAGAGCGGCGCGGCGGCTGAGGCCGGGGCGCGCGGGTGTCGCAAGGCGCGGGTGCATGGCCGGCCGTCGGCACCGCGCCGACCCTGACTGACTTATCTTACAAACGTGCGCCGCGCGCAAATTCTAATGCTGGCAAATTTAACAACCCGTGGATTATTGTTGCACATTGCTTCTGGGCTTGTAACGGCCACGCCATTTATCTCGACACGACGTTAATCATTTTTGCGTGTTAAGCGCAGCGGCCTATGTAACTAAAATCATAGCTTTTAAATCATCTACCAGTTTCTCTAGATTAAATTGAGTAGTGTTAATAGCGATAGGATATCTTGTATTTTATGTCTTGTGTATCGCCCCAGTAGTCTTACTGCCACAGTCTGTATTCGAACATCCCTAATATGTTTATTAGTTATTTAGTATTTCATATTAATGAAAATTATGAATCATGTATTTCCCCTATATAATTGAAACAAAGCATATTAATGAATATAGTAAAATTCAGGTTGTTTTGCGGTTTCATAAAAACAAGTAGGACAACAGCTTATTGCCCGTATCCATACGGTACGGAATATCGTCACCGTATGAAAATGGGCTATCTGCTGAGCTGTATAAGAGGTCACATAAATAAACTCAATTTTCCACTTAAGAATTAATTATTATTGAATAATATTAATGTAAGGATGCAAACATATAAAGAGAAGTATATGTTTGCATCCTTACATTAATATTATTATATAAATCTCAGTCCTGCCATATTAATAAAAATATCTGTCCGTTCAGTACATTTCAGTAATTTTAATGTTAATTAATTATCCAGAAATTATTCATTAATATCACTTTATAATAAGCGTACATATAAGTACACACTATTTGAATATACTCCGTGTTGTAATTAGAATATAAAACAAAAAATGATTTTTAACTTAAATATTTAGATGATTTTGTCGCCCAAATTACAAGTATTATATTTTGAATCTTTAATATAACTTAAACATATTGTGGATATTGTTCATATTTTTAACGGTTTTAACCACGGCGTGATCACGTCCACTTTTCAATAGCCGTGATCACGGAAGACAAAGATTTGAAGTGTCCATGAGTAAAGTTAATTTATATAAAACATCCACTTTTATACCACATTCCATTCATTTATTTATATATAGTGTAGCTTTTTTCCATAACAGCAGGTTGTCGCGAAGTGATGGTTTTAAACCGTAAGACCTGCTAATGTTCATATTATTTCCGGGTTCCGTAACCATTTTAGCAAAAACAGAACCGTTATATAATCGCCGTGTATGTCGCAGACATTTTTCTGCGAAATTAATTTGATGATGTATTTAGCGCTACAAAGTCATTATGTAAATTCACAAAAAAGGAAAAATTAGGGGTGACTGCCATACATGTAACTAAGGGTAGATTTTTTTCAATGTGGTATATAGTCGTGGGGCATTGTTCGTATGATCCGAAGAATGGAATTATTTGCCTGTGTCTTTTTTCCTGACAAATACAATCTAGGAATCTTCAAGTCACGAAGGAATAGGTATATTCTAGGTAAGCATGCTCCCTTCTAGACCGCGTCAAGTGATCAAATGCGAACCTATACGAACATAAAAAAGATATTGAAAGACATAATGACGTTACTTAACCGTTGTAGGTTTTCACGACCCGAATTCGAACCTGCGTCATCGGAATAAGACGCGGGTACTTTATCTGCTATACTACCAGACGGCCACGAATATATTAATTAAATTTAATCAATTTAAATTTTTGTTGGTAAAGTGAAGGTGAGCAATTTACCTCTGAATGTGGCGGCTCATCGCAGTGTCGTAGAAGGTCATGAGCGCCAATTCAAGATTTGAAACTTAACTAACTTGAACCCCCCCGCCCCCGCCCCTCATTTATTTTGACAGAGATAAACAACACAGCATACTTTCCATGTATGCCTTTGCTCCCGTATGATATGAAGAAGTTTATATCTCTTGCAGCCGGATCGTGTCGAATTCACTGATGTGTTTAAATTTGCGAATCCATCTTGGACAAGCGTGACAGTTAGTTGCATCTTGGCTGTATCTCAGTTGAATTTCAAAACATAGCAAGTAACTGATAATGTTTTTTTAAATAAATGTTTGTGCATTTATTATCTTAGTAACCATATTATGCTGATGTATTTTTATTGCATGAGTTCAGCAGACAGGCAGACGGCTCACTTGATGGAAAGCGGTTACCATAGTCTATGGATATTTGCAACACCAAAGGTGCTACAAATGCGCTGCTGCACTCTTAAGGGAGACTGGAACCTGGCCAGGAATGCCGGATCACAACTCAATATTGTTATGGCGACATACTCTAGACCAGGGGTGGTAGCTATTCAGACGAGCAAATACTACCACCTGATTGTGGGTTGTTTTGGTCGCTTCTTACAAAAGGCCGCCCGGCCGCAGGAAATTGTAACCTTTCTCCGTTCCTGCACGGATATGCTAAAATTTTGTTTCGAAAAGACTATCAAAATATGATATTGCTTCCAATAAGCTTCATAAAGTAGTTTTGAAATAGCATATAGTTGAAGTTTTTTGTGTTAGGATCTACAATATCTTGGAATGTAGTCCCTAGCAGATCTGTTTTTCTAAACTAGGAAGGTCTCAGTCAGGCACGTATATTATGTTCTCTAAGTCTCAAGATTGATTCTAGTTCCTAGCTAACAGGAAGAAGGACGTATCATTTTATTTACAGACCCTCCACATTCTTGCGATAACTTTTCGAGAACTCGTTCCATATTCGTTTTTCGCATTGTTGCGAACTTCAGACGGTATACGCTCGAGAACCTCGTGAGTGTTGTGGAAGGCCCTTTAGAACTAACTCTGGCCGTTACTTCTTTCACACGGGACGCTCGATACATTATGTTCTCAACCCCGCAAGACATCGAAATAAAAATACACCAATATTGATAAAAATATTCTTGTCATAATCCCTAAAATTTTCATTGAAACTCGTTGGTTTATTTCGAAGTCTATTTGATACAAAATTTCAGATAGACTCGCAAAAAATAATTCTAATAACGGCGTTCGTGGTTAGGTATCGTATGAATAGCACTTTATAATTATATTTTGATATTTATTTTAAAAGCACAGATACTCTTCAATTTTATTTGCGTATAAAAAGTAATAGTTGTAGGATATTAATTGATTTTATACGAGAGTTATACGTTTGTGTCGATTTGAAGTTTAGTGAAATGTAACTTCTTTATTACAAAAACTCCGCTGTTTAGCGTTATTTTAAGACCTGATATTTGGCTAAGCTGAACTAGGTTATATGGGCTCATCTGAAATTAGGTCCCCATTTGGTTGTCAATAAAATACAAATAATTTTAATTTATATTATACTGACATTAAAATTTAAAAATATGCGTTTTAGGTTGCTGTTCACAACTTGCACCATAAATATTATTAGTAACTTAATCAATACCAAAATTGTGGTTTTCTTCCATCTATTTTGGAAACAGTTACCGAATATTGTTGTTGAAAGATTAAACATTTTTAATACAATTAAATTTCGTGGTAATCGTGTCTAAATTAACGTTTTCATTTGACTTCGTTTCATTTTCTTTTTTATTGTTTTGACCCCAAATTATGCTCACAGCAAATGCAATTGACGTCATTTGGTATATACTCGTATATGCATGTACTGGTAGTATATTATTTCATGTCATGTGTTCATATGGGCGGGTTAATTAACAGATATAGATAATTTATAATTCTGTAAATGACGTTTTTCATCAATAGTATTTATTATTATTGTCTTATGGCGTGAATACGTTACTAAGACTGACTAATTCACAAAATGTCACATCTTTTCTGAAAGTTTGTAGTTATCAAATACAAGTAGGTACAAAAGCTAGTATATAAGTAGGTATATATAGCAAAGCTCAAAGCTGCGATCTGTTTATTTCACCTTGATGTAATGAGTTACAGACATAGGCTGTAGGTATTTGCGTGCGGTAAGAGGCGAACCTAGGCTGGAGCTCAAAGGCAGAGTGGCAGGGAGCGGCCGCGGCCAACTCGGACTTTGTAATACATTCGGCCTAGTCAGCGTTCGTTGCCCCGAGCGGCTCGAGGTCGCGCTGCAAAGCACTGCGAACGCAGAGACAAACTCGACACAATACACGAACCACGACGGAAATTACCGAATACCTATTTGGCGCGCTTTTCAAAAGTTATTGTAGACATAATAAAACTACGTTTTAACGGTTTTAAGCACGGTAATTTAGTTAAAAAGTATTATTGTAGACATTTATAGCTTACACAAATTATTATTTAGAAAGCAAAAATTTGGAAGAGGTGACAAGAATAAACTCAATTGATTATTTATTATGTACCTGCTCCATCTTGGATAATGCTAGTGTTAGTGATCGTTCACGCAGATGTAGCGATGGGTTTAATGTGTTATGTGATGAGATATTGTTATTAATGACATTAAACATTTAAGGATATCGTACATATTATTATTAACGGTTCACGTAAAAACTACTACTGGGCCGAGTTTGATGCGTGTTCCCTGACCGACAGAAAATCTGCGCTACTTTTTATCCCGGGAATCCTGCGGGAAATTTTCTGGGAACGGTTTGAAGTTATTCGGATGCATAAAAATTGGCTTATGCGGACACAGTTTCAAGGAATTTCAAGTCAAGCGTAGACGAAGTCGCGGGCATACATACATAAAAATATGAAACCTACTTTGTAAAGTGTGTTAGTGAGGTTAATCCACCTGAAAGTCATAAAATTGTAATGAATGTCCATTACAATACTAATTAACTAAGAAAAGCGTGGCTAAAGACAGGGCTCATATGAACTATTATAAGTTTCTCTAAATTCGTAATGTTTGTAATTTCCCTATTAAAAAGCAAAAGTTAACACTTATGTAACATGTCGGAAAGCGGTCTTGTGACACTTTAACCCAGTGCTGCATATTCCGGAGCCGGCTAGTCCAACGCACCCGTTTCGCGCTCATTAGTATGGAGACAGCGGCTCACCACTTTCACTCTCGCCAATAACAAGTGTTACGCAAGCCACCGCGGCATCACCGCGACAGCTCTCTACCCAATCTCGGCCGCTATCTCCGCTCCTCGGCATAGCGATTGCATCGCCGCTTCACTGCCACCTAATCATAACACAATCTATGGATGTTCCAAGAATGGAACAGGATTTTCGCAACCGCCCGGCGCCGTGAGAGCGTGCAAAACGCATCCTCGCGCCTAATTATATTCTCGTCATAAATGAAAGTGAATAGTGTATTGTAGGTCAGCGGAGTAGGGCACCGGGGGTCGACGCCCGCGCAGCCTCGCCGGGTGAAAGTGGCCCTCCTCGTCCCCGCACCCTCCCGCTTCCACAATGACGATGCCAACTGCCAATGCTCAGCCTGCGTTGGTAGCTCGCCTGCGCATGAGCCCGCTTTTTGCAACTTGGCCATGGAACCTATTACAATAACTGCGAAACAACGGTCCACCAGCAAAAATGTAAATGTATGGCCTTTATTTGTACTCCATCACACGATTACCTTAGGTACGGAGAATGCGCGGTGCCATTCTATAACTGCGATTAAATGGAATCAAGGATTAATTTATAGCTCGGTATCCAATAAGCATTCTATTACAAACAGAATTAAATCCAACCAATTGAATGTTAATGAATAGAAATTGTCTTACTGCATCAAAACTTTTTAGTACTAATTAGTTTACGAAACAAATAGACAATTATTTTTTAATCATCTAGTAATTAGTTAAATAATCATTATAATTATATAATATTGTTTTTAAAAGTTTTAATTATAGAAGGAGACAGACATTAAATAATAAAAGCTTTGTCAATGACTCATGGAATCAACTTCTAACTTGCTGTATGAAGTTTTTATTTGATTTTATCCCAATCATTTGGGTTCGACACAATACTATGTCTTTTTCTTCTTTACTTCTTCCTATATTCTAGCATACGTCCGTTGCTACACCACAATGCATCAAAATGCACAAAAATTTAAAACAATTAATAAAAGAAAAAATCTTTAACGAGATCATTAATCAATACAGTTCAGTAGAAACAATTACGTTGCTATCATTTTTTGTAAGAAATAACGGGCGATACAATACGGATTATATAATCAGCAGACGGTTAGTACCTATAGTGATTGACTAGGCCTCATCTTACGTAACTGTAACGTACATGCTAACATACTAAATTCAGCTTACATAATATTTTAGAACAGAATATTTCCTTTTGTCATAAATATTTATGGTACGTACTCGGGTTCAATCTCCTTCAGTTAACTATTGCACTAAGGTGCAATACATGTCATGCATTTCGCGTCTAATATGTTTGGTGCATGTCCAATGGTAGTTTTTTAGTACCGTAATAACTGCCACATTTAAATTTTAAGCATAATAATATTACATCGTCATATCAGAATTTTTGTCTGTTTCTTACGACTTAGAATGCAATGATAAAGTCGCCTTAATTATTGAAAGATGTAACTATGTAGGTTTAAGATCTATTATTTTTACATAAATGAGGAACCAGCAGATTTCGAAAATGCAACATTTAGAATTTTGTGTCTGTCTGTCCGTTAAAGCCTTACCTGAAAATGACGACTATAGGCGAATATAGTCAGAGGTTTTTTGGTGGCATCGTTGAAAATCACTTCGACAAATACGACTTCATGGCAACGCGAAGTTTGGCTAGCACTGCTAGATAAGTTTAAAATATTTCTACATTTGAAATAATAAACTAAAATTAAACAAGAATATTAAAAACAAAATCTTATATGTAAATTTATAAACAAATATCCCTTACATAAGTCCACACATAAATCTTAATAAATGTATAAATTCTTAGAAGAAATTTCTGAATTGTTGTGTACAGATCAAAATACCGAGTCATTTCTTAAAATGTAAATTCAACACGTGTGAAATCACGTGTATAAAGCTAAGCGATTTGTTCTCCCAGAAAAAAACTTCATCGGTATTCTGAATATCAGATATATTCACGAAACGTTAGTCATATCACAAGAGTGATTTATTGATCAAGTATTAGTTTGCAAACTGCTGAATAATTCCGTACTCCGGCTATTCCATTACAACTGGATTTTTAGCATACACATGAAGCCCTAAATATAAAATGATAATACATAGTGTGCAAACACCAAATGCCTAGGATAAATTAAAAGAAGAGAGAGCTGATTTCTAAAGTTATGCTTCCCACTTCACCCCAGGTTCTTTTTGACAATTACCATTCCTTTTCTATTTCAATTTTTATCCTATCTTTCTTTTATTCAATTTCTATCCTGGGGTCCCCAACTAAAAGAGGTCAGTCGAAAGTTAGTTGCGTCAGTGGCTTCCCTAAGGAGGTTGCATAACTTCTTACCTCACACCACTAAAATTGACCTTGTACAATCCCTCCTACTCCCCCAACCTTGGATTATGCCGATGTCGGCTATTTTGACCTCACCGAAAGCAAAACTTTTGTATCCGATTCATATTTGGTTTGCGTAAATATGATAATGTCTCAGAACTTCGTTCTAAACTCAAATTGCTTCCTGTCCATCTTCGTCGGAATGCTCATATTCTGTCTCTTCTATATAATGTTCTGTTTAATCCAAAAACTCCTTATATCAAGGACCGTTTTAACCTTAGCCACACTCATCACCTCAGATCATCGGAAAACATACGTCTGGAAACACTTGTAAATCACTTGCGATTTTACAATAAATCTTTCACCGTTCATGCATTGTGGCTGTGGAATGCGCTACCTGTGAAAATCACGCGTGCGCAATCACTTCAGGCGTTCAACGGACTCGTGAAGGATTATTACCTCTCCATATCATTATCTCTCCAATATTATATATATTTTCCGTGTATACATTTGTCTTATTTTTATGTCTATTATACTTGCCATTTCAAATTTTATCTATATACTTTTTTATTCTAGTTATATTGCAAAACCCACATGTTACACATTTTTTATAACCCGTCCTAAGATTGACTGGAAAGAATTGCTTTTAGTGATAAGATCGCATATTGTCTACTCTACTTAAACTTCTTGAATTGTACCTTAATGTTATGCAATAAAGTATATTCTGTTCTATTCTATTCTATTCTAGTATATGTTCGAGTATTCATTCAGTTATTAAATATACACAAGTCTAATGGTATATATTCTCATTCAACTACTGTTACATAAACGTAACCGAAGTATTATATTCTATTATGTATAATATAAAAAACTGGTTTTAAAAGTTATCATTCAAAAATCGTAAATCTAAAATCCCGTTTCTCTGAAAAAGTGTTACATAATCAATTTTATGGTACTAAATTTAAATAAGTATTGTCTGTGAAGTGTTTATAACGTGCTTCCTAATGATCTCACATGGAAGCCTATGAGCATGCGAAGTGGAGAAGAAGTAAGAAAGTGGACCGCAGCCACCGAAGGGGATGCTCGGAACGCTGGGATTTAACGTTATGCTGATGAAGATGTATATTTCAGTTATAATCATCATATTATTATAAACAAATTCTTTCACTGTCTATATTTTCTGTTGGATATTAAAAACAATCGAGTAATGGCGTCCCAAATTATTTAATTGGTTAATAATCATTGGTTTGTTAGTAGTTGTTCAGTGACTAAGAGATCTGCTTCTTATTACAATGACGCGGATCCAACTCATGCCAAAGGAACATACAGCGCTTACGTAGTTCTTTAGGTAAAAGAAAACATATTAGAGAAACCAACTCAACAAGACTTTCGGTCTTTGAAACCCACTAATACAACATGAACAATTCGAGTCCACTAGAAAGAAAAGTTCATCTGTCATTTATTTAAATACTATATTTTAAGCCAGAATCTACTCAATATAACGTTAATGATTTGTGTCATTGTAAGTTTCGATGCCAGTGTAATAAGACTAAGAATTAGGTCAGCCGGGAGTATTTTCACAGACAATGTTTAGGAGCGATTGTAATTTAGATGAGTGAAGGCTTAATAAAATGATCCGAGGCTGAAGTCTGAGCCGGGAGTTGCGACAGAGCGAACAAAGAAAGCGGCAGCGGAGCGGCCTTGTGGAGTTCGTCGACCGACTTTTGCAGGTCGCAAGGTTTCGCCAATCGGGCTTCTCGTAGCTCCAGGATATTGCCAATTCAGCGCGATCAAGGCTGTGCACCGAACTACGGGCGAACGAGCCTCTTACTTTTCGTTTGCATAGCGGTTGAAAAATCTAGCACGTATTCACACGTACACGTAGTATTGTATTTCACATAATCGCAATGATACGAGTACAGTACAGTAATCGTAATGGTGGCCCAGAGTAATTATTTATTGTCTTCATCGCTGTACATCTATAAATATTGTTTCAGAATTTCAAATCGATATTTATATATTGTACGTTATGTTAGTTTTACATCGAACTAATAGACTTAGATGACATATCTATCCGTCTTCGAAAAGGAAGAGGTTCTAATTTTTTTATATATATGAGTCATTCGATTTCTCCCCCATTGTTGATAGATTTTAATTTTTTTTATTCGTAAGTGTATTTGTGTTTATTCGAGATGGTCCCACGGTCACCAAGTTAGAATCTGATTAGTGTATCCCGAAGTAATCGAGAGAAAGCCCTATTGAAGAGCGCTTAGCGCCTACTATTTTAGAAAAAAAGCTTGTAAACGCGTGCCAGTATTTCATTTTCTACAGGCACCTAATTTTTTTAATGCATGTTATGCCATTTCTCCGTCAATTGTGAACTGATATTCAAATTATTTTATTATTCATAAGGGTATACTCCCGAGATGGTCCCATAGTTATCAAGTCCGGATCCGATGAGTAAATCGCAGGGAAATCAAGAGAACCTGTGTTGAAAAGCGTCTACACGGAAGAGTGAGACGGTAAAGTTGTATATACGTGCCAGTAGTACAATTTCTACAGGCGCCTAATATATCATTTCTAATGCTATTTAAGTATTTGCGCAAATGAAAGGTATAAATTTTATAACAAAAATAAAACCAACTTCTAAGTATAACATAAGAAAATATTTAAATTTTACTTTTTAGTTTGAAGTATTTTTTTTGTTTTTGTTAAAAAAAAATATCTTTGAATTAATTCATTGTTTTCAAGAACTGGAATTTTTGAGGTTAATTATGACCTATGAATTACTACTATTACTACTTATTACTTATCTTTGATTTATTATTACATCGACAAAAATTTGTGGGAATATAACACCAAATTAATGAACACTGTAAAATTACCTAAAACATACATACATACATACATAACTTCACGCCAGGTCCCTTGCGGGGTAGGCACGAACAACAGAGCGCCATACAGGCTTATTCTTACACACCTCGCTTGCTTCTTTGACATTCATAGCTCTTGTCATGCACGCTCGTCTGTTCTTAAGGCTCCTGACATCACCTTCTGCTAATACACGATCAATTTGATCATGGAAGGTGTGTCGTGGCCTTCCGCGACTTCTGCATCCATCCACTTTTGCATTGTATATCTGTTTAATCATTCTTTCATCATATATTCTTTCCACATGCCCGAACCACCGGAGCATTCCTTTCCTTACCTTCACCCCAACACTCTCTTTCAGACCAACTCTCTTTCTTACTTCGGTATTACGAACGCGGTCCGCGAGCGTCACTCCGCAGATTTTGCGCAGTGCTCGCATCTCGACTGCGTTTACTCTACTTTCATGCTCTCTGTTCCATACCCAACTCTCGCTTCCATACGTGAGCGTAGGATTACCTAAAACGATATAATTTAACATAATTGGGTACATTATAGTATAGTCAAATCAATTCAGATACTTTTAAGCATCTCACAAAAGGTCGCTCTCTATTACCCCTCGTTTACATTATGCCCAATTCTACAGCAGAGCAGCAGAAAAGTGGGCAGCGCGAGCATGCCTTATATGCCATAATTGCCATATTATGTTGTGTTTACATATTTGCGCTGCCATTTTTTTCTCGCCACTTTCCTGCTAGCAGCAATCCAATAGCGCAATAGTTTATTGTTTAGAAAGTTATTACAATTATTTTTGTCGTGATATATTTTTATAGTAACATAAACGCATGGAAGTAGAATACATAATAGTATTTTATCATCCGATATTCAATATGTCAGCAACTTTGGAATTTAATGCATGTGTTATCTACCCAATTGAAAGCAAGCAAATTGATGCTGTTAAGAATTATTTTGTAAATAAAGAAAACAATATTTTATAACTATAATATTTAGTAAATGCAATAATTCTGTGTACATGTAAAACCAAATCTGAACCGAGGCCAGCCACTGCTCTGCTACCTGACCATTGCATCTGGCTTCACAAGAATGTGTGTATAGAGATACATTTTTATCTCCTACAATGTATGTAGACTTGGCAGATTAAGTGTTCCTTTATCCAAGGTTATGCTATGGGACTAAATGGCCATGATTGTTTACAGTTCGTAATAAATCTTATCGCGCAACGCTTCATAAACAAACACTATATACAGTATTATATATACGGCCTTCTTGATCGCCCTAATATAAGTTATTTGTATCTGCTAATCCTAAAGAAACAAATATTGAAGACAAAGTGAGACAAGAGACCGCCTTCTTCCTTCCTTAATTAAATAAAGGAAAGCTTAGTTTCTTTCATAAAAAGAACTCCTCGCCCAGAATCAATGAGATTTGAGGTGATTCTATTGTTAAGAGCTTAGTTCTTAAAGGTTAAGTGACTTAAGTATTATAATATCAGCCTATTAACATCACACTGCTAGGCTTGGTCTTCTCATTTTTAAAGGAATACACACTATGTCCGCCACGCTTGTCCAAGGTGGATTCGTGGGTTAACATATCGGTTATCTCGTTGTAAGGATTTCATAACTATGTTCTCTTTCATAATTAACACGTGGTAACGTAAAAATCTAATATGCGCATGAGGTCGGAAAACTGCCTAGGCCAATGCATGCATCCCGTTCAGGATACGGACTTACGTCATTTGAAACGTGACTAGGTACCGCGGTGTCAGGGTCTAGCATGTTTTATGATGATTAAAGGTGAGAATAATAATCATGAAATACTAAAAGTTCTATTGACGACGTGACGGGTAAAAAAGAATACTCTCCCATACCGTTTTAGATGGAAACCTAAATTGATAGCAGATAGTGGGTTGTGTCGACGCCCTCTTTACGTTTCGACATACATACTAGCACAATTTTGCTAGCATTCATGCAAACCCACAAAGTTATGTTCTCAAAACCTAGATCCTCACCGCAACACGGTTAACTTTATCTAACACGATCGAATTTGTTGCCTAGGAGCGTATATATTTTTACCTACTTATTATGTACAAATATGTATGTTTGTGCTTTTTAGTGTGTACTTTCGTTTTGTAATTCATAATAAATGACAGCGAAGAATAACTATTCAGTTCATTAAAAAGGCTATTCATTTAAATATGTCATTAGTGTAGGGCTGTCATTTTAATATAAAAAAATATATTGTTGGAGTGGGCGTTAACAATTATCTGGACTATTTCAATGTTTTGACTGTTTTATGTTGTACAGTTAAAAGTTCATCCATACTAGCCCACAGTAAAAAAAACATAAAAATTAGATAAGGTTTTTTCATACGTTTGTATGTGCCTTCTTCACTGTTAATAGTTTGGAATAGGTCATAGGCTACTTTTTACCTTGGAGGAAAAATTTACGGTTCCCGTGGTTTCGTAGGACTAACGCGAAGCCGCGGGCAAAAACTAGTAGATAATAAACTAATCGCTCTCTTTTCTGGGAACAGACGATGTACGCGGTTTTATATGCAAATTTTATAACACGATGTATTCTATCCCCGTCAGCACTTATGTTTGCCGGTCGAGATTTGGCCTCACGTACGAAAGTATATGTAATCTTTATATGATAGCTAGATTAGACAGTAATGAACCACGTTCTATACTCTCAAACAATAATGAGAATATGATATTTTTACCAAAACAAGACATATCTTTCATGGAATACAAGTCCAAAGTTTGCTGAGCCACATGGAAAGTTCTAATAACTGAACGAGTACTTTCATCGAGGTCGATATAATCCTAAAGTAGCATCCAATATAAAAACTGTATTTATCCTTTGTTCACATAAACATACATATAACATGCGCGTTGACCTCGAAAAAATGACATATTCTTACTGACCCCGCTCATTGTATATATTGTATGTCATAAAGACGGACAGACTGTGTCTTACTAGTGATATATGTTTACTTTACATAAAACAGAAATAAAACGCGGACAGACCTTCGACGTGAAATAAACTGCTGGTACGACCCTGAATGGTAAACACCAAGTACCGTTCTTCAAACAAAAGAGAACTATGCATATTTAGTTCAGTTTTAAAGTCATTTCCTGTGGCACGTTGTATTCAAATACATTTTGTAGGAGAACGTATGTTAATAATTAATCTACATTGAATGACGACTATTGGTGACCTGTTTACCATTAACTTATTGTTAGTTTTACGGAAAAATATTATTTAATACCTGCTTTATGTTATAAGCCCGATAAAGCGTTGTTCAAGGCTTTTATTGTCTATATACAGGACTTTATCGTGCATTCATAATTATTAGTCACAACATCGTCGGTGACTGAACAAACCAGATTCCATGTTGAGTGTGTTTAATTACGTTTTATCGTACAATTATTACATTATACGTATACAAGCTTGTATTTCTACAGTCTTAGTCATATTAAGATAAAGTAAGTTTGTAGACTTCTCTAAGAACCTTACAGTAGGCTACAACCTTACTCGAAGTCAATATGAATAAGTCCGTTATGATGCAAACGCGTTCTATACTCACCCTCTTGATATACATTTTATTTTTATTTTACAGTTATTATTCTTACAAACCTTTTATATTTTGCTAGAGCAGAAAGCGGTTTATTGCCAATTAATTCTCGATGTCGCTTATATAATTAAAAAAAAGAAGAATCTTTGGGGTTATCTGGAAGAGATCGCTTTTTAGCAATAAGACCGCCTTTCGAGCATAATTAGATATAGTTTTAGTCTGTCTGTAAGTTTATTTTTGTATTGGTATACAAGAAAGTGTTGTCTATCTATCTAATATTGTCTAAACCGCTTTCGATTACAGCGGCTGTTATATATTATGAGCCATTCGTATGTTATAGCACGTGGCTTAAATAACCTTTTTGGCTAGAAATGTGCAGCCACACTTCGAATCAATCAAAAAATAGTTAATAGACGTTCTGTGAAAAACAATTTTCTCGTCATAGAACATAATAATTATGAAACTGTGTTCTCGTCTTGGTTTCCTTAATAGTTTTATAACTACAGCTTTGTGGTCAATGACTTGTTATTGGACTCATCATAATTAATATTATCGTCACACATTACATAAATAGGTTTTTCAGGAATTATTTGTTACGTTGTTTCTTGTAGAATAACAATATATTTAGTAGTTACCACGGCCACATCGCAAACATTTTGAACAACGGATTGGCAAAAAGCACATCAAATAGATGTATGCATATGTATGAAAAGATTAAGTATTATGATGATGGTTTAATAGACTTTTGTGGCAGCAAAGAATATCTTTTTAACCGTTAATAAATTATGGAGAACTATGGAGTTTTACGCCTTGTCTGCTAGTATGGACTTGAACAGACGCTTTTTCAAATGCATTACTCTGCAGGATGAGATGGTAATTTTAACACTTTCAGGATTGGCTTAAGTAGTTATTTAAAGCTAAATGCCGTTCTGAAATACAAGCTACGAGATTATGCTCGTATAATAAGCTTACCTCTCATTGAATAAAATAACAAACCGTACTTGTATGACTCCCTCGTGCGAAAAAGGAGATGTTAGTTGTGTGATATATTCTAAACAATTTATGACATATGTCTCTGTATTATTGTAACTAATAATCACTCTACGAAAGTAGGGTAGTGAGTCCTCCGTCATACTGCAATCACAATGCAATTAGAAAGCGAATTGCACAAGTGCTATTCGAAGTGAGGCGCGCTATCAAAAGAAAGCGCGTACAACGTAGGAAAGTTGTTACGGGGTGGGAGCTCGGCGGGGAAGTGGGGGGGTGGTGCGCGCACGCAGCCACAAAAGTGGTACACTTTCGATCTCAACTCGCGGCGGTGAGAGTGGTGCGAAAATGAAAGTGGTGTTGTCATTATGATCCACTTTCCACAGTGGGGTCAAAAACCTTGCGCGTCCACTTCTAAGCCCGTTTCGTGTTATGTATGCAGCAGCACACACAGCGCATATAAAATAAAATTATGAATAACTTCAGCATGCAAATATAATTAATATTGCGCAAAGCAGTGGAAATAATATCAATATAAACAATATTCTTTCATTTATACATTAGTCTTTACAAAATACCTTCAGTTAATCAAAAGTCAAAACCAACTTTGAGAATCAAATAAACTGAAATACTTTTTTTCATTTTACAAAACGTCGCAATCTCAATTTTTTGGATTTTGCACAACCGTACAATCTTATGGAGTTATAACTTTGTTAAATAGTAAATAAAATTATATCATCTATAAAGACGTAATTGTAACATTTGAAAAAGTTCCTATTTTTTAGTATGAAAAGCAGGTATCTCTTTGTTTGCTTACCCCAGAGAGAACCACTGAAAAATAGAGGAAATAGTCTATAGCCTAACACATTTACATAATATAATTTTCAGTATATTAAAAAATTACTAATTTCATGTAAACACTGCCTATCTTGGCAAATAAGGAACCCGTATGGAATTGTCTTGGCCATCAGCCATCTATCTGTCAGTCTTTATATACACTGTGATATGAATATTATAATCCAAAATTAATATTCTAACAAATAAGCGATTTGACTTTCATTTAAATTCTCAACATAAATATTGAATAATGTATTGGATCAAATTTATAGCACTAAGTGTATATATATATATATATATATATATATATATATATATATATTATACCTACATAAGCACTTGGTGTTTAACTGTTAGGGGCATTAACGTTACTCGTGTGTCCTTAATAAATGGCTTATGCCACTATTAAATTGTTCCTATTTATCATTATAACACTTCTTGAAGTCAAATGAATCAGTTCTTTTGAGTCTTCCTACTAGATATTTGAGTACTATCAGGATTTGGTTTGCGTATACATTCTTGTGATTGTAAAGCCTCTTTTTGTGGGAAAATAAATGAATAAATACATCTAAATTAGGTAGCCAGCATACAATTTACGATTTACTCATACGTTTGGTGATGTGGTGATTACTACGCAAAAATGCAAAGATAACTGGAGCTCGTTTTGAATTAATTTCAAAATCAATTTTTTTAATTAAAACTAAGTTCTTCTGATAAATTTTTTTGAAAGTCATACATGTATATTTATAATTTAAAAAAAACATTGTAGGGCAGTCTTTAAACACTACAATTTACATCTATATTCGTTTTGGTACCAATGCAGCATGAATGTAGGCCGAGTGGGCAAGTGCGGGGAGAGGGTTGCAGGGGAACAACCACTGCTGACGTCATTGCGACCTGATGCTGCCCGGCTTCAGCTTAACCCGAACTTTGACCTCATGCTCCCGCGCTTTAACAATTGTATCAAACACAATTTTATAATAATACAAAGTATTACTTGCTGCCTCAAACAACTATAGGCTATATATAACATAATTAGCTTTTTTGCTTTCGCTCGCGTTAATGTTGTTCCTCGGGAACCTTACATATTTCAGGAATAAAAGTATCCTATGTGCTATTCTAGACTATCTTTGTGCCTTTCATCCAGATCTGTTCAGGCGTTCTGTCGTGATTAAGTAACAATAATCCATCCAAACTTTTGCACTTATAAAATTAAAACGTAGAGATATTGTTTTTGAATTGGCAGACAAACACATATTGTATATCCCCAAGCTAAGCAAGTTACACTTGAGTTATGGGTAAATATACAAAGGACCACTCTGGGGCCGATATCAGACACCCAGACCATAGCAAATAACGGAAAGTTCGTTCCCGAAATTTACCACACCAGGAATCGAACCCGTTCGACCGGCTAAGGCTTAGCCCTCTCAACCACAGAGGCCTTCAAATTAATAGTTGACTACTTCCTCAACCTTACCAATGACTACATGTACAATTCCGAATTATCAATCTCACTGTGTTCCATATACGAGTAATTATTAAAGACAGGTAAAAACTTTAGATTAAGCAGTTTTTATTTTTTATCGAAAAGCAAAATCTTTTGGCCGTTGCGTTTAAGAATTCTTAAACAACCGCGCAAATAAAATAAATTTAACTCCCACTAATGAGCAATATATAATATTTTGCACCGCTCGTGCAAGATTCGTTCTATAAGAACAGATCTGTGACGCTATAAAAGAGAAACTTGTCTATGATCATAATAAAGAAGTCAATTGTTTATTTTTATTCAAACATGAACGAAGTTTGCGTAACTAAACAATGCATCATAACAATTAAAATTAATGGTTAGTTACTTAGATGTAAAAGTATTTTCGTTTATTATTTCAACGAAAGTTTTGCATAAACACTTTTAAACTGGCAGCATAATATCATACGTTTTATTTAAAATATATTTAAATAAATTCATACTAGTGTGGTTTTTTGCATATCAATTTTAAAATGGTTTTGTGTGGATTTGTTTGATCCTTCTTTACGGTTTAGGGTTTTAACCGATTGTCTAGAAAGTTGTTCTTTCGATAACGTCATCTCCGTTATGTGACAGAGCTTTTAGCCCGAAAAATGGTGTATAGTTCCCATGGGATACTGACCTGAGATCTAAGTGAGCCAGATATTATCTTAAATTATATGTCTTACTTTAATCCTAGAAAATGGGATAGCTTTCATAGGAAACGCATCGAAAAGTACGCGAATGAATCTTTAATCTTCTATCTATACTAATATTATAAAGAGAAAAGATATGTATTGTATTGTAACGAATAAACTCAAAAACTACTAGACCAATTTCGCAAATTCTTTCACCATTAGAAAGAATGCTACACTTTCCCAGATTAATATAGGCTAATTTATTACTAGGAAAAAATTAGGGATCCTACTAAAACTTTAATAATGTAACTAAAGGTGTAAAAAAATAGAGTTTGAGTGGGTAGTCCCGGTTGTTTTAGATTCACAATTAGACCAGGTAGGTGGCGCTGGAATCGGGTTCTAGATTTTTATTTTTTCAGGGCAGGACAACGTCTACTAATATTATAACACATATTATTCTATATCTGAATAATATGTGTGTTATTATATATCTTTAATATGTCATATATAAAATGATAATAAACGTAATAGCGAAGTAAGAAAGAGAGTTGGTCTGAAAGAGAGTGTCGGGTAAGGAAAGGAATGCTCCGGTGGTTCGGGCATGTGGAAAGAATGTATGATGAAAGAATGACTAAACAGATATACAATGCAAAAGTAGATTGATGAAGAAGTCGCGGAAGGCCACGACACACCTTCCATGATCAAATTGATCGTGTACTGGCAGAAGGTGATGTCAGGAGCCTTAAGAACAGACGAGCGTGCATGACAAGAGCTATGAATGTCAAAGAAGCAAGTGAGGTGTGTAAGAATAAGCCTGAATGGTGCTTTGTTTGTGCCTACCCCGCAAGGGACCTGGCGTGAAGTTATGTACGTATATATGTATGTATATATAAATGTAACATTTTGCATTAAAATATAAAAGAATTTTTGAGATTGGTAAAATATTATAAAAATAATAAATCTTATAAATTATCCTATTAGTCCTCATACATAGAGTATTAGGACTCTAGGATTTATCTCATTTTTTCGTAAGCTACTTTTCTGAAGTTTTACTTCTGCCGTATGTGAATTGTACAAACACAATTTTTCTTATATGTTCGTTTCTCGATTTCTTCGTCAATTGTTAACCGATTTTCAAAAAATTTCTTGTAATCGAAACGTTATACACCTGAATTCGTCCCATGGTAACCAAGTCAGGATCTGATGAGTGGATCGGGTCCCAGGAATATCGAGCACCCTAAGATCATCATGCTTCTAAATTCTTGGAAAATAGCTTATACACGCGTGTAGGTATTACATTTTCTACAGGCGCTTAAATTTTTATATAATATCTCCGTCAATTGTGGACCGATTATCAAATTGTTTTTTTAACTCCCGAGATGGTGCCACAGGATCTGATTTTTGGATCGCAAGGAAATCGAGACCAACCCTTGTTGAAGAGAGCATATACACCGAAAAGTGAGATGGCAAATTTGCATACGCGTGCCAGTTGTATAATTTCTACAGGTACTTAACATATTATTTCTAAAGCTCTTGAAATATTTGGGCAACTAAAAAGTATTTAATAATAAATATTTAACCGACTTCTTTCTACAACATCTTGAAGTCCGTGTCAAGTGAAATATGAAAACTACTATACTGAATAGTCAGTCGGTTTAGTTTTTGTTAAAAAAAAAATCCTTTGTTATATCCTCATGAACACAGGATACTTTTTATCCCGATAAATGGCGGCGTTTCTATGGGACAGACGAATATAGTGAAAAAGTTTTTTTTGGTGTCGTAGGCGCCGTTGTTATTAACAACAACATTTTTATCTGTGCAGGAACGGAGAAAGAATACAAATTCCTGCGGCCGGGCGGCCTGTCGTAAGAGGCGACAAAACAACCCACAGCCAGGTGGTAGGGCATTTGCCCGACTGGATGGCTACCACCCCTGGTCTAAAGTATGTCGCCATAACAACCATGTGTTGTGTTCCGGCATTAATGACCAGGTTTCAGTCTTCTTTAAGAGAGCAGCAGCGCATTTGTAGCAAGCACCTTTGGTGTTGCAAATGTCCATAGGCGATGGTAACCGCTTTCCATTATGTGGGCCGTCTACCTGTCTGCTGAACTCCTGCAATAAAAAAAAATAAAAAAACATGTTGTCATGGCAACGGAAACGAAGTACTAGTCTTCTATATAAAAATGAATGTTTGTCTGTATGTCCTTTATAAAATCGTAAACTTTACATTTGATCTTGTGATGATCTTTAGCAAAGTTGTTGTGCATGAGCCAGAGAAAGTTTCTGAGTTGGATCACAATTGAACCCGGTAGGTGGCGCTGCTGTCGGCATGTCGATTGAAGCTTTTCCGGGCAGGACGACGTCTGTCGGGACAGCTAGTAGGCAATAAATTTGCGAGCATGACTTAAAATAAGTGAAATATTAAATCAAACACATAATCCGCTATTATCAGGTGCTATACGTTCGACATACGCATCGGCTCGTTATTTGTGGTCGTAAAAACGTAATATTTACAGCAGGCGGTAATAATGTGCGGTCAGTGCGGACTCCTAGTCATATAATTGGTTGCCTTGGCCTATAAAAGCGGCTCTCCACTCACCGAACGATTCGCCAATTCTAGATTTAGGTTTTCAGTTCACTAGGTTGTGCTAGAAGCTTCCGATCTAGCACCGAAATGTTTCAAAATATCACCCGATTGGATGTCGTGTTTATACCTATTGACGTAAACATGTCCAAATTATTTTCAAATAAATTCATTTGGAACATGCTGGCTCTGTTTTCACTTCATCAATCGTCGTTTAAATTATCTTTGACATTTTATAAACAGAAATTGTCTCACGTGACGAAAAGGCTGGTCTAGACCTCGGGCAACGCATTAGTGTTGCCATTCAAAGACGGTGTGCGGCTAGTCTTCTGGGAACGTTCCCATCTGATAGCGGTCTGGCACCATTCTTTTTTCTATATTAATTTTAGTTTGTACAATATATAGTTTATCTTTACTATTTAATTTATTTATAAGTATGTTTTTTATTATTATATAGGTTCACATTTGACAGCTTTCTCACTTGATGTTAAGTGAAGATGCGATCTAGGAGGGATCACGCTTACCTAGTAGATACCTATTCACTCGTGACTTGAAGACCACTGGTTTGTATGACAGTATGAATCGGGAAACACAGACTCCAGGAAATTACCACTCGACAGCGGTGACAGAAGAAAGGTGGAGGGAAAACCTTTAGTTCTAACCGGTGCGTCTGGCTGTCCGATGATAGAAAGGAGATGGGGGAACCAAGTCGTGAAGTTCCATAGCACACTCTCCAAAGTGTATCCGATACAAAACGTACAAACCTGCGGCGATGTTCAAGGTTTTGAAGCCGAGCATCAAAAAGAGTCTCATTGTCAATCAGTTTCCTGGCTCTTATTAACTAAACTACTGTGGGCAATGAAATATACGTATCTTCTAACTAGGCCCTTGTCCACTGCTAGACGTTGGCCTCCCCAAGTTTGCGCCACATATCCCCGTCTCCCGTCTTTCACATCCAGCCCCTGCCGGCGACCTTGCGCAGGCCGTCATCCGCCGGAAAAATACGTATACTTGACTAAACTTGCAATCTGTTTCTTGTGGTCATTACAAAATAATAATTTAATAAATTTCCAAATCTAAACCATATTATATTAACCATACTATATAAATCTGTTCTTAGGTTTTAATCGTTTACTTTAAATATATAATACTGTAATTCCGATAGTGCATTTCAGAGGACAATTTTGTACTAGTCAATGAGTCCCAGATACTGTGAAATGCAACTAGGGTACTAAAATTGTTAGGTTGGTATAAGATATGTTGTATAGTGTACAAAAATAGTATTCTACTAAATCCACAGCATCTACTTGATATTGTTCCGGCGGAATAATAGTAGATACAATTTGGTATTACTGGTGTTAGCCGAAATGAATATTGATAATTTTCGTTACTAAATATTATATAGATAGAGTAGCGTGCCGTGGCGCGCCATTGGAATTAAGAGAATACTGAAATCAGGCAAAACTACGATTGAAACGATAGTGTCCGGCTATTATGACGAGATAGTAATGGCAGCATTGTCCCCCTGATAAGCAAGCGATGCATTCATGTGTACTACAATAGTTAGGGTGCGTAGTTAGGGGCGGGCGGCGCGTAGTCGGTGCTACGGTGCGGCGTGTTGCATCGGGCCGGGCGTCAGGCATCGGCCGTCGTCTGTCAGGCGTTGGGCCTCGGGCGTCGGGCGGCGTAGCGGGCGAGCGCCGCGCGCCATTCGTGCTGACGCCGCCGCCGGCCACACGCGCTCCCTCCGCGCCGGCTAATGCGTCTCCCGCCAAACCCGCTAACTCTCCCGCCAAACATGACTGTGACTGAGTGCCATCGCCACCTGGACCCCGCTGACGCGGCCCAAACACCCTCACCCAACGACTCCGAGGTGCTTCTCGGCAGAGTTCTAGCAGGTGAGCCCGCATACAGAACAACAGCTGATTTTGACAGCTGTCATTGTCTACCCCGCACCACTCATTATAACACATTGCGGACTAATCAGTAATCAGACACAATTATGTGATTGTACATTGTCATAATAACTTTCGGAAGTTTTTGTTTTGCAATTATTCTTTTAATTAATGTCGTTTTTTTAGTTTAGTTTATAACATTGTTACTAACAACTGGAACATGTCTTGTGTTCACTTGAAGTCAGTTTAGTAATAGTGGCAATTATAAAAATGTCCTTTTCACTTTCTTACATAAAGAAACAACCAGTGATACAGGATAGGCGGGGAGTGGGAGGGGTGGCAGGCGAGAAGGCGCGGGGTGCGGGGCACGCGGTGCAGTTCGCGGATCTGGGTCAAGCGGAGTTCGTTGCCCTCGGCCTTCCCGGCTATATTCGACGTCGCTAATCACCGCCGGCCGCCCCTCCACGCCAATACCCCTCTACACTCCCAGTTCTTTACAATCAGTGACGGATTAAGGCTACTTTATGATGACTAAAGATAATATACAAATATTTTTTAATTTTTTTTACATTAAAGTACTAACAATTAATTTTAGTCTTCAAGTCACCAATATTAGTAACTTCATAGTAGTAATTTAAATATTGATTGATTGAAGATATTTTTATCTCATCTGTGATCACAGATTCATGTTGCATTTAGTTGTATCTAGATTTTCATGACCAAATAACATGTTAGTCAATAAACGCTGATTGCATTATTCGCAATTCGCAAAGAGGAGCGTGCAGTATATGCGCTCAAATCATGGTCGAGTTGTATTTCGCAAGTGGAGCCCATCGCTGAATGCCATTTTATTTTGGAGGCCGCGCGCGCTGTCGGAGGGCCTGCGGTCATCGGCCCCGCGCGTTATCTAGGTCGCCTCAGAATAACCTAGCGCCGATACTCTAATAATAATCCACAAGAAACCTTGGAATGTACCGTTGTCCCACTCTCGCTCATGACAACACCGTACCCGCGAATAACGACACTACTTATTTCGTAACTCTATTCTGTATGCGCAGCCGCTAAATAGAATTCACCATCTCTTTCGCTCTTTTTTTTTTTTTTTTTTTTTTTTTGAGGCGAGGGAAAATGCTAACCGATTTACGCACTCTCTGGGCCGTCACTAGGAAACGGCACGCATCCATCGGGGGCGATAACGCTAGCAATAGTATGCTTTATTTGCGCTCCGCCCGCGATGGATTACACAGAGGAGTGTGGCGACTCCGAGCGATGTTACACGAGCGAACAACCTCAATACCCACTAAAAAACCTCTCCTCCCGTCGACCCTGCGCTTTGTTGTGAAGGAAAGACTGAGATATAGAACATAGTTACGCAACAGTCGATCCAGCGCAATAAAGTGCCTGGAGTGTGCCCTGGGAGAACACACCCCACTTCGAAACGGGGGCTGAATCCCTTGCGTTGCCTAGTAGCAAGGGGCCCCTCGTACCGGAACCTAACTCAGGGAGGGAAGTAACGCGCGTACCTGCCTCGTCGAGTGCCAGCTGAAGGCCGGCGGCCTCGGGTGACATTAGCGGCACGCGCTGAAGGGCTTCGCTCCCTATCCCTTTCTGCGGCCTCTTTTAGAGACATTACAGCCTCACAGAAAGAAACCGCAGACTCCCAGCGGTCGTCGCTGTGCAACATGGCCGTTACCAAGTCGCCAAGCGATCGGACGGCTCCTACGTGTGTCTCGAGCTCGAAACGCTGAGGCGTCCATGCAGCGCACTCAACAAGCGTGTGTAACGCCGTATCGGGTGCGCCGCATTGGCGGCAGTCCGGGGAAGGCAAGCAGCCCACAATGCGAAACAGATACTGGTCGAAACAACCGTGTCCGGTCAGTATCTGAGTCGTCCTGAAGGTCAGGGTTCCGCTGGTGCGGGTCACCCATCTCTCCAGCTGCGGCCTGATTGCATCCACCGTATAGCCGCCGGCCACAGGGTGTTCGAGGTCACGAGACCAGGCGACGAGGCAGGAATGGGTTTCCCGCTTCCTGACCGTCTCTAATTCGACTTGACAGAAGGTCAGTCCTCTAGCTAGGGCATCCTGCTGGGCGCGACGAACTCTGGACAGGACGTCTGCCTGGAGAGGCCAGGGCAGCTCGCCTGCCAAGAGAGTCGCCGCCGACCACGACACTGTGCGGTACCCCCGTATGGTCCTCACGGCCAGAACCCGCTGCGCGCGGTGCAGCAGGGTTCGGTTGTGGCGGTGAAGCGCATCGGACCAGACGGGCGCACCGTAGAGTGCCATACTCCTCAGGATGCCGGAATAAAGCTTCCGCGTCGCACCCCCCGGCCCCCCCACGTTAGGAAGAAGCCTGGAGAGTGCGCCCGCGGAATTCAGAAGTTTGGGAACTAGCTGCTCAAAGTGCGCTTTGAACAGCCATTTCCCGTCTAGGACTAGCCCAAGATATTTCATCGTGGGCCCTACTCTAATCGCCACCCCCTGAACTGTAACGGACAAGTCCGGGGGAGGATTCCGGAATTTCCTATGGAACATGACGGCCTCCGTTTTCGCGGGGGAGACCTTCAAGCCCAGTCTAGCTATTCGATCTACGACGATCGCCAGCCCGTCGTTGGCGACGTCCACGGATTCCGCAAAAGACGCGGCGCGTGCCGTGAGTAGGGTGTCGTCCGCAAAGCAGATCAGCCCTACTCCGGGCCGGACCGTCACCCGAAGGATCCAGTCATAGCCTACGTTCCAAAGGATAGGCCCGAGGACCGATCCCTGTGGAACGCCGCACGCGACACGTCGCCGACCTAGCACGTGGTTGGCGGACTCACCACCCTCCCAAAGGATGTGCCGATCTCGCAGGTACTCGCCCAACAGCCTCGTGAGGTACGGGGGGACTCCGTGCGCGCGGAGCCCTTCCCTGATCGTCTCATGAGGGAGGCTGTTAAAGGCGTTCGCTATGTCTAGCGACACTGCAAGAACGACGTCCTTTGCTTGGACGGCTTCGTCCGTCAACGTTCGCAGCGTCTCGAAGGCGTCCATCGTGGAGCGCCTCCGCCGAAACCCGAACTGCGTATCTGATAGCCCCGGCTCCACAGTGTCTAGATGCTTCACAAGCCGCTCCGCCAAGATCTTCTCGAAGACCTTGGCGACCTCGTTCAGCAGCACTATGGGCCTGTAGGCGGACGGATCGTTGGGAGGCCGACCTCCCTTTGGAAGTAGGCACAAACGACCCTCTTTCCATTGCGACGGGAACCTACCTGCGCGAATACAGGCTTCGAAGAGGTCCCGCAGCTGGCTGCGTAGGTGTTTTGCAGCCAGGAAGAGGAGTCGACCTGGAACCCCGTCGGGTCCCGGTGCCGTCTTCCTGCCCCGGAGCCGGTCCAGGGCGACGTCTAGCTCCCCCTCGGAGATGGAGTGAGGCTCCTCGTCCGTGGGTGTGTCGGGAATGGGTGGACCCATACTGGGGGGAGTGAAGTTCCCCGGATCCGGGAAGAGCCCATCGATAACCGACCGGAGCACCTCGGGTTCGAGCGTTTCCGTGACCGTGGATGTGCAAGGCCGCAACTTGTTGCGGGCCCCACGGTACGGGCGCCCCCAAGGGTCCCGATCGAGCGTCTCGAGGAGCTCGGCCCGAGCCCGGGCTTTCGATCGCAATATTGCAATCGAAAGGGCCTTTCTGGCCTCTCTAAACTCGCCCACGAGTCCATTTTCCGCGACGAAGTCCGGAGGACGGCGCGCCCTGCAGCGTTTGAGCCTGTGGCTGATGATGCGAACTGCCTTTCGCATCTCGCCCAGCTCCTCGGTCCACCAGTGGACCGATTGCTTGCACGGAGGCTGCCGCTTGGAGACGCGTGGCATCGCAGCGTCGCAAACCCTCGTCAGGGTCTTGCGCATGTGCTCTGCCTGCGTATCCAGATTCGCGAAGTCGGCTGGGTAGGCCCAGCTTTCCGAGAGTGCCCGCTCCTCGGCCTGCTCCGGATCGAGCTTGGTAAGGGCCCAACGCGGGAGGAGAGGGGGGCGACGGTGAACAGGGCTCGGACCGGAGGAGGGGGTCGTGAGCTCAAATCTGATGTACCGATGATCAGAGAGCGACTCCACCTCCTCCAGCACCCTCCATCCGGTCACTCTGCGGGCGGCCGCATGAGTGACGAATGACAGGTCGATGATCGATCCACCCCGCGCGCGCACGCAGGTCTGGACCGACCCCTGGTTCAGTATGGTCAGGCCGGCTTGAAGAGCCCAATCCTCGACCGCCCGACCCCTAGCGTCCGTGATTACGTTTCCCCAGGAGAGGTGCTTTGCATTAAAGTCGCCCATCACGAAGATCGTTTTGGGCGACAGTCTGCGTACGGCAGCCCCGACGGCGTCCAAGTGAAGCTCGAACTCCGCCAGGGGGCGGTTGCGCGAAAAGTAAACGCCTATGACGACGATACTTCCGCTCTTCGCCACAGCATAGCCCTTTCCTCTTTCGAGACATGTAAGCGGTGTGCCGGACCCGGCTCTGGCCACCACCGCTACCATGTCATCGAGATCGCCCACCCAGTTCCCTGAAGGAGGGACGTAATAAGGTTCACTTATTACGGCTAAATTCGCTTGCCACTCCGCCATCGCCTGCAGGCACAAGTCCTGAGCGGTGGGGGAGTGGTTTACGTTAGCTTGAAAGAACGTCGTTACGGGTGTACTAGGCATTGGAGGTGTCCATTGTCTGTACTCCCGATTTGCCGGTACGTGGTCTCGCCCGCGAGTGGACGAATTGGCCCCTCACGTAGGGAGGTTGGCAGAACCTCGCCAACGTGGGGTGGGCCGCGTTCAGTCCCCCCGCCGCGCACGCCGCGCAGTGGGGTTTCCGTGCCGTGCAGTCCGGCATCTTGTGTCCGCTTTTACCGCAGCGGAGACACAAGTTAGTCCGGTCCGGGCACGTGTCCGGACAAGTTTGGGTGCCATGACCGACGTTGAAACATCTGTAACAACGTATCGGTCTGGCTTCCAGTGCTTCGACCTTCGCCGAGGTGAAGCCGACCAGAAGGTAGCCCAACCCGACGATGGTCTTGGCGGCAGCGACGGGGCACAGCACGTATGATGCGCCCAATCCGCCCGGTCCTGCACCGATGTGCTTTGTGAGCACGTCGTCGCGCCGGCAGTTGCCTGCGCGCGCGATCGCGTCACGAAGCCCATCGACCGTGACTGAGTCGTCCAGCCCTGAGACGTAAAGCTCCCCACGCTTTACGGGGCGGACGACCTCAGCCATCCCTTCTAGGGCCCCGCGCAGGGCTTCGGCGACGCGGTCCGCCTTGGCCGCGCTCTCGGGTCCCGGCTGGAACTCGAGGAGACGCGCGTCCCTGGCGGTCCGCACCACCTTCAGCCCCTCGCGGAGGCCCATGGCGGTGATGTCGACCACCGTCGAGGCCTTTGCGAAGACCTCGCGATAGCCGACACCCTTCGCGGCCGCTGCCGGCAGCAGTCTAATAATGACTGCGGCCGACTTCGGCTCGCGGAGAACGACGGCAGGCCTCGCGGCCTGCTTCCGCGGTTGCTGCCTCCACCCCGTCGGTGGGGCAGCAGCTTGCGCCTGGGGGGGGGGGAGGGGGCCCGTTGGCCCTCGCCCCCTTACCCTTTTTCCGCCCTACGACCGTGGACCACGCCCCCCCCTCGGGTACGGGGGCGGGGGCGGGGGCCACGGGCGCCGGCGGCGGCGCGACGTACGGGGCGACGTGAGGGGCGCGCGCCACGGGCGCTGGCGACGGTGCCACACACGGGGTGGCACGTCGGGCGCGCGGGACGGGCGCCACCGATGGCGCGGACGCGGGGGCCATTTGTTGCCCAGAGGCCGAAACAACTAGGGCGGGCGCCGAAGCGAAGGCCGCCGAGGCAGCGGCGGCGGCGCGGGCCGCCTTTCTCCGCTTTCGGAGCGTTCGCTTCACGCCCCCCCTGTGCTTTTTCCTCGCGGGGGGGGTCGGTGGCAGTGGGGAGTCTGCCACCCCGGCGGCCGGGGCCGCCACTACCTCCATCGGGACCGGGGTACTCGCTTCCCCCAGACCCCGGCGGACTGCAGCGGCAGCCGTGGCCGGTTTGGGCCCTCCGGTGGGCTTCGCGACGGACGCGCGAGGAGTCGGCCTGGGCGCCGGCGCCTTGCCTCCGTCGGCCGCAAGTGGTGGACGGAGGGTCGGCGCGGGGCCCAGCCTGTCCTCGATGGCGGCGAACCTCGCGTTGATGAGTGGCGCCACGGCATCGAGCACGACGCGCACGAACGCATCGTACTCAACGCCGCCGCGCCCGAGTGGGACGGACGACGGCGCCGCCCCGTCGGCGGGCGCCGCGGCCGGTTCCGCCCCGTCGGCGGGAACCGGTATCGACCCCGCCACCGCGGCGGGGGTCGGACGCGATTTTTTAGTCGCGACGGGCGCAGCGGGCGATTCCGGAATCGCCGCCACCTCCACCGCGACCGCCCGTGTCTTCCGCTTGATGGGCACGGGGGGCGGCGCCGCCACGACGGCAGGCGCCGGCTCCACGGCCGGAGCAGAGGCCTTAAGGGCCTTGCGCATCTCTATCTCTTTCGCTCTTGACTAAGTCTAGGCAAAGTTAACAAGTAGAAACTACAATTCACTCGTCGTAATAATAATATATATACGTTTACATAACACCCGCGATTTATTTCTTACCATTTTTAAAAACCGTTTGATGTCAATTAATTAACGAAAGGCATGTTCGCTATTGATTTAATTCGTGTGATTTTTTTTAAAGAAGCATGTTATCTTATTTATCGAAAAACTAACTTTAACAGTATATCTATTATAGCTTCCTCGAAAAACTACCTAACTGATGGCAATAACCATATAAAAATTCGTTGTGTGGTTTAGGAGAAGTTAGCGGATATACAGACAGACAGATGCGAAAAGTGACTTTGTTTTATACTATGTAAAGAAGATTGATGTAAACAGTAGATAATATGCAAGCCATTTTAACAAGCATCACGAAATCCATTTCTTTTACTTTACTATGAAACAATAAAAAGAACCAAACAAATTAATTGTTATTATTTTTTATGGGGCATGAATCAAAAGAAATAATATTGAAACAATGTGTTGCGTGTAATAGTGACGTATATGTGAGTTGCACGCGGCGTGGGGCGGAGGCGCGCGGGCGACGCGAGGAGGGTTCGGTATTGCGATCAAGGCCTCGAGTTCGTTCACCCAGCCACAATTGGGTCACGCTCGCCGTCCCGCGCCTCACTCCCCACACATACATATACACACACAAATATCGGTTTAAATCATACTAAATCCGTGCCTGTAACGTCACTATAGGTATGTGGGTAACCTGAATTATTTAATTTAAAACTGTAAATAGGTGGACCTGAAATCACTGAAAGTTTGTTACAAAGTTTACCGTTATTGCATATAAAGCGAACTTCCAGATTTTCATTTTCATCACTGCTAGTATTCTTCTGCCATGTTCCTATTAAGGATAGGTAAAATCCTTTGGTCAAATGAATGCTAAAGTATCTTAAGCATAATGTGAATAAAACAAATATTAATAAAAAAAAATGATTACGAATCCATGATAAAAAAATAAATAGATCATTACAATCATCTTTTTCAACAAGCACTTGCTGACACAAAGAAAACAGGCAAAAAAGTTATACACTTATTTATAGAATTCATAAAAGATAATCACAAAAATACTAATTTTTTTTGACAAATTGGTGCCTGTGATAATGGTTTAAAATTAAAAGTAACTTTAAAATAATGTAAATGTGTATAATTTAAGTAGTCACCGTTAACAGATATTTTTTTTTTTGTCTTTTATTGCAGGAGTTCAGCAGACAGGCAGACGGCCCACTTGATGGAACGCGGTTACCATCGCCTATGGACATTTGCAACACCAAATTATATATTTATAGACAAAAATTATAACTCTGCAATCGCAAGTACTACACTATTTTTCTATCACATCAACAATCGTATTCATCCCTTAAACAGTGGAAAAGATTCTGGCAGTAATTTTAAACAGTCAGTACATACCTTTTTAAAGTGACGACAGAAATGATAAACAAGGCGTCATACATAATCTATTTACGAGTCAACATCCTTCGTTGGAAGATAAGAAAAGCGTTTATGCGTGCATTAAACTAGAGCACGATCTCGATACAAAACAAACGATCGCATTTGATCATCGGGAGCAATGTTTTATTATTTTTCGAATAATTAAACTGTCTATCTTTTCTTTACTTATCTTAAATATTCGGTGCCAGTACATTATGTATTCTTTTCATACTCCTCTATTGTGATGTATAAGTCCTTTGTCATCCTTCACACAATCCAGCCATCTTTTTTTGTCTGCTTCTTCTGTACCAATTTTCCTGTTCTTTTTGAGATGTCTTCCCTTTTCACTATACGCCCATTTACAACCTTCAATCTTTTTATTTTTAATTTAACAGTCACACGTGCAACTTTTATATATTTATGTGTTCGTTTCTCATCTTATTCATTATCATATTACCACAGATCCACATAAACATACTAGTGAAAAACGCTTTTGTCTTCACTTGGACTACCATTCGGATGCGTATAAGATGACCGGCATTATACGAGTATTACAGATCTATCAACCTTTTAAGATATCTACCCTTTTTTAAAATTAAGACGGGATTACTTTTTTACACATTAGTTCGGTTGCCCCTACATCACCCATTCAAATAATGGAACTGATTAGATACTTGTGAAACATATACAAGAAAGTAGCTAGTTTGTTCATGATGAAATATATGATATGAAGTTTTCTTATTGTTTATCAATTAACGACGAAATTATTCATTAAAATTTGTGAAATCCAAAACCTTCTATTTATTTCTAATACATATATTCGTAAAAAATAAATTAAATTAAAAAATATTCGTCTAACATTGTCACCCCTAAAACAATTGTAAAACACGAATCTCTGAAAGCTGCTTTGCGCCTAGCGCTTTCAGATCCGTTGCTTTGAGATATAGGGAAACCATAGCTATAGTACTGGACGAAACGGTTTTAAACTTTTATCTACCAAAGTTGGCTTTAAAAATATTTATTAACATGAACATAATTCGTATTCCTAATTACAAAGAAATATTTAGAAAATTAAATTATAAAATATAATTTCGGTTTTTAAAATGCTGGTGCTGGTTTAATAGGGGCTCGTTTGAAATAGCAAAAATACGTGTTAAAATAGAAACTCACAAGTTTTCAGAAAAATGTTGTAAACATGTTGCGACATTTCAGTAGAGAGCGGTGTCTTGTTCTATTTATATTTACAACGCCAAACAATTTAATTGACACCAATAATGTGGTTTTTTTACATATTTTATTCGACGTCACAATCACGTGACCTAATGTCGAACTCGAGCGTGATGTCGGAAAGTAAAATACTTGTAGTTCCATTGACGGTTATTACCCTAAAAAACAGTTAGTTCCAAGAATAGAAAAGATTGAAGAAATGCCCTTTGTATTTAAGTAAGTACTTTAGATAACGAAAATGAACATAGGATACTTTTTATGTTTACCTAATAGAATAAGTTTTTAAGGGAAACGATTCCAAAGTATGGTTGAGTAAATCTGTTAGAAAAGATCTAGTTAAGCTATTTGTTATTTTTATCGTTAAATAGCATGGTTCGTGTAATGTTATTAACATAGTTATAATAACGGAGTTTGGTAAGTAAGGTGACCTATGCATAATGTTGTATTAAAATTAGAAGGATTTACATATTGTCTCTAGAGGGTTATTTAGGTCAATTCCGCCCCTTAGCGATTCTCCTTCATAATTTAACAGACGAAGTCGCGAAGTTCTTATGTTACTCAAATACAGCTATTTAGGTATTGTTTATTGTCTATATTGTAAATTTATTTTAGCTATTTGCATACCACCGTCGTACACTTGCGTTTCTGTTGGACAGATCCTTAATAACTGGAAGAGATCGCTCTAAAGTGATAAGATCGCGCATTGTTCCTGCATTTACTGTTTAATGTGACTACTATAAATTGTTTATGTGTATGTGATGTACGATAAAGAGTTATCTGCCTTTTATCGATATAGATATATAATTCCCATTCTTATAAATTTGTATATAATTCTTTTCTTGATCTCAGCGAGGATTGAAAAAAAAAAATATAGGGGCCGAAATTCACGTGACCCGAGTTGGAAACAAATCGCAAGAGGCTGCGGGCGGGGTCGACGCCCGCGCCGCCCTGACCCCAATTCGATCCGCGCTCGCGTCATGTTGTGCGGAGTGTGGACCTCTTGTCCAGGCACACTCAGCGGAAAATACCCATCATTTCAACATAAAAACTTCATGAAATCCACATTTCATGTTTGATTAAATAATAGGCTTAACCACGCGTTCCTATAAGATTGTCCTATAAATATGAGTGATACACAATTCTTTGAAGGTAAAATTTATGCTTTTTGCTATACTATTTTTCTTCGTTCATGACAGCTATTGTTGTATTATTTACAAGGGGGATAAAAACAGAAACTCCTATATATTTTCTTAATATGTTTGTATCTTAAAATGAAAGATGACCATATCAAGTTATTTCGGTTTTAAGCCGCAAGATTAGTTGAACAACCATTGCTCAACTAGCCCTTACCAAATTGTCAAAAACAAAAGTAAAGTTTAAAAAAACTATTAAATGAAATAAAACTACGTTTTAACGGTGTTAAGCGCGGTAATCTATTTGATTTTTATTATTCGAACGTTCCAGCCACTTTTCCTTAGCCATGATCACAGAAGACAAAGCTATTAAGCGTCAATGAGTATTGTTAAAGTTTCATTATTTAGCCTACCGCCAACTTGTTCGTTTTAATTATTTAATTTTAATATTTTTTATTATTTACTCTATGGGAGACTAATCTAATTTAGCACCGCTTCGGAACATATTGTGGCTTGAAGAGAAGAAGCGGCGCAAGAAACTCTTCAGCAAACATGCCTAGCTCTAATAATTTTATATAATATTAAAATGGGTGGAAGGAAAAAAAGAAAATATCAATCATGTTGGTTGGTGTTCCGGTGGCAACATGGCAACCCGGTATTAATGTGCCTTAGCAGATGACGGCCCATTAGTTAGCGGGAGCATGATTGCAATCTCATTTGACATCAATTTCGTAATGACGATGCTCCACGTGAAAAGTTCGGAATAATTGGAGCAATGACACTTGATATGGTTATAAAAATGAAGGTTCAATCTATAAAGTGGCTAAGTATGCCAACGTCGTTGTGAGGCAACATCCACTGAGTTCTATGAGAGTAGCCCGCTAACCCGTCTCGCAACGTGCACCTCTTCACAAAGAGTGCCGAACATTGTGTTCATTACCTACATTTTTTATGTGTTTTTTTGCGTAAATTGTAAGTATAAGTAGATCGTGCCTTAGTATTCTAGGCCATATAGGAAACAAACCTCAACACATAGTTCATTGTGGTTACTCGCGTAGTTATAAAATTATTGACAAACGACGAAATACTAACTGAAACAATACTCATTTTCAAACATGTATTTCGAAAAATGATGCTTACGTCTTAGTGTGAAAAGTAAATAAAGTCCCCCGACATTTATAAATGTAAATAATGCATTAATATTGCAATTTAATATTAATAATATTATGTGTTGTTATAATAAAATTCTGAATTGAGTTCCTGAAAGTATCAAACCAGTAAAGCCGTTATTTAAAATTGTATTATTATCGTTAACAAATTTGATATTATTGTTGATCTCAGCATATTTTATTGATCTTATTTTCAATTGCATAATTAAATAATAATAATTGCATTCATATTATCATTATTTATATTCACGCCTGTTTCCTATGGGCGTATGCAGAGACTATAGATATCCACTTTGACGATGCTTAAACACAACTTTTTCATTAACCGTCTCTCAGTTATTTACTATATATAATTTGGGCGTCTGGGATCGGTGCCAGAGTAGTCCGTTGAACCGATTATTTATTATTAATAACCTCTTCTTTCTTTGAACTAAACTAAAACTAGGTAAGCAAAAGCTTAGCCCACTGAATCACTGAGTCCGACACCTTTTACATTACTATTAATAATAATAAATGTATAATACTTGTATGGAGTACATATATGAACTAATTCACTTTTAATTGTAAACATTCCAAAATAGGCAAATTCTATATATTAGATTAGAATATCAACTTCATAACTGTAACATTGCTCTATCTTTGTACCACTTCTGAGATCATTATTTAAAAAAATTAATCTCAGTGGCATGTGCTTGAACTCAATGTAATGATAACCAAGATATTAAATACGTATTTGTTTACTTTTAAATGATTTAACTCGTATTAGTATCGTCTAAAAGAGAATATAATATCTTCCTTTTGTGTAATTCCCTACACTCGCATAGAGTTCTCGCGAGATCTTCTCGCGTTCTCAGCTCCATCGTACTCGCGGACATCAACGCGAGAACACAAGGCGTTCATGTTCTCGGTTTCTCGCGAGAATGTGGAGAAGCCTAAAGACTTCCTGTAAAATAATTGTTCTATCTACCTATAAATAAGGTATACTTAATTCTAACGTGTCTGTCGGTTGCTGCTTATATGTAATTGTACTTGATTTTAAAAGCGCGCCGGGCTGTCCCTTAATATATATTATATAAAAGAAATAATATCGTCGTTAAATAGGTCAGAATTGAAGAACGTGTACTTATAAGTACGAATGCGTGAAGCTTACACATTCTATCCGTGTTGATGATTAAGTATAGTGGGTCACATCATGAGTCAGTGTTGACCTAGATTTGGCAGGCTGTATCGACGGTAAGCGGGAGCCACGGCCTACGTGCTCTAAATATTCTCAGAGTAGGTTAGGGAGCGAGGTCGACGACCCCAGCTTGTCCTACCTACCCTCTGCAAACTTTCCAGGCCATCCAACATTTGAGTACCCACCCACCAAAGCGTGTCGAAATCGGACCACGGCACCAGGCGGTTCTGAAATTTAAATTACATTGTAAATAATAACTCTGAATATTAATCTCCAGTTAGATCTAAAATACCCTATAACTAAAACTCTAATAGTAATTTATGTATAGCCACAAGCAGTCATCAAACATATTAGATGATGTGATAATGTTAATTTCTAATTAGGCGTATTATAATTTAGAATTGTTTTTAATTAAATGATGTCTTATATGACGTCAAATAAGTAGTTATTTTGAGCCATATTTTATAACCAACAAGCACCTGTACACATAGTTTCAGAAATAAATTTAAAACAAAGAAAGATTTAGATTGACGTGTGAGTATATTGTTCACACAATGTCAATGTCCTATTCAAATTGTTACATTGACATTAATTAAGTTTAATTTTGGGATAAAATATCAAATAGAATTAATTATTTTTTACAGATATTAGTACTTACAAATTCTATTATAAAAAATAATCAGAAATATTTTCGTCTAAACGCCATCTAGCGTCGAGTAGATTACAACCTGTACATTAAATAGATGTCGCTAGCTTCCTTGCTGACTTGAAAATTATAAAATACTAGTTGAAGTATGTAGGCTCTTTATGGTTCCGTATTATAATAATAATTTCAGTGCTTTCAAAAACTTGAATATATAACTCAAAAATACTTAGTATATTTCCTTCGATTTTTTTAAAACTTATATTATGGGATAATGTTTTACCATAGATAAATATTTATGCATTTTGCTTATACAGATTTATAAAAGTACATAAGGCTTAGACATTATTTTATCTTATCATTCTAAACAAAGTATGCATAATTAATGTAATTTGACATAAATTATGATGAATAAAAATGCATTGTCTAATATGGTTACATATTTAGTGACTAAAAGGCGTGTTTTTGTTATTCTGATATTCTTTAGATATACAATTATTATATTTAAAAGTATAATATAAATTACATACTATTGAATACAATGTAAGAAAACTTAACTTATTTGTATTGTATTCTACCCATAGTCCCTCAAGACTATAAGTAGAATACTGAGCCCAGATCACCGTCTTCTATGGGTAAGGTGCCCAGAAGGCTGGCTACGTTTCCTCGCTTAGATTACAAAATTAAAATTCGATATATGGTCGAATTCATCATGAAAACTTAAGTAATTAAATGATAGGTAAATAACACACAGATGTGCGATGACTACTGTTGAGCACTAAAAATAGAAATACCAGGCTCAGTACAGTATGTGGGACTTTGTGTGGGAAGCTGGGGTGGCAGCAGCGACAGGGTGGCGGGCGGGCGCCTGTGGCCGTGAACTCTCTCGAACCTACGGAAACCTCAAGCCCCCTTTGTTAACATTTTTCTATATCACTATTGTGTACCCGATTCAATCAAATGATCACGTATAGTTTTCGTCTTATATAACAATGATGTGTACAATTCTATTTCAATTAAAGGTATTTTTTCGTATATTTTTGTTATAGTATATAATTCTGATCTACGTTAGTAACGTGATATATGGGACTGATAATGTTGATATAAATATATTTGTAATTTAATTTGTTGTTGTGTGAAATTAGTATGTAATAATTAATTTTATGGTCTGGGTGACTCGAGGGGTTAATCCATTGACGTCACGGGGACGCATGCGCGGTGCTCGCCCACGCGTTTCTGCCAAGAGTGCTTTCGCGCCAAAGCGTTGTCGGTCGCTCACCGGTTATAACCTAACTTTGTGAAATAAGTACATATTTTTCAAGTAATCGCTGCAATGCAGCAAAAAAGCGACGATATATCACAAACAGCTGATATAGCAGGTGAGCTTGTACTGATTATCGTAATGCCAGATAAAATTCTAACGCTATGATTATAAGGTCATTGAACTTTAATCCTTTATGGTTGGATTTTGGGATCGTTATGGTTATTATAAAATGTACACTTTCTCATATCGTACGCAGATGTTATAAATACGGTTTGTTATATGTTTTTAAATAAATATTGTAATTTGTATTTCTTGGCGCGCGATTGTCTCAATATTCTTTTTAAACGTGTCATATTTTATCAGCTACATGACTACTTCAAACATTTACTCTGATTCATCATAGCTTTCAAATGTGTGAAGAATATTAACTTTGAAGGGTTATTCGCTGTATCGGTCATTAAACTAAATACAATTCTTTGGCCTTTAATTTTTAAACGGATTAATATTTTTGAGGATTAGTCATTGTTTATTAAAAAGAAATAAGTGTTATATTCTTAATAGAAATTATTTAATAAGAAAAAAGTATGCTAGCCACCTGTCACAATATTGTTTCTGGTTTGCTCTTTGTATATCCCCGTTTTGAAAGTACGTATATACCAAACTTTATATTACTCGATTCATTTAGATTACCTAGCGTCAACCTGAATCATTTATTTTTATGAAATGATCTCATTAAACCTATGACAATCTATTTATTGGTGAAAAACCTACAGCCAATTAATATGCATGAATAAATATACAAAACAATAATAAACACAATGGTTAAATAATTCCTCGTTTATGTTATGTATGTGAATGCGAGTATGTAAACGCTACTTATTTGAAAATGTAATACTCGTGCGGTCCATTTCTCTCGCCACTTTCCTGCTTTCTGCCGTATAAGTGAGCATAATTAAACGCCTGTCGTATAGTTAGTACACGGCGAAATCAACTATTGAAAAATGTATGGATTTAGTATTGAGGATATAGAATTGAAACTTTAGTTTTGATTGACTTTATTTATTGGAATATTTAGAACTTTTATTTGTCCGTCTATTCAAAGGTTTTTCTCGAATAAGTTCACAAACGGCCCTAGTGATTTTAATGAAAATATTGATAATAGAACATGGTTTTTTTAATCCTAAACTTTGATTATTTTTTTCATTCCGATATCTTACACAGATCTGTAGCTATCATTATAAATATTTATTAAGCTTGTGCGAAGAACTTCATGGTCAAATCTGTCGACAACAGGGGGGGGGGGGCTTTTATCGTTTACTTAAGAGGAATCAAATTCACTATCCGCGTTTGTCTGTATAATCCACTAACCCCTCGTAAACCACGAAAGGGATTTTTTAACGGTCTTCACTATCAGTTAGATAATTTTTCAAGGAACGTTTATGTATACTCTAGCTTATGTCCGCGGTTTCGTTTGCAATATACAAAACCTAATTAAAACTAAAATAAAGCTAGACGTCAGGTTAAGACCCGCGGCGTGGTCGCGGGATAAACTAGTAAGTACTAATGTACAATGCCTATGTGACAAGTTAAACGACAACCGCTATAAATAAGTTCAGAGTATGATAGCGTGAGGTAAGGTGGGTCGTGACCGCGCCCGCGATAGCCGGTGACGCATGCACACCGGAAGACCGGCTGTCCCGGTGCACCCTGCGCCCTGCAAACAACGCACGGTCACCCCGCTCCATTGCACATTATGCATATTGCAAAGCAACGATATCCGTTCTACTTTTACGGATATCTGTCGCCGCATGCATGCCAATAATAGCACAGGTTATAAAAGCTTAATGTTAAATAAACGCTGTTTCATATTTGAAATTATTCGGGTTTTGCTTGAATTGATTCGCGGCCAACCGAATTTTCCTCATGAATTGTGTCACACGTACGAAATATTTTTTTTATATCATAGTTTACATAAGAGATGTGTTTAAAGCGGGACAGTCATTGTTTTACTTTTACTAGAACTTTCCATTCAAACTCTTTATTTAGTGTAATTATAAAGCTCATTTACGTTAATTGTTTTGATTTTTGTAAAAACTAATATATACGACCCGTCCACGCTTGTCAGGTTACGTAGGTTACAGTTGTTTTGCCAATATTTCAATTAAAAGGGTATACGGATTTTTGAATTACATGAATTCCGAAAATATTCGTAAAAACCCGGAATAAGTAATGTTATTAAAGGCATAAGTACATCTGGTCTACTAAATATGTCTAATAAATTTAGAAACTGTAATATTCAGCAAGTCCTAATATCACGTGGTTTCGAAGTCTTTCGAAACAGACAAAAAAACAAAATCATTGTTATCTCCATGGTTTATATAGTGTTTCCAGTTGTTTTTTTTAATAGCTTCAATGTACAGACACGGTATTTTAGAAATTTATAATATTAGAGATAAAATATATATGTCATAGCCATTTCAATTCTATTCTCAAATGAAATTGAGTAAAACATTTATTGTGACTCATGTGTATCTGTGTTGAATAGAATAAAAATACATATTCTTATAATAAATAATACATTTTAGTTTATACTAAACTCAATTGTAAACACCTATACAATATCTCAGAATTCTGGAATCTTTTTTTTACTACTATTTAGAAACACTTACCATACGTTATTTGATGTATATTGTTACAATTTTAAACATTGCAGTCAAGCTAAGCGTTACATTTTGCCACATAGGTAAAATATTTAGATTTTTTTAAGTTATTTAATACAATACTCATGTAAATTCACTGCTGATTTTTTTATTACCTCATCAGATTTATCCACAGAAAACGTACATTGCGAGATCCTTTCAAGCTATAAGAGTACTCATATGGGCTGAGCGTTTCAATTTCCTTCAGCTCTTTGAAAGGCTCAAGTAAACTTTTTCTATAGAAAATGTCGTCAGGGCCCTTTACGCATATAAAAAATAGGTGTGTGCTTTAGTGTGCGTCGAGTACGCGCCGCTACGACTATGTACTTAGAAAGTGCATCGCTCCCGGGCGCCGGAGTCGTCGTACTGCATATAGGCCAGTGCACGCGAATGCCCGGGCCCCCTCCCGCCCTTCTCCTTAGAGTACCCCTCGCCCTGGGATATCCCTCCCCTGCCACGCTTCGCGATTTTCCATTTCCATCGTAGTGTACGTTTGCTGAACCCAGCAGTGGTCATCGACAACGTCGTGATGTGGGGAAACCTCTCATGCCTTTCTCCGATAGTGAGTTTATGGCAATGACGTCTTCCGGCAAAGGGCATTCACAGCCCATTGAGTTCAAACAATAAACTTGAACGTTGTCACACACTCTCTTTGATGTAATAGTAGTAATAATGTTAGTGTAACCGACCGGCATTGTGTTAAAAATTACCGACATTAAGACGGAGCATCGCAGTTTATAACAATAAGTGAAATTGCTACTTACGCAACTCATTAAAAATTATAATATGCAACGAACGAGACTTGAAGGTATACATTTTTTACGTTAAATTATAAGACGAAACGGAAGGAGAGATGTGTAACAAATAATAATAGAGAAACAATTATACAATTGTGAAGACTAAAGCTAGATAATAGCTACGTTACAAAAAAAAGTAGTTTTTATAATATTATACGTTACTTTTATGTATATTACATACGAATATTAGATACAGAAACACGTTTAGAGGTAAGTATCTTTGCAAGTTCTTTATTAAGAAATATGATCAAGATTGACATATTTTTTTATCTATTTAAAGTATGTAATCTTGGCTCAATTATTCAAAAAACGCTTTTTGGCGACTAGCAAAGATTTTGCCTTTGTGGTGACTGAGTAATTCCCCATAACTCCTTGAATACATTTACTTTCAAAATTTCAGTTTTCATCACTCTCTGTCTCTCTCTTCCCGGTCGCCATTTTACTGCCCTCTTACATTTAGGTAATTATTTAAATAAAACTATCCAAAAATTAATCAGTGACCCTCATTCAAGAAAGAATTAGCGTTAGCTAGATTTTGGACAATAATACAACAAAGTTAACAGAGCTGTCACAATGCGCCAACACGTCAATTTATATTGAGCACGTTAAAATGCGGAAGGTCTATTGGTGTTGCGAAGAACGCCTGTGCCTTGCCGAGTGTGGGTTCAAAGCGCTCGGTAACATCGCAAGGGATTCATCTGCCCCCGTTTCGAAGTGGGGTGTGTTCTCCCAGGGCACACTCCAGGCACTTTATTGCGCTGGATCGACTGTTGCGTAACTATGTTCTATATCTCAGTCTTTCCATCACAACAAAAGCGCAGGGTCGACATCCCTGTCGGATTTTTAGTGGGTATTGAGGTTGCTCGCCCGTGCGGCATCGCTCGGAGTCTCCACACTCCTCTGTGTCAAGCCATCGCGGACGGAGCGCAACCAAAGCATACTATTGCTAGCGTTATCGCCCCCGATGGATGCGCGCCGTTTCCTAGTGACGGCCCAGAGAATGCGTAAACCGGTTAGAATTTTCCCTCGCCTCAAAAAAAAAAAAAAAGCGCTCGGTAACTACAGTAAACGCGGCTGCCAAACGGCGTAAAACATTTGCACAGAGCGGCACTTAGGTCTTTTTGAAATTGAGCAGATGGATGTAGTTACAAGTTCCCGCGGTCATTGCCCGCCCGATACGTGCGCGACTCCCCTATATTGGCAAACTGGCGCGAAAAATAAACTTACCCGCACACTTGCATATCGTCACTGACTCTCAGGGTTTCGACTGCAATATACCACGTGGTGGAGCGTAGTGGAATTTGTGATTCATATTTATTAATAATATTACATCAATTACATACAAACAACGCTTACATAAGTCGTTATAAAACAACATTCATGTTTGTTTACTAATGGCACGTTTTCTCGTGAAGGTACATTCAGATACCAAATTAAAGGGAATAAATTGTATGGAGCTGGTGAAGTTTTGTTTTTAGAAGTTCTGATGGGATAATATTTATAAGAAATATATAATGCAGATGTGAATGCTTGAACGCGGAAACGGTTCGGTGCCGTTATGTATGTAACTGTACGAGTCTAGACTAGAACAATCCTGTGCATGCGCTGATAGGATCGGACGACACGTCCTGAATTGATGAACAATCGCGGGTTAATGTTTCGGACTCAAACATGATTCACAATAGCTATAGTTTCTGAATTTTCCTTACTGTTCACTGGTTAAACTGAGCTAAACTAAGAATGTCGCTTATATTTCAATTCAAAATACATATTCATTATAATATCATGCCATGAGTGTCCCACTGCTAGGTATAGTCCCGATTTAGACAAACGCACGGTAGATATAGGCTGTGCTTGTCCAAGGCAGATTGGTTGATTTCAAATTCATATCATAAAGTAAATATCCTTAAGGATGTTTTTCTTCTTCGTGTTAATAATAACACTATGCACTCTAATGTTTTCATAGTTATAATATCTTAAATAGCTACTCAAACGGAAAATGACAATTATTGAAATCGAAATTGTAATTGTTTCTATATTCTTATGTATTTTAAAGTAATGGGTTTAGTATTATTTAAAATACAGCTAGTACTACCCTAGAATATGGCCTAAATTATTATTCTGATTAGTGACGAACAAATTGGGGACAGCAGAAACAAAGTTTTCATAAATGGTAGCTGAGAAAACGTCGGGGGTTGAGTACATTGGGGTGGGCGAGGGTCGTCTGGCTTGAGGTGAACGACCGGGTTTCCGTGGAAGCCGCGAGGGTGTTTCGCCGGTCCGGCATCACTCGTCTCGAGAAATTTCTCGAATAGTCTAGACTAATAATTTCATATAAACACTAAATGATAAAACGAATAAAGTTTGGGCTTCGGATATACATAATATTTAATTCTATATGTATATTTGTATATTACAACATATAGGTATATTACAACATATAGGTATATTCACACAATATAGATTACAGATACATATATCTTTAAATGTAACGAATCTTACAATATCTAATCTAAACTGTTTTGGAAGAGATCGCTCTTTAAAGATAAAAGAGTCCTTTGTGCACAATAAGGATTTACTAGCCTATAAGTATTCTATAATCGCGTACAATATCTTTCTGTATTCCATAATCACTTACAAATGTCCATACCGATGTAGATAGTACTATTTATATTAATAGAAATTGCAGTATCGTAAATTATATTAGCTAAATACGTAAAATTTTATTGTTTAATTATTTATTTACTGTAAATAGAACGAAATAGAAACCCAAAATTGAAATTTAATTAACAAGTGCAAGAGCTGTAAAAAGTTCCGAAATGTGTATATATATTTTATTTGTATAAAGTTAGATATTTTATTACTTTTGAGGCCTCTTACCATGACATCCTCGTATGTATTGTATTTATAAAATTAAAAAAATACGTAAAATGGTTCCATGACTCCCTCTTTCAAACTTTTTAGGAAAAAATGAAAACGAAGTCTCAATTTTATTTTTTCGCTAATATAAAATTACTAATTATTATTTAAACTATACAAAAGAATTACATATAATATGATGTATAAAGGCATAAAGGCGAGCGTGAAGGAACGGAGAAAGAATACAATTTCCTGTGGCCGGGCGGCCTGTCCTACGAGGCGACAAAAAAAACCCACGGCCAGATGGTAGCATACCTAGTCTAGGGTATGTCGCCATAACAACCTTGAGTTGTTTTCCGGCATTCCGCTCTCTAAAGCGTGGCTGGAACCTGTCCAGGTTCCAGCCACGCTTTAGAGAGCGGCATCGTGCATGCATAGCACCATAGGCCATGGTAACCGTTTTCCATCAATAAAAAAGTCTATAATAGTTTTCTTCCTGCAAACCTATGGGTCCACGGAGAGGAGAAAAGCTAAAGCCAAGTTTTGTGTACGTTAAAGTTGTAGGGTTATATTATATTCAAAATAATTTCGCAATAAAGCTTTGGTGCGATCAACTTAGATACAGCGATTTGAGGCCGTTTACCCCGCTGACGTAAACAGTGTCCTTGGAGCGAATCTACAAACACAATTGTACAAATATCTGGTATGAGTGGGTCACTCACCCTGAATCGACGAGCTTAGCTTAGATTCAGTGATACGATAACAAATTATATCAAGCGCTTTATGTTTAAAAGTTTTTATTAGCATATATATTCCAATATTCTTGCTCCATTCTCAGTTCTTATATTAGAAAAAAACTAATATTCAATTTGAAGAGATAACGATATACATAAAATGTTTACAGTTCGTAAAAAAGGTTTAGGTTGTCTGTATGCGGCATTTTCAGCAAACAAGCTTTTTGCTGGACTTATGTACATGTATATATGTCACTGATTTTTAGTGCCGACCGCTTCTCTTTGGTACTTAGACGACCTAATAATTAATATAATTTTATTATTTTTACCACGTTTATTTAAACCGCGTCACTTGTTCAGTTACTTAAATTATTATATTAAAATATTTTTGGAACTCAGGTAAGTTACGAAAAAATATGTCCCAAATGAACGCTTGCTGGAATGATTGTAAACGTGGTACTTTACAGCGAACACACTTGAATCTTGTCCGGTATGCATATCTTATGCAACTTGTTTGATCCACAGATCATCTGTGTTTCTATGATCTGTGGTTTGATCTGATGCCTATTACTTCTAATTACTACTATTATATTATATATACAATAGTGTACTCGTACTTATAATATCCGGATTTCACTTACTATAAAATTGGTAATAAATACATGAACAAAAGCTGCTGCTTTTGTTCATGTATTTGTTAGAACCTAAAGAAATTTAGGAAATTGTCGATGAAATAACAGTAAAATCATTAAATGAAAATAGTTATCTGCGTGTTTTTTAATTACTCATATCTGCTTTCAATCTGAGCACGTGAATTCTACACTAAAATGCTTCTAAACACGTGATGTATTCTTTAAAGACATTTCCGAGTTGGTTCATGAGTCAGTGTCGTTCGGATCATTGCTTCGACACAGAAAGGCATCCTAGGGTTGCCAGCAATATTATGTGGTTAAAGAAAATATTTTGTAAATTACAGTAATAAATAAAAAATTTGCAAATCTAATCTTATTAAGTAAAATTTTGTAATCGTATAGCATAAAATAAGTATGAATGCGACTACATTGGATGTTTGTGTGTTCTTTCTTCACGGTTTTGGGAATTAACATATTGTCATGACTGTATATATAATGTTGTATACGTACTATCGATAACGGATATGAATATACAAGGAGAGAATGAAGTAGGAAGTTTTTGTTTTTGTGAAACTCGGACCCGAAGTTAACTCGAGCGAAACTGCGTAAATTGCCTTAGGTAGTATTTAACTTACAATTTCAATTTTATTTTATTTATACAAAAAGAATCTGGTAAACTTACCGAACAAAGTTGTTATTAAAACGCAGTTTTTTACGGTACCGAATTACCTAAGGTTACCTATTGTCACTACGAGCTACATAGAACCCGCTACATGGCTATCACACGTCAACAGGCAAAAGTAACTGAGTCACATGCGTAAGTGCATTGACACGCGGCTTTTGTTAAATAGCTCTATTCAGTTAGCAACGTGGACGAAATTCCCACCTTACTGTACATTGAATATTATTTATTAGTCAATAAATCTTTTTTATTGTTCAAATTTTTAATTATATGCCAAATTAAACAAGTAGGTAGTTGTTTATGTGTAAATGTGTCAACACCTTTTTTATGGTTCCGTACCAAATAGAAGAAACGGTAGACGTTAATCGCCACTATCTGTTTCAATTATTATGGTAATTGATTTTTCAATTCGAACATTATCCTGTAGACTAAATATGGAGCTTTATTTCTATAAAAACAAAGGAACAATCACTATATCTGTGACTTACATAGCCCAAGCGATAGCATAGCTGCGATAAGCTGAACAAAACATCGCCTCGGTACATTGACCCAGAATTATATAAAAATGTCCTCGATTTTGATAACGCTGTGACAATGACATTTCATAACGGCCCCGAGATATTATTATTGAGTGGGCTGGCTTTTATATTGGCGACCATTATTTATAGCAATTATAAAAGCCCACACTCCATTCCGCTTGCGTATTAAAAACGTAAAGTTCATTCGCATAGAAATTAACTCACGGTCAATAAATCGGGCTTTGTACTGATGCTAAAATCCTTGTCGATGATACGTTATAATCATATTTAAACTATCAGTTCTTAATTTATAAAATAACTAGCTATAAATTGTTCCATACGTACAAGTAGCGTAGCGACAAGTCAGTGACATCATGAATGGGGCTTCCATTGGGCGTGCGTGGCCGCGATCGAGGCGTTTATTACAAAATATGCGTGGAACTCACATGGGCGCTAATTAGAGTGCATCGGTACATTGACTCGTTGAGCTGAAAATGTTAGTCAGAGTCGAAACGTTGCACTGCTTGATGTCAACTTTCTCGCAATTACGTAACGTCGCGGAGAGATGCGAGTTCTAGAATGTTCGGAGTCATCGACCACGGCCGCCGCTTACGAAACACATTACTTACTCTACACACCCGGACGTTCACTATAAAGATATTGAATTTTTAAACATTTACATTCAAAATAATTCTGCTGTCTCTTTAGAATCGTACTTTGAATGGTATGTTAGCGTATTTCTTGTTACCTGGCAATTAGTAATCCTAACTACCGCCGGCCTGAGTTTGATTCCTACAACGACTATCAAGTTGCTCAAAAATAAAATGTGTATATCAATACCATGGTTACTGTTAACGAATAGTCGTGTTTAATTGTTGTTTAAAAACAAACTTACGATACGCCGTGAAGAATTTAGGATTATGCTAAAATACTTACATACTTTTCTGCTGCATGCATAAGAACTGGCAGGATTTGTAATAGAATATATTAGGTATATCATGGCTAGGAGGCATTGAACAGGCGGTGGGTCGTCGTTCGCGGCGCGAGGTCAACGCCGCCGCCGCGGCGCTGCGCCCGACCACCAGACGATGAGCCAGCTTTCACAGTTTACACTTAAACTTATCCTCCTAATCATATCATTAGCTTCCTTATGGTCATAAATTACCAATCATTTGTGAAGTAGAATTTTCTTTAATTTAAAAATAGCTTTGCTCGCCACTTCATTCGCCTGATATTTGGGCTTTTTGCAGGGTTCAGAAGATATGAACGTAAGTTCATACCGCAAATCGACCAATCATTTGCAAAAAAACGAAATTACAATATAATATTTTTTTTATTTTTTTTAAATTAAAAACTTTCAGACAGACAGATAAAATTCTAAACACAGTCATTAATGACTATTCATCGTAAAAATATCATTATTCACTTAAATATTAGCATGTGTTTTGAAACCACAGACAGATACTTCAATTTTATTCACTGGTGTAGATGGCATAGTATTCCTCAGTTTTTGTATTCACTATTCAGTATAATGCAAATATACTTCAAATATTACTACTCATTCTACTAGTAAATTGTACTACAATTGGAGTTGAACTTCAACCACAAACAATAATTAAAATAACCAACATTTAACAATAAACAAAAGTCACAAGTAGCTTGTGTTCCATTTCTTTTCGAGCCTACAAAAAATATTCATCATACATACAATACATACATACATAACTTTACGCCAGGTCTTTTGCGGGGTAGGCACGAACAACAGAGCGCCATTTAGGCTTATTCTTACACACCTCACTTGCTTCTTTGACATTCATAGCTCTTGTCATGCACGCTCGTCTGTTTTTAATGCTCCTGACATCACCTTCTGTTAGTACACGATCAATTTGATCATGGAATGTGTGTCGTGGCCTTTCGCGACTTATAAATTCATCCTTTACGAAAATACTGTAAATATCTGTAAAAATATAGCAATAGATCTTGAATAGTAGTAATATCCTTTTTCAAGTCTATACAACAAGATAGATCTAAATCAAACTGTCTTTATTGTATAATGTATTCAACACGAAAGAGCTTTCAAGATTTATGGGGGGATTGACCTATGAATATAATAATTGTGTGTGTGATTTTAATTTGGCTTCAAGTAATTAATAACTCAAAAAAGATTTAGAAATCGAGTTAAATATTCTTCATTAGTAAATTATATGAATAGACGCATTTATCTTGCAAATAATTTTCATAATGCTATTTTAGTGGCGTGTGACGTTTTAGTGTAGAAACAGAATATTACAAATCGGCAATTGATTAATAAAAAATATCACTAATAAGCTTCTAAATCCTATATATATATTAGTAGCTTCTTTAGTGGCACAAATGTACATAGGCGATTGTAACCGCTTTCCATCAGGTGGGCGAACTGTCTGTCTGCTGAACTGAACCAATAAAAAAATATATAAACATGATGATGCTACAGATCAATTTTCTCTCGCTTATTAACCTTATTTAAAACATATTGTTACAATCTAGACGCCGACAAAGACAAATTCCACGTACAGATTTGTAGAAGCACATTTATTACTCGTCGGCATTTGAACTAATAACTTTGTATAGTTCTAATCAACTCTATAATCATTCCAACGGCATTTTAATTCGAGTCCCGCAACTCGTAACAATATTTTTATTCCAAATTGGTCATAAATAGTAAAGAAACTTAATAAGATTTCTCAACTGATGTGAGAACCATTATCTATGGCGGCATATAAGAATGAGAAGTTTTCAGAAGTAAACATTTCTTAATATCTGTTTTCCCAGTGGTCAGCAAAAGCATTTATTATAAAAATAGTATTATTTAATGGTATCATAAAATAATTGAGTTTTTAAATTGATATGCTGCACGAATTTACTAGTATACAATATTTCGCAGGGATCGCTTCTACGGTATATCTTGTCAGCCCATATAAATTGTATTAGATTTTTCATAATGTTAAATTTCATCTGTAAATATCTAGATTAGTTCAACACGTCTCACTGAAGACAAAAGCGATTTTTAAATTTTAAAAATATACACGCCAGCCAGGTTAGTAATCATTCCTATGGAATATTTAAAGTTATTATTGTAAAGGGGGTCAATATCAAAACAAAATTATTTATTTTGGAACATGATTTATTTATTGTTTCTATGTTTACTTTCATTGTTATCTGTTTTGTAGGTCAGTAGACGAGTAAATATTCGATTATTTGACTGCCCTTTCTTAACTATCGCAGCAATTTCATTGGTCAGAACTTGAACTTTTATAAGAAGTTATTTGTTGTATATCGGGAACAGATAAGCTAAAATAATATTGATTTGTATTAGACTCAATTAATATCCAAATAGTATCACGGTTTTGTGACAAATATTTAGGTCATTACTGTATAACTTTCGCTTGTGTATTGTTTCCGTGGATTACCACCCAATATCGATAACAGACCTTTACTTAAAGTGTGTTTAAAGAGAACATAATAAATGTAAGTACTTCAACGTATGTACTTTCGATTGCAGAGTGAAAAGAATCGGTATATGTACATTTTAATCGGAATCAGAATAAATTCTTATCATATTTACAATTGATAAATAGAGTACCCTAAGTCAATCACTTTATTGTATAACATACAATATTCAAGCAGTTTAAGTACAGAAAACAATAAATAGGTGACCTTTTATCACTAGAAGTAATTTCTTAGAAGTAATCTTAGGATGGAGTAGAAATAATAGTTTAAAAAAACTAAAAAAAACACGCTTTTATAAAAAATCCAACTAAAAAAACAAAAAATAAAATTTAATATAATATAAAAAAGCGTGGGGTGTATTCAATTAATAATATAATATCTTAAAAAGCGCTTTGAATACACCCCACGCTTTTTTATATTATATTAAATTTTATTTTTTTAGTTGGATTTTTTATAAAAGCGTGTTTTTTTTAGTTTTTTTAAACTATTATTTATTTTTCATTTTTTAGTTGATTTTTGTTTAAATGTTTTTAAATACAAGCTTTTGAGATCCTGCATATCATGTAGCAGCAGAGTGCTAGCCAAGACAAGTAAAACGAGCCCAAACACGACGGGTCTATCTTGTTTAGTACAGGAGTTCCTATGGCCACCTTCCGACTCCATCATCAGATCAGCTCCATGGTACCATATTATTGCATTGTCACGCGATATAAACATACGAGCCCAAACACGAAGGGTCTAAATTGTTTAGTACAGGAGTTCCTATGGCCACCTTCCGACTCCATCATCAGATCAGCTCCATTGTACCATATTATTGCATTTTGACGCGATATAAACATACAGGCCCAAACACGAAGGGTCTATCTTGTTTAGTACAGGAGTTCCTATGGCCACCTTCCGACTCCATCATCAGATCAGCTCCATGGTACCATATTATTGCATTGTCACGCGATATAAACATACGGGCCCAAACACGAAGGGTCTATCTTGTTTAGTACAGGAGTTCCTATGGCCACCTTCCGTCTCCATCATCAGATCAGCTCCATGGTACCATATTATTGGATTGTCACGCGATATAAACATACGGGCCCAAACACGAAGGGTCTATCTTGTTTAGTACAGGAGTTCCTATGGCCACCTTCCCACTCCATCATCAGATCAGCTCCATGATACTATATTATTGCATTGTCATCGACCTTTGACAGGTGTGCAAAGTATGAATTAAATCTGATCGTTCAAAGTAGGACAAAATCGAGCTCAAAGGGGTCGGTTACAGACATACTGACATACAAGTGAAGCTAATATAAAGCGTGTAAAAACGTGTATATATATATATCTAGTGTGTGTATATATATATATATATATATATATATATATACACACACACACACACGTTTTAGGTCAGTACAGGTGACGCTAGATATACCAGCCGGGCTAATGCCCCTCAGTCGCTAGTGGAAGTAAGTCGGGTTAGACTTGTGTCTGAAGTGAAGAACTCCCTGGAGCGAGTCTCTGAATGGGGACGTCATAATCTTGTCCAATTCTCTGCAAAAAAGACCCCATTTGTCCCTGCGCCACAGTTCCAAGCGTTTTAGGCGTTGATATAACGAACGACGTGGAGTTTCGGGGTCATCTGGAAGGCAAGGCTAAACTTGCCTCAAAAATGCTTGGTGTGCTAAACCGGTCTAAGCGTTTCACCCCGCGGCAAAGACTTCTGCTTTACAAAGCACAAGTTAGGCCGCATATGGAATACTGCTCACACTTATGGGCTGGAGCACCTGCTTACCAGACTGATCCTCTCGACTCCATCCAGATTCGCGCCGTTCGTATAGTCGACGATCCCATACTAACAGGCGGCTTAGAATCGCTTAGCCTTCGGAGAGACTTTGCGGCCCTCTGCGTATTCTACCGCCTGTACAATGGAGAGTGTTCCGAGGAACTGTTTGATCTGGTGCCAACACCTCACTTTTACGGGTGACGGGATGTTCACCCTCATTTCCTTGAGCTCCCACGCTCACCTACGCAACGGTTCTCAAGAACGTTTATACCGCGTACAACAATGGTATGGAGGGAACTTCCCGCCGAGGTTATCGCTCTGCGCTACGACATGGGGTCGTTTAAGAAGGGCGTTATAAAATTTCTTAGAGGCCGGCAACGCGTTGGCAACACCCCTGGTGTTGCAAGCGTTCATAGGCGACGCTAACCACCTTCCATCAAGTGGACCGTCCGCCTGTTTGCCTGCTACAGGCAATAATATATATATATATATATATATATATATATATATATATATATATATATATATACATACATACATACATGCGCACACACACACACACACACACACATACATATACTGGAAATATATTTCTTAGAATGTATAAATTTTATAGAATCTATACATATGAGTGAAGGGGTCGAAACCACGATCATGACAAGCCAGCAATTATAAGTACGGAGGCGTCATTGAACTCGCGTTATTGCGAAACAACGGAAACCAGTCCAGTGTCCCCGCCATGTCCCTCTGTCCCCTCCCATACACCTGCTGCGAATTTTTAAATCCTAGATTATATAGTTGACATGCGGCCAGCTTCTAGCCCATGTACGTGATTCGCATGGCTGTCAACACAATGCTTACATCACCACTTTGTGTGGTTTGTACCAACATTTTTTGCGTGTTGTTTCAATGTTGCTGAATTGTTTGTTATTTACAATAACCGTTTAAGGGGTTAGTAACACTGGGGATATATGAATATTACGATTTCAGATTTTTTTTATATTCAATCAAGTATATAAGATACTACTATCAAATATAAAATGGAAAATTTGACCATTTTGCAGGCGTCTCATGTGTTCGAAAATCATATTTAATTTTGCCCGACACTATGATTATTCTACTTTTGATTAATGACTAAACGTAGTCCTAAACTAATATGTTTAACATGCTGTCGGTACTAGCAATGGCAGCATTAGCGCTAGCGCCTAGCAGCGACCTATAAAGATACGTGCTCGATAGTGATGCAGTCAGGGACAACGGCCGTGCTGCCTCATTCGCAAGAATCGCAGGTAGGCTAAGGGGTTAAAGAACTCCAGTGCACTATATCAAATACCAGTGAACTCGGTGTGTCCCTTTCGCACGCTGCAGCCGGTGATGCGTCGGTTGCACTTCGCACCGTGCGAATCCTGTACGATTACGCGACACGCATGCGTATCGCATTATCTAAGAACGACTATGGACACACGTAAACCGGTATAAGCACCACACGTTGAATCCTACGCAAACGGCGTACGAATTAACAGGGAAATAGAAAGACTTATCAAGCGTTTCATAGGTTTAAACTATTTATTGTTCGCTTTAGGAACTGAAATTATTAGAAAACTATAGTAGGGAGATATAAGTAGAAATAGGAATGCATGTTATGTATACTCAGGTGGTTGCAGTATAATATGTGCTTAAAGGTTTAAAAGACACATAAAACTCAGATCATCAACTTTTATCTTTATATGTATTAGAAACTCGTTCCACCTGTTGCGTAATTGAAAGCGGCGGAGCACACACCATATGTCGATGATCAAGTTTATCGAAGGTTCAAAGGGGGCATCGAACGCCACGGGCGGCACTTTGTGATGCAGCCGCTGGAAAGTCATGCTAGCCCCCGCAAATCGATCGCATGTTGCTACTATCTTAGAACCAGGAAGAAATTCGCCTAGATAAGATTGCAGGCACGTAGCATATGCTCTGCGTAATTTGTCGGCCCAATGAATAGGTATAAAAAGAGAATATTCATTAATCAGTGTCGATTCTCACCTATACTGATACTATTACACTAATAATATTATAAAGAGGAAAGATTTGTATGTACAAACATACACATTAGAATTCCATATTATCCCTGAGTAAAATAGGCTATATTTATACGTTTCTCCCAAAATGTTTAAAAAATAAATGTCCACCAGTGCGACGCCGGGACGGGTTGGTAAGTTTTTGGTACCGCGTGTACCGAACATTCCATTTCGCATCTGCTGCTGCACCGACAAATCAGAAAGCAGTTTAATATCAGTATTCATTAATATTAAAACTAATTCTGATATATATGAAATACCGCAGTGTGTATATAATAATAATAAAGCCCTTTATTTTTTTACTTAAAAGATAATAATTATACAAATTTCAATTACAATTTTTACTCTAAAACATTACAATTTTCACTCTTAATCTTGTCCTGTTCGCCCAGTTTTGACCAGCTGTTTTCTCTACCCAGCGTTCACTGGGTCGCCCTCTCTGTCTTTTCCCCACTGGTCCAGCCCATGTGGTGGTTATTTTCGTCCATCTGTTATCCAAGATTCGTGCTACATGTCCTGCCCACTTCCACTTTAGACGTTACGCATAGTGTCTATATACCGAATTGTATTTTTGATGTTGTGTTGTGTTGTTGTTCGTGCCTACCCCGCAAGGGACCTGGCTTGAAGTTATGTATTTATGTATTTTTGATTTGGCTGCATCCAATCCAATCCGGCCCAACCGATAGTTCTGTTTAGAACAATCTGTATAGACCCAATACCGCTCCATAATAGCAGTAGGTAAGTGTCATCAATAAACAAATCTGGAAATCATAATTCCAGTACTTCAATGTATTGCCTTGATGGTTAGTTTGTTCACTAAACGTTGATAGAATGGATTCAGCATAATACGTTACATATATGGAGTCTTTTTAATTATAGTCAGAAGTTCTAAAGCGGCTGCTTTCACAGATTCTTATAACGAGCATTACGAGTATCAAAATAAATCTACTTTATGCCATGTCTTAAACCTACCAGTATATCTAGCTAGACACGCATCAATTTCACTTGATTCTCCAGAAACGGCTGCTTTAGATGGTCTAATACTCGGTTTATATAATTACGAAATTGAAAATAAACTTATTAAGACTTTTAACGGGCAACTCGTCTTAAGATAAATTTTAAATATTTTGGAGCTTTTTTAGTCACATTTTTTTTAGTTGAATGTATATTTTCTGTTATTCTTCACCCACGGTAGTATGAGCTAACAGATCAATACGAAGTTATAAAACTTAGAGAAACATGCCTTCATGAAACCTATTGAAATGTTACCACTGGAAATTGCGATTAAGAATAAACGATTCGAATAATTACTTCATAATCCACAATAAATGCATGTGGTTAATATAATCCGTTATGCGGAAAACATGTTCAAATTCATTGCAACAACGGGTCCAAGGTTCTTTTGTTCATTCTTACAATATACTGGGCGTGTATGAACTAGAAATCTCAAACGTATGACCTTGTAAAAAAGTATCATGTCAAAAAATAGTGTACACGAACTAATACGCAACAACGTAATCTAATCGCTTACTTTAATTAAAATATTGCATCTATAAATAATACTAGATGTACTCGGCGTGCGTTGCAATAGCACGTAAAATAAAAAAATTGTTTATTTGTATATTCTGTTTTTTGAGCCAGGAACCCTCATGGTCATCCTCAGGACACCCTCGAAAGTTTTATCACAATCTGATCTATGGTTTCGAAATTTATTGAGGAGAAACATACAAACATTTATTTTTATGTTTATAAGAAGATGTGTCCGGCTCTTCGTTCGGGTGGGACTTCGACCTTTTACTCTGCAAGTTATCAAAACGAAAGACACGAACATTTAAAATACATTTAGTGTTTTAAATATGAATGCAGTCTCGGTAAATCTCGGATTTACTGTGAATATTTAAAAACCATCGGCGTTATAGGTAGTTTCATTTATAATTCTTCAATTTCAACTTTCATGATACATTACCACTAGTATTTTTAAATTTCAACATAAATAATGTGAGGCCCCGCAAAATTATTGTTTTACAAAACTAAAATTTATCGCGAAATTTCGATACAACTTGTCAATTATTTGACAAACAGAGTGATAATTTCAAGGAAAAATGATAAAATGTCATTGAACTTGATATGAAGAAGAAAGAAATTCAACTTTATTGCTTCCTTTTATGTTATGCATTTGTATATTTGTATTGTGTATATAGTGCTGCAGATGTCCATAGATTACAGTAATTACTTAGATTGACTGTCCGTTTCCCTACAAGCAAATATAAAAAAAACTATGACGCCTTTTCCAAACAACCCCATGCCTATTAATATCGAACCATAAAAATTGCATAAAAGGTTACAGCTCTGCTAGCAGTTGTAGTTACATCTTAAGAATTTTAAACGACTGCTCGAACCACTCCGACCTTGCCTTTGATTAGCAAGAGCAATTAAAAACGGTGTAATTGACCTAGCTAATAAACTGGAACAAAATACAGAATGTTCCTGCAACAATCGTCTCACAAGATAATGGTGAGCAACTTTAAAATATTTTTTTTTTTACAAAAACAAAGCCGACTTCACACTAAAGACCAAAAAAAATATATTTAACCGACTTCTTTCTTCAACATCATGAAGTCGGTGCCAAGAAAAATGATAAAATATATTTATCCTGTATTTATAAACATACACGTGTCTGACCTTTGCAATGTAGCCTATTATCACAGATTGGACTCTTACTAGAAACCTCTTTTTGTATCTTCGCTACACTCACTCAGTGACCAAAGCGACCGCAAAAGCTTTCTACCATATATATTACGTACTCCCTTGCGCGCGTAGCGTGTAGCGTAGCAATCCCGTAGCAAATTTCGTAGCATTACTACAAATCAATAAATGTAACATGTATTTTATTATAATTAGTTTTAGTGACTGTGTCACACAGATTTAGCTAATATAATGTGTTATTTGACATGCACGATTGTTAATGACGTTAAATATTGACTGATAGATAACTCATGCATATATATAATACATTAATTTAGCTAATCATTGCCGGCATTATTTTTAACGCTATAGGAATATTGTATTTGAAAACAGTCAATAACACTAACCACATGTAGCCCCTGCTATAAAAAAGTATAATCTCAAACGTTGACGTCAAACGTTTCAGACATCAATCAGTCTTTGGTTAAAATGTAAATAATTCCTCTGATATTTAGATTTAGATATTTTTTATCCCAGGAATCCCGCAGAAATTTTCCTGGGAGCAGTGTCATGATATTCGGATGCATAAAAATTAGCTTATTCCGACATCCACTAAAACGTTAGCTGACGTTCGTTTTTTAAATGCTGCGACACTTTGTGTCCCGGAAATCCCGTGGCAATTTCAAGCCAAGCGTGGACAAAGTTGCGCGTAAATTCTAGTTTAATTTATAATTAGCGTAGAGATTAAAACTAAATATTTCATATTGTAAGTCATTATGAAAAGACTTTTTGTAATTATTCAAACCTTATATTTATGTATCATTGTAATCTTTTAGGTGTATTTCGGTTTAGGTATACTACAGCAAAAAGCATTAACATGGAGTATCGAACTTATATAACCTTGAACGCCAATTTGTAGTATAAATTTTGTCTCCAATACTAACAGACGATTTATAAACATTGGCAAAATATGTACATATATAGTTACGGTGACCATTGAAAGTATAATTTTGAACACACTGCTATCAGAATCATTTTGTAAACATTATACGAAAACAATTTAAAGATTATTAAGTCAAGACATCTGCAATCGGACATAAAATATTTATTTTATTAATTTTAAAGCATAATCAAAACATGAGCTACAGAAATCATCTTTAACTAAATTATGTAACATTTCTGTTATTTAACGTATCATTAATCAGTTTTATTTATGAAGTCGGTGCGAAGTAAAACTTAAAAATTACTATTTTTTGCACATTTGCCAAGCCACCTGGACAAGCGCGGCGGGTATACTATCCGTTCCCCTACAGTGGCAGACACGAGCCCAGCACTGGGACATTTATGGGCTGGTACTATTTAAGAAACATCGTTAAAAATCGTAAAGACTTATATAAAGACACCACCATGCTACATGTAACTAATTACCAGACCACCATATATATAACGTTAAAAAAGGTATACTATCAAAAACAGTAAATAATCACCAATACATATTTAAATGTAAAGTGATACCCATATATTAAAGCAGGGATGCTTAAACTTGTACTGCTTGCGATCTACCACGATATTGTAAGGACTCCGATCGATCGACTCTGAGACGTTGCAAGTATGTGTGATATAGGATTGTCATTTAGGGAGGTAGGGCGTATCGTGGCGCAGGTATAATAAGTATATACATAGGGCAAGTGACAAGTACCACGCATCGCTGTATTAAAGTAAATGACTCAAAACTATTGTTAATCCAACAAAAAATATTAAATGACAACCAAAATTTTAACCACATTTTGATTTGAAGCACCATCCAAATAAGTAAACCAGTTCCAGCACCAGCAAAAGTAAATTACTCTAGATAAATTATTGTTTACTTGAACGTAGTAAAAAGTCTGACCTTTTTATGACTTTCGGTGCTGTGCTGTTGGCGGTGTCCCTTGACATCGCAAGGCCATACAAGGGCCTAATAGCCACGGCTGGAGTCGCGCATTATATCGTTGAAGGCATCCGGCGCCTGGGTCTTGAAGTGGCATTGCACAAATCCGAGGTAGTCTCGCCACGGGCCTCGGGATAAGCCACATCGTGATCTGAACATCATAGTAAGAGGCAGAGGCGATTTTAAAATCAATAATAGAAAAAACGGTTATAACAGTATATTATTAAACAAAACAAATATACAAATATAAAATTTACGCCATAATTTAGTGTCCCAGCGGAATCTAGCAACGGCGGCGGCGTTTATTTCGAGAGCTGCGGCGTCGCCTGCGTCGGCAAGTACGTTTACGACGGCGGCTTCTATCCCGACGTTTACGCCGACAACTACGCCGGCGGCGTCTTAGCCCACAGCTACGTCTGCGGCGTCTACGGCTGCAGGTTCGGCGTCTTCTGTGTCGGCGTCTGCGTCCACACGATCGACGACGCCTACCACACCGATCGGACGGTTCCTGAGAGTCTGAACGGATAACCGGACTAATTCTATGAATGCTTCGACTTCCTTTTCTATTTACACGTTCTTGGCTCTTCTTCTTGGTCAACCGACCATCCACACCGACCGTATCATCCTTCTCGAATTGCTCATTATTTGTGGTTTGGTGGTTGGTTTCTATCTTTCTGGCTTTATGACGCCGTCGTGCTATTTCCGCCCGCTGTCGCTTCTTTTGAAGATCGGCATACTTCTCTAAATGTGTAGTATATTTCGCGACTTTAGTGGTGCTGCCCTTCAACATGTAAAGTATGAAATCTTCGTTGAGCCGCTTCTGCTGCTTCTCGACTTCTGGTTCTTTGGTTACATCCATAATTTTACTGCTTTAAACTCACTTCTATAGTTACATTGTGATAAACATTGAATTTGATGAAATAAAATACTTTCAACAAATAATTAAAATATAAAACATAGAATTTTGAAAATCATTGCAATCTTTCACGCATGTTGAAAATTGAAATGTATAAAATGATTTTCTTATTTCAATTATTTTTTTCTGAATATTTCTCTATTTCTAGAAAGCCGACAGTATTTTATGAAAGAAAGATGTATATTGATTACAATGAAAGAGTTTAAAAATCGTTATTTGTATAAGTACCTACTTATGCTGGGGCTACATTTGCGTTAGTGTTACAGTATATTATTAATTACAGATTTAGTCTTTGGCCGCGTGCGCCGTTAACCCATAGTCACATTTTTTTTTAGATTAGTGCATACATACATATGTCAATACTTAACGTCATTAAAAAATGTCGTGTCTTATTCAATGTACTCTTTGGTCGTGTCTTAAATAACACATTAAATACATCGCTACATCTGCGTAAAATAGCCTAAATCTTTAACACAAACGCAGGTGAAGCCCCTTTTATTACCTTTATATTAACTTCAATACATGTGATTTAAGAATTTTAGCTATTTTGGTAATAAATGGAATATCAAACGGGTGTGCTTTACCCCGGTGTGCGAAGGGAGAGCAAAAACCCTCCGGTAACGAGGTTCGGGCCGTCAAATAAACGGATGTGGCAATGTTAGTCGACTATTCTGTTGTTTAATAAATTATCCAAATTTTAAATATAGTTGTACAGAGATCTGTGGTACATGTGGAAAGAATGAATGATGGAAGAATGACTAAACAGATATACAATGCAAAAGTGGATGGATGCAGAAGTCGCGGAAGGCCACGACACACCTCCCATGATCAAATTGATCATGTACTAGCAGAAGGTGATGTCAGGAGCCTTAAGAACAGACGAGCGTGCATGACAAGAGCTATGAATGTCAAAGAAGCAAGTGAGGTGTGTAAGAATAAGCCTAAATGGCGCTCTGTTGTTCGTGCCTACCCCGTAAGGGACCGGGCGTGAAGTTATGTATGTATGTATGTTGTACAGACAAATTAGAGGCCTTTATATTTCAGTTAATATTTCCCTTCTTTCCCCCCTTGTCAAGAGAAAAGTCGTCATCAAAGACATTGGAACAGAATGCGATGATCAGAAAGAAAATACAATATATTTCTATCAATATAACGATAGGAAACTTATTATTAGTTGATTTTCAGGTGTGTATAAACGTGACACAAGTAGAGTCGGTATATGTGTGGGTATAATCATGCGGTGTTCATGTGTGTGATAGGTGAGGTGAATAATATCAGCGTTGGCACTTGTTTACCGCGCGATGCGCAGGCCTTGAGATTCGGCGGCGGTCAGTGGCCCTAGGCCTCGCATGCCAAACGTACATAATATGTATTGTATAGATGTATAGGTACATAAAACGTAATACCCACCAATCTTTGTGCCCCGCTTTAGTCGCCTCGATGCCTCACATTCGCTCTATTGCGATTCGCTAAATTCTCTCCGGAAATTAGTCACTCCTAAACATAGTATGATGGTGTTTTCTTTAAATTTCGCTCCTCCTCCGTATAATTAAACTGTTTTAATACATACAAAAGCGCTTATTTTATCTAATAATGTAAACTTTTGTATCAAAGTGTCGATCACTTCACTTTTGTATTGAGATAACTCCATAAAAACTATAAGTAATTCTGGAACAAAAGAGTAAACAAATTAGACAATAAAGTAAGAAATATATATACGCATTAGAGTGATAGACAATAGCTGTGACATTATATAGATGAACAGACTGACAAATTTTATTTTAACCATCGGTTAAAAGTCGGTGCACACCAGCCTTAAAGTCTTAAGCATTAATATTTATTTGTTACATAAGTTTTATTTGTCTAGTCTACGACGGACAGTTTGCAGCACGCACTCATATGCAGTCTTAGACAAGGAGTGTGGTCAATAATTAATGCTTGATAATCGCAGTATTCTTAGGCTGGTGTGCACCGAAATTTAACCGACGGTTAACCAATAATAATCACTGTTTTTCCATACATTTTTGGCGATTATCTTATTTTAACCATCGGTTAAAACTCGGTGCACACCAGCCTTAGAGCGAAATAGCTGCTTGACACCTGACACACCTGGATGGAGGAACTGTTAGAGTTGTCCTGATATTTCTTTGTATGGGTGTGGTGTATTTAATATTGTAATTGTAATAATTCTATTGTAATAAACTTTGTATAATGTTTCACATTATTACTGTGTTGTTCTCGGTCATTGCCATTGTGAGGTTACAAAACAAACGAAGTGATCATAAATCATCACTAATTTCTTACATGAACTTACATCTAGGTAGTGGTAGTAACGTTATATAATAAATATGCGCAGATTTCCATGTTAAGTAACAAAAGTCTTGTAGACGACATGAAAATAATTTGCAAAATTAATATAAACTTTTTAGAGTATAATAAACCGGATAACCTTGGTCTACCATGGCGGGGATTTTGTACGTTTCCTTAATAATAGGGCTGTTCAAGCTCAGCAGTAGGACGTGTACGGGTTGTTAATTATTACTACGTATAGATAAAATAGTAACTGTATTGTTATTCCTTAATAATTGTGATATTGACTACCTAAAAACGATAGATTTAAGCCCTATGATACATCGGTAAATGTTAACAGCAACGATAGATCAGGACAAATACGTTTATAAAACATGTTCAACGTATCATTAAACGTTAATATAAAGTATTCACCGAAATAACTCATAACAGTTTCCGAATTTTAACTTAATGTTCCAATCAAATACACACTAATCTAACAAATACCTTGAACACAAACTTATTCACTAAATGTATAAATTATGGTAAGTGTACGAATATATTTTTACGCGTTTCACATAGCAAATGCCATTATCCAGAACAAAAATTTTCAATATATAAAGTCCGTTGACTTTTAGGTTTGTATGTGTTACAAGATGGGATCTGCTTGTTCAGTCGGTTAGACAGTAGTGTGGGTTAATTTTGGAGCTGTACCAGTCTTCGTGTACGCGCTTATTACAGCATAGTGAGATGCCATATCTTTTATATGTGTTAGTGATTGACGACTTCTGCTTTCAAGGACGACTGGCCTCGTTTAGCAGTCACCTTCGACAGTGAATGACATCAATTCGATCAACGACCCCACCAGTTTCCTGTGCCAACTGAACAAAATAACCATGTGCCGGTATACTTGTTTAAATGATAATATATTGGTAACATTTAGTCTACCGAAACAATACACACACATATTATAATATAAATATTTTATTAGAAGTGTCGACGTTAGTTACATTCGCCGAGACATTGAATTGTCTTCCTAGGCTTTGTAATTATCAGGACATAAAATCTTTTAGATGAATTCTTATGCTTGAATGTATCGTTAGCAGAAATTTTCATTTGAGCGCAAATTACGGAAATGAGATTCATAGGAGAAACTAAAAAAATCCTTTAAAAATGGGGAGTATAGGGATTGAAAAGGATATTGTGCAGAAGTGAGAGTACGTGAACATTTCAGCGAAGGCGAATAGGCAACTGTTTAAGCTTATTACGAAATTCGGAGATATGGTCATATTTACGCAACAGAAATTTGAACCGGATAAAAACATCTTGAAGACGTTCAAGCTTATCCAGTGGTTCTTGGGTTATGTCTAGACAGCAAGCATCAGCATAGTCAAGTAGGGAGAGAAGCGAGTATTGAGCAAGCATAATATTAGTAGCAGTAGGTAGGAAATTCTTCAGTCTTCTTACTCGTAATTTCCGACTAGTTTCCGACTGATTTCAGTCAGGTTAGGCCGCTAAGACAGTTCTCTGTCAATGATAATTCCTAACAACAGTTTTTAACAGTTTCACCGATTTCAATGCGCACGCAATCAAACACAACATGGGGAAACGAAGACCAGTAAATTTTGGACATAAGCCTAGAACTGCCGACTATAATAACTTTAGTCTTTTTCGACTTAACGCTCAGACCATTCAAAGATTCAAATTAATTTGTAATATTTTTGTTGCAGGTAAGTGTCATGAGCGACTACATGAACCACGGAGAGCCTCTTTGCTGCCTGCCTAGGTAATGTCGTTTCGTTCTGTTGATGTTTGCACGTAATTCTGTGTTCTGGTTAAAGCACAATGCACCAGGTTGCAGTGATGGTGTCAGTCACCCCGTCCTAACGGGGCTCGCCCTATACCAGCTCACGGGCGCGGGCTGCCGTCACCATGCCGCGATTGCCGAGCTATAGCGATTACTAATGCAGCTGCAACTGGACTCCTGACGCATACATAACCTGGGCATTCAATACCCTTGGCCACGCCCCACTTTAATGGTATCACTTTAAGGAAAATGTATAATAATACAAGTTTCTTACAATATGACTCAGAAACAATATACTCTGTATAAGTCAGACCCCCGCCGGAGCACTTGTACAAAATCTTTTGACCAAAGGAAACCATTGTGGGTTTCGATTATTGAAGGAACAAAAGTCCCACGATTTACGTAACAAAACATTCCTGGACATTAGTGAACCTATTATTATTCAGTTGCCAATGAAAGCTCGTACAATGCTGCTTGGCAAAATTTTGTTTGAGAATGTTCTTAATTATTAAGCAGTATCAGTTATCATCAGTATACTTAATAAATTAGGTGTTTAGACTTTAAAAATAATTTTTTCTACTTGAATACAATATTGTGAAATTATGACTTGGTCTCCCGCTGATATTTAATCATTAGGACGCAGATTTCAAAAATCCTCAGTCGTACTATCGTTTATTGCGACAATGCATGAACTATCTGGGAATGTCGGTTACGAAATTCTAACAATAGGAAGCTAAAAAAGGATCTCAACAAAAAATTCAATCCAAGATTTTTTGCGTTCAAAAACATTCGATTTTAACAATAATTTGGCGTTCCTAAAAAATCACAGAAGACTTTAATATCGCGATCTTGCGAAGTTGGACAAAAAGTTGGACATTACCTGTTCTTGAAATCCGATATCAAAAGAAGGGGTAGGTCGGGTCGCACCCTGTTTTTTATCTATTATCCTTCTTAACAATAAATAGGGGTAAGTTTTTTAATTTACCTGCTTTTTGTAAAATTGCAAAAATTTTAACCTTTGTAAAGAATTCAAAAGGAAGTCTTATTCAAGGGTTGAACGATTTATATTTGGTCTTTGTGCATTCAACAGATGGTATTAACATTTTCAGATTGCTCTCTGATCCATTGACAATATGGGTCAGAATTAGACGGGCGCGTAATATCTCTTATTAACCCACATCACGTCAAGAACAGGGCAGCATTAGTTTTAAATCGTATTGTCCTAAAACCAGTATTAGACAATACATGGGCCGTTGTAGAAAAAAATACCAAGGGTTTAGAAATGAGACAAAGTTATATTGTTAAGACTTTCTCCGAAATTCATTATTGGTGATTATTAGTTAAAAGTATGAGGGCATCGAGGCAGTATTTTACAAACAATGTTCATTTTGTTGTCTTTTGTGAATGAATTATAACAGCTCTGGAGTTCAGGGTCGTTTTCCTTGTATTTATTGGTGAGATAGGTGAGTGGTATAGCAAGAACGTGGTACTGCACCGTTACACGCACTCGCGGAGTTGAGTGCACGCGCGGGCGGTCGCCGACACCACCATTTATGACCCACGTCCTCAGTTCTAAGCCTTAATTTCGAAAAACGCAAACCTAGATAAGATAAACAATCATCACAAAACAAAGTACATTTTTATAACTCTGTCCTGTGTTAGGATTTTTTTTTACAGTTTCGTATAAATCAAATGCAAAAGTATATTTCACGGAAAGATTATTCGAGATATAAGTAGCCTATTTATCTTTTACATTAATTTAAAAATAAAATTATATTTACAGTGTAACCAAAATAGTAGGTACATTGAAAGTATCTACTGTACTGATGTCTCTACTCTCTCTCTCTCTACAGTATCTTTCTATCTAGACATATAGAAGATAAATAGAAAACACTTTATTATTCACCACATACACATAAGATTATTTTGCAGTCATTTCGTGACGGTATTTTGCTCTTAATGATTTCTCGCGACCTAAAATTTAAAAAACGCTAACTGTCTTACGAAGTCTCATTCTTATTTGTACATTAGTATGGATTTCTACAACGTGACTATAATAAAGTCATTGATAGTCAAATCAACAGAGTCACTTTTTATCATTTTATAAAACTATAGTCTTCTCGATTTACGAACGGCTGTGGTGTCTAACTTGTCACTAATTATTATTTGTAGTTTAAAATCAAATTTATCTTTTTTATGATATGTACAAAACAAAATAATATAAAGGAAGGTACTATATTAACGCCTACTCTTTTATATCCATATATGAACACTGTAAAAAGTATCTGATTCTAGTTTATTATCGAGTTATGAAACTCTTAATAAATTTTGAAAATGTTTTCTATGAACTACTTGACTATGGAGACTCTCTACCTACATCCTAGACTCCTTTAAATACATAGGTTATGAGCATTATTCTAAATATTATATAATACATAGAATAATTATAATATTGTGTAATGCCACGCGGTATGGCGTGTGGCTGGCATGCGTAGCATATGCGCTCTAACCCGCCTTCTTCCTCGCAAAAAAACCTCACAAAAGACAGAAATCCATATAATTTGGCATCTTTCTCCATATTCACTTTTTAACTAACGACAAGGTGCGGTTTACATCGCGTTTCACCGACATCTGGAGAACGAGGAAGTGTGGTACAACAATGTCGAAATGTGAGAATTCACAATTGCCAAAACCATGTTCAAATTAAGTCGTTTTTTAAAATGAATTGTCCGAATCACCTTACAGCTTGGTAGCTTGTGTACTGAAAATTGTACTATAATCCTTTGTCGACAAAGGTCAACGTACGATACTTGCCGTAAGCTAAACCCATCAGCAAGGCAAAGACATTATTTAGTGTTTCTTCTAATACGCTGACAACATCATTCACTGTTACAATATAATTACATCAATTCCAATAATGGTTACCGAAGCCTACGCAAATGTTTTACACTAATAATAAACAGTTTGATGAACCGTAAAAAACGTTTAGCCCCCTTTGATTTACTACCATCGTTATAAAGCTAGTCTTGACTAACACTCTCTATATGGTATAATTATAAAAGCTATTTATTACCTACTATGCGTTTCCCCGCAACTTTTCCGTTCCTTATTCCTGAATGTACATATATGTCAAGTACAAGTAAAAAATGCGTAATAGCATAGTGGCTAACCTCGCGTTTCTAAATGATGTGGGGTCAGCCGGGAAACATACACCGCAAGCAGTATACTGACCTAATGTGCATTTTGTATACAAGTACCGCATGGTGATGGTGTAGGAAAAAACGTTACGACACTTGTACATCGGGATAATCGGTATATACATACACGTAAAGCCAATAATCCGCCCTGAACAAGCGTGGCGGCTCTACTATCCGTTTGTCCTAATAGTGAGGAGGCCAGTGCCCAGCTGTGGGACATTTATAAGCTGATATTATATTATACTCTTACTAGTACTTGCAATAGCTTCTAGTCAAAATTCTATTCTGGGGTATATAGATGATGTTTACTTACCCACCTCACATTTATTTATGCGCTGTCTTGTTGATGCACAGTAAAAAAAACGTTTGTGTGTACTTATGTACACGCGTTAGAAGTTATATTTCTTTGGCCAAACAAGATAAAAATCTTTTCAAAAATTTTATCTTTCGCCTTATTCTACGTTTGTAGAAAAAACGACACTAACAATAGAAAAATTAAAATGTTGACTATAGCTAACTTCAGGGTATCGGTTTTTCGTGACGGTGTGCGCGCGCATCGTAAAAATTTACTCTCATCATTTGTCCCTAACGCGCCAAAAAAAGTATAACTTCTAAAAGAAACAACAGTTCACAACCACTCTTGTATTATCTTAATTACAATATTGAACGATTTATAACAATATAATACTTATAAACATTTAAAGTACGTAAAGTTTCAAAGTGTATAGTCGGTGGTTTTTGTATTACTATGCATCAACAAAACGGCGCATAAATAAATGTGAGGTGTTTACGTAAACATCATCTATCTATTTATTACTTTGATTCCATTATTATAAGTACATTTAGACTTGAATCTTTTTATTATTCCAGCGTAGTAATTGTTTCTGTATCAATTATATTACGCCACGTCATTTGGATACCACTTTTTGTATATACTATTTTTTTGTTAATGAAAGTAGACAGATGATATTCGCATGAGTGCACTATAGTATAGAAAAGTGATTGAAACCGGTCCGATAGTAAAATGAAAGTTGGTTATTGATAATGTGCTGCACTTTCCCCGAGTAAGTAACTGCATTTCGCCACTATAACCCAAGTGCGTGGCAATATGTGTTAACTTCGTCCCTAAATGCACCCATGTATCATTACAATAATGAGGATTCGAATCCTAGACGGGGAACATGCACTAATTAATTACTCAATTTTTGTCGCCCAGTGCACATATTGATACAGTTACCACGTGCTGAGGTTAAAGGAATCTGGGAAACTCAACTACTCGGCTTGAATAAACGTGCCAATACCAAAATGGACAGGTCCGAAGCCTGCGACAGAACGTTTATGGACTATTATTATTTCACGGCATTTCCTTTACGTTGTCACGTAAGTCGTATCTATAAGATATACACTCACCGGCACGGCTAATATTGTGAAGATTAAATGAAAATGAGGCTTTAGGTCGATGCTTTTGTAATTAAATCGAATGTTATATAAATAAAGTGTTAACAATTGGTTTGATTAAAGAATAAACCAAGAAAATGTAAATTTGCGATTTATGGGAAAAAATGTGCTGTAGTCAAATATTCCATTTTTTTTTAATTATTAATTTTAAATCATTATAAATGGTGGCTATTTCTTCCCTTGACCCTTATGACGTCAGATGATTTAGAAGCCAAACTATTATGTCCTTTATTAAAGATTAGGGGATGTTTTCCCATTCCACTTTAGTTGCAGTTTTCAACTCATATCAAGGGTGGTAGTGGAAATGAAGTTACGATTTTAATTTACCTTTTGAAATTATATTAACCCTACTCCATGAGGTTCATTAATTGGTTCTATGAATGTCTGTTGATAATCTCTAAGCACGATAGTTTTGAAAAGAACGCACAGTAACAAATTTAATAGTCACAGAAAACGAAATGAAAAAATGTTAAATTACCACTAAATCAGCTAAACTAATAAATAATATAGTCATAGATTTTATACCTTTAGAATGTTATGTCTAGGTCTGGCTTTAGATGATAATAAAAAAAATTAACCACTATGCAATTTATTTGCATCACAATTAAATTTTATTTAACAAAATCAAATTATTCAATGTTTATTTATTAGTACGAATATGAACTCGTACTACGTATAAATAAACATGCAAAGTGACTTTATATGAGTATTTGTTTAATCCTTCTTCACAGCCTTGCGAATGATCTGAAAATGAAATTTGGGTATAATAGGATGAATGCACAAGTATTTTGATCTCGAAAATGCGATAGCTTTCGTGCGATACGGGTTCAACGTTTAGCCAAGCGAGGCGATAATCATAACATTTTAAACTTCAGATAAAGGGGAGCATCATAGAATTCGTGTTATTGCCAAAAATATATTCAAAATGTATATGATCAAGAACAGATAAAATAAATTTTGTAAGATCGCTGCGCGGGGATTCGGGGCATAGAAATCATGGAGTGTTTTTAAATAAAATTATGGAGGGACGTTTTTCCGTGTAGATGATTTAAATAAAGTCAAGGGGATCATTTGCGTCGCAAACAACGACGGGGTCAGTAGACTCGAGCGCACAACTGCCGAAATTATCGCGGCCGGTACACGAGGCGCTCGCGCGCCGCCCGGCCAACGAACGCGCCAAGGCCACGGGCCTCGCTGGCCCCGCGCCACTCCACACCACATCACGTCAATCTAAAAACCTATAACCTAACTATGCTACGGCTAAACCATACGAAACAGAAACAAATCCCTAACAAGTGGTGGAAGCTTTCAATGTTAATTTCACAAGAGAGTTGCCTCGAAATTGACAATAAATTTTATTCATTGAAGAGGGTACTAAATGTCAGACTGGATAAACGTTATGAAAAGCGTGGGTGCGAGGCGAGATAGATGCGAAGGCTGGGCGGGTGGCGTAAGAGCAGCGGGAGTCGGCGAAGGCGCGGGGCTGAGGAGCGCGGGCGGCGCGGCAGGTGGCAGCGTCAACGCGCGGCCATGAACTTTCTTCGGACACGTTTTCAGGAGCGAATACTGCGCAATATTCTACGACTAAGCCTGCCTGAGCCCCGGGCCCCGACCTTTCTCCGCGCCTTCTAATCGTTGAATGTTATTAAGGTCAACATGTACCTACTTTCAGGAGAATTTATTCTCCATAAACTCTGAAGTTTCAGGCCAAAAAACGCGTTGTCCTGATTAGTTTGAGTTCACTAAACATTTAAGGTCGAGACCCCTACTACTTCGATTTAATAAATATTGTATTTAAATGCTCTTGTTATTTCCATAATTAACCGTATCGTTTTAATGCACATCAACATGCATTTAGTTCAAATTCAAGTGGTACTCTGTTAATTGCATATGGATTGAAGACAGGAAGACACATTTAAAGAAAATACGACACGTCCCAGTAATATTTTAACAATTCTTGGCTTCGCATACGTAAAATGAGGTTAGTGTATTTTTGTATTCGTTGAATGTATGAAAGTAGATAGTATGTAAAAGTCGTGTAAAATTATAATGTTTGGATTGTCTATTTTGATTTACAGTCTTTTTGTGTCGCTAGCGAGTTCTAATAAATGTAACACAAGGAAATGCTCTGTATACGACTTCCTCATTCTTATAAGCGATTTTCTTTTGTAGTTGAAGAGTGTAACGTAACACATAATCTTACCAATGCTGATTGTACAACTACGTGTGTATGTAGGTGCATCGTCGTAGCGCACTGTGTTGTTACTCGGGGTACTGCCATTAGGTGCACGGCATACAACTTGAAGGATGTCAATAATAATATTAAAGGATAATAAATAACAATTAACGATACATAACTATTCATAAGTTTATCGATATTTTAGTATTTTTAATTCAAGACAAAAAAAAACTGAATTTTGGAGGATAATTAATGAAAAAAATTTGCTATAAATGGGTCCATATCGCCCAAATTGAATTTACGATGCAACTGAGATTCCCGGTGATTTGGATTACATATATGTACATTAATTATAGGATCTATATTATATTGTAATTTTTGGAATATTCGCGTAAACCTAGCGGGCAACAATTGATGCAATACTTCGATGCATTATTTAACTCTTCGTAGGCACTTATAGAGTAGTAGTAGTATGGCAGTTGTCCTCTGCTTATAGCAGGAAGTCTCGTCTTGATGTTAAATATCAAGGCAAGTTTAACTGTAAGGTTACCAAAAGCTGGTTGACGCTAGTCAGAGAACGAATTTCATATTTTATCTAATCACGATACCAAGATAAACTACATTTTATACAGAGCTACCGAGTACACAGTAAGAATAAATAGAATCGGAAATTAAAATTTATTTTATTGTAATATTTAATTCAAAATAATAAAAATAAATCGATACATTCAAAATATATTAAATTGTTTTTTTTTGTTTTGTTTTTGAGTAAGCAATAAGTAAACTACTTTTATTATGTTCATCATATATGACAATAATTTTAAACGTAAATACTGGTGCTATGATGGATGATCTGGTTGGTAAGTTTGGTTAGTAGATATGTAGGTATTACAGAGTTGTGCTTCCTCATCGGCATTGCCTTGAGTCTGGCATTGCTGCTAATTCAGCACAATTCGACATTGACATGTTCCGATTTAACGAGGAAGTGCTCCTAGTCGTGTCGCGGTCACTCGCAAATATTAAATCTTCGTTATAAATACATATTTTATGTGCTACGTTATTTAGGTTAATTGATTGAAAATAACATTAGTAATTCCAACTTCAAATCATTACTTCATGTGCACAAATTGGGTGTAGGAATAATGATGACCACATACTAACCAATGAAATATAATAGAGCTAGTATTATTTTTATGGGTTCTAAGTATTGAATCATGTCGCGTCGGTTCGGGGTCATTGTTATAGCTCGTTTGCGCACCTAATGTGATATTTCGCCAAGTCTCGAAGGCCAGATTGCGTCACGTGTTAAAGACGAATTTCACGAAATATCTATTAATTTAACTAGATAATAAAACAAGCTAGGTAAATTGTGCGATTTTTTTAAATCTCTCCGGTTGGAAAACGTGTGTTTCAGTTGAGGTTATAGTTATTTAAAAATTATCAATGCTGTCTGTTGTATCATCATTAAAACCACATAAAAATCACATTTTTTGTTATTTTTTAAAATTTACATAACGTATTTATGTTGTCGAGATCAAATTCAGAATGCTGACTGAAAAATGCAAGAGTTTTCTTTATACAACTGATCTAATAAGTGATGAATAGTAGTACTCAGAAACTTATGGCATCAATGGCATAAAAATTAAATGTATGCAATTGAGGCTGAGACAGGTGTTAGGTGATCGTTGTTGTGGGGCCAGTGGGGCCCGGGCCAGGCGTCAGGCGTCACCGCATCGGACTATTAATTGGACGCACCCGACAATTGACCTTGGCCTTGCCACGGATTGCCGAATCAACCGAGGTCGTCCACGATTGAGAGCGTCCGGATCACACGGCCTGTGTGGCATCATGACAGCTTATTTCACGCTCATATAGATATAATAACTGAGAAATTGATACTGAAACTGCGGAATGAAAAATTGTTTTTACTTGCTCTCCCACTTATACGTACCCTGATACTCCCGTAGGCAGAAGACACACTTGGAATTTATAATTACACACACTTCTTTAGTTTCTTTTATAATGTTCAATGGTATCGGTTCTTATAGTCATAGGAAGGCGAGGGCCAGGAGTACCATCACACAGGATTTAACTAGCTTGGGCTCTTGACTTTACTTACCACTTTAATTAAGTTTCTCTAATTTTCTACTCCACTTCCTTTGCTTTTTGTGAGAATAAATCAAAATACATATATATACATATACTTTAACTAAAAATCCTAAATACCAAGGCCAAAGTCATAATAACCTTTTAATAATATAGTCCCCCATGAGTTTACTATCAAATGAGTAAATTACACAACATCAATGTTACATAATTAAACCTTACAATAATAATTGTTGGTCGAGATTCTTAGGTAAGTTGAAGTTAAATGATTATGAGCTTTTAGTATAATAATTTGATTTCTTAACTGATTATGTAATTTTTAAACTCTATTTCAAGTTTCAAATTTCTATTAAGTAAAACGTCAATTAGCCATAACTATATCTGGGTTTTACAGGTAGATATAACGTACGTATGTAAATAGTAATAATATCAGTTCGTAAATATCTCATATTTGGATAAATTTTCCATTTCACATGAACTAGCATAGACCCCTCGACCAAACGGATTGTCGAGTTTCATAAATCGGTTACCACAATTTGGATATTTCCTAAAAAAGTTTGCCTTGATCATTCATTATCATCTTAGCTTTAAATCTCTGTTGTTTGGAGAGTCCTATTCGGAGTCGGAATTCCTGTTTTCTTTTTTTCTTCTCCACTTTGCGTAGCTGGGGCCTACGCCTTTCCTTGTCGTGAGACTGATCGCAGGCATATTATCCCTTTTAAAGTCAAGCCAGAATTTCCTGGTTCTACCCATTGTACCGAGACCTGGCGAAGACGACAAGGCTAGACATTTGTTCTTCGCATAGCCAGCAATTTTCTCTAAAATTGGCCATACCAGCTTAGCCGATTATCTTGGAGTTTTTCTGCACTGTCACACAGATGAAGGCATGGATGAGGGAACTGCTGAAGCAGAGTTCCTTGGCTTAGAACCACAAATCATATCTGTTACACGCAGCTCATGTTTGTGTCTCTCGAGCACGTCTTACACACAAGCAGTGTTTTAATTTTTATGGTAACAATATGCCAATTGTATTGTTGTATTGTAATAATACTTGCTTAATTTGGGGATATACAATGTATCTGTTTGCCTGCCGATTTAAAGAAAAAATAGACTAGAAAAGTCCGCATCCATTGGTCTGCCTACTTTCATAACTTTTTCTAAGTCTATTAACTAAAATTGTATACGTTGTATATAAACCAGTGCTTTGACATCGTACCCTAAAAAGTTAGGCGCCCCAGTTCTTGAAGCACTTTGTATTCATTACAGACAGTGCTGACCCGTGTGCCAATGATCCCTGTTCCGAGAAAGTCTGCTCTTAAATAGTTCTTGGAAGAGTAAAAAAGGACATATCCCGCAAACTTACTTTTATCTACGCCCAATTTTCACATTTCACATTTTAACCAACTTCATAAAGAGGAGGTTCCCAATTCGACTGTATGGTTTTTTTAAATGTTTGTTACGTAATTTCTACGCCAATTGTGGACTAATTTTCAATTTTTTTTATTGAGGTGGTCGCATTATCATCAAGTCGGGGTCTGATGAGTAGATTTCAGGGAAATCAAGAGTTACAGTCAAATATTATAAGTACATACATCGTATTTCATATATTTTTATGTTCTAAAGTTATATTTATTTGCGTGTCTAAAAACAAAACCAACTTCAAAATAATATACTATTAAAAAATTGTAACAAAAACATACAAAAATACAGACAGTTGAATTGAGAACCTCTCATTTTGGAATTCGGCTGAAAAGAAACCGACTTCAAGAGTAACTAAAAAGCAAAAATTAAAAATATTTTCTGCATCACCTTGAATGTTTAGTAGTTTTGATTCCATGTTAACGCAATTCAGTATTAAAATCGATTTCGGCATTGAACTTGCTAGATTTCAATCAGATTTTAAAATCCAAGTTATCAATTCAAAGTTCCAAATGGATTGACCTTGTCTAGTTTCTGAAAGTTAAAGCCTTTTTGGTCTAAATTGTCAGTATGTACTGAATTGAATAACTGAATCAATTATTGAGTCGTTTTGTGGGATCACTTGATGTGCCACGGTAATGTCGTCGTTGGATTGAAAGCCACAACAGCTCAACCCGGGGTAATTGACTCGTGCTGACCTCGAGCTGCTTCGGAAAAATTCGCCGTGGCTCGGTCCCCATCGTCGATCTACGTCGCTTGCTTATTTGTGATTTAATATAATGAATTTTATAGAAGACAAGACCTCTATAAGAAATTGTAACATTAATCTCAACTCGTTAATAATAATTGATTTTATAATTTCATATATCTATTTAAAATTTTCTCAACAAAATAAAATAGCAGCCATTACGAAATAACATTTCGTAATCAATTATAAAAGATGGCGTAATAATATCTAAGTACATTGTACTCATTATTAAGTCGCCTTTGTATATAAAAACATTGGTGAAAGAATATTGCCGACGACGACATTCCGTATGTGGAATACAGTCGTCAAATATAGCAACAATAACAATAAGTGGTGGAGTCGTGTTTCGGTGCGCATCGGATTTGTTTGTGGTCCCAGCGAGCGTGGCCTTGACCGCGCCCGCGATGCCCTCTGCGAACGCTCGGTCCACGGCCCCAAAGCCCCACCAAATCGCCAACGAAGCTTGTCACTTCCCAGAAATTTCCAAGCCACCCGATGCAAACCAATTCCAATGTTATTACGCTTTCATTTCGTGTTTATTTACATTTGCTCCACGTGTATGTCCAAAATTGAAGTGTCGAGTTCACAAACCTTGACTCACTTTATGCTTTTAAAGAAGTTATCATATTCCACATGTAATACAACACTATAGTGAATTCGGTTATTAATTAAAGCCCTCATTGCTTAATGTTATCTGATATTCAATTACAATTACGTTTTTAAAATACCGCTTACATATATTTGACCTATATTGTTTAATTTCATTATCAGTTTTATAGTACGGATATGCAAAAGGGCTGGACCCTTGCGGTTAACAATAGTAAAAAAGTCCTTGACCAAATTCTTCAGTCAGAAAAGTTGTTAAGTTAATTTATGAACTCAATTATGGGTTATTATTCATGTAAATAAAGCGTGAAGCCCCTTTTATTTGGCCGTTGAGTCCGGTTTGGGCACGCTCGTCCATTGTCCACCTTGGTGTCCTTCGTTTAGCGGAAGGCCATCGAACAACAATATTGCCCTTGTCAAACCACCCATTTAGTACCACGTGTGCCATTGAATTCACACACATACTTTTACGTAACGATGTTTAAATTATTTCTTTTTTATTCTTTCCCCTGGATTTGAACAAATTTCTCATGTATCATGGCTATATTTGATTTGAGATAGAAAAGATGATAGCGAGAGAAAAAAATAGATAGCTTTATACATCAAGACGTAAACATAAAAGACTAATAAACGGTCAAAAGCAATTTTAACATTACATTAACTTCACTTGAATTAATAATATATAATGTATTATTCCATACAAAAGTATTCTTTTTCCATGATACAACTGACAAGATTATAGCCAATCCTAGTATTATTCAGGCTAATCGGAATAACGTTTCTTTATCTCTCTTACCAATATCTTCGTCCTCCTGTTTTGCTAACTTAGCGAAGATACGAGATTTTAGTCACATTAAATACGTGTCATTAAAAAATCCAGAAGCCTAAAAAATGAAACCATAAATTGCAAACAATACGGCTAACGTACATTGTACTTTTTATCGTTGGGACAAAAAATGCATTCGATCAATCGAGATCATCAGTCGGCCTCATCGACTGTGGTCACAGCGAACAATAGAAAGTATACATGTGGCTACCGACTGTCGATGGGCCTTTGTTTTTTTTTCGATGGTTGCATATCTTTAATTTGTACCAAGGTGCATTGTAATAGAGTTCAGATTAGTTAATAGGAAACGGTGATGTGAAATTTGATATTCGCACCCCAAAATTAAAAGTGGAGGCAGCGGAAGAAACTAAAAAACAGGGTTCCTATTCACTTTCACGTTTTAATCGAAGTACACACATGTCCCATAATCACTTTTTATGCACTCTGTTTACTTAAATCCATTGTAAATTTTGCGGCATTGCGTCGCGTTAGTTATCAATGATACTCCAGAATGAGGTTCAAGAAATTATTTTTCATTTATGTCTTAAGCTATTTTCTTTTTATATAATTATCTACCCAAAAACATGCCTTTTGCCATGTTACGAATTGAATTAGAAAAAGAAAAAAAATGCGACTCCAACGATTTTGAAGCGCTAGTATAGATGGATATCTATAATAATATTATAAGACTAGGACATGCGCGCGACTTCGACCACGCTTTACCTGAAATTCCCGCTAGATTCCTGGGATAAATATATTACACATTTTATTAAATAAAATTTGCGATAGCAAGATCAGTGAATAAATCGCATTGGATTTAGATTTTTTTATCTGGCCATTTTAAATCATTCCCAGAAAAAATCCCGCGCGATACCCACGACAAAAGTAGCGTAGATTTTAAGTCTGCTGTCGATCAGCGAAAACCGGTTCTAAATCGGCTCTGTAGTTTTTAGGTGAATCCCGAACAAACAGACAACAAATCTAAAAAAATGCATCGTGTTCTCTGTCATATATATAGTCTACTCCAGATGTTTTTTTAATAGCTTTAATGTACAGACACGGCATGTTTAGAATTTTATAATATTATAGATTATAAAAGTACCTTGTCTGTACTACATTGAAGTTATTAGAAAAAAAACTAGCATATATTATATGAATGATGGAGATAGATGCACACGATACAACTTTTTTTAAATTTCTTGTTCTAAAATATGAACACTCCTAATCTATAAATACTTATAAATATTATTTATAAAAAAATGAGTTTTCCACATTTGTCTAAGTTCCTGAACGAATATAATAATTGTCTTAATATCGTAAGACTTTATTTTTCTTGTTAAAATATTTGTATATTAATAATAACACCTACAGTTTTTCAAATGAAAGCTTTTTTATAACATTGCACGTGGGAGGAAATTTGCGAAACCTTTTAAAAAAGCTTCCCTTTGTGCAAAAGGGAAAGTATTGAAGCGCAATAATCACGATAAAAAGTGTAAATAAAGGGTAGCAAACACCTTTTAGTCAGATGGCGGCATAACCCTTTATGAAGCCGCCGAAACTTAGATGTTTAGTTATTGTTATGATGGTGACGCAATCATCATGAGAGCACCCATGAATCCAAATTGTAGAAAAAATACCTACCAATATTCTTTGGACAAGCGTGCCGGGTACATTGTTCTTTCCTTTAAAATGGACAAAGCTGTGCCTAGCTGTAAAACTATTGTGAGCTTCTCTTATTGTTTTTATTAATCATTGAAAAATTTAAGAACGCGGGCACTATTAATGAAAAACTTCTTCCTACTTATTTAATAGCGATTACGTAAAGGCACATATTTTATAAGGCTCATACGCACTACAATTTAATTCAATTATCATTTTTGACATGAGTTAAGCATCATGTTTTATATGTATAAGCATATATGGGCACGTATGTGTTACGTAGATAACTAGGAAAGGGCCTTAGATAGTAAATTTAAGGTACATTGCAGTAAAGTGGCCTCAAGGATGAGAAATAAGAAATTAACAACAACATCACACATTAAAGTTTATAAGACTTTATTTTATTATTCTAAGTTATTGTTATTTAGTGTCCTACAATGCCAGGCAATGAAACAAGTCCATACAGTCTTGTCAGATATATTATATAACTATCGGCATCAGCTCAGGCGAATTGTATGTCCATGACTGTTTTTGTGGTAACTCGAAAAGTCACATTTCTCTAAACAGTTAGAGTTTCGCAGAATATACAATGTTGCACATTATTTACGCAGTTCCTAATACTAGTTACTTATCAAAATTAGCGTTCAGAGAAGACAACATACATACGAATACAACATTGTTTTACGCGCTAAGAGATTCGACACATTCGCAAACAATCTGTTATGACTCTGACGCATTAAAAAGGCGTCATCAACAACACTTTTAAAAGCCGTGTGGCATCGGAAACGATCATGTTTTGGATAATTACAATAGTTATGAATAAATATAAAACCAATTGGTAAGAGACGGTAGTAAGATTAATTCAGTTCAGTTATTAGGACCGAGTTCTGGTATGGAATAAGTAGGCTGTACACGGTTTCAAACCGCGAAGCGCCTGCGCGCCTGTGGCCTTGACCGGGCTGCGCCAAAATTTCCAGGTCGTTCACCCGCCGTGACGCCCACCGCCATTCGTTTTATCTCGCATAAATAACATCTCGCACAAACAGAAAGCGACCGTATCTCAATTATTAAAGAACTTTATTCCTTCATTTCCATTCAAAATAGCGAGTTATATAAAGTCGTGTTTATGTATATCTATTATTAAAAGAAACTTGTTTATCAATAACAAGTAGGTACACACCGTGTTATGTCTTACTTATAACATCTAATACCTCATTACGTGCTGATGAAATTATGCCATAGAGGTTTTTAAGAAATAAAGCACGGCTTTTACAAATAGGCAATTGATTTTAGGATCAGCGTTAAGTATTTATAGAAATCAAATGCCTTAAAGGAACTTTATTCTAATTATTCTATTATACTGCCTATTCTTTAGTCCCATATTTAATTACCTATCAAGGTTACGATTCGTAATTTAAAAAATTTGTCCCCTTTTAGCAAATTTTCGAAACACTAAAAGTTATGTGTAATATATATTCTTATGATTTAATCAGTGTTATAATCCATTTTCGCTTCAATTAGTAACACTAAAATAAAATACATGTTAGTGGCGCCTACCTATTCTTGAGTGACATACGTACTTATGAGATCAATGGTCATTTTTGGGAAAGGAAATATTTCCTGTTAGTTCCCCGGAAGAGAGTATAAAAAGGCAAGCAAGCAAGCGAGCCGAGGCAGGTCGAGGCGGCAGCGGGTCACTCCGTCACGCGGCGACCTACAGCGCTTACCATCCATTAGCTCAATTTCGTGTTCAAGTTCACTCGCGTTCCATCACCAAAAATATTTTGGTGGTGTGACGCAACCGACAGTGGGCTACGTCCCACTCGTACGCCCGGGCCAGCGCGCTGTCGGTGCCGCTCTCGCGCGACCTTGGCCGCGGTGAGCCGCAAGGTTCGGGTCTTCGAACTCGCACCCGAGCGGGCCGCGGGGCGCGGAGCTGAGCAGCTCTCCAATCGCTCGCCGCGCACGCCTGCGCGTGCTCGCGATTGGTCCGCTGTCGTCGCGGCAATGACCTCGTAGACCGGAGTTTGAAGCGCGCCGATCCTCGCACTGAAGCACAAACTGACAGCTCCGCCGACCGATAGGGGCGATATTCGCTCAGCCGAATCCACTTCGCTGCCGAACCGATTGTATCGCACGGAGCGGTGATCTTTTTGCAGACTTTCACTCTTAAGGGGAGGTTCGCGCGGCACCGAGCAGGAGCGCGCGCGACACTCGCTCAGTTCGTCCATCGAGCTCGAGTGGGAAGCACGCAGCGCGTGCAGCAGTTGTATCGCACGAGCGACCTTCATCCCTCGCGACGGGCTAACCGCGCGTTTCGGTTCATGCACTCCTGTCCTATATTCGTCGACAGACTCGCATGACGGTTTATGTTTAACAATCGTCGGTTTTCGATGTGGTTTACGTGCAGTGCAGTGAGGAGAGGACTAATAAATAGTTTTAGCTTTAATATATGACTTTAGTGATGTCTCCGGATAATAGTTACGGGCGCTATGACGCGTCTATGCCGGCTGACCACACTATGATCAGCCCGGTGCATAAGGAGCGGGAGCCCGAACTTCATATAGGTATAGAGCTGATTGTAAACAATTCATTGATTAATGCCACAACAGTTATATAATGTTTTGAAATAAATATGTTCTATGAATGATTTCATTACAGGAAAAAAACATTTTTCTTAATTTGTTTTTCAAATACAGATTTTATTATAAAATTGTCATTTATCATAAAACAATATTAAGAACGAAAATGTACTCGATAATATCACTCTATTATGAATATTTTTTTCAACGTTCAGGTAATGTGTACTTTAAAAACAGACATACATACTTCATGATTAGACAAAATTTTACACATAATATTATAACGGTATTTAATATTACGGTATGTCCTTATATTAATTAAATTTACTATTTGACATATCTTATTAACAAATAGAACCCAAATATAACGCTTACATCTTCTATACATATAAATAAAATTGGAGTCTGTTTGTAATATTGAAATAACCGCTTTTTACTACATGCATATGAATATATATATACGGTACATACACCAAAATATTTTTTTTTAAATTTTTTGTCTGTCTGTCGATTTTGACGGGACTTTTATTGGCAGGTAGCTGATGTAATAAGGAGTAACTTGGCTACTTTTATTTTAGAAAAATTCTTTTACTTTGGAATTATGACGAATTTCAATCACCACGCGGGAGAGACCGCGGGGCGTAGCTAGTTAGCTATATATATAGCCCTGCATAACTCCAAAATGGGATTCCAGTAAATTATAAAATAATACATACCTACGAGAAATATTTTACAAATTGGCGCTACGTCACATATTTTATTAGATTACCATTTGTCTAATGTACTTACACTTTGTTAATACCATTTTGTGAAATTAGCAAATATATTTAATAATTTATTCAACGTAACAAAGATGCAACACCTACTACATACACCTAATATTACAATAATATCAGGCGTAAACCCATCATTCCTTACCGATCGTAAAACTGAACGTGGATCTCCCCATTTCTGAGGACATGGTCATTGTTAGGTCTCAAATATAAATAGCAATATCTAGGAACCGGTTCCTAGATCGTGCTATTCATTTATTTGCTTACTACTGGTTAAACTTTGACATAATCTCCATACAAGTAATATTAATTCTACCTACGTGAAAATAAAAAGAATAGTAACCCAATAAAAGACAGCCGTTTATAAAACGTTTGTTCGTATTGATTTAAGCAGTGGCTCCATGCGAAAAAAGCTACCAATTTTGTGATTTATCGCTTATTTGATTAATTATATAACGTCAGCGCTACTGTTAAATTGAAAGGGGTATAATGGCAAATCCAACTAAACAATTTTCAATTGTTCACACATTCGCAGAACGAATATTTGATGGATCGATTGTTGTACCTTCAAGAAGGGTCCTCACAAAACAACTACAATTACATAGAGCTAAATATCTGCAACTGCCAATACTAATCGATTGTGTACAAAAGAACCCGTTCACTACGGGGTGCACCCATTGATTTGACTTCGATACTTAATGATCTTATCGCTTTCTATTAATCAAGTCACATACTTTCCCATCAAATCGTTTGATAAATGAAATTGTGAAATAGTTATTTTTATTTTACGGTAAACTATCGAATGCAATAAGAAATCGTCATTACCTTTTCCACTGTGATATAATAAAACGATAATAACAATAATATACTGGTAGAACGAGTCTCAGCTTCTAATAACAACAGCTGTTCCAATACACCACTTTTACTTTTCTCTCAGAAATATATGACTAGTTAGGTCGCCGGTAATATTCGCTAAGTGTTTCATATTAAATTCCGCATATTTTATACCCTGTTTAACGATCTGTGCATCACAAGCCCCAGTGTTACTTTGTTACATGTTACACATACAACATAATATCGAAATATTCATGTACAAGTAATTTGTAAATTTAATAATGCGTTAAGTAAATGTGTTACTTATTCAGGAAACAAATTATGAAACGTGGTTATCAACGAATATATTTACAAACAAACATCGCCGTGACACAAATAGCCAATGCGCAAGCGCACTTGGAAACACGGCGTGTTTTGCATCAACGGCGCGGTGCTGCGGCTGATGTTGGCGTTACGTGGCCGCGAAACTTTCTCGCGCACTTTCCTCGGCTGTTAATTGACGTAACGAACGAGCGACTCTCACACGCGCTGTTTAGAAAAACGTGCATGTTGCATCATATGAGGAGAAATGGCTGCACGCCACTGATTCTGCTGCAACTGCACCGATTACGTGTAGCGGAGCTTTCCCCTCTCTATTGTGATCCCCAGTGCATGAGCACCATTGAATGTGGGTTGCTCAAAATGACGCCGAAAACATTGTGTCGAGGGCGGCCATATGCCGCCACTACCAAAAAGAAAGTAACGCAACTATAGAAAGCGACGACGTCGAACATCGACCCGCAGCGAGTGGTGTGCTGCCAGAAATAGAAAGTTTCATCCAAAAGGCTCGCTCCCTTAATAAACAAGCTACTGGACTACTGAAAGTGAGAGCTGTCAGGGGCACTGCCCCAACTAGTTTCCTGCTTGAGTCGACGCTCCCTACGCCTCGGGCTTCCCTCCCTTCGAGCCGATCACACATCACATACCACCTGTTGCCGGCTTGCCGCGCTGCGGGATTTCGGCGCTGCGCTGACCCACTAACGAAATTACTTTGCCCATTATGGTTCTATTAATTTGATACTTGCCTGACGATAATGACGCTGTACTAATTATTTATTTAATTTATACATTAGATAAGCGAACCACGTTTTGAGAGATGAGTTTCAGCTCACTCAGTAATAAAACTAAGATAGATTTTTTTTGGATTATGTGCACGTCAACGGCGATGAACAGGTCATTGACTCTACCTAACCAGAGGAGGGAGACACAGCACTTTCTAAAATAACTATTCAGTGTCACCTTGACGCACGCAACAATTAGTTGCGTCACTGATTTCATTAGCGACTCCTTTGTTTTGTGTCAAATATAATCGCATAGACACAGTAACATTTACATTCCTCGACTTACGTGTGTACTGTATACGTACATGACAAATCTGTCTATCACCAAAATTTATCCGGATCATAATGTGTTATTATGAAAAACCAACAATCTCTTTATAAAAAACGAATTCCAAAGCTAGCAATGGGTGTTTAAAATCGATTTTATGAATTTGTTACAACCACGATAAGGTCGATATGGTAAATCACGTGTACTAGTGCAAATGTTTTGTATACATTGCCAATTATTACAACTCAGGATGTTTGCAACCTGTTACGTAGAATTCTTCAAAAACCCTATAATGAAATGTTCAGAATACGGTTGTAAATATAAAGCAATTTCTTACATGCGTATTTCTCTTGTTTCAGAGTTTGATGGTACCACGGTGCTTTGCCGCGTGTGTGGCGACAAAGCCAGTGGATTCCACTACGGTGTGCACTCCTGTGAAGGCTGCAAGGTAAGAAATATTACTTTATTATAATAAACATTATAAGAGCTTTCTCTAAAATGCTCACCAGCATCAATAACCTTATACTATTGCCACTATCACCACTCAATATATATTTTTAGAAGCGTATTCGTAAAATTTTGATTCTATTACGACAAACACGCGGGTACTTTTGGCATTTCGTAGCAGGAAGTATACCGGTAGGTGACAGAGTCCCCTCCTCTTCGGGCGACTTCTCTCGAGGTCCAATTGCTGCACAAGCACCAAGGTCGCCGTATGCGGAAGACAATCTCTGCATTAAACGAACAAAGCACGACCAGATGACCTTATTTACTTGAGACATGTAAATCCAATTTAAAGTATAAACCGTCTCTAGTTCACTCAATATAAACTAATAAAAAGTTATCGTGTAGCTTTGGGTTGAACTTGTAAGTGGTTTGGGTCGTGTGTTGTGTACCTGCCGCTTGACCGACCGGACAGCCCTCAAAACTCCGTAGATACCTGTCCCTGTACAAATCACATGTAAAAACAAATTATCATTATCATTTTAAATACGTGGCGCTCGCTCCTTGTCGTACGATTTGAGAGCAGTATATGGCTCCATAGGTGGTGATTTTTATGATAGTTTCCTTCACTCAGCCCGCGATTATCGTATCATGTCTACTAACTAATGTTTTCATAGTCTAATTAATAACCACCAATCTAGTTAGAATTAATTTATCGTGTTACTGTTTTATTGAAATATATATATTTATATAATTCACGTTAGCTTCTAATAGGATCAATGGCCCATTGCTTAATATTCCCAACAGTTCATTTGCCTTATTATATGTTAAAATTTGACATAGTATATGTATGAAAAAACAATACTATGGACTAGAAACAACAGACGTGCAATGCAGTAATATATCATTGTAACAGCTTCTAAATCGCCCATTTCTATTGTTGGCGAGAGGGTGCCACTAATCATTCTTCCTTTGCTGTTTAATACAGAAAACACCCATCAAAACAGTCAACCGATTATGTCTCATTTAAAACTTATTTTTTAGATAAAATAAAATCAGTCAAAAATGTGAAGTTCTTACAAGCTTCAATGTGTTTTTAATGACATCCTAATATTTAGATAGAGTTTTAGAACTTCCCAAAGACGTATGTAAAGGTACGAAACTAGAGACATCTAGCGAACAAAGTGCAATTAACCGTCAAGACAACATACCGAAATTACCTATTGCTAGTATTCTACTTCCACGATAACAATAATTGCTAAATCTGTTAAGAAAATGTCAAATTATTTATCGATTTAGTATAAATCTATTGATGAGCTTTAAATTCTTTTGATTGTCATTTTACGCTTGGCTGCAGTTAATGTGTCTTGGTGTTGAGAAAGTAATCTGGCCGCATTTTGTATTATTAATGCAATGGATACTGTAAAATATTTTTTAAATAATATTATAATCATTAAAATCTGTAGGTTTTATGGTGTTATATAAAAACCCGAGAGACGAACCCCTTGTGGCGCCCTCTAGGAATGTTAAGAGATGAGTTACATTATTTTACTAGACGATTGGCATTCCTAGTATACATTTGATTAAAGATAAATTTAACTATCATTATTCTTATAAACATAATTGTATCGATGTAAAAATTGAAAATTAACGTTTGTGTAACTTTTTAAATATGTTTTAGAAATCATAACACTAAACATATCCGTTAAAAAGAATAGTCGAGTCTCACGTATTTATTCACTGCAAACTAGCGAAAGCAGAAAATTACGTGATCGGTGAACGTTCAAGAGCAATGCATTGGTCATTTACATTACTTCCTCATACGTATATAATACCTATCACTCAATCTGAACTGTTTTTATTTATAGATTTCTATTTTACGATATGTGATATGACAATTTAAGGTTATTATAACTGAAATTTAAATATAAAGCTTCTAATGACCTCAGGCATAGGACTTTCTCACATGTGTGAAAGCGTTCCAAGGAACCAAACCGTACAGTGTAAGTGTATCGGAAACAAGTTTTAGCTTTTCAAGTTCATTCAGGGCCGTCTCTGGGACAAAGCGTCTCTGTCCTTCATACCGATATGCGAACGTCTGTGTAGGGTGCATTGTGCAGACAACACGTATAGACATTTACAAATTAAAAATAAATAACTATACAAGAATTCATTATAACATTAGAAGATAAAAAGGTACTTTACATTGTAATTAAATATAATTAATTTATTATTGTAATGCAAATGTGCTTATTACTATTGAGTATCACAATGGTTTTATAAAAAAAGATTAGATAAACAGATTACTTCTATTGTTACAGTGCATCAAATAAGAATATACAATTTATTTGTATTTTTAATGGGCGCTACATTAAAAATATGCAAAAATCTAGTTCTTAATCCACAAGCGCCAGCTAGTGACTTAACAAAAATCAGCTAGGTAATAGTTACGCTATTCATCGGTAGATGGCGTCACCAAGACGTAACATTGAATACGACGGTGCTGCCACCATGCTAAATAGCTAAGTACAGAAAAGCAAATGAATGAATGACGAGCGTTTGTATACGTTGCAGTGAGGTGCGGGGCATTCGACCGTACGCATTAATGTCAACGAACTCAAAGTGGTTACAACTTATTGTAAGATAATAAGTTTTCTATCAATGGGAACAGGCGTTTAATTCTTTATGTTAAATGTTATGCATGTTTAATAAATAACTAAATATGTTTAATAGATACTTTGATTTTACGACATAGTAATTAAATAAAATCAGCCAGTATAATATATATAGCATAACTTTTAATTAATCACAATTAGGGTATGGAAATATCTTCGTCCTCGTTTTGCCGATGCTGTAACAATACATCTAGATTTACACATTGCAAATATTTTGCATTCGAACTAGTAACCCAAAACTCTTATCATTTCGATAGCAATATTATTAGCATTTCAAAAATCGTATAAAACAGCAGATTTATATTTATGTTATTTGGCAACGGCGCGCCATATTCAACACGGTATATTATTATTTATTGTGAGTTCTTTGTTCTTTGTGGCCGACATAATTTCCGCGTGTTGTGGGTCGCTTATTTTTCGGCACCAATCTGCGCGCGGTGCAGGGCGCGGACGTCGACCCCGAGCTAGAAGCGCGCTCCGGCGTCGCTCGCCGCTCGCCGCGCACCGCCTCTCCTCGCCGTAAACAACTTTTACGGGCAACCAATGTACGCGCTACGTGAACGTAACCCACATTACTTTTGAACTGTCCGCTCAAAAGTTCGTTGATCCCTTAGCGGTCATATTTATTGAGAACATCGCACGGTGACTGTTGCGTTTGCGTTTATGATTTCCTGTTAATGGCGCTGTTTTGTGTTGAACAGAATGTTGCTAATTAAGAACCCAATCGTTCCGTCATGGCCAAGTTTGGAGCTATATAAATATACACAAGGAAAAAGTAATTAAAATTAGGTATAATACCTTCAAAACTAATAACGATACTGATTCTTTTATTCAGTATTTTTATCTTCACGGATATATCAACCTTATTAGACAATACTATTTGATACACTAACAAGAAATCTAAAAATTGCATCGTGTTCTCCATCATTCGTATAGTCTATTCCATTTTTTTTAAATGGCTTTAATATATAAACACGGCATTTTTATAATCTTATAATAATATAGATGAATAAAACACTTCTAAATTTTATATGGGGTTCTTCAAATAAGGTCTAATAATATTCTTTCAAATCTGGCATCATTTGGTAGCACCGCTGGTGTTGCAAATGTCCATAGGCGATGGTAAGAACATTCTATACGGTGGACCATCTGTCTGCCTGCGGTACTCCAGCTATCGAAATTAAAGTTTCTAAATACAATATATCAGATACAAATGAGAATTCTAGTCTATAGTGATCTGTACCATATGCATAATATAGATTATTATATAATAGTAATATATACTCTACCTATGTATGTAACGAGATCAATTAAAGTGATAACCTAACTGCAAAACTTTTGAGAAAACTCCATTTAGTGTTTATTATCCAATAGACAATAACCATATGAAACATTTATGACTTAATACGGATAGCCAATTCGAGTAACGTCCAATCAATCAATCATAGTAACTGCTTTTTTCAATAAACTCGAACTGTTGTCTATCGCTGTATGAATAACGATTACACATTACCTATTGGGATTACGTTCATACTAAAAATAAAATCGCGATACGTGAACGGAAAATGAATCACTGCTGTGGTGGACTGTTGAGTCAGACGCTTATCAAGTAAACATCTGCGCACCGGCAAGCACGTCGCGCTCTATGAACTGTTAGTTTGTGGCTAGTATGACCTACAAGGACCTAACCTGCAGACAGAATAATTATTTTGAAAATCAGGCGATCGAGCCCATAGCCACATTGGACATCAAAACATTGAATTTTTATAATGTCGTTGATGATTACTTTTTGAAAACTAAAGAATAGACAATATTGATTCACAAACAAAAAGCTTTTAACAATTCGTGACTTTTTATTTAATCCTGTAGAAGGTATATCAAAGTATTTTTTTTAATATACATCAAGAATCCTACATACACATTTCTGTCTAAAAACAGTTTGATGATTTTTGATGATTAAAATAATCTTGATAATAACAGCCTATTTCTAGGAGAAGAACGGACAGTATACCCGTATATAATTGTAATAATAAAATACAAATCACTAAAGCTTTCCTCGCAGGCCAAACCCTGGAGGTAGCTGTAGCTCTGTTTGACTTAAATAAAAACTAAATTAGGTTTTTTATTTGCACATATAAACCTTCAGTGGAAACTATGTAACTGATGGTGAAAACCGCTTCATAATCCGTAGAGTGATTTAAGAGGAGTAAGCGGATATACATACAGACAGACGCGGAAAGCGACTTTGTTTTGTATTATGTAAAGATTATATATTTTTAAACAGTAAAAAAATTACATTTGTCGAATAATGTACAAATATAAGAATATGTTTACGTCGTCGCGAAATATCATTATTTATGTCCACTTTAATTCAGAATGTTTCCCAAGCAGATTAATGATTATTTTCGCATGGATTTTAAAAATTGTAGCAAGCTTGCAAAGCCTTGTCTTGCTAATCGGATATGCTTCTAGAATGTGCTGGGTCGCGATGCGTCAGCACGTTTTGAACTCAGTCGGTTTTAGCGGAGTCGTTGTCCGCAAAACCGTTAGCCATCGTCGCCGCACCGCGGCCACGCTCCTCGCACCTCTCTGACAAATAGCTCTACAAAATCAAACACACAGCAATCAGTGCGATCAAAATAAATCGGTGATTCTAAATTTATTATACAGAAGATAGATGAAACAGATACTATTATTATGATAAATATACCTAACATAAAACATTTAAATATATAATAAAATTAATGTTTGTCTTACATTGTCTATCTAATTCATCAAATCATTGTTTGTCTATCTAAAGTTTCATTAATAATTTACTAATAAAATACGAGGCAAACAGGATTCACAAAGTTACTCTAACCAATTATCCAAGCCTTCAGTTTTTTACAGTTTATAAAAATAATAATTACATTAAACACAAATTCTATTACAAATATATGGTGTATAATTTAAGATACAGGTATAGGACTTTAAAACAAAACTCAAACTAGGAGCAGGCCTGTACATAATCAATAAGGCGTTTGAAAGGCTAAACAAAAGTTAAACATCGGTTAGTTTACGTAAAGACAGCAATTAAATAATATTTGGTTGTCTTAAAATGAATTAGTAGAACAGAAAAAAACTTTAAAGCTAATTTATGATGGCTAACTGGGTCAATGTAACGTTAAAGACAAAAAGAGTGGTTGCCATTCAAAGAACGCGGAGTTGTCGGTGCGCGGCGAATGTCGAAAAGTCTAGATGGCTGGCGAGCGCGACCTACATTGCTCTGACGAAACCCTTATACTATATCTATTTGTGTTCTACTTATTTATACTTGCCTGTGTTTGTGACTCACCCACACTGTATGCGCGGGAACGTGGCGACGATTGTGGCTGCCATAATGTCACGTGGAAACCCCTCTAATCGATTCACGTACGTCACCACTTGTTTGGAAAACACGTACATTCCAAGCTGTGGTAAATGACCTATATGTGTTACAAGGAGTCATCTTATCAGATCTTACGTTTGAAATGTTTTCGTAATCGTTTATAATAATAAAACTTGTAAATGTAAATTGAGACCAGATAAATTAGCCCGTATTAAAACGCATAAATGTATAATTATGTGCTTTGGGTAAATAAACTGACTCATGAGTCGTCATATTATCGAATTGGCCTAAAAGTGGTTGGACTACATAAGACTTAGTGGAAGTTTGTAAGTATATAGTATATATTTTTTGGAACTCGAATAGAAGTCACCGTGTTAATCACTTTGCGGGTGTTGAACTCTTGGATGTATCTACAAATGTACCTACCTAACTACATATTTAGGAACGTACATAATTACGGTACTTGGTTTATATTTATGATATATTATTATGTAGGTATACAAAAACTAGCAAGTTTATAAAATTAAATAAAATTTTCGTAAATGTTGGTCATAAAAGCAAGGTACTAAGAATAATCATTATTTCATATGTATAATTTTTTTATGATTTTATAAAACATATATTTAAAAAATAAACACATTAAAAAAAAATATTAGAAGATGTCGTCCGTCAGAATCAGGGCCTAGGGTCCAGGCGGCTACCCGTGGCTCCAGAGACAGGAACTTATTATTATAAATTACAATACAGTAATTACTGAATTACGGATAAACTAAATGTAATTATATTGTGATTTAATTTTCATATAAAGTTTAATTTTTTCAATAAAATTGCGAGCATTGAGCATGATGAAAATAATTATTATGTTAAAATATACATGAGATTGACCTACTTATAAGGTGTAAACGTTGTACATAACCAGGGTTCCTTCTTACCTTAGTATCGACACTCTAAAATATAGCTTGAAAGTAAATTGTTCAATGAAATCTGTAATAAACACATAACATAATTAGATTTTGTTTGATCGTTTACATATTGTCATCAAAGTGTATTAATATCTAGTTATTGGTACTAATGTGGGATGATAATCATAGATAGGTTTAACTGTGAGATAAACTTCTGTGCAACGCAATCGAGAAGGTTTTGTTTTCGCGGTATTGGGGTCATTGGCCGCGCGGCCGGTCAGTGCCCGCGCGGCCAATTATGGGCCACTCGCACAGCGCACAATGGATCGATGGCAACGCGAAATTGGGCCACCGACCCGAGCGCCTCGCGGTAATCCCCCGCGCCCCGATACGATACTCGCGCGACACCAGCCTCAAACCCCTCAGCAGCAAGCAGGGAAGTGCCCAACGCGAGTATCGGACATTCAAATAAGTTGCATTTGCACTTTCCTGTTTACTGCCATGGAAGTGGGCATACCGTAAACAAAGCTTATGCTAGATCTTACTTACGCAATGAGGTGCAGACTCCAGATCTCTACTCCGCGCGCCGGCGCCGTAGCCGTAGCCCGTAGCATTCGTCAAACAGATCGTTGCCAGTAGCCGCTACGATTATAGCTGGGTCTAATATATTTTACTAACCGTACATTTATTAGCCTTGCTGTAAAAATTCACAAACTTCATACAGGTAATGTCAATGTGCCATTGGTATGGTTTAAAAGTAGAAAGAAGTCGGTATCTTACCGTCCATTGTTATCCCTTCCATTGGTAGAAAATTGATATTATTTCTATGAAGCTTGTGTCAAATTTTAAACAGTAGTAAGGCAAATTAATTTATAGTTAGATATAGATACCCGGCACAAAGTGTCTGTACCAGCAAAATAGGATAAAAATCTATAATTATTAAATTATAATAAATTCAAATATCTAATATTTGTTTCAAAATTTTCATTAAATATAATTTTAATTTAAATATAGAAAATCTGGTAACTATTTCTATTTTAATGTTTTTCGGCCCTAAATGGGTTTTTTAAGTTTATTTACCCAATTGCACTCACCTACTACTGTTGCACATATTATATTAAATTTTTTCCAAGATTGCTAGGAATAGGATGATCGTCGTACAGCTGTGGTCATTGAGTAATTAAAGTGGATCATTGCAGCCCCTATAGGAGCGCGGGCGCATTGAGGTAGGCCGTGACGCATGGGTGACGTCACTGGGCGTAGAGCTGGTCGTCGACCCGCACGGGCTGTGCCCTAGCTCCCGGGCGCGGGATGATGCGGAGGGGAGAGCGCGGCCGTTGTGTAATCAAACGGTCGACGACCCGGGGTGAACGGCCGCGCGCCGCGACGCCGCCGGGATGCGCCCGGCCTATATCCGGCGCACCGGTGCAGCGGCAGCGGCGCATTCTAGAACAGCGTGGACCGTTAGGAGCTCGCGCGGGGTGGGTGCGCGGGCCGAGGGGGCACTCTCACTTTCTCGGTTAGGTCGGCGGCCGGCAAGTAGGTCGTGCGGGTAAGTGTGCGCCGCGCGGCGCAGCGCCCGCACAGTCCGCTGTCGACTGCCATCCGTGTCGGTGCAGTGCGCAAGACCCTTGCTTACCCATTTGACAGAGCGAACGTCTTCGCTGACGGATAGTGGACGGCGGTGTTTGTGGCAATAGTGTAATTGTGAATGGTGCATGCTATGTCGTGTGGCGCAGAATTGCGCGAACGGCACTCGGTGCTGGTGAGCATGCTGGAGGCTCGCCGTGAGTCCACTGACTCCGGTTGCTCCAGTGACGACAGCTCTGACGCTGAGAAAAACCTAAAATGCCGCTGTGATGATTCTCAGGGTTTTTTCCGGCGGTCTATACAACAGAAGATTCAATACAGGCCCTGCACCAAAAATCAGCAGTGTTCCATCCTAAGGATCAACAGAAATCGGTGCCAGTATTGCCGATTGAAAAAATGCATTGCCGTCGGTATGAGCAGAGATGGTGAGTGTTTCACTGTTAATTGTATTTCTTAGTAATATTAAAATGTTCTATCTAAACACGATTTGAAATTATCTTTAATTTTGATTGCTTTTAAATATAAAATAACTATGTAGTGTCTTGTGAAATAAGAAATTTATAGCACAACTTTGAGAAGTTTTTGTTTAATTAAAAACGCTTCAATTGTGTTTAGATAAAAAATGCTAAATATTTAGAAAATTCGTCAATTTTATTGCGGCCCATCAAATACATCATAAAACGTGTAATATGCATAAATGATGTTGTGCCGTGTATTTATCTACATTGGGTTGCAAACTGCATAATCCATTAGAAGGTCGAACGCGCACGGTATCTGTGCGCCAAGTGGGATGCGCTCACGCGATGCGTACGCGCGTCCATCATTCGATTATTTCGATCTACATAGATTCTATTTTACACGCTAGAGGGCATAGATGAGGCAAATTAAGGCGAAGGTGGGGGGAGTGACGTTGAGGCTTACGAAGTGGTCACAGTGTGGGAGGTCGGTTATGCAAGCGCGGGTGAGCGCACGCTAAGCAGGTCGACGGCCGCACACCCGCTCCATGCTGCAGCAGCGAGTGCGGCCGCAGCTCTGTTGTTGCGCCATCGGCCGTGTCTCGCACCTCGCGCACGCCGCACTTAAACTGTGCGCACACAGTGAAAGCAGAGAAAGGCGCGTTTCGTAAGCGCGAGAGTGAAATTTATATTTTCACTTTCGTAAAGTTGTTCGTTGACCTGGCGCCTTTCCTCTTGCAAATGTACTGGTTACAAAAGTTCAGTAACAAATAGCAACAGTACCCAGTCCTTAATTAAACTAGTTATTTTGTAAGCTACGGAAATTACTTCAATTATTGTCACAGTAATATTTCACGATTTGTATCATAAAGATACAATTGAAACTATAACAAAAATAATAAAAGGGCTGATTAACTCAGGACGAAAGACCACCAAAATAACATAAAAATAATTAATGTATTTCATTTATTGATTCTTTTTACCACAACGTTATATTCTTATTATCTTTATAATTATGTAGTTCGTACGTTCATTTCACTTTATTTCAAAACTAACTTCATCACAATTGATGCACATTACTCGACACATTCTGTCCGTACTGTGACCTAATGTTTTCCTGAGGCAATAAAAAACATTTGATTAAAGTTTTCCACGGTATATTATTATTACTTGGTTTCTCAAATAAGAAGTCAGTTATTAGTAAACCAAACTTCTGTTTTAGAACCTTAGTTAGTTACGCTACTTGATAACAGATGGCGTACCAAAAAGTGATACTAGCGCCATCATAATTTGCTCGGATTTAACTTGTTGCAAACGAAATAAACTCAAATGATTAAATGTTTTGTTTTGTATTGAATACATACCTTTTTATTTTAATAATTGAATATTATCTAGATAATAAAAAACGTTTATTTTGTGTTAGTCAAACTTCTGTTATGTTTGATTTTTTTTTGTTTTATATAATTAGAATTTAAACTTATAAAGAAATATAAAAAAAACCATGTATAGCTATGATTACTTACACGATATAAAAGAAATTGAATTACTTATGATATTTTATCATGATAAACAAAATAATCAAATATAGCATTTAGAATATGCTTCTATTTTTTCACATTTCAATAAAAATGTGTTAATTTACATTTTAATTGTCATCGTGTTAGTTTTTAGATAAGATTAGATAGATAAATCTCTTTTTAAAGTATAGGTATAAATCTTGAAAAATATTTTAGAATATATAAATATAATAAAGCAATTTTAGATGACAAAAGAGTCAGAGGGTCGGGATGTGGCGGAGGAGTTTTTGTGCGGGGGCAGGGGCCTGCGCGGAGTTTATTGACGGTCTCCCCCTTCCCCCTTCGGGGGCCGGCCCCCCTCCGTCTCCCTCGCCGCGGCCTCCCTCCTCGTCAAGTTCAAGGTTGGCGCGGCGCGCGCCGCGGCGCAGTGCGAGGGAGTCCGGCCCGCGCACCGGTCGTCAGCCCTCATTGCTATCGCTATGTTATTAAGTCGCTTGGCAGTTCGGCTCGAGAACTCGACGTTCGCTCACAGTGACTGCTCCAGGGTACGCCGCTGACTATACCGCGGTACTGTTGCATCCTTTGGATTACTCTACATATTGGGATTACAGTGATTGTGCGAATATTATAAATATATTTCATGTGCTATGTGACACTTAGTGATTTAATTAAGTCATAAACTAACCTAACGTTACCGATTATCTTACCTGTGGCCATTGGCTGTGAACTTAAAATTTAGTGAAAAACTGTAATGGTATCCGACATGGGTGAAGATTTGCCGATTCTTAAAGGAATCCTTAACGGAGTTGTGAAATATCACAATGCACGTATGTATCTTCGTTAAAAAATTTATTATTCAATAATTCAATAATTATCAATGTAAAATAATCTAATGAATTATTTTTAACTTGCGAATTTTACATTCGTAGTGAGTGTTTGTTGAAAACGGCGTAGCGTTACGCTGAGTAAGTGCCTACTTTATTACTACGCGTGGATATGCTACGCCTAATAGAATGTTTACATTTATTTTGATCATTTAGCTATTTAACGTTATTTATATTAATTTCAATAATATAAATATATACTTTTTTAAATTAAACAAAATTGGCTTATTTGTCTATTAAGTATAGCTAAGATATTATTTTTAAATTGTCTAATCAGACAACTAGGTAATAAATAATGAATAATTTAAGTAATTGAAATGAATTCATAATCTATAGCAAAATAAACTAGGCTCATATAGAATAACTAAATCTTTATTATAAAATTTATAGCAATTAAAACTCTTCTTTATAATACAATATAATAGAATAGAATATAGTTTATTGTGCAATAACATTAATGAAACAATACACAAAAAGAAATTAACAAATAATATTTTGATACTAACGTTATAATAATTAGCATTATTTTCATATCAATCTTATTTAAAAGATTTTCACTAAATAAATCTAGTATTCAATCCAATGTGGTTTTGAATTATCAATAAACGTCAGATTCACAAAACAGAAGAGAAATACGGAGAGTGGGCACGAACAATGGGATCATGCATCTGGTGCGGCCCACATCGCACGCAGCGAAAGTCAGGAGAAATGGCGAGAACGCGCTCTCCGCTTTCGTTTTCAACCGTGCGCTGTGCGCGCAAACACTTTCACCAGCGCGTGCGCACGAAAGCCGCAAGCGACTCGCCCGCCCCCGGCGTATATTACTTTTCGGTTCGCGGCCTGCCGAGCGCGAGAAAGTCGTAACACTTTTTCGTCTGACCTCGAGGTTGACGCTTTGTCACTCGTCATCCAAACTAGTTCACTTGTATGCGACACGGCTTTTGTTTCGGAGCGTCAGACGGGGGTACCCGTTGCCCGCCACCCTTGGCCGGGCGAGGGCCGTTGAACCCTACCCGTCGGCGTCAGCTGCGCGTGCACATGGCTCGTTACGCGCCCGCATATCCATACACAGCAGCTGCCGCCCAATGTATGTTTAGCCACGACCTTGCACAACATCCCTTGCATTAATCGCTAGGGTTTCGGAACTCTTTGTAGGTTGTGTATCCGATTGTAAATTTTTATTGTCTTTGTTACAGCCGTGCGATTCGGACGAGTCCCGAAACGCGAAAAAGCTCGCATTCTTGCTGCGATGCAGCAGTCTTCGACATCGCGGGCGCATGAGCAAGCAGCTGCTGCAGAGCTGGATGATGCACCTCGCCTACTAGCTCGAGTGGTTCGCGCACACCTTGAAACATGCGAATTCACTCGTGACCGCGTCGCAGCTATGCGCGCACGCGCCCGCGACAGTCCCACCTACTCTCAACCAACTTTGGTAAGCATTATATGACTACCTCATTATATTGTTTTTAAATGGAATTTTTATTTTATCAACATTCGGACAATTTAAAATAACAATAAATAATATTCAATTTCTTTTGTTATAGGCTTGCCCATTAAATCCTGCGCCAGAGTTGCAGTCGGAAAAAGAATTCTCCCAGAGGTTCGCACACGTTATTCGCGGTGTGATCGACTTTGCCGGCCTCATCCCCGGATTCCAGCTACTCACCCAGGATGACAAATTTACGTTACTGAAAAGTGGTCTTTTCGACGCATTGTTTGTGCGGCTAATATGTATGTTTGACGCGCCGCTAAATAGTATAATCTGCCTGAATGGACAACTTATGAAAAGAGATTCGATACAGAGTGGCGCCAATGCGAGGTTCCTTGTAGATTCTACATTTAAATTTGCAGAACGTATGAATTCCATGAATCTTACTGACGCCGAGATCGGTCTCTTTTGCGCCATAGTACTGATCACTCCAGACAGACCCGGCCTACGCAATGTGGAGCTAGTGGAGAGAATGCATGCGCGGCTCAAATCGTGTCTACAAACGGTGATAACTCAAAATAGACCTGAGAGACCGGGATTCTTAAGAGAATTAATGGACACTTTGCCTGATTTGCGCACACTCAGCACACTCCACACGGAAAAGTTGGTCGTTTTTCGTACAGAACATAAGGAATTATTAAGACAGCAGATGTGGGGCGAAGAAGAGGGTATGTCATGGGCCGATTCGGGAGCTGATGAATCCGCCCGAAGCCCGATCGGTTCCGTGTCAAGCAGTGAATCCGGTGAAGCAGCTGGAGACTGTGGAACACCTTTACTCGCAGCCACTCTGGCTGGTCGTAGGCGCCTCGACTCTCGAGGGTCTGTCGATGAGGAAGCACTTGGCGTAGCGCATCTAGCACACAACGGTCTCACGGTTACCCCAGTTCGCCCGCCTCGGTATCGGAAACTCGATTCACCGACAGATTCGGGCATTGAGTCTGGAAATGAAAAACATGAACGGATAGTAGGCACAGGCTCTGGTTGCTCCAGCCCGCGATCCTCGTTAGAGGAGCACTCTGAAGACAGGCGACCCCCTGCGCCTGCAGATGACATGCCTGTGTTGAAACGCGTGCTTCAAGCCCCACCATTGTACGGAGGCACTCCTTCCTTGATGGACGAGGCGTACAAACCACACAAAAAGTTCCGCGCGATGCGACGTGACACAGGGGAAGCCGAAGCGCGGCCTGTCCGGCCGACTCCATCGCCCCAGCCCCAGCACCCGCACCCTGCAAATGCTGCACACCCGGCGCATTCTCCGCGGCCGGTCCGCGCATCACTATCATCGACACACTCCGTGCTTGCCAAAAGTTTAATGGAAGGTCCGCGCATGACGCCCGAACAGCTAAAGCGCACTGACATTATCCAACAATACATGAGGCGCGGGGAGTCGACGCCAGCGCCCGAGGGTTGCCCCCTGCGGTCGGGAGCTCTCCTAACCTGCTACCGGGGTGCTTCGCCGGCGCCGCAGCCCGTTCTGGCACTACAGGTGGACGTGACGGACGCTCCCTTGAACCTGTCCAAGAAGTCTCCCTCGCCACCACGCTCCTTCATGCCGCAGATGTTAGAGGCGTGAGCCCGGCCTGCGGAGCCGCCCGTCTCCGCCACCCCACCCCGACCTACTTTAAATTAAATAAATTAGTTAATAGTAATCGTTCGCAGATCGTTTTAATATATTATATGTGATAATTCGTTTAGGACGCGTGCGTGCGTGGCCGGCGCCGGACGAGGAGAGCGCAATAGACTGAAAAATAATTTAGACTATATAAGTGTAATTTATAATGCAATGCAGCGCCGGTCGCGGTGTGTTTGTCTGTGTGTATTGTATGTGCGTATGTGAGCGTGCTCAGTCATTTGTTTGTTAATATAATGACAGGTTGTCGAATTAAAATAAAACAAATATGTAAAAAATGATATATTGATTTTATTTCCCTACTACCCCTGAATAAGACACCAAAGATAATATAGATAGAAATATTTCATACATGATATTCACGGTAAGATACGATTTTGAAAACAAATTTTAGTCTACAATGACATGAAATAAATTATATGGATCTGTTTTAACAGTATTTGAAATCGGGCAATATAGCCAGGCGCATAAGCATTAAAAATTTCCATTCGAAAATATCTAAACTTGCTGATTTTTCAAATAATATCTGAACAGATTTATTTAATAAGTTATAGTAACACTTGGAAGTAAAAGTGTCGTTTGCCACGACACTACATAAAAAGTTATCATGGAGAGCTTAATGCTATTGTTCTCCAAAGTCTTTAATTTAATGAAGGTAGAATGAAAAGACTTGGGATATTTTCATCGTGAAACGGTTTCCTGAAAATAGTTTTCATCGTGAAACAGTTTCCTGTAAATAGTCATTCATGTGACAACACTGGTCAATCAATACCAGATAACTCTTCATCCAGCTCCCATCAAAAACCTTACGAATGTTGGCGATCCACCAGGCTAGAGTATTATTTATGCTAGAACGTGACGAGCACGAGCCGTGTGATCGTGCACGTCAATATGAAGGCTTCCTGCACGGTTGAGCACGACCTAGATGCGTGCGTTCTATAAAGTAGCATGAATTGCTTATAAATAAAATATTCTTGAAGTTTGTAATATCGGGTTTCATACGGGACACAGCTTGCACCCATATATTTACCAGAAATTATCCTTTTAGTGGTCATGCACTACTTTTGCCGACATTGAACCGTAGCTGCAAAAAATGAAAGGGCGCGCGGCGGTCGTCGACCGGTCGTCGTTCGGCGTGAGTCGGCGTTTCTTCCGCCCGCACTACCGCTTCCATCTCACCTCAACCAAGGCTGTTCCGCATTATAAAACGTCGAAAATCACATTGACGAGCACGATTTAGACAAGAAATACAACTGCAAATAGATCCAACAGAACTATAAATGTTACGTAAGTATTATGTATAAAAATGAAAATAAAGTTGAAGTATAAGCCGCGGGCAGAAGGTTTGCCGATGACTACTTACTACTATTGTATTGTTTTACTTATTTTATAAACTTATATAAAGTATATTCAATAATAAATTAAAAAATGACATTAATTGCAACAACGCAAAAACTATTCATGTAATCTTTTTTCAACCCTACTGACCATCGACGCGTGACATCATGAGGCTATCGCCAACCTTCTTCGAAGGGGTAGTACATCAAATCCATCATTTTGTTGGGTGAACAGTTTATAAATTATAAAAGTTTGTCGCGAAATCTCTTTTTTACACAGGAAATTTCTTTTTCAGGGACAAAGCAGTCTCGTAGCAAGCTTTTATGGTTAACTTTTAAAACATATGTTTTATTTAGCACCGATTTCAAAATTCTGCAGAAAATATTACTTTTCTGATTTGTTTTTTATTTTCGAAGTCTTTTATTTTGCTAAAAAAATTATTTGAAACTTACACGGGGAACACTTCAAGTAAAGAACAAGTTTGCAAGTGAATTCTCACCACCTATATATAAAAAAATAAAAAAGATGATTTCAATAGAAATAATTTTTAAAACTTTTGCGATACCGTGTCTACGAATTATATGTGTAAACACTTCGTACACTAATTTTTTCACCTTTTATTTACAAGTTTGGCGGCTACTATTAAGTACAGTTTATTAACGATTTTACCACTCCATTGTGTAACAGCAAATATAATAACACTTTTCTGTCTTTAATTCATATAAACTCAGTAGTTTTTACAATATATAATATAATAATATCAGCCCATAAGGGTCCCACTGCTGGGCTCGGGCCTCCCATTATAGGGAGAACGAACAGTATAGCCAAGCTTGTCCCAGGCGGCTTGGCAGGTTAGACTCATCGGTTATCTCGATGTGCAGGTTGCATCACGACGTTTTCCTTCACCGTTGTTAACACGTGGTAATTATAACAATATGCACCTTAGGTAAAAAAACTGCCAAGTGGTGCATGCGTTCCGGCCAGGATCGAACCCGCATCCTTTAAGTTTGGGACGCGTACGCTAGCCACTACGCCACCACGACTTTTACAAAAAAGGTAGATATTATTACATTCCGTTTACGCCAAGTTAGATTAGATGGCCAAAATCCTAAAGGTACAAGTTATTACGTGTTTATATCCGTTAAAGCTTGGCTTTAATTATACAAGGGATGTCTGCAAATCAGCTGGTCCCAATATTATATCACCTAGGTTTCTTACCAATTGTGCATCAATTATTGCTCTGCCATTATCTCTTTTATTTACAAAGTCAATATCATCTGGCATGGCATATATTTATGGAAATCTGCATTTATAACTCTTGTATATTAAAAAAAGCTGAAGTCTGAAATAACAAAGTATAGACCGATATCAAAGCTCTGTATTGTGGTCAAAGTTCTTGAAAGAATAGTATATATATAATTAGGTCTATCGTCTCTTATCTAACAGACATTTAGTCCATATCAACACGGTTTTTTGAGAGGTAGATCGACTGTTGTAAATGTAGTTTTACTCAATAACTATATAACCCTAAATATGGACAGAGGAAAACAAGCTGATGTCATATACACAGATGATAGCAAAGCATTTATTTGGTCGTATTAAGCACAATACTCACTCTTTGTAAGCTTAAATACATAGGCATACGCGGAGATCTACTAAGATGGTTTTCTTCTTATATTAATAGGTCGCAGGCGGTCCTTTTGAATGGTTATATATCAAGTTGGGTGAAGATTCGAGCGGAGTCTCACAAGGCTCTTTGCTTAGGCCTCTAATTTTTATAATTTATGTCAATGACATTGAGCACTGTCTACGAACATCCAAACTATTGTGCTTTGCCGGCGACATGAAAATCGTATATATGAATATTCTCAGTCGATGTGTGTGCCCTTCAGGACGATTTATTGCGCCTTGAATAATATTGCTCTATTAATCAATTAGATCTTAATCCGCTTAAATGATCCATCGTCACGTATACACGAAAAGAGAATTTAATTTCAACCCACTATACCTTATCTGGACAGGTTTTAGCAAAATCTAACGGCATCCGTGACTTAGGTGTGTATATACCATGATAATAAGTTAGTGTTCGACGTCCATATCAATAATATGGTCAGGAAAGCCTCTCAGACATTGGGTTTTATTATGCAAATTTCGAACTGTTTCAACAACATCAATCATTAAAAAAAATTATACTGCACTTACGTCAGAAGTCACTTGAAGTCTCACATATGGAGCCCTCGGCATAACATATACATTGACCGTGTAGAAAGTATACATAAGCGGTTTGTTTGATATTTATGCTTTAGAATTAAAATCCAGTATTCTAGCGAATTACATTTCGACCTCTGTAAGAAGTTTCATCTTTTACTACTCAAAGATCGGCGGGATATAGCTGACTGTATACTCGTATTAAAAATTATTTCTTCTGATATAGATTGTCCACATCTATTAAGTAAAATAAACTTTAACGTTCCGACCAAGTCTGTAGGTTATTATTTACCAATAAATATACCTATTAGTTCTTCTAATTCTAATCTAATCTAATCACCTGAAGAGTCAATGAGTCGTGTCGATAAATTTTGGTAGAGGCTCATGACCTCAGGGCTCCGTGGTCCAAGCGTCTCGACAGCAAACGGCACAAATATATAACTCTCACTGAGGGTTGCATATTTGCGCCACTTGAGTGATTCAGCTGTTTCCGCCGCCGAACCGGCTGATCTAGACGTGTTTGGTAAATGGGATGCGGCCAACGTGTCTACGCAAGTGGCATCCCACACCAAAGTCTTGCCACGCTTATTTTATTTTATAAAGAATATTAAAAATAGTCGATAAATTGTAAAACGGGGAAACGCACTTATTTAATCGCTATCAAAAAAATTGCAATGAATTTTTATATGTTTACTAATAAATAATTGATTAAAAAACATAAAAATATTAAATGCAATATTCATATTAATTCATATAAAAATAATCATTATAAAACCTATTAAAGTTTGAGGTGTCATAGGAACGTGCAACTTTGTAATTTTACCCATTATGATAATTATCATTTTTAAGTTCAGTATGCCTATGAGTCTTGTTAAAAAATATTTTATTGTTTACGTGCTGTGTGGCAAAAAGTAAGAAAAAGATAATAATTATTATTGATGTGAAATCTATTGAGCAACAAAATTTTCATATTCTTTCTTATAGTGGACTACATCGTAGCTACAAAGAACGTTTCTCTAACTCAAAACATAAATGTTCATCAGAAGTTTTGGCTACATCGGATCTATATTGTGTTCAGTTTTATTCATAATTTAGTACATTACCAGCCTCTTAAGTTATAAAAATAATTTTGCTTCATTAACGTGGTGAAAGTATATTTAGTAATATATAAATTACAAGTTGACTGGTGACCTTTAATATGCTGATAATCCTTTTTTTTAACATAATCTACCGATTAATCAACGATAATTAAGGAAATCTATCTCTGAAATTACGCTTAATCAGAAATACAATAAAACTACAAACGTAGTTTTAATCTTTACTAACAAATTATATGGATCTAAGATATCCGAAACACTTAATTTTTGTAGTCGAAAGTCGTCGATGGTTTCACTTCCCTAATAATATAATTAATATCAGACTGAGGCATAACGAAACGTAGCTGAGTCTAAACTCAGCTACGCTACATAAATACTAGCTAACTAGTATATAAATAAAATTGATAACATTTATCTATTGCAGTTGCATTTGCAATGCTCGAATGGAATCTGCCAGAAATGTTATTGACCGGTGAGCGGGGTGGTCGCGGTGCATCGGCGCAGTGGTGGCCGTGCACTTGACTCGCCGCCGGTGCATCGTCCGTGGAGCCAGCGACACGCGCCGACACCCTCCTCACACCACGGCGCACGCTAGCCCCGCTCCGTTCCTCCACTGCACCTTGGACTCCCAACGTTATATTTAATCTTTTTAGAACTATATTAACCCTTCTTCGAAAATAACAGCTACCTATACAAAGATCAGTTAAAATCCGTACGTGCTAATATGTATTATACCGCGAAAGCACCTCTGTTTGTTGGGTTTTCACGACTAAATAGTTGAACGGATTTTCAAAATTTAAATGTTTAACAAGACATAGAGAGTAACGTGGAGAAAAGTATAAGCTCTCTTTTGTCTTTTAAGTGAAAGTAATTAGGTATCTAAAAATGTTTAAAATCTAGGATATAATGGTAAAAAAGTAATACAACTATAATAATCTGACATACTTAAATAAACTACATATGTATCTACATATACAAGAATATGTCCATTGGCACTTTAGTTTGCCACTATTTTCATTCAAATAGTTTTGTCTTTTGAAAATCATAAGTTACGCATATAAAAATTCATGTTTAGGCTAAAGTAAAAGATAAAGTTGCGGGAATCAGCTAGTGATAAAAATCATGTGCCCAGGAAAATTGTTATATTTCCTGGAATATAAAGCACACGTGTAAAGGTTGTAGCACCATCATTGCCAAATTTCATTGAAACCAATTTTTCCACAAGGTTGTAATACGGGAAGTATCGACACCTTAAGATTTCTAAGGGAGTGAAGAAGTAAACAAGGTTAACATTGTAAACTACATTTGTATGTCATTGTCTCAATGTTTTAATATAAAAAATTGTGCGTGTGCAGTTCATACGCAGTAGAAGTGAAACAAAGTGTGACAAGGGGTGGGAGGGATTCTAAAATTCGTGATGTCACATTTCGTATATCGTTATAATATATTTAAGTTTAAAAACATGAAATTTGAAGTATTAACGAAAATCTTTAAAACATTTCCAACTCTATCAATATGAGAATAGTATGTTTAAATGATTAAATATAATATATTTTATCTCATTCTTTCGCAGGGTAAGTCCTATAGATTTTGTGTGTCTATCTCTTTAAGTGTCGCTTTTTTGTTTCATCTAGTTTCAAATCACAACGAAAGAAGTTTCACTTCAAAAATCGATATTTTTTTATTCACTTCCGATTGGTAGATAGATAGATAGATAACACTTTATTGTACACCATTACAGAAAACACAAATGAACTTATAGCCTAAAAATATTCTATATGTGCACAATGGGCGGTCTTACAGCTAAGAAGCGATCTCTACCAGACAACCCGAGGCAGGAATAAAAACATATTAAATTGGTCAAAGGTGGTATACATAAATATTAGAGGATATGCAGCTACTTACATATATTTTATACTAAATAGACATATATAAATACTCCTATTGATATTACATACATAAATATATACAAACATAAATATATAGATGCATATATTATTATATATACACATACATAAACATACGTAGAAATATCAGATATCACTAAGTTGTAGGTAGTGCTTTTTTGTCATATTCTTAAATATTGTTAGAGATTTAGCTTGTCTAAAAGTAACAGGTAACTCATTCCAGAGTCGAATAGCCTGTACAGTAAAAGAATTGTTGAAAAAAGATGAATAATTTTTGGGAGTATTAAGTCTGAGATTCGTAGAAGGTCGTAAATTATGAGAGGAAGAGATGAATTCAAAGCGTTCTTTGAGATAATACGGGGTTGTAGGGATAAACACTGTACAGGAGTGAAAGAATATGAGTATTCCGGCGAAAGCGAATTGGCAACCACTTGAGTTATTTACGAAATTCAGAAACGTGGTCATATTTGCGTAACCCAAATATGAACCAGATGCATGTTTTATAGATATCTAGTCGTAGTATAATACTTATATAATAAACGAATCTGTAGACTAATACTACTTGTTACGTAATGTGATAGAGACTAGGAATAATAATAATTGAAATTATATTATTTTGGCTATCTAAGTGTTACCACCTTAGATCTTGACTCTCCTGTATTTGCTCTAGTTGGAGTATTTCTGACTTCACTACCAGTCGGTTTGAAATTGGTTGAAAACTTTGGGCTCATGGGGCACTTGGCCCCCACAAATTATTTCAAAATATTAAAAACGTCTGGTCGATACAACAGGAGGCTGGGAGATTGGAGCTAATGCAGCCGGCCTTCTAGGTGCAATGCCCAGTGACAGTGGTTTGGTGGGGCTGGACGGACTTTAATATAGGTTTTATATTTTTATACTATTGTATATAAATTTTTTAGTTCATTTAATTTATAGGATAGTTTTATTTTTAGTAGTTTAATGTTTTAAATAAATCACATCTGTTGTACTTGATTAAATATTGAGTTAGAAGGAGTACATAATTGAGTAGAAAGATAGGCATGGGCCGGGTGGGCCATAAAGGCTCAAACATAAGAAAACTTATAATTTTTAAAGTGGACAAACGCTATACAAATAATAAAATTATTGCAAAGAATAGGGAGGTGTTAGTTATTCAAAAGTACATACTTGCATTTAAAAATGATTTTCTTATCCACGTGACAGAAACAATAATAGTTCGTAACCTCTAAAGTTTCCTTACGAATATTGCCAATTTTTATTACGCAACATATAATAATATATGCATTAAAATCATACAAATTAATAGCACCTGAAACTTCCGTATTTGCCAACAAGAACTAAAATGTTTGTATGTAGATTTTCAAGGTTACGGAAATCGTCTCTGTTCTCAGTCATAATATTTATGTTAAAAACGACGATGTTACATCGTATGACAATGAATTGATAATAATATTGTGTACTGTAATTACTCTGTAAATAGTCAATGTCAGAGACCTTCAGGCGGCACACGGAAAACCCCGAATAGGAGGCGACCTTGTGCCCACGAGGTCAATCCCGGACTCGGGGCCACCTCATGCGGAAACAGGACATTAACATTTATTTTAATATGTTTTTTTTATTCCTATTATTAATTCTGCTCCTTGCAAACTAAGTATTTTTTTTTGTCTATCACTAAAGTTATGTCGCAACCATACTTTTTTAAATCCCTACTGTCTATCTCAATTACGACGTTACTGCTGACACATCCCATATAACATAACTTATTGCAATATTGATATTAATTTAATAGAATCAGATTATAGAGAATTAGATAAAAAAAATTATTGTATAACAAATGAATACTTTTTACTGTTTAAACATTACATTACAATTAAATTCACGATATTTTCTCTTTATTTACGTAATTTTAGTGTAACATTTTATTATTGTTAAAACTATGTCCTTTTTGTATCGAATTTATATGTATATGTCAAGTATAAGGATATTGCAATAAGATATGTTCTATGGGATGTGTCAGCCGTACCTTGTGTCGTAATTGAGATAGACAGTAATTTTTATTTATATGCAGTTTAAAGGGCTGTAGCTGAAGTGACCGATAAGTCATTTCGGATGTCAATTCCACGCTCCTTACGTAGATCGGCTGATAAGTACTTGTAGGGATATTAAATTTTGTACGAAGTATACGACGTGGGCGGTAGGTGTTCGGTGGGTGATAGAGGCTGGGGATGGTAATAGGGAGGCGTAGGCGTCGGGTGGGTAGGGCCACAAGCGCGGGGCGGCTCCAAGGTCGCAGAGTCACAGCCGGGCAAGGTCGGTGTGCCCGCGCGTGCCCCAACGAACTCCCCCCACCACCACATAACCCCACACCCGAGAACATCCCAGAATTGCGTGGGATGTGACCTTTATCCAAGCTCCGGAGAAATAATTGTATAAATACTTAATGTTTTTTTTGGATAATACGTAATATTTAACGTAATAATGTGTTTAAAGTTCCTCCACCATCTACGTCGCCAGATAAGCTATAAATATCCTTAAAGCTAAGTAAGCTGATACAAATCACTTTAAGCGATAAAGCCTAATTAATTTACAACCTTCAGAGACAACGATTTGGTTCGTTGAATCCCGTATAAAACCAATTGTTGATATCCATAAACCAGTACCTGTAATAATAACTGTAATGTAATACACCATGCGATCACCGTATGTTCGATAAACGTAGTTTTCCGGGTTTGATAGCACGCGCCTGCCTGGAGCCCCCTTTGCGTCACTAACTCCTAACCTTCAATGTGAATACACGCGTGCACAACTAGGGCTGCCGACTGTTGTCTTTAAAACTTTCCATTCCAGAGGTTATACTGGATAGACATATATCCTTGAACTATTCTGCATTATTGCAAAAACTTTTAATTATAGTTGTGTTGTACGTGGTAGAGCCATGCTGGAATCATAATCTCGATTACAGCTTTTACGTCCGGCTCGATCGTCGTGATACCACGTTCTCACAGAACATCGGCGGGAAACGGTTAGCCTTGTGCTGATCGTGTTTTGTACATACAATGAGTAAGAGTTTTGATGATCCTCTTCCTCCCCCTCCCCTACCCAATATTCCCTATCCCATCCCCCTATTACAGTCCCATATACCATCCTATTTAACATATTCCTCCTGCTTGATCCCTCTATCCAATCCTAAAGGCTGGCAACGGATTGGCTTCGTTTCTGGTGTTACAAATGTAGACGGACGGCGTAACCACTTTTCATAAACTGGGCCGTCTGCCTGATTGCCATATTCGCAATAAAAAAAAAGTGTTTCTTCTACGTGTGAAATTTGTGGGAAAATGGTACGGAAAATGGCAGTCATGTCCTGCGTTACAATATAACAACGGTTTCATGATGTTGGTGGAGTTGCCCCCCAGTTTTCAGCGCAACAGGTATGTTTGAAGGAGCAAGAGTTGAACACTTTTATCCTAAAAAAACAGGCGCCCCGTTGCACTGCCAGGTCAGCTCTAATACTAATTACTATCTTGAAAGTACGGATAGCATCCGGAAAGACAAGCGTGTCGTGCCGTGACGTCTTGTTACAATTTTAGTGCCCTTGCTAGCTGTAATAAAACGTTACATTTTAATCTGCTATTACTAGTTTTACCCAGACGAATTCGCATTGCGGTTATTATATATCAGTATAAAGAAGAAAGTTTGCTAATACTGGTTTTACGTATTTTATATATTTATTAACCCACTTTGAATTTCGTAATTCTAAAACAACATTTTCTTGACTTCACAGGACTGATGCAAAAATCTGTGATTACATACAGGAGGTGCCCTGGTTATGAATTATTTAGGTATTGTAAAATTAAATACTACGAAATTCGAATATGATGTAAGGCTAATTGAAGGTTATATATACTGTCTATTTCCTATTCCATTCCTGTCCAGTGGAACTAATTGCCGGAGTCTGTCTCTCCCGATACTTATAACCTGGGTGTCTTCAAGTCCCGCGTGAATAGGTACCTTCTAGGTACGCGTCCTCCCATCCTAGACCACATCTTGGCTCCACATAGGGCGAGATTGTGGTCAAACGCGAATCTATACTACAATTTTAAAAAAAAATAAAAAAAATGTACGAAACTCTTTGAAACCACCCGTGATCAGAAGGCTGGTTCGTATTTCGCGCAACGAATCAGCATTGCCATACAGCGTGACAATGCAGCCAGCCTTCTGGGCACGCTTCCCTCTGGCAGCGATATGTTACATTCTTTATAGTTATATTAATTTATTTATAATTTTGTTTATTTCTAAGTATTTAGTTAATTTAATGTATATATATTAAACTCCAAAAAAAAGTATAACATTTGTAGAATCTATGTTGAAGGCTTACTTTACTAGAATATATCTTCCTTAATAAAAAAAAATATAAAAAAGAAAATCTTTTCAAAGGTGTATATTGATATTTTTTTACTCAAATTCCTGTTTCCTCCAAAATCACAGTACATATTCTCTATCCAAACTTTAAACCCGTACGTAGTAACAATTTGCTGTGAATTAGTCGTTTTTTATACAAAATCAATTACTGAACATGAAAATGCATGTATTCTTTAAAAACGGAATCTTATAGATTACTTATTGGAAATCATGAACCATCACCATTTCCAAACACACCTACAACAAACACAAAAAAACGCGCCTACGGACTCTTTCTATAGGTGGCGGGGAAAATAGGGGACCTTTTCTACCTGCTTAACATTCGATAAGTTAAATTTGGTAAGTTCTATGGTAAAGAAAAGAGTTAGGAATGAATAAAAAATTTCTCACTTTATTGCTTATAACTTCTTTAATTTTTAATTTAGGGCAAAAAGTTATATGAACATATTTGTAGGCAAAACAATTTGCTACAAATTATGTCTTTACAAAAATTTTGTAAGACGCATAGTTTCCGAGATATCGCGAAAAAAGTGTTTTCACCCCTTTTTCCAAGATGGCGGCCGGGGGACAAGGTTGGCGACCCCACAAACTTGAGGTTAAGCTTCTATTGACCCCCCCACACATGTCCCAAAAATAAAATTGCGTCCTCTAACAAATGCAAAGCTCATGTAATATGTCAATGAACTATATTAGAAGATACCGATCTACAAAGATAACTTGAAACAGCGAAAACATTGAAGATTGAGGGTAGCCAGCATATTGTATTTACAAGGATTACAAAATCAAAACTCATTTGAGTTTTGATTTTTTTTTTTGTAAAAATAGTCGTGTGGGAGTTAGATCTTGAAATATTAAGACCATAATTAGTTAATAGTTCATATCTATACAAATAATAAAATTGTAGAGATCAAATTTCTGTACAATTAAAAAAAATGCTAGAAACCGAGTCAGGGGGATGTAAGAAGTGAAATAGAACTAATTTAGATTTTTTTTCAATTTTTTTGTTTCTCTGTTTGTCTGTTTATCTGTTTGTCTGTCTGTTTGTACCGGCTAATCTCTGAAACGACTGGATCGATTTACATGAAATTTTGTATGGTGATAGCTTATATTCCTGGTCAACATATAGGATACTTTGATCCCGAAAAAATAAAGAGTTCCCGTGGGATAGTTAAAAAAGCTTTAATTACTTAAACAGCTTATAACAGACTGAAAGTAATTTCTCTGCAACGTAATATAATAGAAGCGGAGATTTTGACAGGGTGTGGTGTCGGTGAGAGAGATTTATCTTATATATTTACAATATATAAAGCTGATAAGTTTGTTTTTTGTTTGTTTACTTGAACGCGCTAATCTCAGGAAATACTGGTCGGCTTTGAATTTTTTTTCAGTATTAGATAGCCCATTTATTGAGGAAGGTTATAAGGCTATAAACCATCACGCTAAGAGCAATAGGAGCGAAGCACCAATGAAGAATGTTTCAGAAACGCGGGTTTTTTTTAACTTACTTTTTTAAACTATTCCACGCGGACGAAGTCGCGGGCAGATGCTAGTTAGTGTTTAATATGAGGAATATCTTTTCGAAGTCGTATATTTCCCTCATAAATTATGAAGTGGAAAACTATCGAAAATTTTGAGGTTGTGCAGCTCTTTCACCAAAGGCAGATTCAATGACATTCATTACGTAGTTTTTGTACTATGGGATATTTAATTTTCGTTTCAATGCTTTTTATGGTATAGTGCGCAAATGACAAAAAGAGTAAATTTTAAACGTTCTTGTCAGAGTTATTTAATTCATAGTAATAACATATTGCATTTTGGACATGATTTCTCAGTATTGTAATGATATTAAATTTATTTGCACACAAACAAGCGTTCGTGGAATCGAAGTACACGAATTGAATTGCTATCATGTCATACCCTTTGCCGGCTGCCATAAACTAATTTATTTCAATATTGATGAATAGTGTTGAATCTTGGGACTGATAACTCACTGTCAAATTTATCTTGTAATACTAGTATATTAATGTCAATGGTCTAACAATAATTAATAAGATTGTGCAAATTGGAAAAGAAAAAGTACAAAAGCTGACCTTGTTGGGATCCTAAACAGTTGCCCAGAACCAACGTTTTTCGCAAAATATCTACGAAACCATGAACACCATAATATACATACATGATAAAACGCATGTCTGGAAGAGATCGTTGTCAGCGATAAGACCGTCATTTGTACCTAATTCTAAGCTGTTTTTGTGTACTATTACATAAATTTTATTGTACAATAAAGTATTCTATTCCATTCTAAAACCATAATATAAATCATGAAACGAAATATGTGTACAACACAGTGTGAATGGCTGCATAACTTATTATATACAAAAATTAAATGGTATAGCCAAGACACGGCAAATATAAGATATTTTTTAGCATTGAAGATCTTAGATGTATAAATGTAAAAGAAAACTGTGGGATACGCCTAATATATTGTTACGACCTAGACGCCGAAAAAGACAAATTCACACCTGCATACCTGTAGAAACACATTTTATTACCTTTCGGCATTTGGACTTCTTTTGTTTACTTTGTGTTTAAAATTTGGGATTTAAAAAAAACAGCCCATTGCGTATTGTAATCTTTTACCACCTATTGTTGTATTGTGATCACTGTCAGGTGTCTCGAATTTAAAGTACAAACTGATTCAAGGAAATTCGGTTCACGCGGCCGGGCAGACTAATTGCGTCTGTGCAGTATAAAGCAATGCCCCAATTGAGAGATGAGGCAGTCGAGCGATAGCCATGAGCGAAGCAAGACTTGTGTACATTCGGTAATCTATTTAGTGATGGACTTTGCGCGTGTTATTGACTTACGATCTTCTGCATTACGTTTGGACTTGTTGTGTTCGGTTATATTTGTACCTGTGTTATACTTGTTTGTATAGTTCTAATAAAATTTTATATTCATTTTAACTCGAGTCCTGCAACTCGTAACAATATTAATAGACCATTCTAAATATCGTACAAAAATCAAGAGTATGTCTCAAGGCAGTATAAACCGAATAACATGCGGGCACCTGACTGGCTCTGTCTTTGTTTCCAGCCCTCGGTGTCCTTGATGTGAGACATTTCGAGCTGGAATCTAGGCCGATACGAGGCGAAGGGATCGAGACGAATAGAATTAGTTAGCACAGCCACGTACGGCCATGTAGAACGGATTGACCCAGATCTCTGGTGTTTGGATGTACCTAACATCGAAATTATGTTAACAAACAAAATTAGCACATGCTTTCTAAGCCCTGATCCCTGAAGCATTGTTTGCCTAAAATGATGTGCTTATACATCAAATGTACTTATGGTACACAAGTTATTGTGTGTTTTGGCCTGTTTCGTTAGCACTAAGCTCTAAGGGCAAGAATCTTATTGAGATTTATATATATATCGATACCATAATAAATAGCCTAAAATCTGATAGTGCCGTAGGGTGGGATGCCATACCGACTAAAGTTTTAAAAATGGCAAAAAACATTGTTACAGTACCACTTACGCACATTGCAAACTTATGCATTGAAAAGGGAGTTTTTCCAAAAGTTTTTAAAAAATCAATTATTCGTCCCATATTCAAAGCTGGCGACAGAAACTGTATCGGTAATTATCGTCCTATTTCAGTCCTTACATCGCTCTCTAAAATATTAGAGAAGATTGTTAATAAGCGACTCGTGACCTATCTTGAAGACAAACATATCTTATCTAATAATCAATTCGGCTTCAGACAGGGTAAATCTACCGAGCAGGCAGTGTCAGAACTTGTTAACTTTGTAGCTAAACATGTTGATAATAAAGACAAGTGCTTAGGAGTCTTCTTAGATCTCGCGAAAGCCTTTGACACCGTTTCTGTTCCGATATTAGTAAACAAACTGGAAGCAATTGGTATCAGAGGCATGGCTCTAAAGCTATTTAAGGATTACCTAAGTGATCGAACTCAAAAGGTGACTATTGGTGGGTATTTCAGTAAAGAAATTCCCATTACGTATGGCGTCCCTCAAGTAAGCGTTCTCGGGCCAACACTTTTTCTAATTTATATAAATAATTTATGTAATTTAGAACTAGATAAAAGCAAAATTTTTAGTTATCTGACGACACTGCAATTATTTTCTATGGCAAGACTTGGGAAGAAACAAAGTCTATAGCTGAGTTAGGTTTACACAAGATATCTAAATGGCTTAATCTAAACAAACTTACTCTAAATGTCACAAAAACGAACTATATCCTTTTTAACAACACTGAACGTTCGCTCACATTAAACCCAGATTATGGTATTCAAATACACACTTGCAAGCCTTCTAGTATTACATGCAGTTGTGATACATTGGCAAAATCAAACTGTATAAAGTATTTAGGTGTATTACTTGATGACAAGCTTACTTGGTGCTCGCATATTAATAAATTAACTACACAGACCAGAAAACTAATTTATATCTTTAAGAAATTAAGGAATGTGGCTGACCAATCACTTCTTAGAACAGTTTACCTATCATTAGCTCAATCTGTATTATCCTACTGTATTACATCCTGGGGAGGAGCAAGGAAAAGCCACCTAATCAAATTAGAACGAGCGCAACGAATACTTTTAAAAACATTAAAATCGAAACCTTACAGATATCCGACGGTTAAAATTTATTCTGAGTGTGACGTCCTAACAGTCAGGAAACTGTTCATACTAAATGCTACCATGTCCTACCACCAAAAAGCAATATACAATACAAAAAATAATACTTCCACTCGAAGAAAGGACAAAATTTTCCCCGTCGATTCTTATAACTCATTTTATATGACTAAGTTCCTATGTTTCCTTGGGCCTTTGTGTTATAATAAAATAAATAAAATTCTAAATATTTACCCTTTAAACAGGTACCAATGCAAGAAAAAATTGACAACGTGGCTCAAGACTAAAGACTATGAAGAAGTGGAAGAACTTTTTAAGATTTTAAAATGATTATCTCAATTCTAGTCTATATTTATACTTAGGTACACAAAATTCACACAAACACACACCTTTCGCATACTTACAGGCACACGCACATGCACACACAAACATGCTTTTACACATGTTAAAATTCACGAAAGTTTTATTATTTTACACACTCGCAATAAACATTTACCTAAGTTCCTACTTTATATACTCGCGTTAACATCCGTCTATACAAGTTTATACGGCAGTACAATATCTCACAAATTTTGTAACAGATCTACCCACTTGTGAACATAAAATAAATTATTCTATTTACGCATTATAGGAAGGAACTAACACCTATAGTACAGGCTTTGCCTAGTTTAGGTGTTAGTATCCACTAATTTTATTAATTATTTTTAGTTATCCCTAGTTATTAATTACATTTACCTGTTTTATTGTAATAGAACTTTATAGCACCTTCTGTTATTGTTGTTACAATGCTGTGGTACCTAATAAACTATTTTATTATTATTATTTATAATTATTTTTACCATAAGTTTAGTTAAGTTAAAATTAAAAATTGTGCGTGTGTGTGTTGCAGTTCACACGCAATTAAAGTGAAACTTTAGATAATATACTCACAGATAATTCTTCTCAAACTTTTATTGATCACTATCCCTATTAATATTATAAATGCGAAAGTAACTCTGTCTATCTGTCTGTTCCGTTTTCACGGAAAAACTACTTAACCGATTTGGCTGAAACTCAGTATATATAAAGATATATTTTCGATGCCGAGGATGAATAAGGCTATCCCAGAAAGTGGGATAGGTTTTAGTTTTTTATTATTTTCTATTTTCGTCATTTTTATTAATTTGGACATTTTGGTCCTTTTGAACATTTGATCATTTTGGACATTTTGGTCATTCGTCTAGTTTATGTAGTTTATAGAAGGGGATAGACAAATAAAACTAGAACAGTTTGAAAATAGGGGATGAAAGTTTGTATAAAAAAATGCGATAATAACTCGATTAGTCTGCGGAACAACTACTAGGAGTACCGGATCGGTATTGCTTTATTTTTGTTTAAATGCAGTTTTAATACCGAAAATGGAGATATATATACTTATCATCCCGGGAGATGGGATAGTTTGCGATATAAAATAAAAAGAATCTCCCGGGGACAAATACGTGAAAATGTAAACTGTATTAACGCTTGCTCTTTAAATAAGAGGCATGCACCGCGGCGCAACTTGCGGGGTGAACTCTAGTATAAATATAATACTTTAGCCTACATCCGTCTACATATTATAATTCCAAATAAACTTCTTAAATATCACCGTCAATTTTTCACTGTTATAGTTTAAAAAATATTATTATAAGTTTTATTTCGGTCCAAATTGGACCTATATTTAGTCATCGGTCTTATTGACGCTCTAATCTGTGCTGTACGATATAAAACTCATATCTCATTCTCTCGGATGCGTAAACCTATAGATGTATTTATGTGTTTATCTCTTTTTAGTGTCGCTTTTTCGTTTCGTCGAGTTCTAAATCACAACGATTCTAAAAAAGTGTCACTTCAAAAATATGCTTACATGCTTTCTAATTTTCAAGAACAATATAATAAGGTTTTCGTTATATATGTATTTAATTAAGTCTCTCTACAAAATATGTAGAATTAGCTGTCATAAAGTTTTATTTCAAAGTTCCATACCTCCATGGCGAGCAGCGTTCGGGGGTAACCAAAGTAAAGACCGATTATAACAGAAGCCCCAAAATTGTTTTGCCTCTTAGATTATTTACCTTAGTTTTGCAATTTTGGGTAACAAACCCTCTCCCCCCAACTTACCTAATATGTTTTTGTAAATTCATCAACTTCAAATTGTTTTTAATAATGGGTATATGGTAGCTTACCTATTTGAAATAACTGATGTATGTCGCAAGTAGCAGTTGACCGCTTTGAATAATATCGGTATCCACCACAACTACTCTATGTTTTTGTGGATTATTCTTTTTATCCAAAACCAGACAAATATAGCCCCGTTCTGTATAAATGAAATCCCTTATGGCGGAAACCCATTTACGAGTCATGGACCCTCTTTTTATTCGCTGACATAAACTCGTGAAACTTACTCGGCTCTAGGAGTTGATGTGTAATATTTGGAATACCTTCGTTGGTGTATTATATATACTACAGGTGAGTTAGTTCTAATATTTTCTTTGTGTAATCTTTTTTTGTGAATTAAGTTATATAATATAATTATAACAAACTTTAACATTATATTTTCTTAAGATTTCGCGACTTGTATATAATAAAACTACGTTTTAACGGTTTTAGGCGCGGTTTTAAACTTTAACATTCATTATAATTAAGTCAGAAATATTAAAAGTTATTTCTAATTATTACTATTTTAGAACGTGGTCATTGTCACATAACTTAGTTTATATGTGTTAAGGCGAGGCACTGAGTTCAAGTATTTGTATTGGTAGTAGAGTTATTTTTGTGATCACTGTATGTACAATTGTACACATTAGTATACATACATATACTTATAGGGATAGGAAATTTCTATTAGGGCAGTTCCTGTTAGGGCAGGACCTATACCTTATTTTTCATTCGCTTGCCTTTGCCATACCCATTGGTAGAAATTTTACATTACTTGTGTTAAATATTAATTAACAGTTAATATTAACTATGCAGTGCATATTGCAGTGGAGATGAAGCGTTCTCGTAAGCGGCTGCCTCAACATTACAACTAATTAAACTTTGGTTATTGTTTTGAAGGACGTCTGTCACGAGTCCAAAATCCGATTGTATTTTTAAAAGAGTATTACTTTTCTTTTAATTTAGTGGATAATAATATGTAAATTTTAAATTGAAATTATTCTCTAATAATGAATACTATAATTTAAAATTTATTAATTCATTACTTTTTATTGTACTTGAGTTTTATTTAAAGCACCAAAATAATTTGAAGAAAACACAAAATTGCCAATATTTAATGAATGAATGAACGAATACGCTTTATTGTGTTTTAAAGACTTACAGAAACAAAATTTTACAATACAATAAGCGGTCTTATCGCTATTAGCGATTTCTTCCAGACAACTATATAGATAAATAATATAATATACATGCATTAATACAAATATAAATATTATACTAATACGATACATGTAAATAAATATAAAATTAATAAATAAATGTTTATATCGTTAAGGCTTATCCGTATTAGTTTTTTTCAATATAAAAAGTATTTTTCCAAATTATGCACTACCAAATATTCACTACAATACCACGGCGCCCTTTCAATTCCAGAACCAGAATTGCAGGACTGATCCGATCCAAAAGGTTTCCTTTTCTATCCTCAGGTAACAAAATCTTCAACAAACACTCCAAAAACAATATAGATTCCCTCTCATAAATTTCCTGGAAGGCCAAAAGGTCTGGTCGTTAATCCAACTAGAGACATTCTAAAAATTAGTAAATCATCAAAAAAAAATGAGACTGCTTTAAAAAGTAAACTATAATAGTCCCGCAGAGTGTTTCAAGATCCAAAATTCATGACCTTAGGAATCGTAGACTATCAAGCTAAATGGCATGAAGAAACTTTCCTGATCGGTCCAAGGTTGCGCAGCTAGAGCTGCGTGTCCTGGGAGGGTTGCGCGGGTTGTAGGGTGGGCGGCGGGTGGAGTAAGGTCAAAGCAAGGTCGCCGCGGGGTCGCCTCCCTGCCCCCATTGTCTTCAAACATAATTTTGGAATAAAAACTGCCTACGCGGCTTAAATGTTACGCATTACATAATATATTGTTGGAGTATTTTAGATGTTCGGATAATATGTTATTAAGCTTGTTATAGATACGTCCACTCCTTAATAGTTTACGTTAATTGTTTCTTCAGGCTACAGTACCTACACGAAAAAGTGAAAATAAGTAGTAAAAATCATCTGTTCGATTATCTATAGACCTTGACGACGTTGCTTGTTCTTATTAACAAACTTGATATTATTTACCGAAGCACAATAATACTTCCACGTTAGAAAAGTAACAAATAACACTTCTCCTATATGTATGTAGGTAACTAGAGTTTTCCCAAACCCTAGTGTAGTAAGTAGTTGTATTTTACTTACAAAAAAAACTTAATTAGGTTTTTGATATATCGCGAGCGAAGCCGCGGGCAAGTATATATATAAACCTACCTTGAAAAGTTCAACTGATGGTGAAAACCGCTTAAAAATCCTTTGCGTGGTTTAGGAGGAGTTACGCGACAGACGCGGTGAAGCCAGTTCGTTTTATACTATGTAAAGATACGTTGAAAAGGTGCTTCAGTTCCCATTAGATGATATTCGTATGCTCTCGAAATAAACAGACGAGTAGTTCCCTTCACGGATGACGAAGCATTAGGCCTATCGGGCGGTACGACCTTGTAAGGGCATATTAACGGGATATAGGTCAGTGAGACGCTACGCCCTTGACCTAGGTCGACGGTGCCCTTCACGGCGTCCGCGACGCCCGTGGCCCGTCACCGCCAAATATCACTAGACAAGGGCATTTTGAGCTTTTACAAACAACTTTCGATTACAGTAACAACATAGGTAACAAGCTTCCATATAAAATCTACTGCGGTTTTCATTATTTCCTCTATAGACCACAATATTACTCACAATAATCTAAAAAAAGATTAAATACATAACTTCACGCCAGGTAACTTGCGGGGTAGGCACGAACTACTGTTGTTCGTGCCTAAAAAAAGATTATGTATTATAATCGTAATAAAAGCCATAACCTTCATGTTTGGCTATGACAATTGCTTGAAGCCGCTGAATCAGTCGTTAAACGACTGATTCAGCGGCTTCAAGCAATTGCAAACTTATTTTTAACCGACTACAAGACTACACATTACATACTAAAGTTATTGTTTTTATTTAAGTTATTGTTAATGTCTGCGACTTCGTCCGCGTGGGATAGTAAGAAAAATTAAGTTAAAAATCTCCCGGTTTTGAAATATTCTTCATTGGTGCTCCGCTCCTATTGGTCTTAGTGTGATGATATATAGCCTTCTATAGCCTTCCTCTATAAATGAGCTATCTAAAGCTGAAAGAATTTTTCAAATCGGACCAGTAGTTCCTGAGATTAGCGCGTTCAATCAAACTCTTCAGCTTTATATATTAGTATAAAAATGACAGCACATTATTTACTACATGTCTTATAGAAAAGCACAGAAAATTAAATGATTTTACGTTTAACTCTTTAGACTGAAATTTCCATTGCATTTACAGGAAAAAGGAAGGTTTTCCCGTACTAGTTCATTTTCTATTATTCACTTATGGTAAAATTAAATACAAACGTAGTTTCCAGAAAAACAATTAGGTATAGAATTATTAACCACCTTCCTTATAATACTGACTCATAAGTGCAACATTCAAATGAACTCTATTTGACACCAATATGGTTCGACTTAAGACTGTTAAATATAATTTTAACACATGTTTTTGTTTCATATTGTAAAATGATAAATAGTTACCTACCTCTAAATTATATCTATAACTGATACTTGTCCACTTATAAAAAATATATATATAAATATTGATTATTTCAGTAAAATGTAGCATTCATTATTTAATAATACTGTTACGAGCTACAGGACTCGAATTAAAATAAATGCCGTTGGAATTACTATAGAGTTTATTAGAACTGTAGAAAACACGTATAAAACAAGTACAAAATAAAACTGGATGCAACCAGTTCACACTGCACGATTCAATGCAATTCAACACGCGCAAAATCCGTCATTATGTCGCTAATCGAAAGTACTACTCGTCTTACTAGTATCGTAGTCGTCGCTTGACTGCCCAACCCTCCGTTCAGGCATTGTTTTATACTAAAATGTATAATACCGACAAAGGGGTCCCCGTTCACGCACATCTGGCAAGCTTCGACACAATGCAATAAAAACAAGGATTAATTCGTTCGACACTAATTACAGCCATAAAATAAGTACGATAACAATAGATGTTTTTAAAGTTTAAATACGAAGTAAATAAAAGAATTCATTTTTACAATATGCAGGTTTCCGGTCTTAGTTGGTATGTAACAATACCTTAATGTTAGAAGGAGCTTTATTATAAATAAGCACATAGTGGGGTTTTGCACATCAGCTGTAATGACGTGGCAATCTTGTTTTCCTTTATCGTCATCACGTCCGAAATTGTAATAATATGCACAATAATAGGTCATATATAGATATAATAACATAATTGGTCAGAAAAACTGCCTAAGCGTGTACGGTGTCCGCCTAGGATTCGAACCCACGTCATTGGTGTGAGACGCGGTGGTGCAATACATTAAAATAAAAAATATCACTAGGCGATAGTTTTAGAACAAAAAATGAAATTAGTCGGCTGATGTGATACTTCAGTGTTTTGGAATTCGCTATCAAATAAAAGTCTGAAAATAGCGACATGACTTTACCATGACCTTGCGCAAAAATGTATTTTTGTATAATATATCGAAATCAATGTTGCACGGCCACGGAGGAAAATCGTGTTTTCGCGAATTATTCCGGGAAGTGCTGATAGAGGCGAGTAACGGGTTGGCTGCTATTATTCCGATATTACTGCACACACACGCACGAAACGGTGCTTGTCTACGGAGTTAGGTATCAGACTAGTGTGTGTGTGGGTGTGACATTGAACTTCACACTTCACGAGGCAGGCAGAGCAAGAATTGCGTAATCCACTCCACACCACGCCACCGCTTCAGACTGGCGCGCCGCGACGTGCACCACGCGCACCGTACGCCGTTTGCGGCGCACATAAACTATATATTTTCTCTTACATTTTTCCATGTGTTTTACTATTTTATAATTTTCATTGAAGATACATTCCAATACATACATATACCATTCGAAACAAAAACATAATATATTATGCTTATCAAATAAGAAGAGGAGACTATAATGAAGCCATTTTTTTCGCGATATTCATGAAATTCAGAATTGCTGCGTAGGTTAAAACATATTTCTCGTATAAATATATATTTGTGTATACATATTTTTAAAACATTGATACAATATTTTTACGGAACCTGATGAGAATAGATCGATATACATATTGAATGGGGCGTTAAGTTAATGTTACCCCATCTGAGAGGTTAGAGAAACTAAAACTAAATTTAATTTCTTCCATGCTAGATATAGCATCGTCGCTATAACCCCTCGAGTTTTCAGTTTTATTTTAATTGCCTAAATCAATATATTTTTTGTATAATTAAAAACTCGGCATTCAGTTAATATATGTACATATACTCGTAATTGATATATTAATAATATAGGTATTTATATCAAAAATCGACATATTTATATTTTAAATTGTGTACACAGAGGTCCACCATTCACCCAAGATATGCTGGAGATAAGACAAGCTTTATCTTCTATGCAGAAATTAATCTTACATAGCCTTGACAATCATAATAAAAGCCAAACGATACGTAGATCAAGTTCAAGGTAAGTAAGCTCAGCAATAAGTAAGCAAGCGATAGTTTTTATATTGCGATAGTAATATAGATGATTCTGTGCGACAGCAAGCGGGGATCACGTGGAATGAATCGGCATTGACATTGGCCTCTGCTGCCCGGAGCTCAGAGTCGCGGTCGCTGGACGCCGCCTCGCATTTTATTATGTATGTATTACATTTTAAATTAGTACTGAAATAAATATATGATACATACTACGTAAAGAGCTTCTTTCGGGTTTTATGTGCTTTATGATAGTTTTTAATAAATAACATTATTTGGAATTAGACTTTTAAAGTCTTGATAGCTCAGTAGCTAAATCAGCCACGCCTCGTTCCAATGACGTGGTGTCGAATCTTAATTGAAAGCATGAACTGCTTAGGCAGATTTTCTCATATAATGTCTATGTTGTTATTGTTATAATTATGACTCACTCGCGATTTTATAATAAATCTTTTACAGTTCATGCAGTGTGCCTGTGGAATGCGCTACGTGTGAAAATCAGCCGTGCCCAGTCTCTTCAGGCGTTCAACGGACTCGTGAAGGGTCATTACCTCGGGCTCTAAAGTCTATAATAACATCTTCATCTCCCCCATATTTACGTAATTCTATACATTATAACTATGATTATTATTTATTTATGTATATCAATATATGTATATTTTTGTCTCATTTCCATGTCTATTTATATTGCAAAACCCACATGTTACACAATTTTCTCTAATCCATCCTAAGGTTGTCTGCAAGAAATTGCTTTTAGTGATAAGACCGCCTATCGTCTTCTGTACTTAAACTTCTTGAATTGTATCTTAATGTTATGCAATAAAGTATTTTGTATTCTATGACATATGACTGGAAACATAGTGCGGTTCTTCACTTGGAGACTAATAAGTGAAATCCGCTAGTCCGCGTTAAACAAACTTGGAAGGTATATATACTATATAGCTTATATTTATTGGGTGTTTCCGGGTTCAGCTATAAAACCTATTTTTATGATTTTTTACCAACTTTCAAAAAAAAGAGGCGCTTATCAATTCGACTATATGTGTTTCTGTATCTTTGTTACGTGATTTTTCTTTCAATAGTCGACCTACGACATCTGTTTGGATCGCTCTACTTATAACTTGATCGTTGATCTTCAGTATATTGTATGTCCAATCTACATAATATATGTAGCTTGAATGTTTCGTCTTATTGTAATTGGACTACAATCGATGTCCGTTTCGTCCTTGAATTAACGCTAATTTGCAAGGCGGCGCTTCCGCGACTAGTATAGTAGGTACGCGCGAGGTCACCTTTCATTGTAATAACGATGTTATCGCGAGGCTCCGCTGTCGCGCTCGTGGTCACTGCCCAGCCACAGAGGCCCCGTCATTCTGGACAGTTATTTATTATTGTTTTACTCTCTGTTCTCCGTGCAGGGACGGAAAAAGAATACCTATTCCTGCGGTCGGGCAGCCTGTCGTACAAGGTGACAAAACAACCCACATCCAGGTGGTAGGGCATTTGCCTGCCTGGATGGCTACCACCCTTGGTCTAGAGTATACCGCCATAACAATCCAGTTGTGTTCCTCAGTGGTCAGGTTCCAGTTTCTCCTACAAGGCCGGCAGCACACAGCACCTCTGGTATTGCTAATGTCCATAGGCGACGGTAAACATTTTCCATCACAGTTGAGCCGTCAGCCTGTCAGCTGTGTTTCAGCAATAAAAAAAATGAAATTTACATAGAAAGAGCTGCGTACATAGAAGTACGAGCAATAAGTAGCCCTGCCGCCACTACCAGGTCCGGTAGAAGGGAAAAGCTCAAGAAATGCGGGCTTGACGTCGTGAAACGTGATATACGAGTACATCGCAATTTTCGCAATATACATCAAATTTTTGAACAACTTAAACACATATATATCTCTATAGCACTAAGCCTGCGAGATAAAGTTAAAGGATACATTATATTTATATTTTGTGTTTTAAATATATTATAACAATGTAATATATGAAATGTGACATCACGAAATTTAGAATCCCTCCCGCACATGTCACATTTTCTTTCACTTCTACTGCGTGTGAACTGCACAATGTTTTTTGTTGTGAAGAGGTCCATTGCGGACTGCTCACTGTAGGTGAAACGCGGAGGGTGAGTAGGATTCGCCGCGTTAGGTTGGTAATGGCATTGCTGCTAGGGTTACGGGAAAGCGGAAGCATGACCAACTCTCCGTGCCCTGCCAGGCCACAAGGTCAACCTAGCGAAAGATCTCGATTTACGATTCACGTTTCTGATTTATATTACTACAAAATCCCACTAATAAAATAGAAATACTTTCTATTTTTTTTTCTAAATGTAGTTTCATATATAGTAGTACCTGTCAAATCTTATCATTTAATATATAAATTATTTTACAAACAAGTGGGTAACCCTTTTAGATTTTAAAATATAAGCAATATGGTATGTAACAGAGGTTGTAATGTAACCAAAATAGATTATAATAACACGGACTTGTACTTCATTTTTTCGTGTTTCCTGTTAACATCGCTACAAGTCGTCAAAGTTATGATGACCTCCACTATCTGCAAATAATTATTAATAAAATATCAAGTCCGGGTGACGCAGACGGTGGTAGGCGAGCGAGGGTGCGAGCGCGGGCGCGGGCGGTCGCCTATCTGACTTTACAAATAGCGGCAACCTTGAGATTCGGCGCGCGCGACAAGGTCACCGCGCAAATCGTTATCAATGTGACGTCAGCGCGTGACCTCCATCGAGGTGCCCGCGAGATAACGCGCGCAGAAGCGATGGCGAGTGCCGAGTGGCGACCGATAGCGCGGAGTCGCCCGCGCACCCGCTCGCGCTCTCGGGCCGCGCCACATGCGACCACTCCAGATGACAGCACCCAATGTCGATGCTCCCAAATTAATGCCATCCTTTTTTATGTTTAATGTTAAAAATAATAATTATAGTCGTGGAATATAACAAATATACCTATATAAATGAAATAGAAATGTGTGGTATAGCTACAACGATTTTAATACAATTTATGTGCTTGTATATTTTAAACTAACATGCGCCAGTGAAGTTTCGTTCGCCTACATGACGATGATGTACCGACTTGTTAGTAAATTACAATGGCTGCAAAAAAAAAAAAACGTGACCGCCATCTATTTGGATATATTTGTCTATCCCCGGAAACGACGTCATTTATCAGGATAAAAATATCCTAATTGTGATGTGTTGATATAAGTTACTTCTATGTCATCAGTTCCGGACGGGCATTCATGCGAGGCAGTCGCTAATGCCTGTGCTCTTCTCGAATTTTGCAGATTTTCGCGCTTTTTCTTTCCGAAAAGGCGATAAATTGCGAATATAGTTGTGTAGTGTCAGTGTACAGTGTTAGTTCGTTCGATTCCGGCGCGAATCGCAGTTTATTGGCTTGGGTGAGTCGATTTACTCTCTGATTGCTTTTCGCGCGCTTCAGCGCATATTGCGTAATATTAACGGTTATTTTGTACATTAAGTACACCCGCGCGCGTCGCTGGTTTCGCACAGGGAACGGGCATCCAGCAATGGATGCCCAGGACCCAAAACCACCCCCTGGGCTTTCAGGTGCGCCTTGCAAGAGAGGCCACCTGGAGGCCAAGGACGGTTGGCAGGCTGCGGAGATCGGCGAGACGCGTAGGAAAAAGGTCCCGTCAGTATCGATCGCCCGGCGCAGCAAATCTGCCGCCGGGCCACGTCCAGGCTGCCCGGCTGCTGCCGTTATCACGGCGGCACCTGAGGCGCCTGTCTTGATAGGCAGGGCGGCGTCCGTGGTGGACCTCACCGTGGATGCCCCCGCTTGTAGGACTAACGTTATGGGGCCACCGGAAGGTCCCGTGACGCGTAGGCCCCCATCCAGCCGTGCGGCACGTAACAGCGCGGCACACCTGGATATAGGTAGGAGTACGCTGCTCGGGTCACACTCGGCTGTTTGCCTGGCCGTGAGTGACGCGAGCACCATAGATGTGAGTGCCTTCGGGACGCCGTCGACCTCTGCATGGGCATCACCTGTGCAGGGGGGCGACGGGTACGAAGATGGCTTTCGCACGCCACTGTCAGGTAGCATTCCAGAGTCTCTGGATAGTGCGCTTGACGGTGTCGTTCGCGCATTCGGTTATTCCCGCCCTGCTTCGCCTGCCTGTGGACAAATCGTCTACACGGCGGCCGGAACAGCGACGGAGGGGGGCGGTCGCCCCACGACGACGGTGGCCTATAGCGCGCAGGCCTCACCTGCGCCTTTGCCACTGGCTTGCGACCTATCGGTTCGCAACGTCGGGGACGGCCGTCCCACGACCCCGGTTGTCGCGCGAGCTTCACTCGCGCTATCAACCGAGGTCGCGAATAGGGAATTTGTAGGCGCGGCAGCGGCGACCCCTTCGTCTTCCTTCCCTACTGGGATGGGAGTCGCTGTCGCGGCGTCGGCGCCTGCGTGTGCAGCGGCTGCGGCGACGGCGGCGACGGCGGCGGCGTCTACGTCCACGTCTTCGTCTTCGGCGGCGGCAACAACTTCGTACGCGTTCGCGTCCACAGGTTCGTCGTCTTCTGCGGCGGGCTCGGCGAAGCGGGCTACGTCTTCGGGGACATTTGTGCCCCCTGTATCGTGTGCTCCGGTATTTGCGGCCGGATCGAGGTCACGGTTCTGGGACCGATCTCAGAGCAGTGGCGCCGATTCGACCGCCACGTCGGGTGCCTCCACCCCAGCGCGCGCGCGCTCGCCTTTGCGCCCCGCGTGGGGCGCAACCGAATCGACCGCGTCGGCCGCGTCGGTTCTCGCGGGTGCGGAGGCCTTCCTCCGCACTGAGGGGGGGGAAAAGGGGCGCAAGGCGCGCAAGGCAACCAACGCCAAATTGGCCGCGGCTAGCCAGTGCGCCGCCCTCGTAGAAGACATCACGGCCCTCGGCCCCGGGGAACTGCGCCTAGCGGCGAGCGCCCAGGTCGCCGAGATCCTTCAGATCGCCCAGACGTCGGGCAATCTGAAGGGTGGCTACGTGCGTCGGCTGAAGGATGCCGCGAACAGAGTGTCGGACATTGTCGACACGCTGGTCACGCGGAATCCGGAAACCGAGGCGTGGAAGCTCGGCAACGAGAATGTGCGTTTGCGCATGGAAGTAAACTCTTTGCGGGAGGAAAATCTCTCCTATCGCAAAGAGTTTGAAGAAATGCGCAAGGCCCTTAAGGCCTCCGCTCCGGCCGTGGAGCCGGCGCCTGCCGTCGTGGCGGCGCCGCCCCCCGTGCCCGTCAAGCGGAAGGCACGGGCGGTCGCGGTGGAGGTGGCGGCGATTTCGGAATCGCCCGCCGCGCCCGTCGCGACTAAAAAATCGCGTCCGACCCCCGCCGCGGTGGCGGGGTCGATACCGGTTCCCGCCGACGGGGCGGAGCCGGCCGCGGCGCCCGCCGACGGGGCGGCGCCGCCGTCCGTCCCACTCGGGCGCGGCGGCGTTGAGTACGATGCGTTCGTGCGCGTCGTGCTCGATGCCGTGGCGCCACTTATCAACGCGAGGTTCGCCGCCATAGAGGACAGGCTGGGCCCCGCGCCGACCCTCCGTCCACCACTTGCGGCCGACGGAGGCAAGGCGCCGGCGCCCAGGCCGACTCCCCGCGCGTCCGTCGCGAAGCCCATCGGAGGGCCCAAACCGGCCACGGCTGCCGCTGCAGTCCGCCGGGGTCTGGGGGAAGCAAGTACCCCGGTCCCGATGGAGGTGGTGGCGGCCCCGGCCGCCGGGGTGGCAGACTCCCCACTGCCACCGACCCCCCCCGCGAGGAAAAAACACAGGGGGGGCGTGAAGCGGACGCTCCGAAAGCGGAGAAAGGCGGCCCGCGCCGCCGCCGCTGCCTCGGCGGCCTTCGCTTCGGCGCCCGCCCCAATAATTTCGGCCTCTGGGCGACAAATGGCCCCCGCGTCCGCGCCATCAGTGGCGCCCGTCCCGCGCGCCCGTCGTGCCACCCCGTGTGTGGCACCGTCGCCGGCGCCCGTGGCGTGCGCCCGCCGCGTCGCCCCGTACGTCGCGCCGCCGCCGGCGCCCGTGGCCCCCGCCCCCGCCCCCGTACCCGAGGGGGGGGCGTGGTCCACGGTCGTAGGGCGGAAAAAGGGTAAGGGGGCGAGGGCCAACGGGCCCCCTCCCCCCCCCCAGGCGCAAGCTGCTGCCCCACCGACGGGGTGGAGGCAGCAACCGCGGAAACAGGCCACGAGGCCTGCCGTCGTTCTCCGCGAGCCGAAGTCGGCCGCAGTCATTATTAGACTGCTGCCGGCAGCGGCCGCGAAGGGTGTCGGCTATCGCGAGGTCTTCGCAAAGGCCTCGACGGTGGTCGACATCACCGCCATGGGCCTCCGCGAGGGGCTGAAAGTGGTGCGGACCGCCAGGGATGCGCGTCTCCTCGAGTTCCAGCCGGGACCCGAGAGCGCGGCCAAGGCGGACGGCGTCGCCGAAGCCCTACGCGGGGCCCTAGAAGGGATGGCTGAGGTCGTCCGCCCCGTAAAGCGTGGGGAGCTTTACGTCTCAGGGCTGGACGACTCAGTCACGGTCGATGGGCTTCGGGACGCGATCGCGCGCGCAGGCAATTGCCGGCGCGACGACGTGCTCACGAAGCACATCGGTGCAGGACCGGGCGGATTGGGCGCATCATACGTGTTGTGCCCCATCGCTGCTGTCAAGACCATCGTCGGGCTGGGCCACCTTCTGGTTGGCTTCACCTCGGCGAAGGTCGAGGTACTGGAAGCCAGACCGATACGTTGCTACAGATGTTTCAACGTCGGTCATGGCACCCAAACCTGTCCGGACACGTGCCCGGATCGGACCAACTTGTGCCTCCGCTGCGGTAAAAGCGGACACAAGATGCCGGACTGCACGGCTCGGAAACCCCACTGCGCGGCGTGCGCGGCGGGGGGACTGAACGCGGCCCACCCCACGCTGGCGAGGTTCTGCCAACCTCCCTTCGTGAGGGGCCATTTCGTCCACTCGCGGGCGAAACCACGTTTCGGCAAATCGGGAGTACAGACAATGGACACCTCCAATGCCTAGTACACCCGTAACGACGTTCTTTCAAGCTAACGTAAACCACTCCCCCACCGCTCAGGACTTGTGCCTGCAGGCGATGGCGGAGTGGCAAGCGAATTTAGCCGTAATAAGTGAACCTTATTACGTCCCTCCTTCAGGGAACTGGGTGGGCGATCTCGATGACATGGTAGCGGTGGTGGCCAGAGCCGGGTCCGGCACACCGCTTACATGTCTCGAAAGAGGAAAGGGCTATGCTGTGGCGGAGAGCGGAAGTATCGTCGTCATAGGCGTTTACTTTTCGCGCAACCGCCCCCTGGCGGAGTTCGAGCTTCACTTGGACGCCGTCGGGGCTGCCGTACGCAGACTGTCGCCCAAAACGATCTTCGTGATGGGCGACTTTAATGCAAAGCACCTCTCCTGGGGAAACGTACTCACGGACGCTAGGGGTCGGGCGGTCGAGGATTGGGCTCTTCAAGCCGGCCTGACCATACTGAACCAGGGGTCGGTCCAGACCTGCGTGCGCGCGCGGGGTGGATCGATCATCGACCTGTCATTCGTCACTCATGCGGCCGCCCGCAGAGTGACCGGATGGAGGGTGCTGGAGGAGGTGGAGTCGCTCTCTGATCATCGGTACATCAGATTTGAGCTCACGACCCCCTCCTCCGGTCCGAGCCCTGTTCACCGTCGCCCCCCTCTCCTCCCGCGTTGGGCCCTTACCAAGCTCGATCCGGAGCAGGCCGAGGAGCGGGCACTCTCGGAAAGCTGGGCCTACCCAGCCGACTTCGCGAATCTGGATACGCAGGCAGAGCACATGCGCAAGACCCTGACGAGGGTTTGCGACGCTGCGATGCCACGCGTCTCCAAGCGGCAGCCTCCGTGCAAGCAATCGGTCCACTGGTGGACCGAGGAGCTGGGCGAGATGCGAAAGGCAGTTCGCATCATCAGCCACAGGCTCAAACGCTGCAGGGCGCGCCGTCCTCCGGACTTCGTCGCGGAAAATGGACTCGTGGGCGAGTTTAGAGAGGCCAGAAAGGCCCTTTCGATTGCAATATTGCGATCGAAAGCCCGGGCTCGGGCCGAGCTCCTCGAGACGCTCGATCGGGACCCTTGGGGGCGCCCGTACCGTGGGGCCCGCAACAAGTTGCGGCCTTGCACATCCACGGTCACGGAAACGCTCGAACCCGAGGTGCTCCGGTCGGTTATCGATGGGCTCTTCCCGGATCCGGGGAACTTCACTCCCCCCAGTATGGGTCCACCCATTCCCGACACCCCCACGGACGAGGAGCCTCACTCCATCTCCGAGGGGGAGCTAGACGTCGCCCTGGACCGGCTCCGGGGCAGGAAGACGGCACCGGGACCCGACGGGGTTCCAGGTCGACTCCTCTTCCTGGCTGCAAAACACCTACGCAGCCAGCTGCGGGACCTCTTGGAAGCCTGTATTCGCGCAGGTAGGTTCCCGTCGCAATGGAAAGAGGGGCGTTTGTGCCTACTTCCCAAGGGAGGTCGGCCTCCCAACGATCCGTCCGCCTACAGGCCCATAGTGCTGCTGAACGAGGTCGCCAAGGTCTTCGAGAAGATCTTGGCGGAGCGGCTTGTGAAGCATCTAGACACTGTGGAGCCGGGGCTATCAGATACGCAGTTCGGGTTTCGGCGGAGGCGCTCCACGATGGACGCCTTCGAGACGCTGCGAACATTGACGGACGAAGCCGTCCAAGCAAAGGACGTCGTTCTTGCAGTGTCGCTAGACATAGCGAACGCCTTTAACAGCCTCCCTCATGAGACGATCAGGGAAGGGCTCCGCGCGCACGGAGTCCCCCCGTACCTCACGAGGCTGTTGGGCGAGTACCTGCGAGATCGGCACATCCTTTGGGAGGGTGGTGAGTCCGCCAACCACGTGCTAGGTCGGCGACGTGTCGCGTGCGGCGTTCCACAGGGATCGGTCCTCGGGCCTATCCTTTGGAACGTAGGCTATGACTGGATCCTTCGGGTGACGGTCCGGCCCGGAGTAGGGCTGATCTGCTTTGCGGACGACACCCTACTCACGGCACGCGCCGCGTCTTTTGCGGAATCCGTGGACGTCGCCAACGACGGGCTGGCGATCGTCGTAGATCGAATAGCTAGGCTGGGCTTGAAGGTCTCCCCCGCGAAAACGGAGGCCGTCATGTTCCATAGGAAATTCCGGAATCCTCCCCCGGACTTGTCCGTTACAGTTCAGGGGGTGGCGATTAGAGTAGGGCCCACGATGAAATATCTTGGGCTAGTCCTAGACGGGAAATGGCTGTTCAAAGCGCACTTTGAGCAGCTAGTTCCCAAACTTCTGAATTCCGCGGGCGCACTCTCCAGGCTTCTTCCTAACGTGGGGGGGCCGGGGGGTGCGACGCGGAAGCTTTATTCCGGCATCCTGAGGAGTATGGCACTCTACGGTGCGCCCGTCTGGTCCGATGCGCTTCACCGCCACAACCGAACCCTGCTGCACCGCGCGCAGCGGGTTCTGGCCGTGAGGACCATACGGGGGTACCGCACAGTGTCGTGGTCGGCGGCGACTCTCTTGGCAGGCGAGCTGCCCTGGCCTCTCCAGGCAGACGTCCTGTCCAGAGTTCGTCGCGCCCAGCAGGATGCCCTAGCTAGAGGACTGACCTTCTGTCAAGTCGAATTAGAGACGGTCAGGAAGCGGGAAACCCATTCCTGCCTCGTCGCCTGGTCTCGTGACCTCGAACACCCTGTGGCCGGCGGCTATACGGTGGATGCAATCAGGCCGCAGCTGGAGAGATGGGTGACCCGCACCAGCGGAACCCTGACCTTCAGGACGACTCAGATACTGACCGGACACGGTTGTTTCGACCAGTATCTGTTTCGCATTGTGGGCTGCTTGCCTTCCCCGGACTGCCGCCAATGCGGCGCACCCGATACGGCGTTACACACGCTTGTTGAGTGCGCTGCATGGACGCCTCAGCGTTTCGAGCTCGAGACACACGTAGGAGCCGTCCGATCGCTTGGCGACTTGGTAACGGCCATGTTGCACAGCGACGACCGCTGGGAGTCTGCGGTTTCTTTCTGTGAGGCTGTAATGTCTCTAAAAGAGGCCGCAGAAAGGGATAGGGAGCGAAGCCCTTCAGCGCGTGCCGCTAATGTCACCCGAGGCCGCCGGCCTTCAGCTGGCACTCGACGAGGCAGGTACGCGCGTTACTTCCCTCCCTGAGTTAGGTTCCGGTACGAGGGGCCCCTTGCTACTAGGCAACGCAAGGGATTCAGCCCCCGTTTCGAAGTGGGGTGTGTTCTCCCAGGGCACACTCCAGGCACTTTATTGCGCTGGATCGACTGTTGCGTAACTATGTTCTATATCTCAGTCTTTCCTTCACAACAAAGCGCAGGGTCGACGGGAGGAGAGGTTTTTTTAGTGGGTATTGAGGTTGTTCGCTCGTGTAACATCGCTCGGAGTCGCCACACTCCTCTGTGTAATCCATCGCGGGCGGAGCGCAAATAAAGCATACTATTGCTAGCGTTATCGCCCCCGATGGATGCGTGCCGTTTCCTAGTGACGGCCCAGAGAGTGCGTAAATCGGTTAGCATTTTCCCTCGCCTCAAAAAAAAAAAAAAAAAAAAAAAGTTACTTCTATGTCGAGTTTCATTTAAATCCATTCCGTTACTTTTCTAACAGACAGACGGACAAAAATTCTAAAAGTTCTGTTTTGAGAGTTTGGCGGTCTGAATTAGTGTTTCCCTGATTTTTTGAAGTGAAACTTCTATATAGAGGGGGTCTTACGGAGTTTTGACTCACGAAAAGATGTCACAGTCACGTGATCACCGTCACTAATTCTTACATTTTTAAACTCGTGATATCTTTCGAATGGAATGTCCGAATTGAATAATTCAAAAAGTTATATAAAGGTATTGAAGCAGTCTTGAATATGAAGTAATTTATTTTGATAAGGATTAATATCAAGATACAAATAAAAAGCCTTTTCTAGCGGCGGCATTTTAATTAATTTTTTATAATAAAAAAACGCGTATTGTGGCATAACTATAATAGTTAGATATATGTTGTCGCGATACTTTTTGTAAATAATGATGTGTTCTACAAAGTCGTAGTACATTATTTTATTTTATCATCAATAGTTTTCGCAGCGCACGCGATTTTAGGTATTTTTTTATACCTTGGATTAAATTATTGGAGTTTTAGTAATGATCCCTAATTTTTTTGTAAATATAATATACCCTATGTCACCCGGGGATAGCGTAGCTTGCCAACAGTGAAAGAATTTTTCAAATCGGTTCAGTAATTTATTTTATTTGTTATTTTATCATCAATAGTTTTCGCAGCGCACGCGATTTTAGGTAATTTTTTTTTATACCTTGGACTACATTATTGGAGTTTTAGTAATGATCCCTAATTTTTTTGTAAATATAATATACCCTATGTCACCCGGGGATAGCGTAGCTTGCCAACAGTGAAAGAATTTTTCAAATCGTTTCAGTAATTTCGGAGCCTCTTCATGCAAGCAAAAACCAATCTTATCTTTCCTCTTTATAATATTAGTCTAGATATTCATAAATATATTTATTATAAAATTAATTAGATATTTGCATATTATAAAAAGCGTACGATTTTGCGCTGGAAGTTGCTTAATAAAATTGGGAGCTGGGTTGCCCTAAAAAGCGCTATATCTAGCTTCGAAAGCGCTAAAGTGGCAGACTTGGTGAGCCGAGCCGAGCGCCGGGGAAGTCCCGCAAACGAGAAAGCGAGCGAGGGTATACCTCGGTCTCCGACGACCTCGTCCCTCTAATACCTAAAATCGCATTCTGCGCATCGGAAAGTGGGATGTTCCAATAAGGAAACAAATTAACAACTAGAAAACTTTGCCAACGGTTCAGTTTTTCGAAAGTCACAACGAGGTGAACGACAAAAGTGTTGACAGAAAAAAATTGTCGGTGGGTGTGTAGTGTATTACACTATACAGACCATTGATGTATGTTACATCAATGATACAGACAACATATATATAGGAGTTACATCTGCTCTGTTGGTATTCTCCGCGGTGTGTAAGTATATTTGAAATATTTTTTTGAAATACTTTTTTTCTGTCACTAAAAATCATCAAAGCCGCGTGTTCTAATACTTTTTAAACTCGTGATATCTTTCGAATGGAATGTCCGAATTGAATAATTCAAAAAGTTATGTAAAGGTATTGAAGCAGTCTTGAATATGAAGTAATTTATTTTGATAAGGATTAATACCAAGATACAAATAAAGAGCCTTTTCTAGCGGCGGCATTTTAATTAAATTTTTAAAATAAAAGAACACTTATTGTGGCATAACTATAATAGTTAGACATATGCTGTCGCGACACTTTTTGTAAATAATGATGTGTTCTACAAAGTCGTAGTACATTACTTTATTCTATCATCAATAGTTTTCGGAGTACACGCGATTTTTGTAGGTGCTGAATGTGCCTACTAATCATAGATTATAACTATATAAGAAAATAAGATATAATTTGTGTTAAAAAATTATATTGACACGGTAAAGGCAAAAATATGACAAGAAGCAAAATATACAAAAATGGAACATGTCAGTATAACAAAGAATAAAAACTGGTGGTTATCAAAAAAAGGTTATATACATAGGTAGCATACTCTAACAATTTTAGGTATTTTTTACACCTTGTGTTACATTATTGGAGTTTTAGTAAGGATCCCTAATTTTTTTGTAAATATAATATAGCCTTTGTCACCCAGGAATAGTGTAGCTTGCCAACAGTGAAAGAATTTTTAAAATCGGTTCAGTAGTTTCAGAGCTTCTTCAATGCATACAAACAATCTAATCTTTCCTCTTAATAATATTAGTCCAGATATTCATATATTTACTATACAATTAATTCTATATGTGCATATTACAAAAAGAGTAAGATTTTGCGCCAGAAGTTGTTTAATAGAATTCGGAGCTGGGTTGCCCTAAAAAGCGCTTTATCTATCTCCGAAAGCGCTATTGAAGCCCCAGTGAGCCGAGCGCCGGGCAAATCCCGTAAAGCGAGCGAGCGAGGATATACCTCGTCCCTCTAATACCTAAAATCGCGTTCAGCGCATCGGAATGTGCGATGTTCCGAGGCGACATTAATGGAGACAAACTTAAGTTTGCATCGAACTATGCTCTGCTAATATTTTCTTAATTTTTGCGCCTTGTACTCGTATACATAATAAAATTACGTTATTACTGCGCTTAAAAACGTTAAAACGTAGTTTTATTATCTATACCTCTGCTCTCCACGCGACTGGGTATCACTGCCACTATTTGTAGTCTATGTAAAAAAAAATAGAGAGTTTGTTAAGGAAACAAATTAACAACAAGAAAACTTTGCCAACGGTTCAGTTTTTCGAAAGTCACAACAAAAGTGAACGACAACGAACGGCAAAACTGTTGACGTATAAAAATATTTGGTGCGTGTGTAGCGTATTACATTTACACCATTAAAATGTACCTAACCTAACCAAATCATAATTTGCAGTAAACCTGCGAAAAACCGAAATGTGTGCTGGGACACATATTAGAAGTGAAACTTCAACGGACAAGTGGAAAAACGAATCGCAACGGACAAGTGGAAAACGAATTGCAACAGATAAGTGGGAAAACGAATCGCAACGGACAAGTGGAAAAACGAATCGCAATGGACAAGTCGAAAATCTTCAACTGAAAAGTGACAAAATGAATCGCAACAAAATTTTAACTTGAAGTTTTACGGGCAGGTTTTTAAATTGGACAAGTACATTAACAATCTGCCCGTAATACTTCAAGTTGAAATTTTGTTGCGATTCATTTTGTCACTTTTCAGTTGAAGATTTTCGACTTGTCCATCGCGATTCGTTTTTCCACTTGTCCGTTGCGATTCGTTTTCCCACTTATCTGTTGCAATTCGTTTTCCACTTGTCCGTTGCGATTCGTTTTTTTAAACTCTTAAACGCGTTGTAAAAACTCGACCCCTCTACAGGTTTATAAATTATAGAGTTAGAAATTATAATAAATAAAGGGAGTGGTTAGTCATGGTTTGCCCATTTTATCCAAGTGCGACAGGGAGACGGCATAGTCTCAGATCTCTGATTTCATTAGCATTTCATACATACATACGACATAACGAACGAAGTACAATTTCGGGGTCATCTGGATGGCAAGGCTAAACTTGCCTCTAAAAAGCTTGGCGTGCTAAATCGGTCCAAGCAGTACTTCACTCCGCGGCAACGGCTTGGGCTGTACAAAGCGCAAATCAGACCGCATATGGAGTACTGTTCACATCTATGGACCGGGGCACCCGCTCACCAGACTGACCCCCTCGACCCCGTCGCGCCGTTCGTGTCTGCGACGATCCCATATTTACAGGCGGTTTAGAATCGCTTAGCCTTCGAAGAGACTGCGACCCTCTGCGTATTTTACCGCATGTACAACGCGGAGTGTTCTGAAGAATTGTTTGATATGGTGCTAATGCCTCACTTTTACAACAGCACAGCCAGCGACGGGTGTTCATCCTCATTCCCCTGAGCTCCCACGCTCAACGACGGAAAGGTTCTCTGGAACATTTAGCCCGGGTAGAACAATGATATTGGGTTTTTTAAGAAGGGCGTTATAAACATTTCTTAGAAGTCGGCAACGCGTTGGCGATATCCCTGGTGTTGCAAACGTCCATAGGCGACGATAACGTTGCTACAGGCAATAAAAAAAATGAGAATTCTAATAGCTCAGTACACTTTGCTATCATTTTCTACAATAGTTCTACAATAACCGAGTTTGTACTTGGGTGCATTTTTATATGATTTAGATAGGGATAATTACCGGTCACCGTCACGGCAAATTTACTTTAATTTAATCGAAAGGGGGGGCGTATTGGCCTTCACATGGCCCCAGGCATGGCTTCCAAGAGTCCGGGCATTTTTATGGCCCGTGGTCTTCAGCGAGATTCAAATAATAAAGGTTAGATGATAGTAATGATTACAAGTGGCAATCATGTAATGCAATGGGAGAAAATTCATTTCAATTGTGTGTTGCAATGAATTCAACCCACACATCGCACCGCGACGCCGCGGCTGCTAGAATGAAAATCGCTTTCTACGTAGAAAATATTAATCGTGACCGGCGGCTAAATATTATTCCGACCTTGTATAGTCATGGCCGTGCAAAAATATTAACTTGACATTCTAAACGATTTCCCGATCTTTGAGTTGCTAACCAGGAAGCAAACTGTTATTAACATTAACCAAAGCGCCGAACTCGAGGTCAGTATACACTTGTACGTCATCAGACATAACCAATAGACTAGAGTACTTAGGTGTACTTAAATAATAATTTTTATATATTTTCTATATTAAGAGACATATTATATTTTTTTAAAGAAATTGTACAAGATTAGAGCTAGCGATTATTTGTGATTCGGACTAAGTTATATCCTGAATGGAGTAAATCGTATTGTAACACTGAAACAGGTTTGTTTCTTAGCCAAAATCTAAATCTAAAGTTTCGTTACTGAATCTGTACGTTAAAGAATTATGATTTACCTGTTTCATCCTATTTCACCCCTCAAGATTGTTTTAGAGACAAAGATCTCCTTCCTCGCTGCACAATCTACCGGTAAGACTGGTCTGGTCATTCAGTGGCAATAAGGTAACAATCACAGTCAGTTTCATATTTTCATATTAGTGTAGACAGAAAGAAATCAAGATAAAAATTATAAAGATTTTCTTCAAAGTAATTTGTTCTGACGATAATAATTTTGTGAAGGTCATAAGTTAAAATAAAATCTACTTCCTAATCTACATACACCGCTTTGCCACGTGTTATCGCTATATTATTGCCGCTACACATTGAGCCAACGAAGGAAGTTCACTGGCTATTGCTTGCTCAACTCAACAACAATGCATGTCTCGTCGAACGATCGAATGTATGAATTCCTTTGATGTTACCGCATTTCCAACGTTCGTTGGCCCAATGTGTACGCGGTATAAGAAGAAACTATAATAAATTCGCTTTATGGTGGTGGGGCTCCATCTGAAATAGTGTTAAGATATAAGCCGTTTCACGCAAATATGGCGATGAGTTTAATGCGTTTTTTGAGATGCGACAGTTAATTACGTTAAATATTGACAGACAACGTATGTATGTGCATTAATATGGCTATTCGTTAATGGCATTATTTTTAATTTTTAATTTTAGGCGTATTACTAATAACACGCCTAGCTATTATTATTCGGTTCATTGTGAAGATAGATAGATAGATAACACTTTATTGCACACCAAAATATACAATTACAAAAACAGACCATGTTTACAATATTTTCTAGGCAATACAACAGGCGGCCTTATCGCTCAAAGCGATCTCTTCCAGGCAACCTAAATAACAGAGATTGAATCAGGCAAAATAAGTGGTGCAGGAAAAAGGCAATATATACACAATACAAAAATACTCAAATAATTTAAGAAATAAATATACAAATACATACATACATATATACATAGTCATATATATACAATAACACATAAGTTATTATAATAAATAAATGTCTTAGCATGATTATTTTAGTAAATCAGAAATAGCTATTTGTGGACAAATAGTGTTTTCTGAGTAAATTTCTAAATGTTGGTAAGGATTTGGCCTCTCTGACAGTAAGAGGCAGCATATTCCAAATTTTGACAGCCTGCACCGTAAAAGAATTATCATAATAGGATGAAGTGTGTGTAGGCGTCAAGAGTTTTCGATACGTATCATGGCGCAAATTGTGGGCAGTGGATAGGCGAAGGAAATTAAAACGAAGAATTAAAATGAAGATTGCGTTTTATAATTTTAATATCTGGTTATTTTTTTTATTGCAGGATTTCAGCAGACAGGCAGACGGCCCACTTAATGGAAAGCGGTTACCATCGCCTATGAACATTTGCAACACCAAAGGTGCTACAAATGTGCTGCTGCTCTCTTAAGGGAGACTGGAACCTAGTCACTAATGCCGGAACACAACTCAAAGTTGTTATGGCAACATACTTTAGACCAGGTGTGGTAGCCATCCAGTCGGGCAAATGCCCTACCACCTGACTGTGAGTTGTTTTGTCACCTCTTGCGACAGGCCGCCCGGCCGCAGGAAATTGTATTCTTTTTCCGTTTCTGCAGGGATGAAAGAAATAATATAGTAATCATAATAATAACAATGATACCTGCAGGGGGCCTATGTGGCGAAGCCTTAGGTGAGTAGCGACACCTCGAAAATCTCTAGAGCTAAGACTCCAGGGGTGGAAGGGATAAATGACATAACGTCGGAAGTAGCTTCGGTGAACCTGGAGTACACCTCTAGACTCCTTAGCCACTTACGTCCATGTTGCCGCTCGCCAATCTGGGCATTTTCCATGTTCCTTGAACATTGCGACATGCAGACGACATATTACCCATAGTCATAGATCTATAACTCCACTAGCAGTTCATCCCAATAGCCCGGTACCTTTTGTTCTCATTCCCTATAATAGTCTTATAGTCTTACACTAACCGGTGCTTGTCCTTGGATGCATTTTCATATGGTTTAGGCAAGGACAATCGCCGGTCAGTGTCACGCCACATTTAGATCAAATTTGTCAAGGGGCCTCTACGTGTTGGCCTTCCCATAGCCCCATGCAAGCCCTCACAAAAGTCCGGGCTATTCTTATGGCCCATGGTCTCTAAGACATACAAGTATCATAATAATACCAGTCACGAAACAGTTACAAGTATAAAGAATTGTGATTATTTTTAAACAAACAAACTTTACAATCTATTACGGCGTCTTTATCAACGCTTACCAGCGTATCATTAATTTCGTAATCGTCTTTACCTCACATTTATTCGCATATAAACATCCTCGTAATAGTATTAAACAGCTTAGAATAAGAGCTATAACAGTTAAGGCCAGGCCACAAAGTCTAGAACATAAACTATTTTCTTTGCCTTCTGGCATTATCCTATCGTATCTGTAATCAACGACAGTGAATAGCGGGTTATGTTGACAAAATGCATATGTCGTAAGTAATGAACGATGTTTGAGATAATACTAAAAGTTACTAGTAAGCTTCAAAATTACTCTTGCCATTATATTGGAGTTACCTACTAGACTAGAGTTTAGATGAATTTGAGAAAGTGGCGCCCCTATTCATTTCAGTCATCTTTATTTAGGGACAAATAAAAACAATGTTGGCGCAATTTGGATATAATACACTTGACACACAGGGATAACACGAATTAAAAATATTCAGCCTAAAGGTAAACAGAAACAACTAAATTTGAAACAATTACTAGAATCCCTTTAAAAAAAAGGAACTATGTACTTTTTATAATATATAATATTCTTTATTTATATTCTATTTTAAAATGGCCCCTGCTACACCCAGTATAATGTTAGTTACCTATTTGGAATGCGACGTTTGTTACTCACATATTAATATAACTACACATATAACTCATGTATACTAAAGTAGATAGTGAATGATTAACGGCGTTATTTTTAACGCTAATAATAACTCGCATTTGGTCGCAGTCACTTAAACACTAACCCAGGTAATACAATATTAATTTTTGGGAGTTGATAGCCCTGACTTTAACATTAAGCTAGGCCTTCATCTGCGTTAGTGTTAAAGATTTGGGCTGTGGCGGAATGCATGTTATTTTAAATGTTTAAAAATAACGTCGTTAACTTGTAACCATATTAGTGTATATACATACTACATTATCTGCCAATATTTATCGTGATTAACAATTAAAAACCATACCACAAGTCCCCGAGGCCTCAACGCCCGTTGCCGCACGTCCGTGGCTGCCATTTAACCACGGGCGTCTTCTTCTCCGCTCCCCGCGACGGCTGGAGTGTCCGCCGCGGCCACGGTCCTTTCTGGCGCCTTGCTGGCTGCCTGGCGTTCTCTCCTGGTGGGCTTGGCCCCGCAGGACTTGAAGCCCACCTGATGACCGGCGGGCTTGCCCGCGGCTTCGCACAGAGAGCAGTGCGGCTTCGCGGTGCAGGGACCGGTCACCAGATGACCGGCTTGTCCGCAGCGGTAGCAGTGGCCGCTGCGGTCCACCTCTGAGGTGCACATCGCCGCCACGTGACCAGCAACGTGACAGCGATAGCACCTCTGGGTCCTATGGGGCAGGGCCGTCACGAGGGCGGAGGCCCAGCCCACCAGGAGCTTCGTTTCAGCTGCAGCTTCTTGGCGGCAGCCACCGGGCAGGCCACCACCGTCTGGCCCATCCCATCTGGACCGGGACGGACCTTCGACGCTTTGAAGCTAGGGATTGAGCATCCGGTGGTCCGCGCGATGGTGGCGGCCAAGTCTTCCTCGTGCGCGTGGTCGTCCAGGCCCGAGAGGCGAAGACACACAGTCTTCTCGGGCCTGGAGATGCGCACGTCCTCGAGATAGAGGTTTAGCCTCAGCTGTTCGGCGAGGGCATCAGCTTGGGGGGCCTTGTCGGCGCCTGGAAGCACCAACATTCTCCCCCCCGTGCGCGCCCTCTTGAGCTGGAGGCCGCCTTCTATCCCGAGGTCAGCCAGCTTTATTCTCGCCTTTGCCTTCGAGAAGAGGTCGGCGTAGGTCACCCCTCGTTCCACCGCGCCTGGCTGCAAGGTCAGGATGACTGCAGCGGACTTCGGGGGACGCAGGCGCGGGACCCTCTTCTCGACAGGCTTAGCCTTGTCCTTCCTTTTGCGGACGTTGGCGGGGGAGGGGGAGGCTGCGAGGATTGCTCCTGCGCCTTCTTACCCCTCCCTCTCTTTCGTCCTCCTCTATTCCCCCGCCGCCTCGCGCTCGCAGCAGCGTCAGCGGTGGGGGGCGCGACCGGTGCGGTACTTGCCGACGGTGTCTGACCCTTTCGGGGCCTCCTCCTGTTCACCGTCGTCCAGCCCTCTTCAGTCGCAGCCGAAGGAGGGTGGGGCGCCGGACAGGCAGACGGTGGTGGGGTGGACATCACCACCGCTGTCTCCAAACTTGCCCTTTGAGAGGGCAACGGGGGATACTCCGCAACCGAGAGCCGCATTACGCTGGGCGAGCTCGGCTGGGTTCTGGGCCTAGCTGAGGGAGCGGGGCTCGGGGTGGTCACCGAGCGTAGCCGCTCCTCCACGGCCGCGAACCGACTCTCCATGAGGAGAGTCATTCGGTCAAGATTCGCGGCCATCACCAACTCCACATTCGTCGGGGCTGGCGGCGCGGCTACGGCGTGCGGCCGCACAACCTCCGCCTGGAGGCACCTGAGCTCGTTACGGAGGTCAGCGATCTCTAATTTCATGCGGCTGTTTGCCGCACGGAGCAGGGCGACCTCCTCGCTGGAGGTGCGAGTCAGGAGCTCCTCCGAGGCTTCGCGGAAGGCTGCCATAGCATCTTTAAGGGCCTTCTGGAGAGTCCCCTTCAGGCCCTTAGAGACCTTGGCCACCCCGGCATGAAACGGTCTAAATCCTAAAGATTATCTCAGATGAAGCCGCCCATAACCTTGAACGCGACATAAGTAATTTTCAAAAAAAATTGGGCGTAAATACAAATGCTCATTTAAAGTTAATCGTAATTATCAATGTATAGAGCAGTTATTTCTAAATTCCAATTATCAAATAGTTTTTTAAAGAATTTTGTTTTGTTGTTTTGTGCGTTTTAATATTTAAGTCGACGCAGTTTAAAATAAAAATCAGCAGTTTTACATACTTAATCATTGTCGCATAAAGTTTCAGAAATAGAATTAAAACTAAGTAACTTATAAGTTTACGGATACTTACACAGTATACTGTTGGCTACTAGGATACGAAGTACATGTATTATGAAATTATTTCGGTCAATTTCTCTGAATCGTTTGCTAGAGGTGCGGTCGGCAACTGACCGCGCGCCTCCGCACAAAAAAGAGACATTACGCATATATGGAAGGAGAAAACATGTGGATGCTGTCATCACACTCTCTGCTTCGGTTGACTAACAGCTTATTGATTCTACTTACAATGATCATGATGTGGATTAGGGCAGTGGGTCGCACGGCCACGCGGCACGCGCCGCTGCCGATGGCGACCATTTTACGAATAAAACCAGAAAGCCAGAACCAGATCAATCGAAAAGGTGTAAATACTTAAATTTACACAACAAAATCTTTCTTGAGCGTATACGCGAGTTGGAAGAAGTGTAAGATTTAGTTAATATTTGTATTTGGAAAAAGTACAGAAAACTATTTTTTAACTACATTAAATAATATCAAATAATATTAATATTGACAATATCAAACTCACACATATCGTAAAACGATGATCAGTAAACGCGTTATTTCCTTTTAAATACTGCGGATTCAATCATTCCTTTTTTAACCGACTTCAAAAAGGAGGAGGTTCTCAATTTGATCGGTATGTTTTTTTTTAATTATTATAATTTTTATGTATGTACACCGATTACTCCGAGATTTATGATCCGATTTACGTGATTCTTTTTTGTTCGACGCCGTATAGCTGCCATTTGGTCCCCTAAAAATTTAATATACTTTGGCCCAGTACTTTTCATTTTATGAACATTTTTTATGAAAAAAAAAATTTCACTCCGTTCCATATGTACACCGATTACGCTGAGATTTATGATCCGATTTACGTGATTCTTTTTTAGTTCGATACGGAATAGTTGCCATTTAGTCCCCTAAAAATATAATATACTTTGGCCCAGTAGTTTTCATTTTATGCACATTTCTTATGAAAAATTTTCCGTGCCGTTTCGTATGTACACCGATTACGCTGAGATTTATGATCCGATTTACGTGATTCTTGTTTAGTTTGATGCGGAATAGTTGCCATTTGGTCTTCTAAAAATTTAACATAGTTTAGCTCAGTAGTTTTCATTTTACAAACATTTTTTTGTTCCCGTTTCTTGGACCTATATTTTTTAAAGAGCGCGGAACCTTTTGTAGGTCTACCCATACATAGCTAGACACTAAAAAGTAACAAATAAAAAAAAACTTCATTTAAAAAAACCGACGTCGGTGCTTAGTAATTTTCAAAATATACCTAGTAATTTTTATGTTTTACTTTGCACCGACTTCAAGATGTTTTAGATAATATATATTAATAATAATAGCTTTCGAAATAAGTTATTTTATACTTTTTAGTTTTTGAAGTCGGTTTTTTAAACGAAGTTTTTTCCTAAAAAAACTGGGTGCAAATTTCGAATTCAAGTAATGAAATGTAGTTTATTGGATTAAAATTTTGACCACAAGGTGACCACTAATATAAATAAAGTTAAACGTGTAAGTATACAAAGACTTGTGTGTAGCAGATGTGTTTACTCTTTACCTTTGTATGCAGCTTTGCGCGCGTAACTATAGACAATGGGTGAATCTCGCGAGCGCATTATTTTAAAGTCACCTTCTTAAGATTTTCTTCAATTCCACTTGGAATCAATCCTTTTAGATAACAATAATGAGAATTAATCAGTGATTTTTGCAGCCAAAAATGAATGATCCAGCACGAGTTTTAAAAACACGTGGTATAGAAGAATTGCCCAGAAAAACATTCCACTCGTGGACTCTCCTGTCTTAGAGAAACAGACGTTATATGTATATACCCACCACGATTGTCAAAACCAAAGATACATTGAATATATAAACGAATCGGCGGTACCACATCATCACAAATGTCTTTTTCAATTCTCATATTCTGAAAGTACGCTTAGAATTACCTAATCACAGGGATGAAATTTTTGTTCCTGGAAGATGTGCTGTCAAAAAATTTAGAAAACTATGCGGACCATAGATAATGCATACGACTCGTGTTTCAACCGACTGTAAAAAATTACAGCCACTGTTAAATCGCGACATAGATTGTAATAAAAAAATGTGAATTAAGTTATAATATATCTTATATTTATAAATTACTTTACACAAAATTATTATAAATTTACATAAATTTGAGCTAAATATTTACTACCATCAGTGACAAAAAAATAATACTGGCTGGTAGAATGGCACACAAAAAAAAACGTGACAATTCATATGTGACATACGTCATGACGTTTCATCAGATTTAGATATGGATTTAACGATTGATTTTATAAGAGTAGTTGTTTGTTTAACTAATCAGTTTTAATTTACTTTCCTCATATCCAAAATGAAAAGAAGAGCGGTAACCTCGGGCAAAAGGCCTATTTAGGTACGAGATGGTTATTAGGCGAACGAACGTAGCAAGGACGCTAATAATAATTGCTTCATACATTATTATTTGTTAGCATATTGCAAGACTGTTTTTTAACCTTGGAAACAAATGAAAAATAAAACAAAAACAAACTGATACTTGGGCTCATTGACCGTTTGTAATTAACAGTGAATGACAGTGAACACCTATAATGAATATTTTAAATATTCATTATAGGTGATTATACTTAATTTATAATTGTATTTTAACAAATCCGATAATTGCATGTCGGATCAGGGTACGAGTACTATGAAGGATGCTGTCGAGACGAAAGTCAATCATTCAATTCTCATTTGATTACGAAATTCTAAAAATAGACCATATCTTAAAAATACAGATCTTGATTTGATTTTGATTCTTTTTCAGTACTATTTTTTTTCTGGCTACACTTCATAGTGTTCAAGTGAGATAACGGCATATTTTTTACGATTTTAAAAGCGAATTTCTCAACCCTCAGCACATTGACTTAAAAACTTATTAAAAAATAATATAGTTATAATTTTTCAAGATCTGACTAACGATATTCTAAATGACTTTGTACTCTGCAAACATTGAAGAACCTTTTGCAGTTTAGTTGCACGTATTGTGGCCGGTTCCTACATCTAACAGGCCGTTCACTTACCTTACAATCGCTTAAAATTTGACATTAGCTCCATACAAGTAATGTCCAAATTCAACAGATGGCAATCAAACCGAAGCGCGCTTAGATCGGTTTGTTTTTGATTCTCAATAAAATAACAAACAACGCACTACTTCTATTTATCACCACGTGCCGCACTGCCAAAACAGTGCATATCAACTATTGGAAAACTAATACCAAAAAGATGTAAACAACATACTTAAATAGACTAGGTCGTGAATACGATTCACCTTTCCAACCCGGTCAGCGCAAAAAGAGCTGTAACAATGTAATTTAGCATCGACTACTTTGTCAGTCCTTTTTATATCTGAGTTCAAAGACACCATAAATGTAGAATGCGAAGCGTGTTGTTTAAGACGCAGAAGTGTTTATCAGCGAGCCACGTGTTGAACTGCATGCGACTGCCATGTCGCTGCAACGTGAGCGAATGCAATCATGAGATGCACTTAATCGACATACCTACTACGAAATAACTAAACGAAAATGTTTAGCTACTTGGGAAGGAATCAATACAAAGCACTCAACTTTTTTTCTGAAGATAAGTCGTCTCAGAGACGTAAAGGATGATTCTCTGGCCTGGTGCTAAAAGGGCCATTGTAATTTGAAAAGCAAGCATGCAAAAATCGAAATGCTCCGCTTAGGCAGTTGTTTGACTTGATGTGCATGTTTTATAAGTATCACGTTCTAACGGTGCAAGCAAACATCGTGATGAAACCTGCACATCGAGATAACCAGTGTGTCAAACCCGTCAATCCATCCTGGCCAAGCATGAATGTGTACTGTCTATCCCCCTATGGAATGGAAGGCCCGAGCCCAACAGTGGGACGTTCATAGGTTATTATAATTTTATATAATGAGTTTTAGAGCATTGGACCAGCATAAAATATGATTTACACGTTGTTACGAGTATGTAAACCGTATGAAAAAGCACACTACATAGTTTTTTAAGACTCTTATCGAGTCATACATACGCTTTTTAGCAGAAATCAATACGATATTTTTGAATAATCTGAAATTAAAATCTCATTTCTTACGGTAACCATATTTGGCCCTTTTAGCATTAGTCACAGGATTAATTTAAAGATTGATTAAAATGAGTTATTAATTTTATACAAGAAAAATTAACTATAGTTAGATATATATGTCTTCTACATGCAAAGTGGCGATGAACGTCTACAGGTATTTTTATTTGGGTACTAAACCCGAAAAATAAACCACTAATAAAACTACGTTTTAATGGTTTTAAGCGCGGTAATTTATTTAATTTTGGTTAATCCGACGTTTCGGCCCCTTTTTCAGTGGCCGTGGTCACGGACGACAAAGATGAGACATTTGTCCAACGAGTATTGTTAAAGTTTTATTTAGCCTACCGCCAACTTGTTCATTTTAATTATTTAGTTTTAATGTTGTTTATGGTTATTACATGGGAGTCTAATCTAATTTACCACCGCTTCACAACATGTTGTGGCTTGAAGAAAGGAACCGGCGCAAGAAACTCTTCAACAAACATGCCTAATTCTAAAATTTTTACATAATATTAAAATAGGTGGAAGGAAAAAAAATATATGTCAAGTTGGTTTGTGTTCCGTTGCACGCAGAAAGAGCTCACAGTGTCTTGAGGTATGGCAGTTGGTATTCGCTGGGTTTGGGTCTTAATAGCTTTGATGATCGGATCCCAAGCAAGTGGTACTTTGTCGTACACGGCCACTGAAAAGCGGCCGAAACGTCGGATTAACGAAGATCAAACAAATTACCGCGCTTAAAACCGTTAAAACGTAGTTTTATTATGTATACAAGTCGCGAAAACTTAAGAAAACATTAAATAAACCACTATTCAAAAACTGCATAACGCATCTTGTTCAAATGAATATGATTTGAAATCATTTGTTTAAGTTCCCACCTTGAATGTTCACAGCATATTCAAAAGTTAGAGGGAGAAACCTCACCTATTAAGTTAAATTAAAAAGAAATATGGTTATGATTTTTAAAGACCTATTTATCAATATATGCACACTCAAATATTTAGCATGCCTTTTATAGAGGCCATCCCTAATTATATTTTCGTAACTTTACTTCTCACTGGAATACATCATTTTACCAAATTTCGTCCTACAGGATCGTTCGTAAGAGAACAAAGGTAAACGAAATAACTCGCAAAATTAGTAAGTTGAAGTGGCAGTGGGCCGGTCACACCTGCCGCAGGACCGATGGCCGATGGAGCAGATGAGTCCTGGAGTGGATACCGACTCTTGCTACACACATGTACAGACGTTTTAAATGCAGAAAAATGTCTTTAAGAATATACTAAGACTTTAAATTTCTTTAAAAAAGACTGTAGCTGGAATCGGGTTTAATAAAATAAGGAGTAGAAAAGGTCTTTTGGGAACGATAACAATGGACTATTTAGTATGCCTTAATAGACAGGCGCCCTATATGATATTAATACCACTGTACTCTGTACAGTACAGTATACCCAAAAGAGTCTTTTGCGTATACTGTACAACCTCTATAGATCATCTGTGCTGCTGACAGTTTTATTCAAACATAATATCACGTTCAAATTACGGAAATCACCACCATAATTATAATACGTTTTCGTATTAATAGTACATTTTCAATTTCATGGCTAAGGCTTAGTGATGAAACAGCCCATTTTTAATATCCGAATTAAATGATAATAATAATAGCCTAGAAACGTCCCACTGCACAGCTCGGGCCTTGCTATTGTTAGGGGAATGAACAGTATAGCCGCCAGGCTTATTTAAGGGAAATTGGTGGGTTTGACACATCGGTTCTCTCGATGAGTAGATTTCATCACTTTATTATCCTTCACTGACAGCACATAGCAATTGTAACAATGTGCATATTAGGTCAATTCTTCCCAATCAGGATTTGAAATCGGGTTATTTGAAACGCAACTTTCAGGCGCTAGTAAATAATGATTTAAAATTAATTTACACGTTGCAGAAAGAAATACACTAAATTCTAAAATATTTTTAGAAACATTGTTTAAAGAATGTAATTCTTAAGTAGGTATAGAACGTTGGCACTGAAACGTTCGGAGTTTTTTCACCAAGGTTGCTAATTTTCAAGGCGCACTTTTTAGAAAAACACACGTTTTTTGCAAAGTGTGGGCAGTTTGTTTATAGTTACGATCCGCTGGTGATTTACAACTACATGTACGCAGCTAATAATATTGTAATCGACCACAAGGTCATGACGTACACTGAGGGAAATGTTTGGTTGGACACACAATTATGAGGCAATTAATTAAACATATGTATTTATATGAACCGCGCCATGAATTCAGTTAAAAATAATTATGAAATACTATGGTGTCCCTCCGTGTTTCATCAGTGAAAACTCGTTTGTGACTCAAGAAAACTCTTCGTTTTTACCTTATACAATTATTAAATCGGTTCACATTCCGGGCATGTTAGTTAATCATAGATACGTACAATTAATTTCCATAACACATATGCACAGTATTAGTAAATATGTATTTATGTACTAATGTCAAAACTCACGACAAAAACTTAGCTATGCATATTGACGAAGAGCTGCCCCTTCTACTGCTTGAAACTTGCGAAGCAATGACATCGGGAAGGAAGTAATTTTAATTTAACCTTATGTATAAAGTTCCAAAAATATTCTTCGTAGGAACTTAATTTGGAATGTTTAAAATATTTTACGCTTTTATATGTACTAACAATATTGTGACGTAGCGGTTTGCGACGCTACTCACTTAAAATCCCCATTCAAATTCCCGCCATTTTAAACTACGATTATATTACCATTCGTACACAACGTCCCACCGTTAAATTACTTATTTTTCCAAACAACCTCGTTTCTTTTAGAAATAAAACATTTCTCACATTCTAAACCTATTAATTTGTTTCATTCAAACGATAGTTATTCACTATGGAATATCGTTCATTCATCGCATACAACCTTAACAAGGCGGTATGAATCGGTTACCTCGCCTGCCTACCTGAAACTTGAGTTATGTCAATGTCGTGACACGACAATATTATTGCTTCCTGATTCGTTCTAAATTCTATGAAGTGTGTCTCAAAACGGGATTGGCACAAATAAAGCCGTCGCTTCGCGATTGGGCCAGCGATCATAGTGAAGTGCTTATCCTAGTACAACGGCAACCATTTTGATAGCTTCTTTCTGCTGCCGGTCGTCCGCAGTGATACACGCGTCGATTTTACCTTACTAGGGAGCGACGCACATCTGCCTTTCTTGTAAGTAACCCTACATCTTTCTTATCTGTTGGCGAATTATTTCTTACCACACCTGAAGGTCAAACGTCATTTCAGTACCATGATCTGGACGGTGTTAGCTGACCTTGGCCACGCGGTTCGTCCGCCCGAGTAAAACTACTCGCCTGTCTCCTGCACTTTGCCTGCCTTGCTGTCGAATATATTAAGCCAGTAAGTGCTCTGTTTCTCCTAACAAACTATTGTTCACGTGTCCGACTCAACATGGTCTGACACGTCGGTATTTTCTCCAGCAGGACCCGGCGTGTATGTCACGCGGTCTAATCAACTTTTTGCACGTACTCTCGATGTTGGTTATTTTAACTGCAAAGATTATAAATGTAAATCGTACCCCTTTTATCATTATTTAACCATAAGGCAATAGCATCTACCTTTCTTGCCCTCGCTTAATCACCGCCGCCTGTACGCGCTATTAACATCATCACATCGGCGTATTCCAGGTCTGAAGTTCACCCATCTAGTGAGCTGTTTATCTGCGGCCTGCCGTTTAGGCTGCCCATCTCCACATAGTTGGCTCGGGACGTATCGCACCCAGCCTTCCTGTAATTCCCGCCTGCTGCGCTTGGAATTCAGCTAAGCTCGTTCATTTACTCTTCGACTTCTAAAACCTAAATCAAACTTATTGGAACACCTAGATTTTGACACCACCGAAAGTAAATTGATCTGAAAACATCGGAATACCTCTCAGTATACCTCCATCTCTTACAGAAACCTTCAAGCCTGTTGCCTGACAGCCCACATTTTTATTCCCCCAAAACGTCCGTCTCTGCTTTGCCCTCTGGCACTTTACTAATCTATTATGAGCCTTTAATCTTCGAAGCATATACCTAAGTTTATATATAATTATATGTTAAGTTCTGTTTAATAAATACCTTTGTTCCTTGTATAGTTTTGTTAAACTGAAATAAATTTGTTACTTCTAATCCGTCTCATTCTTTTATATACCTCCCGGATAAAAAGGTAACAATGGCGCCCAATTCGTGGATTTATTAGTTAATTTGTAAAGCAAATTTTTACCCCTGTTATTGGATTAAAACTATCAGGCTAATTCTTATTAAGAGAGAGGTTCATACTTTGAGGTCATAATATATATAATCAGTACTTTTAAAATAACATTATAGTGAATATCAAAAACAACTTGTAATTTCTTAATAACATAAATTAAATTTCAAATTTTAAATCATTTTACCTTAAATGTTCATTTCTATACAAATATAGTCAAATACTTAGTCATTTTACATTATATAAAGTACAATTTATTTTATTTAAAGACTGAAATCATATTTCAATATTTCTTGTGGTTGTCATACATTTTAGCAATACTTTTAAATTGTTAATAGTAAATAATAGTTTAAATTTAACTTGAAAGTTATACAAATAGATCAATTATATTACAGTTCCAGCGATATTTAATGAATAATTTGTATCAAGTAGACTTAGCTAGAATTCTTTGAAAACACAAAATTTTACAACATAACTGAAATAATCATAAAACTTTTGAAAATACTAGAGCACAGTAATTTTAACAAAAGAAGAAATATTGTATAGCTATCAAGGCAAATAGATAAATAATTAAGACAATATCATATCATAATAAATGTGTTTTGTTGGTTATGCAAGTTGTGATTAAATACAAAAAGTTACGGTTCATTTCCTACAGTAATAAATAAACCGTCTTTAAACCAAATACTATTGGCTTGGGAGTATAAACAATTTATATTTATTGTTTATTTTGTTTAAGTTGTGTCAACAACAAATAGTTACCTATAGTAACTATAGTATAATATATTATATTTTATTGCATTATATTGCTTGTTCCATTGCAACAAACAAAGCCAACAATCCAACATTAATTTTATTGTATCTTTTCAAAATCACATTCTGTGTGTTAACATATCTACTTATACAATTTTGTCTTCAAATTCTATTTTTAGAATAATTTAAGTTTAATGATTCATAGTAATCATATCAAGATAGGCAGCTTACTAGCTTATATTATATATCATTGTACTCTATAAGGCTCTTTTTACCATTTTTCTTTTAAAGTCAAATTTTTAAATAAGTGTGTAAAATATAAAGGCAGCGACACACTGACAGACAGACTTAAATAAATTTTTTAATTAGTCCTCTTAGTTCAACATACAGTTAAACTTGTTTATTTAAAAGTTAACTGTTATTATTGTCTTATATAAATATAAGGGTGAACACAGACTGACTGGCCGACCGACAATTTTTTTAAATATTTAAATTTTTTTTTCTCTTTCTCTTCGCGACTGCGTTACGCATTGTTGTCTGGAGTTATATTTCGACTCTCATTTATTAATAATGGAGCGACCGATTAGTTACAATTTATTGAGAAAAGATGAACTTATACATGAAGTTCAAATACGTGAAGAGAAACCTTTATCCACCGTGGCAGAATTACGCGTTCAAGTGAGGAGACTTTCTAAAGATTTTCCCGCTGATGAAATCTTAGAAACCGATTTAGATCCAATATTAGAACTGAAAGGAATTCAGGAAAAACTTTCAGAAGTCGCAAATTTTTTTGAAGAAACTAAGTTACAATATAAATCATTTAACCGTGTCCGCGCGCTATCTCATCATCTTTACCACAGGCTAAGCCGCGTAAACCCGTCAAGTGACGAAAAACTTTTTAAATCCCTACGTTCGAGCCTAGACTCATACTTAGAAAAATTGGACAATTTGTTCCAATCATTCAAGGAATCGTTTGACAGTACCACGAGTACATCTGAAGTAGAACAAACAAAATCATCAATTCAAACCAACAATACTTGTCATGAAAATTTCAATTTAGCAATTCCAAAACTAAATCATAAATTTAATGGTAATACATGTATCCATTCGTTCCTACAAAGACTTGAAGAGTTGTGCGAGTCAAGAGGTATCGCCAACTCAAAATTATTTCATTCGGCTAGCGAACTGTTTACGGACAAAGCTCTACTTTGGTTCCGTAGCGTTAAACCCAAATTAACAGATTGGGATACGCTAAAGTCTAGTCTTATTTCCGAATTTTCACCGATCGATTATAACGACAAACTGTTAGCGGAGGTACAGCGCAGAACACAATGGTCTAGCGAGTCCTCTAGCTTTTACATAGCAATAATGCTGAATTATTTTTCGCGTTTCACGCAACCAATTGACGAACGTGAACAAATAAAAATAATAAGGAAAAATTTACGTCCAGAGATACAAATGTCTCTTTCTTTACACGAATTTTCAACCATAAATGAATTGCGAACTAAATGCAAATTATTAGACCATGCTCGGGATAGGGCATCTAATTTTAATGAACCTCCCAGAGCATCTTCGTCGTTAGTAGCTCCTGATTTAGGATACACAGTTAGCACTCCTAAACAAAGTCAAATAAACTCAATTTCAAACCCAGTACAAGGGAATAATTCCCAAAAGTCACTTTACTTTACATCTACGTTAAAGAATAATTCACAAAACAAACAATACAGTAATAAATATAATCAATATAGCAATTTTAATAAAAATAATAACCATAAAAACTTTATTAACACAAACAAAACTTTTAATAACCCCAAAAATAGTGCTAACAATTACCAACATTATAATAATAATTTCAGTAGGCGGTCAGACAATAATTTTAAATATAATAGTAACGAAACGTTACGTTGCACTCGTTGCAACAGTCTAGGACACCACCATTCCAATTGTAAGAAAATTTTATGTTACGGTTGTGGGAGACCCAACACTAAAAAACCGGACTGCCCTACTTGTTCTAAACAAAATTATTCTAGGCCAAAGCCAAAAAACTAATTAACTCGAACCGAATGCGACAATATTTTCACAAATTTTACAATAGTAAAGCTTCGGTTCGATCCCAGTTTAAAAATAATTATAATAACAATTACCAAAATACACAACGTTGTGTCCAGTGCACACGTTGCAAGCAATATGGCCACGTCTCAAAACAATGTTTATTAATTTTCTGTTATAAGTGTGGACTAAAAGACACAATTAGTACCAAGTGTCCCAAGTGTAAATTGAACAATATACATCAAAAACATTCCTCCAATCCTAGTATAAAACAACGTGACACGAATAAAATAGCAACTGTAAAATCTAAAACTATCGACGAACGTCCCTATTTAAATTTTTCAATTTACGGCAAACCCTACTACGGTCTACTCGACTCGGGTTCTGCCATTAGCATTATAAATAAAGACGCAGAAAATATATTTTTTAAACAAGGTGTCACTTTACATAACAGCGACGACATAAAAAGTATTTCTACAGCAAACAACTCACGCGCAACAGTCAAGGGATACTTTTTGTTGCCAGTCAAAATAAACCATGAAACCAGAGTAATAAAATTTTATTATATACCAACAATTTCCACCGAGTTCATTTTAGGCATAGATTTTTGGAAATCGTTCAAAATCGCCCCCGAATTATTTGACACATTACCTCTTATGAATAAAATAGACATACCAGTCCCAGTTAGCGAGGTAAAATACCTACATCCTTTCGACGACCTGTCCGAAAGAGAAAAATTGCAAGCACAAAATTTAATTAAACAATTTGAAAACATTAGCTCTGAGAAAAACGGTCTCGGAAGAACATCCCTAACTACCCATATTATAAACACCGGCGATACTCCGCCTATTAAACAAAGATATTATCGTCTGTCTCCAGAGAGACTTAAAGAAATGAATCGTCAGTTAGACGAAATGTTACATTTAGATGTAGTTGAGCCCAGCTCTTCTAGTTGGAATAACCCCACTCTTCTTACACCAAAATCCAATGGCGAATTGCGATTTTGCCTAGACAGCCGTAAGCTCAATGCAATAAGCAAGACAGACGCGTACCCGTTACCCTACGTATCAAATATTCTAGACCAATTAAGAGACGCGAGGTACTTATCTTCAATCGACCTCAAGTCTAGCTTTTGGCAAATTCCTTTAGACGAAAGCTCGAAAGAAAAAACAGCTTTTACAGTTCCCGGACGAGGACTTTTCCATTTCAAAGTTATGTGCTTTGGACTAACCTCTGCACCTGCTACACAACAACGCCTCATGGACAAATTATTTGGACCAGAATTCAATGGCAAAGTATTTGCTTATTTAGACGACATAGTAATAGTATCATCCACCTTCAGTGAACACTTAAATCTCTTAGAGAAAGTTTTAAAACGTTTAAAATTCGCCAATTTAACAATAAATTTAAATAAATGTCAATTTTTTAGACAAGAATTAAAATATTTAGGTTATGTAGTAAACGAAACTGGATTACGTACAGATCCTTCCAAAATTAAATCTATCGTAGAATTCCCTACACCGAAGAATAGAAAGGAAGTAAAGATGTTCCTAGGCACAGCCGCATATTACCGCCGCTTCATAAAGAATTTCTCTACAATAGCAGCACCTCTCAACGCTTTAACGAGCACAAGCAAGACTGCACCACCATTCTCATGGTCAGAAGACGCTGAAAGGGCGTTCAATGACTTAAAGTCGGCTCTGATTTCCGCACCAGTTCTAGCCTGCCCTGATTTCTCTAAACCGTTTACAATCCATAGTGACGCATCAGGTTACGGAATAGCAGGAACACTTACCCAGTTAGACGAGGAAGGAAAAGAACATCCTATCGCGTACGCCAGCAGGTCACTAAACAAAGCAGAACGCAATTTTTCAGCCACAGAACGCGAGGCATTGAGCGTGGTGTACTCAGTTGAAAGTTTCCGACCCTATATCGAAGGCGTTCCCACTTTCAAGATCATAACAGACCACTCAAGTCTAAAATGGTTCCTAAATTTAACAAATCCTACCGGCAGACTTGCCAGATGGGGAGTGAGACTTTCCCCTTATAATTTTGAGATCGTACACCGTAAAGGTCGAGATCACGTCGTCCCAGACGCACTCTCACGAGCTGTCCCAGTGTTAGAACTTAAAACAGTCGTTGACGACCCCTGGTATAATTCCTTATTAGATAAATGTAAACGTCGCCCAAATTCATGTCCAAATTTTCAAATAAAAGATAACAAGCTTTATAGATATTCCAAATGTAAATTTTCTAATAATTCCGAGTTCGATTGGAAACTAGTAGTTCCCCAAAATGAACGTACAAGTGTCCTTGAGTTACACCACAGTGGAGACCTAAACCCACACTTTGGCGTACTAAAAACGTACAACCGTATCGCATTACGTTACTACTGGCCAGGTCTTTACCAAGATGTAGTTACGTGGGTTCGAAACTGTGACACTTGTGCAGCTTATAAACACAGCCAAAAGAAGACACCAGGTCTTTTAGGCGATCCAAAGGTCATTAGTAGACCGTTTGAATGCGTGAGTATAGACCTAGTAGGCCCCCTACCACGCTCACGCGCAGGTCATATATACCTCCTCGTCGTCGTTTGCTGCTTTAGCAAATATTGTTTATTATTTCCCCTACGCCGTGCTATTGGCAAAAATATTGTTCAATGCCTAGAACAAGGCGTGTTTTTAATCCATGGAATCCCACGTACGGTGATTGCAGACAACGGCACGCAATTCACCGGAAAGGAAGTACAGAGTCTATTCCATAAATATAATATACCAGAAATACATTTAACTCCTAAATATTGTCCCCAAGTAAATACAGTAGAGCGATACAACCGTACTATCGTAACGGCTATATCAATTTTAGTAAAAGACGATCACCGAAAATGGGATTTATCAATACCCAATATACAGTTCAGTATGAACACAGTCGTTAATGAAACTACACGTTTCACTCCCTTTTTCCTCCTCCATGGTAGAGAAGCAGTATTATGTGGTAGTACTTACCCTAAAACGGACCCGAATAAAGGTCCTCTCACACTAAATTGCGCGTCCCGCAGCACTTACGCTGATAATTTAAATCCCTTACAAGAAACTTTCTCCAAAGTTCGCGAAGCTTTATTAAAAGCTCATGCAAAAAGCACAAAACATTACAACCAAAGTAGGCGTGAACTAGAATACAACATAGGTGATGTAGTTTGGAAGAAAACATACCCTTTATCTGACGCCAGCAAATTCTTTACGGCCAAATTTGCGCCAAAATTCGACAAATGCCGAATAATAAGAAAAATTTCCCCACTAGTGTATGAATTAGAAGATTTAAGAACAGGTAAAAACATCGGTAGCTGGCATATAAAGGACATTAAAAAATAATGTCCACTCGTTCAAATAAAACCACATTACAATATTACTATTATTATTCATACCATTTAATCACATATTCAATTTCTAATAAAAGCAACAAGAAATTTATCAATTTTAACATAAATTTCGTCCAAAATCCATAATAATTTAATTAAATCAATAAAACAACAATAACATTTTAATCAGAATAGGCATATTAGTTACCCATAGTCAATTTAAAATAATTATATGGTAACAACCTTAAAAATAAATAACTATAAATTTAAACAACTCTCATTTAAAAATATAACATTAATTACTTACAGAAATACCTGTATCTTCGTCCAGTGTTGTCCAACATATATGATAACACTACATAATTTGTAAACATTATCTAAAATAATTTTCATACTAGTCATATAGCCTACGGCCTCAAATTAATAATACTAAACTGTCGTAAAAAGAAATTACTTCAGCAAAAGCTTAATCTATTACTCGCTCCAGCCGAAAATATAACTACCAGAACCAGACAACAATGCACAAAAAAAGAATTGTACAAAAGATAATGTACAAATCATTTTACCATAATACTAATATAGAAATGGTAAATTTTCTACAAAGATACACTATTACCAACTATAAAATATTAACGTTACATACATTAAATCATCAATAAATGACTTGTTAAGTTGTTAACCAAAACTTTCTTTTTACTAGTTCTTGGTATTTTTCAACACAGTCATTAACACTAACATGTGTTATATATATAAATTTCTACTTTCGTTTCATTTGGCCCACAAAATACTGTGGCTGAATTCTTGTAGTAAATACAATTTACTACTAATTGTTTTTGAAGTAAATTAACAATTAATTAAAATTGTTAAGTATCTTTTACAACTAATGTTGTACATAATGTTTTTGAAGTAAATTAACAATTAATTAAAATTGTTAAATATCTTTTTACAACTAATGTTGTACATAACTTCTATTCCTGTATGTTTCTTTTACTCATGTATATTTAACTTAGTTAAGTCTCATCCAGATTATATGGAACTTACATTTTCTATACATTTAGTCAGGTTCGCCTGTTAATAAATAATTGAAACTTAATATTTTATTCTTCCTATCTAGTTATTATCACAACTAGATACCATTTTGTTTTACATTTATCGTGCTTCATATATAAGACATTTTCATTTTCTACAATATAAGCTTAGGATTTAGTTTTTTTTTCATTGAGCAAGGATATCATGCTCTTCGCTATTCATTTTCTAGGTTAATTTGGACTTACAATTGTCCACATTTTTTTCACAGTTATGTCAGTTTTAAACATCATTGGTATATAATATTCCTTTACTTAGTAATTAAAATATTTTTAGTGTACAAAAGCTAATCTTACTTTTGGTGTCGATCATCTTTATGATAACTAAAAGGCAATTGTTAATTTTTATTAACAATCATATGCTTTGGTAGAAAATAATACCAAGCATTTAATTACTTAGTGTTATAGTTAATTATAACATTATTATTATTTGAACTATAGCTGTTACAATAATGTAGTATCTTCAGCTTAGGTATTTTCGACCAGTTTTCCTGGCAGAGGTTTACACAGTGTAGACTAGCAACGAATCTAGTTACACATGGTTCAAATGGAACGTCTCGAAGCGTGTGTTTGCTTTCGAGACAATTATGGTTTGTAAGGAGATTGAATGAAGGTTATAGTAATGTTATTATTTAGTATATCTTATTATTATTTTATTATATTCTTATGTATAGTATATCATCATCATATCTTATTATTACATATATCTAAATGACTGTGGATTATGACTGAATTTTGATAGGACTGTGATAGTGTGATTTTTATGAACGCGTATTTTTCTGACAGAGCATGCCTGAGTAAAGAAGCCTCCAACTGCCAGCAAACTGTGACAAAAACAGTATAGCTGATCGAATAATTTCCTTTTGATATCATAGTGTCTGAATTTTTATTTTTTTTCTCCATAGATTTATTTAGCTGATTTCTTACTCGTCACACTTGCGTGTACACTATAATTAGTTGTAGTTTTATTTCTTCATGTCTCATGACATTTTATTCTCCTATGTTATAAGCTGGAGGGCCAGCCAGAATTTTACAGGGCAAAATTCCTTGAGGGGAGGGGCACTGTGACGTAGCGGTTTGCGACGCTACTCACTTAAAATCCCCATTCAAATTCCCGCCATTTTAAACTACGATTATATTACCATTCGTACACAACGTCCCACCGTTAAATTACTTATTTTTCCAAACAACCTCGTTTCTTTTAGAAATAAAACATTTCTCACATTCTAAACCTATTAATTTGTTTCATTCAAACGATAGTTATTCACTATGGAATATCGTTCATTCATCGCATACAACCTTAACAAGGCGGTATGAATCGGTTACCTCGCCTGCCTACCTGAAACTTGAGTTATGTCAATGTCGTGACACGACAATATTATTGCTTCCTGATTCGTTCTAAATTCTATGAAGTGTGTCTCAAAACGGGATTGGCACAAATAAAGCCGTCGCTTCGCGATTGGGCCAGCGATCATAGTGAAGTGCTTATCCTAGTACAACGGCAACCATTTTGATAGCTTCTTTCTGCTGCCGGTCGTCCGCAGTGATACACGCGTCGATTTTACCTTACTAGGGAGCGACGCACATCTGCCTTTCTTGTAAGTAACCCTACATCTTTCTTATCTGTTGGCGAATTATTTCTTACCACACCTGAAGGTCAAACGTCATTTCAGTACCATGATCTGGACGGTGTTAGCTGACCTTGGCCACGCGGTTCGTCCGCCCGAGTAAAACTACTCGCCTGTCTCCTGCACTTTGCCTGCCTTGCTGTCGAATATATTAAGCCAGTAAGTGCTCTGTTTCTCCTAACAAACTATTGTTCACGTGTCCGACTCAACATGGTCTGACACGTCGGTATTTTCTCCAGCAGGACCCGGCGTGTATGTCACGCGGTCTAATCAACTTTTTGCACGTACTCTCGATGTTGGTTATTTTAACTGCAAAGATTATAAATGTAAATCGTACCCCTTTTATCATTATTTAACCATAAGGCAATAGCATCTACCTTTCTTGCCCTCGCTTAATCACCGCCGCCTGTACGCGCTATTAACATCATCACATCGGCGTATTCCAGGTCTGAAGTTCACCCATCTAGTGAGCTGTTTATCTGCGGCCTGCCGTTTAGGCTGCCCATCTCCACATAGTTGGCTCGGGACGTATCGCACCCAGCCTTCCTGTAATTCCCGCCTGCTGCGCTTGGAATTCAGCTAAGCTCGTTCATTTACTCTTCGACTTCTAAAACCTAAATCAAACTTATTGGAACACCTAGATTTTGACACCACCGAAAGTAAATTGATCTGAAAACATCGGAATACCTCTCAGTATACCTCCATCTCTTACAGAAACCTTCAAGCCTGTTGCCTGACAGCCCACATTTTTATTCCCCCAAAACGTCCGTCTCTGCTTTGCCCTCTGGCACTTTACTAATCTATTATGAGCCTTTAATCTTCGAAGCATATACCTAAGTTTATATATAATTATATGTTAAGTTCTGTTTAATAAATACCTTTGTTCCTTGTATAGTTTTGTTAAACTGAAATAAATTTGTTACTTCTAATCCGTCTCATTCTTTTATATACCTCCCGGATAAAAAGGTAACAATATAATTAGTGTCATAGCTTCAATTTCTTTGATTTGGATTATCTGTTTTTTCTAATACCTATGTATAACAAAATATATATGTGAAAGTGATTATTGTAGGATTTTTATATATTTACTAGGATATGTCCGGGACTTCGTCCACGCTCGACTTGAAATTCTCGCAGGATTCCCGGGACATAAAACACCACAGTATTTAAAAATGAATGTAAGCCATTGGCTTAGTTGAAACTCTGTCACAATAAGTTAATTTTTACGCATGCGAACAACAACAAAGACACCGCTCCTGCGAAAATTTCCGCGGGTTTCCCAGGATAAAAGGTAACCCAGACTTTAAGTCTAAGAATGATGTCGATCAGCGAAAACCGCATCGAAATTGGCTCAGTAGTTTTTACGTGAATCCCGAACAGATAAACAGACAGACAAGCCATCTAAAAAAAACCCATCATGTTCTCCATCTCCATGTAGTCTATTCCAGATATGTGTTTTTTGTTCCTTCTTCACGGCGCTGAATGAATCGAAGATCATAAAATTGAGTAAATATTTTTTTATCGATAACAGAGGATATTCCAAAATATGGGGCAGTTTACACGTCATACCGACCCAAAGCTAATGCGATCGAACTCACATAGAAGATGTATATAAATAATATGTTTAGTTTTTATGTTATGTCTAGCTTCCATGAGATTTTTAAAATTCATTTATCTGATAGAAAAAGGTCAAACGAACAAAAAGATTCAATATTCAACAGACTAGTCAGCGTTCAGCTCTGGTACTTTTAACTCCATGTAAGGCGAGGCAAGCCGCGGGGGTGTAGTGGTGTAGCGGTGGCCTTGTAACAACATCATGCGATATTTTTGCTCTCGGCGTTAACACGGAAGACTATTTCAAGAGTCAGGGTCGGCGGCGCCCGTCACCCGTACCGCGTCCATGCCTGCGCCCGCACACCTCGTGAGGTAATGACGCGCTGCGCTGTTCTGGTGTTGAGTTTCTGTAAGGGGACATTGCCCTAGTCTCCATCAATCTTAACATTCGATAGCGGTAGGGAATATATAATAGGTAGCACATTTATGTCTAAATGTGATATATTATTTATTATTATTATATATATATATATATATATATATATATACTAGCGGCCCCAGCAGACGTTGTCCTGCTTTGAAAAAATAAAAATCTAAAACCCGATCCCAGGGCCACCTACCGGTTCCAATTGTGGATTTAAACCATCCGGGGACCCACTCAAATACACAAAACAAAATCACCAAAATCGCTCCCGGTGATTAGGAGGATTCTAGAACCCGATCCCAGCGCCACCTACCGGTTTCAATTGCGGATTTAAACCATCCGGGGACACCCACTCAAATACACAATAACAAAATCGCTCCCCGTTGTTAAGAGGATTCTAGAACCCGATCTCAGCGCCACCTACCGGTTCTAACGGTATAAAAACTATCCTATCTTTTAAGTTGGATCAAACTGCACACGGTGTGCAAATTTGATTAAAATCGGTTGAGTAGTTTAGGAGTCCATCGCGGACAAACATCGTGACAGGAGATTTATATATATTAAGATATATATGATATATTATTTATTATATACAACATTATTATCGTCAAGAGTGAAAAGTATAAATCTGCATATCCAAATTGTGTATAGGTATAAATTTGCCAGTCATTTTGATTGAATATTTGTTTGTGGCCTTAAAATGAATCCGTTATCGTTAAATTTAATATATATATGTGCAGTCGTGGTATAAAAACGTTCGCCAGTTTTCAAATTGATTCATTTAACGCTACGCGAGCACATGTTGCCTTTTCAAACTAAGTCAGAGAACAGACTTACAGAAAATTATGTTTGTTTGACAATACATTTTAAAACTACTTAGACCAGACTTGTTTGATTTCCTATCTTGTCTAAGAACATTGTTTAGAGATGCATAAACTTTTTGTTGTATTAATTTTATTTATGATGAGCAATGATGAGCATACTGATTATATGCTTTTTGTTTCCGATGATTAAAACTATTTTTATCTCGAAAAATAAGATAGTTTACGTGGGCGATATGGAGTCTTAATGAGAAACTTTATGATATGATATATGATGAAACTTTAGACGTTTTCAGGATGCTCAGGATTCCTCGTGCATAATCGAGCCTAATTTAAATCTAAAAGCTTTTTTGTGTTAAGATCACAATTGTACCACATTTATTGCAAGTGAATAAATGTGATACAAATAAGTAAGTACAAACATTCAATATAAAGTTGACTACATAGGTCATTTAAGAATAGGCCAAACTGTGTATTTATACCGTATAAATTTATACATCTAACACATACAGACAACAATGAGAGACGCATAATAAACAATAACTATAATATACATACATATTCCAAACTGCCTCGGTGCCATCAATGACAACGGCTGCGTTCTTGTACTGCGGTGAGTTCTCGTGACCTCAACCCGCTTGTGTGAAGGCAACCTATAGTAATGTAAATAGACAGGAAGCCTACACAATGTCAGGAGTACGTGTCGTTTCAATAACTCAGCTTGGAATTTTCAAGTTCAGCATAAATAATCTGAACCAGTGAATAATAAATAAATTATTTAACAATAAGTTTTTGGAAACGTAGCCGTTTCTTTTAGTTCATGTTTTAGAGCTCCGTAGCCGAATTGGATAAAAAAGAAATCCTTATAAAATTATCATAATCTTCCTTCTATGTACGAGTATAACTATTTGTCATTTTGCTCAAAAATTTGCGGGTATATAGATAATATTCAGCGGAAGGAGCAGCAGATTATATTATTATACACTGTTTGTGCTTAGAAGAGCATTTTCATACATTAAAAACAAGATTTTTCCAATGAATGACACTATTCAATGATGTATAAATGTCTTAGACTACTTACGTCACATCTAAAGTTAGACACACAATTTAACTAAAACTTTATCCAAAAATTTATATCGTAAGAAAAAATAAGGTACAGATATATGGGAGATATATGGGAGATAAATAACAGATAAATAAATGGGAGAAGATATTAATATCTAAATTTTTAATAGTATGACGTGTGTGGTTATATGGTGGTCGGATGATGACTCTGAACCATCACTAGTTCCCTTATAAATGGATATCTTAGCATTCGGACGTTTATGGGCTGTTATTATTGTTTATAGATGGACATATAATTCTTTATTATACCTACATCAATGTATACACCAATACAAAAATTAACATACTCTAAAATTATTTGTTATTATGTTACAAATGGCGGTCGCTAAAAAGCTATCTCGTCCAGACAACCCCAGGAATGAATTGAGATAATAATGACGATGGTGGTAGGTATATGTAATGTATAGTAAGAACTACTTAATTTTTAATATTAAAAACATAAATGATATCTAAACTTAGACATTTGATGTTAAATTTATGTAATATTAAACTAGCATTTTAAATGGACCAATTCATTGTTCTTATTCGTTACGTGATATGACAGCACATTGTCTTTAAATTAATACATCACGTTCATAAAGACAACATATTTAATGGTGAAGAAATTTGTCTTATCATCATCTATGAGGCATTATCTACTTTCCGTATTAATGTTATGTCACGTTCGTAGGAGTTGAGGCCTTACAAATTTTGTAGGGATGATTCAATGCACAACAAGTATCGCAACACTGCAATAATTTCAACTTTAGGATGATCAGTAGTGGTTAATAATTGGATGAATATGTCTTTAAGACCTATCACTAACATGATTATGTATAATTAATTAATACATACCCTATCTAAAATAAAACTAATACAGGTAAATTAGCTTCGAGACGTGTTTGCGTTTGTTGTAGTTTATTGTTAGCACTTAAATAAATGTACTACTACTTTTATATATTTTTATAGGCAGGTACTTAATATGAAACTAGTAATATTAAACCATATATAAATAATAAATATTAAACATTATTTATAATATTAAATTTCAAGGAAATTTTAGTTTCAAGTTTAGAAGTCCTTTATATATACTACAAACGCAAAAATGTCTCGAAGCTATTTTACCTGTACATATATGTAAATGAAAACAAACAAAAACTTAACAAATATATATACACTGAAACTAAGCTTGGTCCGCTGTCGTAGGGTAATAAAGTACCTAGAAAGCTGGCAGCATTACCTCGCTGAATCCACGCACTATTTTTTTGGGCGGGGTAAGCCAAAGCCTTCCGGTCGATAGATTTTTAAAAATTCCGTGGGCACCTACGGACCCAACGTTTTCTCCCCAAACGGCTTATTCATTACAAGTATTCGCGTATAATGTAACAGGTAAGATTTAAACATTACATTGTATTTCATCTGACATTGTAATATGGTTTTTATATTGGTATTGGTTACATTACATCCAATTGCTCCTGGAGAATGAGCACCTTTAGTGGCATATAAAATTTTATCGAAACTTACAAAGTAGAAAGTTTGTAAAAATGGATGGATGTTTATTTCTCTTTCATGTATAAAGTATTATTTAATGCATTCTGATGGAAAGTTGTAAACATCGCCTGGGACCGATACTACCGACTTTGAAGGGGGCCTAGAATCTGGTCACCAATACAGAAACACAACTTTAGGTATTTATGGGTACCCTATATATACCCTATATATCCTAGACGAAGGCATGTAGCCATGTATGATGTAGCCATCCACACGAGCAAATGTCCTACCACCTAGCTCTGATTTAGTATACCGCTTTTTATGACAGGCCAGCCAGACGCGGGAATTAGTGTTCTTTCTCTGTTCCTATGCAGACTTTACCAAAATATAGCTTATACGTCAGAACATAAGCTAAGTTGTTTTAATTGTTCAAATATAACCATAAGTGTTAATCCCACGCGAACGAATCAGATTCAGCTAGTTTATAAATAATCCTTAATTTTCAGGCATGTCGGTGGTTTGTCGAGTTTTAAGGCATATTTCTATCACTATTATCTCAGTTCATAATATCCCGAATATAATATGTGTTTCAAGGTACTTTAATAGCAAGGTACAAATAAGCTACGTAATTATATTTGTACAGCTGTAAACTTTTGCATCACAGAACCATTCTAATTTAAATATGCCGTTGAATGCCGCGACTGAGATCACCTCCAAAGCTTGAAAATGAAACCAAGGCCAATGCTATGCTAATATTTGCGTTGACCTTCGATTTTTTTCCTGAAATTTAATACTGCGGATACGAATTTTGGGTGGGTTTGGTACAATTAAAATTTTATTCATTTATATATAACTATTTTTGATTAGGTAAGGCGAAGCCTTATTAATGCAAATTTGAAAGCATATTGAAGTGATAAATTCTTATGGGAGGGTAAGCCGCTTCGTTACGTAACGCGTTACGGCGCCAGTCTCTTTGGCTTCCCTTTCTCTCACGCAAGTTATCACTTCTGTCGGGCGTCCCGAGACGCACATTTTTTTTTACATAACGTACGCCTGCCTACAATACACGATATTCAAATAAGATGTATCTTTTTATTTATCATCTAATATTTCAGTAATTAAATTTATCCCATAGATATAGAAAAATAGTTGATGAACTTACCATTGTTTTTGTTTGCAATAATACAGACGTGGAACTAAGGTAAGCCTTTATAATTGCTGGAGAATGCGTTTACGCATCTCCTCAGAATGTGAGGTCTACAAAAGGTACGTGGAGATATGGAGTACGGTAAGCCCTAAGGCCAATTTCTGTTATTCTATACGTATTTACATAAATCTATCAATTTAATTTACATTTTAGTTTTGTACTTCGAAAAAATAGTTAATTTTAATAGTGAAAACATTGTGGAGGTTCCAGACCCCTCCGGGTCGGTAGTTGGAAATAAAGAAAAATCCGGAGCACATGGATAACTAACACTTATGTGCTCCCACAGGCAGAGGGTCAGAAAGCATATTAATCTAGTAATTGTTGACAATAGTTTTGCTGGGAAGACTGTTTATATATAGTCACAATAAATATTGCAGCATTTACTTTTTCTCGTGGTTAGTGATGTGATGCGCAACTAGTGCTGTACACATAGTGCCGCCACACCATCCCCCACGGAGAAAGATACACCAAATACAGTTTACGAAATAACAGTATCAAGATACTAGTAACTTTACAAATATTAGATGCCTGAATTAAAAATATTAATAATACAAACGAATTAAACAATTGTAGTAGCTACGAATAATAATAATAAAGTAATAATTTTAAAAAATTCTTCTACCAGAGCGTGTGGTATACGGCTGTGTAATTTTCTCTTCTGGAACTTTTGGAACTGGTAGTTTAGATGGTAACTCTTTCTAGTTGAGTGCTAGTGTATCTTGTTTAGGTAGGCACCTGTTCAGTTTGGATCCGTTCATTATCAATATGATATATAATCATTCTAATTACATTAACATCTGTATACACTCACGACAACTCTGTTGTTTTTTAATGGCTACTGTACATGTTTTTCCATCATCCGGGCGTGCAGTAAGCGGACGGTATCGTCTCTCAAAAAATGTATATGTGAGGCAGTGGACAACTCTTTAAATATAAAATGGGGAGCTTGTACCACAAAATCACCGGCATATTCAATTCTTTCGGATATTGATGGAGGCGTCAACATTTCTCCAGGGAGTCTTAAGGGCTCCCTGTAAACAGTTTCTGATTCCGCATTCCCAGCAAGACCATAGAAAGTGATCTTATCGATGAGTCTTTATAGCACACTAGCGCCGCCTTAAGCTGTCTGTGGATACACTCAATCATCCCGTTTGCCCAGGGATGATATTATGAAGTAGTCCTCATGCGTTTTGTGGAAAATCCTAGTAATAGCCGGTTAAACAGGCCACTCTGTCAATTGTAATTTAACAATATCGATACTCATTGCAGACTGGTAATGGCCTGACAATATCCACGTGAACGTGCATGAACCGCCCAGATGGTATGTTGAAGGAACTGAGTTATGTGATTAGTGATGTGACGCGCTACCAGTGCTGTCCACATACCACAATTTAATTAAACGAAACATTTACAAAAAATATAATTACTACAGAGCACACAGATGTTGCCACATAGATGGTAATCTGCGGTATTCCGCCTCTGTGGTATTCCGCGTTCACGATATCTTGACGCGCAGGGTTAAAAAATTATAAAAATTAACATCACTTAATATTATATTATAAAACTAGCTGTGCCTGCGACGCCGTCCGCGTGGAATTTGTTTTCAAAGCGCCCCCCCCCCCCCCCCCGATTCTGAAACATTTTTCATTACTACTCCGCTCCTATTAGTCTTAGCGTGATGATATATAGCCTATAATAGCCTTACTCGATAAATGGGCTATCCAACACTGAAAGAAATTTTCAAATCAGACCAGTAGTTCCTGAGATTAGCGCGTTTAATCAAACAAACTAACTGTTCAGCTTTTGTATATTAGTATAAGGGTATAAGATAGATATCAATTACTACAAAACTTAAATTATTCTTAATTATCTAATAACAACCGCGATTTAGGTGTTTTTAACTCTAGCTTTAGGTGTTAATATTTTTTATTGTTGGTCACGTGTCAAGCCACCGTGAACGGGGAATAATGCCTCATTTCCATTATGTCCACTTTCATGGCACCAAGCGGAAAGAGGCAAAAGAAATAGGCAGGATATGTATTTAAACACATCTGTCTTTATTGGCATATTCGCGCTGCCCACTTTCCTCGCCACTTTTTTGCTTGCTACCGTGGAAGTGGTCGGGCGGGCATATTTAAACGAGGGGTTATGACCGAGCAATAAACATCATTAAAAGGGCATTGCAGATTCAAAAACAGCTGGACGCAATTATTTCATCAGTGAGGTTCTTAACATACCGGTAAATCGTATGGGGGCGAACTTTTATATTTGCTGCAGGTGCCTTTACCGTGCACCTGCTCACATCACACAAGCACGTGCGCCCTGTTCTAAAGAAATAGCCTAAGATATTCAACTGTTTTTTTGTTTTTTAACTGTTGAACAAGTATCGTAATCGTATACTATTATGCTAATAAAGTAAGAAGAGCACACGTCAATTTATTTACAAACCTTCGGTAATATGACAGATTTTTTTAAGTGGGAATATATCAAAGGCTTCATAACATATAGGCGTATACGCAAAAATGCCATTTTTTTGTTGTTTACTAAAAACTGCGCATGTTACAATTTAGAAAGTCCCAGTATGCAAGTGTACCTAAAAAGAAGGGTATTTCAGCCCCATACATTCAACTGGTTTTTTTAATTCAAAATTTTGTCATTTGTATAAAACTGCACTTCTGTCTGTATGCCTAATTTTGTTATGAAGCTCGATATCTACTTTATGTACTCACCATGAAGGTATATGATCTAACTCATATTCATTGCACAGAAGCGAAGAGTTGTGGCGTTCTCCAATTACCTGAGCGAGAGTTGCAGCACCAGCTTAGACACATTCGTGTTCCTGGTAAGTTTTTTCCCGCTCGCATTTTTCACAGCGGGACCTTGAAATCATCAGACTACCTACATAAATCAAGTAAAATATTCGAAGGTTATATTCACATTAATTCTGGATAAATTAATACTTAAGCAGGGATTTGTAGTTTATGTTTTTTTATTTATTTTAGCTTTTTGAAACTAGTCTACATAAATGCGCAGATACTATCTCACTAAAAATGATAGATAAAATGTTATCACTGAAACGAACATAAGGTATTATTATGACTGTGTTATTGTTACTTACAAGGGCACTGGTATTTTCAGGGATAAAAAGTCTACCCTACATAAAAATCTGTAAAGTACCTGTTTACAAAAATGTACAAAATCTTTGCCTAGAAACCAGATAGCATCACCTCACTGAATACAAACATTAAAGATCTTTGAACGAAGCAAGTTCGAGCCTTCCGATTGTCTGTGACATCGAACGACCGTTTGTTATGATCATTATTTTATTTTTTATTTATAATTAGCTATTACCCTGGACTCCGGTGCGGCGACGGCGGCGGCGTGCGCGTGAGCATTTCAACTATTTTTTTTATAAAATAAAAGTAGCCTAAGTTATTTCTCATAACAGCTATCTGCCAGTCGGAGTCTCGTCAAAATCGGTCCAGCCGTTTCAGAGATTAGCCGGAACAAACAGACACACAAAAAATTTAATATTTTTGTTTTTTATGTAACTACCGTATATAATTTCATATGCATTTAGTAAAAGCTGTTATTTTAATGTAACAAACAGACATTTCAATTTTATTCATTAATATATATTTAATAGTAAAGGTGTCACTGCCCTAAATTCACTGAAAATATTGTCTGTTGTAATGTTGTATCCGACGATAGCTATATTTGTATAATTACGGAGTTCACCTTTTGATATAAAATCTATTCAATTCCTTAAATAAGTAGAAGTCTTAGGGCCGATTTTTCAAACACCAGTTAAAAGTTATTTAAAGAATAAAGTTATAACATGGAAAAACTAAAAAAGTTGGATGAATGACTTCACTTTTGAATTTATTTAGGTCATAATTTATTCGACAGATGACTTTTATCTGATGATTGCATCATATGCCCTTAATAAAGTAACCACTTTCTCAATCTCCATATCAGCAAATCGAAGCACAGATAAACTCATGTAAGGTCATTGACAAACACTGTAAATAAATTATTATTTTAAGGTTTATCAAATATATTAGTATGATAAGAATGTTCGTACTACAGATGTCGCGCGCCTAGACGCGTCGTAGAGACGTGTTTCTATTTAGAGAAGCAGAAACTGAAACACATTGGCAATATCACGATGGACATCTGACATTACACATTATCCAGAGCCCTCTCACTGAAATAAAACTTAACTCAATATTCATATCAAGTTCCCGTAGAAAGATGAAGAATGAAATGATGCATAGTTGTATGTATGGTTATTTTTATTTCAAGATTTATTAAATAAATTAGACGTATAAGGAAGTGTATTCTGTCTAAAACAGAACCGTATGGAAAGTATAACGATCGACGTCTGTCGTTAGCCAGGGCCTTGAACTTTGAGTGTACGCCGGTAAACATGTTTACGCAGTAGCCATTGCGCGCACTCATTGCTGTGACGTATCACACGCCCTATACCTCACATTGTTTTATTTCCCTGTCTTATTCCGTTACCTTCAACTCGACACGTGTTCTTTTAATCACATACTACATATTTCAATGAATAATTAATCGAGGAAGTCTTCGCGTTTTGCAATTCTAGAGAATTTACAAATTTAAAATGTTTGGTTCTGTTTCACTGCTTTGTTTTACCATGGGAACTCTACCGTGCATTTAAAATTTTAATTTTAAAATTCTCATTTTATGTCATTGAGTTCTTTGCAGGTACTACGTAGTACATTATACCTCATTGTTTTATTTTGTAGTTTTAAAGACTATTACAAAAACTGGCCGTGTGTGAGTCGACCTTGCGCGTGATCTTCCAAGGATGACTCTGATGAAAAGGCAGATCATAATTTCAAATTTCTAGTCCTTGGCCGTACGGGCACGAATGTTTCGGTACCATTATAAAATCTCATCGGTTTCATGGAACTTATTTTGTATTGAATTTAATGTCTTTTTTTAGATTTCTATAGATTTGAAGCGTGTTAGCCCTTTGTACTTTTTGAGAAAATTAGCTGTAACGTAAAGAGATAGACACTAGTATGAGACTGAAATGATTATTTTTTGTTTAACAGCGGCAGGCTAGTGTTGTAATGAGGTAAAATCGGTACTAATACTTTTATATACAAATAATTTATTCATTTTCACTTTTTCAGTGTTGCATTTAAAAAAGCATTTTATCACATCCGCATCATACTTATAGAGAAATCCTTTACACCCTAATACGACTTGCACATGACTATGTGAAACAAGCTTTAAAAGCAAGTGACTACTTGCTTTTATTGTATTTCGTTTACAATATTAATGTTGGACATTTGTTTTGTGCTGATGTTAAACCTATAATTCTAATTTCCTTGTTATCTTATTTTATCCAAGAAATATAGCAAAGACAATGATCGAGGAAGTATTCCAGTTTGCATAGTCAATAAGTCCTTTGTGACGTTGTTTAGTCGCAGTATGGTGGTCGGAGCGACGCGACGCGCGGCGGGCCGGCGCGATAATGAGGACGTCAAGGCCAACGCGTGTTAATTACAATTACCGTGAGTGGACATTCTTTGTTCCAATAATGATTAATGCCGGTCGCGAGTACGACGAGTATCGCAAATGAGATAACAGGAAGCGTCCGTGCCGCGCCAATGTCACACGGCAAGGTCAGGTTGTGCGGCTCTCCGCCTCACCTCACTCTTCAAGTCCTCCGGCTGAGATATGCTCCAAACGCCGTTGGCCATTGACATTCCTTAAATATTAACTATTCATATTCGAAATGATCTTGTTTAACAATATTCATATTTAAATATTTCTATTCAAACTTAAGTCAAAATTGAATGTATTCCCTGAAAAATTTAATATTTATGAATAATACATACTTATGAATACTATATGAATATCCATAGTAAGTATTCATAAAAAAAAGGAAAATACGACGAAAATATCTCATGTCTCAAAAAGTACACAATGGATAAAATTAGATAGATTGATTAGACACTTTATTGCTCACCAAATATACAATTTCAAAATATACAATTACAATATTGTCATGGTAGAAACAAAAGGCGGCCTTATCGCTGAAAGCAATCTCTTCCAGGCAACCTAACTTAAGGAAAAACTTAATCTAATCTGGCGATGTAGGTGGTGCAGATCATTAAATATCAAATATCATTAATAAACATACTTAAATTACATAATTTATAAATAAAATACACATACTTAAACTACTTTATAAATTAAATACATACATACCTATACATACATATATATTAAATAGTCTATAATATAAGAATTAGGCATAATTATTTAAGGAAAAGTAGTGTTTTCTGAGTGCGTTCTTAAATGTATGCGATGTTTTGGCCTCTCTGACAGTAAGAGGCAACGCATTCCAAAGTTTGACAGCCTGCACTGTAAAAGAGTTATCATAAAAGGATGAAGTGTGTGAAGATGTAGTGAGTTTACGATACGTATGAGTGCGCAAATTGTGGGAAGTAGAAAGGCGAAAGGAAATCAAAACGTTCCTTAAGGTAGGGAGGACTACTAGGAATAAATAATATGTTATAAAGTAATGTGAGAATGTGAGTATTCCGGCGAAAGCGAATAGGGAGCCACTTGAGTTTTTCACGAAATTCAGAAACATGGTCATATTTTCGCAAGCCAAATATGAACCTAATACAAAAATTCTGAAGTCGCTCAAGTTTATTTAGCTGTTCTACGGTTAAGTCAAGATAGCAGGCGTCAGCGTAATCTAAAATGGGTAACAAAAGCGACTGTGCAAGCATAATTTTGGTGGCAGAAGGCAGAAAATTTCTTAGCCTTCTAAGGGATCTAGAAGACAGAAAAACTCTCCGACTTAATTCGAAGAAGTGAGACTTCCAAGACAGGTCACTATCGATGACTACATCCAGATTTTTGACAGTGTCACTCAATGGGATACAAGTGCCGTCAAAAACAATGCTCGGTAATGTTGCGAAATCAACTTTTGCACGTATTCTGGGGCTACCGATGACTATCACTTGAGTCTTACGAGGATTCACTGCAAGACCAAACATTGTACTCCAATGAAGTATGTGGTTTAAGTTTAGATTGATTTGTATCACGGCAGTGCTTAAATCATCTGGAGCAGTTTGAGTGTATATCTGTAAATCGTCCGCATAGAGGTGATAGGATGAAGTTAATTTATCGGAGATTGAATTAATGAAAATCGCAAATAAGAGAGGAGATAAAACGCCGCCCTGTGGAACACCAGCAGTAAGGTCAGACCATGATGAGTAATTGTCATCAACACGTATTCGCTGCCGGCGTCCATACAGGTAACTGTGAAACCAACCAATTACTGTTGGAGATATGTTAAGAGTGCGGAGAATGCTAAGTAATATGTCATGGTCAACATTATTAAAAGCACTACTAAAGTCTAGCAGTGATAGTATTGTCAGTAGACCACTCTCCATCCCCTGACGGATGTCATCTGTAATTTTTACCAAAGCTGTTGTTGTACTATGGCCTGGGCGGAAACCAGATTGAAAATAAAGAGTAAGGTATGCTTTGAGTAATATAACATTCATATTAAAGAGTAGCCAAAAGGTATCGATGCTTTATTTATTATTTACGTTTGTCAGCTTGCGACAGAATGTTAAATAGTTCCTGTTTATATAATTTGTGATGTATGTGCCCTGCTCATATTCGGCCAAAAGCTCGGCACTTTAGTTACAAATCTGTCCTTGTGACAAAATGCTGACCACTGTTTTTGTGAAGCTAATACTGAGGAGCTCACTATATGGGGTTTTATGTAACAAGTATAAGAGTCCGATATCGTAAATGAAATATCTGGTATTGGAAACGTCCACAGGCAGCGTTAACCATTTTCAATCAGATGGACCGTTAGCATGTGTGCTATCCTACAGTAATAAAAAAAGAATAAAACTATCTTTATATTGCCTAAAGTAGGCAAATGGGCACAGCCTACACTGAGCAGTGCTGTACTAATACGGAAAATTGGAAAATTGTAGAAAATACTATAACCTTCCTTAAATTAAACTACTAGGCAATGGTCATTTCGAGCACTCAAATAAAAACTTGGGATAGGGTGGAAAAACATAAAATAATATTGGTACTTTATAATAATAACAAATCAGTTATTATATGCAAAGACTGTCAGACTGCTTCCATGCAACAAATTTGCTATTATAGTAATTAAGAGTTCATCGTTATGTTACATAAAAAAAAAAACATATGTAGTTAATTTATTTTATATGAATGATACTAATTACCCAGTCAAATATAATGTATTTCAAATGCAGGAGCCTACTCGTCAGTGTACGAGTACATTTAACCGATTTTACGCTTAATTTTGAGTAAAGATTATTTGGCATTTTTGATAACCGACTTTCTTTCTCTCTCCTTGTCGAGCTGAAACACACTTAACATCACAACTCACAAGTCCAATTTGGACATAATATAAATCCGCATTTATTCTGTTACCAAAGTAAACTAAAAACTTTACCAACATTGTATTAAATATATGCACTTTATCATCGATAATGCCTGCATTGTAAACCCCCGACCAATCCAACTCGCGGCAATCCTTGAGTAGAGCCTCCGAATCTATACCTCCAAAATTACGCTGCAGGATAATTTTGGGCTTAGTTTTTGGCGGACGAATGTTATACGAGAGAAAGATCAGGTCATGATAAGAGAAAGCATCCGCTGGGAACTGACCATGTGTAACAACATGAGACAGTGAAGATACGAGAATTAAATCTAAAAGAGACGGAGTAGAATTGGGAAAAGAGTGAGTAGACTTCAATGGAAGAATGGACAAGCCAGAAGCAGCAACTAAGGACTCAAGGAGTGTACTACGATAATCTCGTTTAAGAAGACAGGTATTAAAATCACCCATTATTATGGAATGATTATAAGCAGGGATAACATTTTTAAAAAGTTTTTCTAACGATGAGAAGTAATTAACTCTAAGAGACGGGCTGTAAAATACTCCAAGTAATATTTTATTCAACGAAAGTTCCACCTCGATAAATAAGTGTTCACCAGCATCCGATGCGGGTGGTTGTGGAGACAAGATGATGATGGAAATGTGACCGAAGATAAATGGCAACGCCTCCACCACTACTGCCTATACGGTCATTTCTTATTAGTTGATATCCAGGTAAGGTGTAAGATGTCGATGGGAGACAAGGTTTCAGCCAGGACTCTGAAACTAGTATTGCATGGATGTTATTTTGATTAAATGACGCCAACATATCTGTAAAGTGAGCTGGAATACTCTGCGCATTTATATGAACAACATTAAAAAGAGAAGTACAGTTGGAAAAACGCGCCTCAAGCAGCTCAACCAAAGGTTTACTGTCACTACAAAAGCTATCAGAGGAGCAAGACACATACTCAGACTCACTTTCAGACCTTTCAGAATCACATAAAAAACTTGCCATCTTAAAAAAATATATATTTAAATATATATATTATATCTATATATTATTATAATAAACGAATATAAACTATAATATTTATTAAAGGGAAGAAAAAAGAAAATATATATATGTAAAAGAATAAATATAAAATAACAGTAAAAATAAAATATCATTACACCTGCCAGTTATAAAATTGTTCATACCAATTTTGTTCAAGGTATTTGTGAAGCTCTTCCACCCTTAATTTTTCAGGATTTCCTATTTCATAGTTCCAAAGTTAAAAGAGCTCACAATTTTAAGGAATTTGAAAGCTATTATTTCTCCATTTTAATAAATTAACACTTAAATAAAAAAATCATCGCATACATTTTTAAGTTGCCACTCCTAACATTTTATTTACTTCACAATTTGAATACCTTATATAATATGGTGGTATGTATGATATACCTACAGTGTTGTCGAATTACATATGTTCATAACTCAGTAGTATCCGAGAAAAAGGCCGGGACACACAAAGGCCAAGAGACTGAAATTACAATTTCATAAGAGACTCGTGTTTCCCAAAATGGCGATAAAAAGATAAATTCCGATGATGTCGCTAATAGCCTAATAACTGTAAAAAATTTAAGTATAGTCTTTTCGCATCTAAGCCCCTTTAAACTAAAACAATATATAGCGGTAGCCTTTAGGATTTATATAAAAAAAAACCATCCTACTAATGCTCATTCAGTTCACCTACAACCGTGAAGTGGAATCACATTATAATTCAAATATGAAATATATTATTTTTTAAATTTTATAACTAATTTTGATGTTTATTTTCTTTTCAGAGTTATATTGTGTAAGTTACAAATTAGATGAAATATATGTATTATTTTATTACCTAATGATATACACATATTTCATCAAATTTTAGGTAATATGATCTGTTGTAGACAATGAAGAAAGCAGAGTCTGATTTGCTTAACAAATTAATTACCAGGCAATGAGAATCATAACTGCAATAACATAAATGAAAAATACTACTGAACTATGTCACAATAGTTTTTCAATTATTTCATCATGTAAATCATATGCGTGTGTAAGACACAAAATTTATATGAAACATAAAATCTTTTAACCTTGAGGAAATAAGAGACCATCAGTATATTATTACAGTTATTGTTTTTTAAAAGGCATTACATATAAAGTAAATTAAAGCGTATGTAATAGGCAAACGTTTTAGATTGCTTTGGCAATTCGCAGTTTTTATCGCTGTAGTCCTAATCAGAAAAGCTGAAAGACCTTGAGCCTGACCCTGGGTATTTTTATCCGCATATATATTTTGCGAGTGTTGCGTATATCGAGGCAACGTGATGAGGAACTGCCGAACTCATTTTTAAACAATATCAGATAAAACTCAAGATAAATGGCAAATAACACGTTTCAACTACACACACGTAACACGTTTATCTGGAATTGGTATGTTAGTTCTAGAACGAAAATAATTATGATATCACGTACATAGTAGTAGTTCCAATGCCGAAGTGAATGCAGGAATCGTTTTCTGTAGAAGTTTTGCTGCATACCTAGAGTTGCAGCGGCGGCCTTGCGACTAATCTATTTCTGCTGATTTTTTGTGTCACATGTTTGTGCATGTTTCATAGTAAGTGTTTAGGTATTGGAAACTATTGTTATTAGTTGTAACAGTATGGACACGGTGCATGGGTGGGGCGACACGGACGCGGCGGCTGTAACCGCGCGGTAGCGAGTTAGCGACGCGAGGCCGCGCGATGCCGATCTAGGAAGTCAAGCGATATGACCTCGACCTTGTGTGCGCGAAAAAATATATTTCGGCAACGAAGCACACGCCTCACTTGCCTCACTCTCTGCCTCCCACGCCACTCTCGAACGAATCCCACCCTATGTCGATAAAATATTTCACCAATATAGCAGGCGATGTTTTCATACTAATCAATATTTTATTATAAATCTATACAATTCAATATCATACATACATAATGTGGCGAGTGTTCTCTTAGTGTATCGAACGGCTGTTCAGGAGAGCACTTCCACAACACCAGCGCGTGCTAATTTTGGAAGGGTACTTCGACTTCCAGTACAACTTCTTTCAGGATGTCCGCCTAATACTCCAAGTTGTGTTTCAGACTATGTACAAGACTTACGAAGGAGGATAGAAGAAATTCATGACTATATGAGAATAGAAAATCTACAAGCCAGTGAACGGATGAAAACCCGTTACGATTGACGTGCTAACTTAAGGGACTTTGATGAAGGCTCATTGGTCTGGCTTCATAATCCTGTTCGACGTAAAGGGAAATCTCCAAAATTGCAATCAAGTTGGGAAGGACATTACACGCTAGTCACTAGGATTAATGATGTTACTTATCGAATTCGGACATCATCAAGGAGCCCTGGAAAAATAGTGCTTGTAGATCGACTTGCGAAATTTCATAGTTCTAACGATGCTCGGGACGAACACGTTTTAGGAGGGGGTAGTGAGGCGAATGATGGTGGAACCATCTTGTTAGTTTTAGAACTTTTAGAAAAAACTAGAACATTCTGGAAGGAAAAGACAAGGACTGATATATTTTAGAAAGGGATAGAAGATGAACGAAAGACAGAGATAATTAGATGTTAGAAAGGGATAGATGTGTAAACGAAACACAGAGATAGATAGATGTTAGAAAGGGATAGATGTGTAAACGAAAGTTCCCGAACTGAAGGTTCGGGAAGGAAGAGACAGGGATAGATAGATGGATTCCAGAAAATTCTTCCGGGCATATAAACAGCGTAAGGCGCGCCTACCGGGCAGTTAGCTTAGGAGTATATAAAGTGTCTGTGCTGAGTTATTATTATCTATAATTTCAGCCCTTACTAAACGCCCCTCCCACTGCTGGAATCGAGCTTCCCTGTTTTTAGAGGAAAAGACGAACAGGAAGAAGATTAAATTAGGTAGAAATAGATTTTTTAACACTGCATAATTTATCAGATAACCACGGTTTATAGGTATATGCACCTATTATAACATACGTATATAATCTGTTTAGGTAAAGGCTCCGTCCAATAGACTGTAATTAGCTGAAGAATACAGGATCAATATTAATTAAAACTGCATTTTAAGCACGACTTGACATCTTTACACTTTTAGTTTAAAAAATTTAAAAACAAGACTGCTGTGAAATAGTCGAACTTCGTAAATATAGGTCAAGTTCGTATTAGTTCACGCACAGTGAACAGCTCATAAGAGATAAACTCTACTGTTATTTGGCTATGGAACTATATAAAATATAATACCACATAATAAATAACTAACGAAAACTAAAAAAATGTTTAACCAAATTTTCAAAATATAAATGAAAATACCACACAATAACGAATGAAAATTAAAAAATATTCTTTAAGCACAACGACCATTAAATTTTTGAAACCCTTTTCACGACTCTAAAAGCCTTATATTTTCCTGTCTTTGGACTTAATAAAAATATCACAACAGAAAAAACAAAGTCTTAGTTTTATTGTTGAACTAACATGACTATATCTATCCCTATTCCTATTAATATTATAAACGCGAAGGTAACTCTAAATGTCTGGCTGAAATTCGGTATATATGTAATTTTAATACCGAGGACACGTACAGGGGATACTTTCATCCCAGATAATAGGATAGACTTATGTAAAGGTTATCCCAGAAAATGGGATAGGTTTTGGTTTTTTTATGATTTGCCATTTTCGTTATTTTGGTCATTTTGGGCATTTTGGTCATTTTAGCAATTTTGGTAGTTCTGGCCATTGTAGTCATTTTGACCATTTTGGCTATTTCGGTTATTTCACCCATTTCAGCCATTTATTAACATAAGTATTTCGTACAATGTAATCTGTACACAAGAGGCTCGCACCAGAGATTGACCCGCGGCCCAGCCGCGTGGTAATCTAGTAATATTATAAAACTCTGAACACGCCGTGTCTGTACATTGAAGCTATTTAAAAAACAACTGGCATAGACTATATAAACGATGGATAACGCGACACAATTTTTTTAGATTTCTTGTCTGTCTGTTTATCTGTTTTTCAGTTGATTTGTTTGTTCGGGACTCACGTAAAAACTACTGAGCTGATTTCGAAGCTGTTTTCGCTGATCGAATTCTTAGACTTCAAATCTGCGCTATTTTTCATTCCGGGAATCCCACGGGGGTTTTCTGGTAATGATTTAAAATACCGCGATTAAAAGAAATTTCGATTTCTAAAGAGTTTTTTCACTAATCGATAGCAAGTTTCATATAATAAAATGTGTGATATATTTTATCCCGGGATCGGTTTGTAGTTGTTCAGATGGGTAAAAAAAATAAAAACTTCGTTTAAAAAAACCGACTTCAAAAACTAAAATGTATAAAATAACTTATTTCTAAAGCTATTATCTATATATATGTCGGAGGGAAGCTTTAATTGGACGTATCGCTGACTGGATGTATAACGCACAATATCATTTGTTTACATTTTAATTACTTCTAAAATTCTTAATGTAATTTAATTTGATTTGTTGAATGTTTCTATAACTTAAAGATCGTTCTAACCTAATAAAAGTTATGAATATTGTAATTTAATAAATGACCAATCAGAGCAGAGCATATGGCGGAGCGGGGTCAGCGCCCTCTATACTTTGAGTAATATCTACTTGGGTAGACTGAGGAGTTTTTGTGACACATTTGGTTGGTGACTACAGGTCGAGTTGGACCTTTAGTTTTAAAGAAAGTATTGAAGTTGAAAGTATGAGCGGGTGCCCTGAACCCGCTGCGCGGTCTAAACTATGTCATAATGTTGATCAAATCTAAATTAAAAGTGTATAAACCGTGGCTATTGTGTTTTATGCTCGCATTTTATCCTGATGACGCCCACTAAACCTGCAATAACTAAAGACGATGTCGTGAGAACGAGGCCGTTCTGCGACATATATAATAAAATTGTAGAGGTCAAATTTCTATACAATTAAAAAAAATGCTAAAAACCGAGTAAGGGGGATGTAAGAAGTGGAATAGAACTAATTTGGTTTTTTTTTAATTTTTTGTTTCTCTGTTTGTCTGTCTGTTTGTAACGGCTAATCTTCGAAACGACTAGACCGATTGAAATGAAATTTTGTATGGTGGCAGCTTATATCCCTGGTCAACATATAGGATACTTTTGATCCCGAAAAATTAAAGAGTTCCCGTGGGATAGTTAGAAAGCTTTAATTACTTAAACAGCTTATAAACGACTAAAAGTAATTTCTCTGCAACGTAACATAATAGAAGCGGATAATTTGATAGGGTGTGGTGTCAGTGAGAGAGTTTTGTCTTATATATATCATATATAAAACAGATAAGTTTGTTTCTTTGTATGTTTGCTTGAACGCGCTAATCTCAGGAACTACTGGTCTGATTTGAATTTTTTTTTCAGTGTTAGATAGCCCATTTATTGATGAAGGTTACAGGCTATAAACCATCACGCTAAGAGCAATAGGAGCGGAGCACCAATGAAGAATGTTTCAAAATCGCGGGTGTTTTTTAACTTCCTTTCCACGTGTACGAAGTCACGGGCAGAAGCTGATCTTATATATAAAAACGCAAAATGTGTTGGTAAGCGCATAACTTTACCGATTTTGATGAAATATTGTGTGTGTGTTTGAGTGGGTCCCGGGATGGTTTAAATCCACAATTGGAACCGGTAGATGGCGCTGAGATCGGGTTCTAGAATCCTCCTAATCACTGGGAGCGATTCGGGTGATTTTGTTTTTGTGTCATGAAACAAAGTCTTTTAGGAATTCAGAAAATATGGCGGTACGAAGTTCGCCGGGTCAGCTAGTTATTAATATATATTATATAAAACATCTTAAAGTCGGTGCTTAGTAATTTTCAAAATATAGTAATTTTTATTATGTTTTACTTTGCACCGACTTCAAGATGTTTTAGATAATATATATTAATAATAATAGCTTTAGAAATAAGTTATTTTATACATTTTAGTTTTTGAAGTAAGTTTTTTTTAACGAAGTTTTTATTATTTATTTGTTACTTTTTAGTGTCTAACTATGTATGGGTGGACTTACGAATGGTGCCGCGCTTCTTAAAAAATATAGGTCCCAAGAAACGAGAACAAAACATGTTGGTAAAATGAAAACTACTGGGCCAAACTATGTCAAATTTTTAGGGGACCACATGGCAGCTATTCCGCGTCGAACAAAAAAGAATCACGTAAATCGAATCATAAATCTCAGAGTAATCGGTGTATATATGGAACGAGAAGGAAATTTGTTTCATAAAAAATGTTCATAAAATGAAAACTACTGGGCCAAACTATGTAAAATTTTTAGGGGACCAATCGGAAGCTATTCCGCGTCGCACAAAAAAGGAAACACGTAAATCGGATCATAAATCAAGGAGTAATCGGCGAACATACATAAAAAAAAGCAAAAAAAAAAAAGATCCCGACGAATTGAGAACCTCCTCCTTTTTTCAAAGTCGGTTAAAAAACAGCTTATTCCGACAGAGTTTCCACTAAAACGATAGCTGCGGTACCTACTTTGACTTGCGGGCATCTCCTAGTTGTATTGTATGTGTATTGTGTTGTACCTACATTGAATATTTTTCTCTCCACAGACACTCAGCACTCAGCTACATATAATATGTATAGTAAATACCCTTTTAGATTTTTTCGCGATCATATCATAGTGTAGAATACACCTCCCTAATAGATGTGACCACCTCTGTGGTTGACCGGGCTAAACCTTTGCCGGCCTACCTCACTGCAACGCAGAGGCTCTAGGTTCGATTTCTGACATGGTAAATTTCGGAAACAAATTTTCTCCGTTATTTACTAGAGCACTATTTACTAGCGTAATCCGTTGCATATCACCCATAACACAAGCTTTACTTGCTTAATTTGGGAATATACAAATTTATGTGTTTGTCTGCCGATTAAAAATCAAATCTGCATAGATCCAATAGTTTAAGACAAAAAGGGGTGTGACGGATCTATAGATTTAGATTCCGTTTTTGCAAAAATGGTTGCGCCACCCTAAAGAAGGTAACTGAATACATAGTAATAATAACAGATAAACTATAAAACAGACTTCTTGCTTATATAATACCATATTATGATAAACCTTAAACTCTTTAACCTTAACATTGGTGTAAATGTCTTATCTTTTGATAAACAAAATTATAATTAGCACCAGAACCATTAGGTGATCATTTACATGCACAATATATCATTTTTGAAGCTAAAACTCAGTGGCGGATTTGCCCTAAGGCCTAGGAGGCCCGAGCCTAGAGCGGCCAATCTTGACAAAAAATTCACTGATGATAACAAGAAGTAACTCAAAGTACGTAAATATTCTAAAGGCTCGCGCCCATTATGGTGGCCGCACTGCACCGCATCGTATAACAATAATCTTCCTAAATCACTTTTGTACATTTTATAAATAAAATATAGATATTGTAATGTAAAGTAATATTTCGTTCATATAAAATGTACGTATAAGTTATTTCGTACATATAAGTGATTTAGGAAGAATATTGTTATACGCGCGATCCTTAAAAACAATCGCTCGTGCGTTCGTAGGTTAAACAAACGTACTGTTACACAATATTAGGTGTTGACATTAAAACTGCAGTAATTATACTTAAAGCTTATAAATTACTGAATCGATTTCGATAAAAGTTGGCAAAAAAGTAAATTCATTATGTATTCAATATGATGGGTGCTGAGAAAGGGGCGGCTGGTACTTACTACATGGCCTGGGAACTAGGGCGGCCAAGACTGCAAATCCGCCACTGCTAAAACTAAATGAAGATCTTTAGGTTATTCTGTAGACGAAGTAAATACACTAAACAAAATTTGTCCGCAGGCGCCTTCGCAGTACAATTATTCCATTCTGAAAACTATACTACACATTGCGTCTGATAGCTTTCTCACTTTGGATTCCTTTCCTGATCTAATTACTTAATATCTCCATAGGTGTTATAACAGTTAAATTATACGTAATAAAACCTTAGAAATATTTAAAGGAAATAACGTAATAATCATTAATTAACATTCAAGTGTTAAATACAAAATACACGTTACCAAAATTGCTACAATCATCATAATAAGATTGCCAACTGCGGAAAAGATTAGAGGTCATCTATATATTTCTTTATCTTTAAAACATAACATTATATTCCACAAATACGTATAGATACAATATCAATATATAATCGCGGAAATGTAAGACAGAATAAATTTACCATATATGTGGCTAGTATGTTGTTTAGACCAGAGTGTACACGTAACTAATTGACTCATCCGTCGCCAGACTATAACACTTCATTGTGTTAATCAGCTTATGAGTATACCTCTCGAATTAATTCTGGGAACATAATTATCTTACATATCTACTGAGAAATGGACCACTAGTATATATTACAGGAAGGACAAGCCAGAGTAGATATATTTTAAAGACCGTATCTTATATCCCTATTAATATTATAAATGCAAAAGTAACTTTGTCTGTCTGTCTGTTCCGTTTTCACGGAAAAACTACGGGCCCGATTTGGCTATGATATATATTTTTTCGATGCCGACGATGAAGATAGAATACTTTTTATCCCGAAAAATTAAGATAAAAAAATAGGTACATATGTAATTGTGGGATAATGGGATAGAGATTTATGTAAAGGTTATCCCGCAAACTAGGATAGGTTTTGTGATTTCGTCGTTTTTGTCCATTTCGTTCACTTCGATCCTTTCAACAATTCGTCCATTTTTGAAAATTTTTATAATTTATTGAGTTCACAGATAGACGGGGGATGGGATAGTTTGCGATATAAAATGAACTGAATCTTCAAGGGGCAAATAGCACTAACATAAAAATAATACAATGTAATCTGTATTAACGCCTGCTCTTTACATAAAAGGGATTGATTGACCCGCCACGCAGCCGCGGGGTGAACTCTAGTGTTGTGTATCAAAGAAGAAATAATTAATCTTTTGTTTTATATTTCTTATGGCCGGTTCCTATATCTCACTATTCATACACTTGCCCTACCTTCGGTTGAGTTTTGGCATTACAAGTATGGAACTTGTGTCAAATAACCAATGTAAGGTGGTAACCGATGGTAACTGTGCCTAAGATAAAGGAACCGGGCCTTAAAGAGATGGCGAATCGAACGATAATCTGAAACGTTTGGATACATTCATTATAGAGTATATAATATAGGATGGAATCTTTCAGTCGGGCAGTAAGGGGAAGAACAATCGATGCAGCTACAAGAAAACGATTTTAGGAGACTAACCATAATTTTTCGTGAAAATTTGATCCTATTCCAGGCAAGAAAATTTGCATTTTACACATATTTTATGATAACAATCAATCCTGTTTCTTATAGTTATCAAAAACTTCTATGGAGCTAATTCAGATTGGAGTACTAAAAGAGTGAGAAATCGCAAAAAAACATTTCCCATACATCATTTAAGAAGTTCAACTTAACTTTTTATTATCTATATTTTTTTGTGGTAGTATTAGGGTTTTGTTGATTGAATAAAAAGGTAAGATGGAAACAAAAACAAAATCATTTATATAGTCTACAGTTATTTTTTTTTAAATAGCTTCGATGTACTGACACGGCACGTTTAGAATTTTATAATATTATAGATTACAAATATCAAGGTCACCATAGACAATTTTCAGAAACAGCACCGCTCCGTGTAAAATAATATTTTCAATAGATGTTATATCCACCTGTGGCCCTGAGAACACCGCTACGTATGTATGTTGATCTCGTTTGTCGCTCAATGTTATGGCAATATTTAACCCCCAGTGCCATTGTTCTCGATTGTTGCGCAAAACTGTTTAATAAATACCTGTACACCCCACTCAATTGTTTTCATACGCTCTGTAAACAATTCTCTGTGAGTTGTTTAATACTCACGGCAATTTCAATGCAAATTGTAAATGCATATTGAGTACCTAAAAAGTGATATTGGGTCAATAGCTAAAAGTAACGCGTGGTTATTCAATGGCATGGGTTATGCAAATTTATTTGATCTTATATATATTGTATTACATTACCAGATGCTAATGTTTGAGAAGAAAACATATTTGTGTAACCCACCCATTCGCTCTAGATATGTCTAAGCGTGGCCAATTACCGTAATGGTCTCTTTACTTTTCATAAATATCTCAGGAATGAGATAAACACTGATATTGTAATGTGCATATCGATTTTTTTAAACATCCAGTCAACAATACAAACTCCGTAATTTTAATAAAAAGAGTCATTGTGGTTAATTTATAAAGCGTTATGAAATATTATAATAATGTTTTAGTAGGTATGTTATACAAATAAATGTTGTTTGACATTGCTAAAAACTAACAGAAGGTTAACATTGATAAGTCATATCAATAAAAGAACTTTATCAATTTAACCACACAAAACTCAAAGCGATAGCGACTTTACTCTGCAAAACTGTTTAAAATAACTGACCATCAAAAATATGTGCTAAAGCTTTAGCAATTTAATAACTATTGCCCTTTTTTATTCTGCTTGATTATCAAGGTACATTTTTATGACATTCCTACTTACAAATTCATAAACATAATTTATTAACATTGTAAATAAGAATGTTTTAATAAACGTTGATAAACATGACGTCGTAACCTCAGGACACGCCATTAGACGGGGCGACCTTAATCTTGAACGATATGTCATCATGAGTAGTGGAGCTGCGTGGCAGCGCCCCCGCCTTATCAGCCACTTGTTGCCTTTCGCCGTGTTTACCATACGCTCTCGCCACACGCCCGAGCTGCGTAGGGCAATCTCACATGTTTTCCTTATATCGCTCTCGCATAATTTTATCATTATATCGAGGGCTTCATAACATATAGGCGTATACGCAAAAATGCAATTTTGTTGTTATTTACTAAAAACTATGCATGTTACAAGTGTTTAGTATGCAAGTTGTACCTAAAAAGAAGGGATTTCGAATTGGAGTCTTATACAATCAACTAGTTTTGTTTAATTCATAATTTTGTCCCTTTTGTAAATCTGTACTTTTGTATGTACGCCCATTTGTCATGAAGCCCTCGATATGTATAGTTAATATTATAATAATATGTATATATAAAAAATATCCAAATTTAAATTAACATTTAATTTTAAAAAATCCACTGCAAACATTACTAGAGATTGTAAAAGTAGAGAAAAGTAAATAATTGACACTTAATATTATAAAGAGATAAAGTTTGTGAGTTTGTTTTTAGGAAGCAATCTCTTGAACTACTGAAACGATTTTGAAAATTCTTTCACCAGTAGAAAGCTTTAGAAAGTTACACTATTTCTGAGTGGCATATGTTGTATTTGATTGTGATTAATTATATTTTTTAATGATGCCCAGCGAAGTGGGAAGCTTCAGCTAGTACTACTATTATACTTTTAGTACAGTCCTTCTAGATTTAAGGTTTAATTGAATTAATTAAATAAACCTATAATAATATAGGTAGAATAATTCTACATAACCAAAAGGTAGCAAAGATTTTCAAGATATTTGAAACTCACGCCATAAACTCCATAATGATAAAAGAAATGAAAATCGCAACATAAAATATGCAAAACTTGTTAATTAATCTACACGTGTATAAAACTAAGAGTACTGCGTCTTAATTAACATTATAATGGCAAAATAAAACTGTCTTCTCTTATCAACCTATTCTTAAATAATGTAGTGCTGATATCGTTTTGTTAGAAATCGATATTTGTATAACAAACTATATATGAATAAGGTTATCTTTAAACATCATTATTAGTAAAATGATATCCATGACACAAAAAATACAACAGTTACCCGGAATTATACGACAAAGATCCCCTTTATTTATATGACATAAATAAAAATGCATTCCTGGAAAGGTCACTTTGACTTCATTGTTAAAACCTATACAACATAGTACATTTTCCCAAAAATCGTAGTTTATCTCTTCATATCATGGTAATACATAGAGTGTATTTAATATATGGAGAGTAATACATTCCTCGAAATGTTAACATTGCACCTTTTTAATAACCGTCCAAAACTGTTACAGTGACGTGTTGGCGCCATTTGCCAAAATATTTGAGATTGAATATAAAAACCCCTTTGCGCGTATTTCAAGAGGCAAGCAAACAAGGAAACTTAACAAAAAGTACTGATCTTTATTTGTAGCTGATATGTACTGCTTACACAGTGATAACACCGCCATAAAAGATATTTTCAATAAGTCGTGACATACATACATTGTTAGGACATTATTATGTCGTCGTCAGTCTATAATCGTATAATTAATTATATATCTCTTGTAAATTGTATAAATTAAAAATAAATAAAGGCATTTATTCTACTAAATTACTCTCCTTTATTCATTGATTATCTACTTATTTCGTAATTAAAAACATCATCATACAATTTACAAGACAATGGATTATTCTTAATTCAGTCCGTAATCTAAGGAAGTCGCCCCTGCAGTGTATGTCCTCCAATTTTCTCCATTCATGCCCATTTGTGGCTAGTCTCGTTCAGTGTGGACCGCATTCTTTCTTGAAAATGTCTTCCTATATTTTATTTCATCTGCTCTTTTTTCTCTTATGCCGGGTATGCAGACAGGGCCAACAAAGGCCCACCAATGGGTTGCATTGGCCTTCATTAGCTCTAAGTAGACGTTTCGTCGAACGCTTGGAATCCTTTGATGTTACCACCATATAGTGGATTAGAAATGAACGCTAATGAACGATCTTTGGCCTTCAATGAGGCTGTGTATGCGCGAGTTGCTTTTTATCCGTAGTTAATTTATGAAGGATCTTCACGCGTATGGCAACGTCCGTCCAAGTGGCCACGTGGCCAAATCCTTGCGGATCGACAATTTTAAACCATTCACATTGATTGAACTTATGATGTTGGCCCTGAGCAAAGATCATGTGTAAACAGAGTACAATCTACATGGTTCAAGAAAAATCGCCGCGTAGAACCACCAACGACTTCCTTGTTTGTCTTTGTGTTCTTATTATTGCAAAAATAACATATAATAAAAATACAAGTCGAAACCAAGGTCACCCCGACCTTGTTTACTAGGAACCGATGTGTCAGTTACGTATTTAAATTCATTTACATTTTAACATTAAGCGCCAAAAATTAAATTAAATGTTTGAGTACATACATACCTACCTAGAATAAAAACACAAAGTCATTGATATAATAATATAATCATGACTACATTGAAATATTTTTTCGATGGGTTATATATATATTTTACTTACGAAACGCTGACAATTTTACGAAACCATAAATATCTAAACCTCCCATTGTATAAAAGGGAGACTGACTTCGTTTCGATATTTGTTTCTCTCTTCATGGCCTCAGAAATTTATCGATTTACAAAAACAACCGGTTCTTGGTGCAAGAAATAACTGTTATACTTTTGATTTTTTTTTAAATCTAGCAAAAAAGAAACCGTCTTCAACAGTAACACATGAGTTAAAAAAACCGTTCGCAGTATAACATAATAAAAGTTACTATATTTTGCTTTTAGTTACCATTGAAATTCGTTTGTTTTGCTAGAAAATTGTTATGGTAATTATTCACTTTTATGTTACGTATATTTTGTGTTATGCAATAATAATGAAGTTTACATTAAACTATCCCGAAGCTGTAGTGTATCCAAAGCAATTTTTTTTAAATCATAATCAGTTCAGAAACAAAAAGTTATGACTGAATATACAAAATAAAATATTCACACGAAGAATTGGGAACCGCCTTCTTTTTCGAAGTCTGTTAAAAATGAGGTAGTTTTCACGATATACGGATTCAAAGTTCTTCTATATACTTTTACTATCAATGATATTTATACACACAATATTATAACGTAGACAAACTAAACTTTTATTTTTCGAGATGTAATCCGTCATGAAAATTTTACCACAAGAATAAGACAATAGGGTAGGATTGGACTCTTGACAACAGATTTGCACCTACCAACTAAACTATCATAGAGGTCTATTTCATTGGTGTATGTCAAGGCTTCGGAAACTAAAGAGACCTCCGACTCCGCTGAGGGCAATGGCTCATAGACAAGTAAAAAATTATAGCCTTTTAGCTAGATACCCAACGTCTTCAGAGCTTCAGCTACTTTTCTCCGCGCATTTCGGTCAAATTTTAAGATTATATCAAAATAATAACAGACTATCTCTTAACCTATTTCTACAATCTCTGCCCACAATAAATCTATAACTACCCATAAAAAAACAACTTTTGTTACCTTATATCACTTACAAAGGTTACGATGTATTTTAATTTTGCTTTGCAGACTACGGGTAATAATAATAGCCCGGCCTTTGGAGGACTTGCATGGGAACATGGGAAGGCCAACACGTAGAGGCCCCTTGACAAATTTAATCTAAATGTTGCGTGACACTTAATTTTACTGATTATTATTGTCTCAATCCTTTGGGTTGGTAATGAATTCAGAAGAGTAAATATGCCGTTAAATATTATTTTCGTTCCTTGTAATACAATATATCATTAAATTCGTTAGATATATTGAGGGTCAACGTATACATACTATGAGTAATAACTGTGATTATGAAAGACATTCGTATCATGGTCAACAAAAAAACAAATATCAATAGGCATTGAAACGCAAATGTGTGTCAAGTGTGTGCGGCCGCGCGTAGGGCCGCGCACTGCATCTGCCACTGCCGGCGGAACGAGGGCGTCATTGTTCAGCACGATTCAACGAGGCACAGTTCGACGAAACTTAATTGGCCCGACCTAGCTCATAAAAGCGGTGTAAAAAGTGTGAAGGTCTGGCGGAGGTAAGGACTCGACAGAAAGAGGTCAAGTGTAATGCCTCGCGTTCCACTGACCTCATTTGAAAACCAACCGTCGCAGCAGTAAGCCGCGCTCGCTCGCCTTTCATACAAATATGCCCTAGATCGCCACTGTTCTATTCAACACAATCACTTGCCTACTCTATGTTGAAATTGAAAATTAAGAACTCTCCGCCGTCGTCGCCAGTTAATTCATAAATTTCCTGAATATGTTCAGTCATGATCATGACACACTTTTTCAACATCTGCTTAAACAGGAACAGTTAATAAAACCGCATAATAAAATAGCCATTTAGTCCAGATAGTCTGTAAGTAAAGTTTTGTTTTGTAACCTTCAGACTAATAGAAACAAAAATAGATATGTGCTAAGTATTTATATTTTAGAATATGTTTCGTTATTTGGCTACAGAACCAAAAACATTTGATCGAAAATACTTCATATCTCAATAAGTATATTATATTTAACAGATAATATTCAAAACAATTATTATTGAAAGTACTATAAAAGTTCTATATCCTTGTTTTTTCTCAGAATTTTCCACCTCATAGCTTAGAAGTTAACAAGGTGTTGAAATTATTTTTTACGATATAAAGAGCTAAAACTCACTACTATCGATATCATCAAAAAGTCATCTTATCTGACTAACGATATCTCACCCTTTTCAGCCCTACGGCGACTGTCCCTGATCTTCATTTACAACTACTTCTGGTCAAATTTCATTCATGTAATCCCAGTGGTCTCTTAGAAAAATGTCTGTGACATAGAAAGACAAAATGACAGTGACAACCATGACGATTTCAAACGGGTTCCGTTATAATTAAATCATAAATATTCTAAAATCTTAATACGTATGTTTTCGTGAGGCTGAAATAAAACAGAGATAGTTTCATTGTTATTAAATACGATACAGTTTAGCATTACAATGAAGAATCCGGAAATCGGTCGTGTGCTCGTGGGAGAGGCGACCTCCTCTTGTCGAATGGAACCTTCAGTGGCTATTATTAACGTTGCGGCCGCGAAATCGGAGCACTGACACACATCGCCCGAATAATACCATATACTCCATAATTCATGGAGACCTTGGCCCCAATGCTGCATGCGTGGCTCACCACCGCCGACAAGATTAAACCAACAAAAGCAAATGCGGCGACGCGCGCCGCATCAATATTAACTATTCCCTAATTTAAAAACACACGCTTGTTACGATATTTCATGCGTTATATTTACATTTTCGTACAATAAAAAACAAATAGGGACATTAGTACAAATACATAAAAACCTACTATATTTAGGAAATTATTAGTTTTTATTTTAGGTTCTATAACTAATAAATAATCTTTTTATTAATATAAAAAGTTACTATCTCTCAGTATTGATTATTAAAAAAAAGGGTATTGTTAACTTTATTACTTTACACAGGCGTTATATGCGAATACAAAAAACTAAATCTAAAACAAAAAAAATATCTAGAAGTTATTACATATCCTTGATATTTCCCCATTAAGCTTATTGTTACAGAATACCCTCACTTGTGGCCTATACTTTTCCCGGCACTAATTGTGATTTGTGAAATAATTCGTTAGACATAACCCCTGTGACGTAGTGGTTTACAACCCTAGTCACTTATACTTCACATCCAAATTCCCGCCATTTAAAACTACGTTTCATATTCCCATTCGTTCTCCGAACGTACACAACGTCCCACCGATAAGTCAATTACTTTTCTAAACCACCTCGTTTCCTTTAGAAATAAAACATTCCTAATACCTTAAATATTTTAATTTATCCCATTTTAAATGCTAGATATTCACTACTGAATATCATCCGTTCGATTGCATTCTACCTTAACAAGGCTGTATTAATCGGTTCCTTGGCCTTCCTATCTGACAGCTTGATTCCGTCAATGCCGTGACATGGCGATATCTTTGCGCTCTGATTTGACCCCGGATCCGTGAAGTGTGTTCAAACGCGATTGGCGAACGTTTGTTTTACGCCCCACGTTGGGCGCCATTGTTACCTTTTTAATCCTGGAGGTATATAAAAGAATGAAACGGATTATGGGTAACAAATATTTATTTAAATAAGAAAGACAATAACAATTAACAATGGTATTTGAGAAAAAAACTTAAAGTCTAATTGTTCACATTCTAATTTTGTAAGTTTCGAAGATTACCAGGCTCATAAAAGGCTGCCAGAGGGCAGAGCCGAGACTGACGAGTGGGGGATAAGATGTGGGGTGTCAAGCAGAACAGGCTAGAATACTTCTTTAAGAGATAGCTTCCTACGGGAGGCAATTGAGTGGTTTTGAGTTAATTTAATTATGGTGGTGTTTAACTAGATGTGTAGAGTATTATATTTAATAAACGTAGCACGCTTATTGACGCGGTGGGCGGTGGCGGGGATTGCGGGGAGCGAGTCGCGAGCCGTCCACTCCGGGGCAGTCGTTGTGCAACCACCGAGTGAATTAACGTGTTACAAGCCACGTAATTGGTGTTTCATTTACACATACACAAACCGAACCTTTACAAGATGTTTCAGAGAAAGTTTATTTAGGGTTTAACAAGTCGTGGAGAAAATAAGTAAGCTTAGCTGAGTTCCAAGCGCAGCAGGCGGGAATTACGGGAAGGCTGGGCGCAATATGCCCCAAGCCAACTAGGTTGTGTCGAGCGGCCTAAACGGCGGGCCGCAGATAGACAGCTGCAAGTGCTTGCTTGTGCAAGCTTGCAAGTGGTGAACGTCAGACCTGGACTGCGTTGACACGATGGTGTTAATAGCGCGTAAAGGCTGCGGTGGTTAATCGAGGGCACAGAAGGTAGATGTTTGGCCTTATGGCAATTGCATTTAAATTATAATAAGAGGATACGATATACGTTTTTAATCTTGGTGGTTAAAATAACCAACGTCGACAGCAAGAACATAAAGATGATCAGACCGCGTGGCATACACGACGGGTCTGGCAGGAGAAAATACAGACGTGTCAGCCCATATCGGGTCGGACACGTGAACAATAGTTTATTTTAAAAGAAAGAAAAACACTTACTGGTTTAGTAAATAGGATGCTGAAGGCAAAGGCAGCTAAAGGCGGATCGAGATCAATCACGGAAGTCCTCGGGTGGTCGAGCCGCGTGGCCAAAACCGGCTAATACTGTCCCGATCATGTTTCTGGAAGTGACGAGAGTCCCCAGAAAGGTGTTTGAGTCGTCGACGTGTATATCGGATGACGACGGGCAGCAAAAGAAGCCATCAAAATGGCTGCCGTTGCATTAAGATAAGCACTTCATCTTGTTCGACTACACCAATCGCGGGGCGTAAAACAAACGTTCGCCAATCGCGTTTGAACACACTTCACGGATCCGGGGTCAAATCAGAGCGCAAAGATATCGCCATGTCACGGCATTGACGGAATCAATCTATCAGATAGGAAGGCCAAGGAACCGATTAATACAGCCTTGTTAAGGTAGTATGCAATCGAACGGATTATATTCAGTAGTGAATATCTAGCATTTAAAATGGGATAAATTAAAATGTTTAAGGTATTAGGAATGATTTATTTCTAAAGGCAACGAGGTGGTTTAGAAAAGTAATTGACTTATCGGTGGGACGTTGTGTACGTTCGGAGAACGAATGGGAATATGAAACGTAGTTTTAAATGGCGGGAATTTGGATGTGAAGTATAAGTGACTAGGGTTGTAAACCACTACGTCACACCCCAAAGAATCAAACGTAAATACAAGTAAATAAATCCGTGAAATACCAATGTTATAGAGCTATGTAGCCAGTTTGGTAAAAACAGAAACATTATGAAATCGGAGTGTCCACCGTCTGTATATACTAACACATTCTTTAACGTTTTCGCCACGACCACAACGACCGGGGTTGCCTTGTGGAACGGCTAACTGAGCATTTTGGGCGTTGAGAGCTACTTATGGAACGTCCTCAGCGTGACCAGATTTAGTAGATTTCTACTTTTTTGGTAGATTTTGAGGTACTGGCAACAGAATTTAGTATGTAAAAATTATTTGGTAGATTTTAGTAGAATTCACGCTTTTCAGTTATTCTAGTACTTTTTTGGCATATCTAGGGATGCAACATCGCTCATAAAAAACATCGATGTTAGGATATCTATGTTTTCAAAAGTGAAACATCGATGTTAAAAATATCGATGTTTATGAACGATGTTTTTTTATCACCATTTACATAAACTTTTGACGCTTGTTCCTGCGATGCAAATGAAACATTGTTTTTTTTTAACATCAATATATGGCCCAAACCACTTTAGCAAACTTTGGATTTCACTAAACGAAAGTTATAAGGTATAATGTAATGCGATCTGCGAGAACGCTGCCGACAAACTGCGCTGCAGTTTGGCAAAGTAACTGTATGTATAATCTTGTAACTTTATTTTTAATGAAAATAAATTAAAAAAAAAACAAAACCTTTCTTAATTCTTGCTTTCACTATCATCACCTGTTACACCACTACCACACACACACTTCTCAGGTATGCAAGTTACTCTCATTAATATGTGGGATGTAATGTAATTTTTAATTATATTTTTATCTAAATAATTAAAGAAACCAAAGTTTTTTTTAAATTAAATTGTAAAATTTAATTTAAAAAACCATCGGTTTCTTTAATTGATGGTGGTTTCTTTGTTATTTTTATTATTTTATCGTTTAATCAAGAAAATATTCATGTTTTACGTTGTAACACGACAGCAAAAAAATATAGAATAGAATAGAAAACACTTTATTGTTCACCAAATAAACGATTACAGAAAAAAATAAATTACAACAATGTAACGGCAAAACAATAGGCGGCCTTATTGCTCAAAGCGATCTCTTCCAGGCAACCTGACTGAGAGGATACATTTAAAAACTTATGTATATAGTAGATTTTTAGTATTTTCTTGTTCTCTTTTGGTAGAATTCAGTAGTTTTTAACCTCCACAAGCAGTAGATTCGTCAAATAAAATCTGGTCACACTGAACGTCCTGTATATGGCTTAGTTCCTTTGTTATTGTACATTTTACCCACGCTTTACATTTTCATGCAACTTACCTGATTGAAAAGAAGCTGATTGGATTATCGATTTATAACTGATTTAAGTTTAAAATACAATATCTTTTAAAAAATAACATGTTTATTCAGAGTTTTAATTGACATTTTCTATAAAAACAAGAACTATGTTTAATGAGTGGTTCTCATCATTCCTTAGTATTCTTCTTCCACGGTAGAATTTCCAAAATACTTTCAAAGAAAATTATTTTGAACAATACTCGTCAAATAGTTTTTTGAGGTATGGGCTATTTGCTATTCAATGCTTTTCTATGGTTTCGTAGCTGCATAAAAAACAGGAGACGATTGTCACCTTTGCAGAACACTTCGTTGTGCGAAATTGATTATCTACAATTTCTTGTTTAATTTTATATTTCGAAGTAAAATATAGTTAGACTATGCGTTTTAACGTATCTATGTAGTTAGTCGTTTTAATTTTTGTAAATGAAATAAGAATAAAAAAGAATAATTTTAAATTGGTAGTATGTACTATTCGTAAAGAGGATAAACTTATTATTTTTATCACGTGAAATACCTAACAATGATTTCACGGGATAGACTCGAAATATATGCATGAAGCGTTGTATTATAAATATAAATTTAGTTGTAATACAGGCAATAGTGCAGATCTAATATTTTAATAGCTACTTTCCAGATTTTATATTTGTCATGCAAAACAAGATTAAAAATAAAGGTAAAATCTACTTGAAATGCTTTATCAAGGTGACTGTCAGCTAACGTATTCATAGCTCTTAAGCGACCTTTGCGTATGGACATTCATTCATTGTTTTTTTTTCTTTCATTAAAATCCTTGTAAATAATGAAAGGTGTCCTTATGAGAGAACATTTGTATAAATAAAATTGAATTGAAAACGAGCTTATAAATCATCGATGAGATGTTTAGGAAGCAAAGATAAATATTTAACCATATCACAAGTACATATTATATATTTTGTCTCAATCTGTGACAATTACCTGTCTTAGTTACTTCTTACCTACCTACCTTACCTATCTTATTGTTTCTACCATGACAATATTGTAATTGTGTATTTTTGAAACTATATTTCGTGAGCAATAAAGTGTTATCTATCTATCTTAGTATGTCTCAGAAGCAGAACCGTTATGAATGCATATTGTGGCGAATGATGGTGGAACCATCTAGTTAGTTTTAGAACTTTTGGAAAAAACTAGAACAATCTAGAAGGAAAAGACAAGGACGGATATATTTAGAAAAGCATAGACGATGAACGAAAAACAGAGATAGATAGATGTTGGAAAGGGATAGACGATGAACGAAAGAAAGAGATAGATAGATGGTAGAAAGGGATAGATGTATAAACGAAAGTTCCAGAACAGAAGGTTTGGGGAGGAAGAGACAGAGATAGATAGATGGGTTCTAGAAAATTCTTCCGGGTATATAAACAGCGTAAGGCGCGCCTACCGGGCAGTTTAGAGTTGAGTTCAGTCCTAGACGGTTCACCGTCGCTTTAGCGACAAGTGCGATACTAAAGAGTGGGAAGAGAAGGTTAATAGAAGACAGAGACGAATTAAGTGGTGAATTTAGTGACCAGTTTGATGGACAGATACGTGAAGGCGGTGTGTAGCGTAGTTTGAGAGAGGAACCAGAAGCGAGCTACACGCGATAATATCGGCGGCGGTATTGAGGGTGTGACCACTTGTCGTCGGGACTGTGCATCGTTGGTTGCGTATAGGGGCAAACCTGCAGAGAGGTACTGCGTGCGGCTGTGTAAGTCAATAAAAGCTCTTAGTCAAAAACTGGCGTTTTCTTCCAATCCATAAGAGCGTACCCCCACTTGCACGTAACAATATGTTTGATGTTTGCTTATTGTAAAATTCGAATGATGTCACATTATATATTATATTATCTATTTTGTAATAAATCTGTAAATGGTTCCAATTTATACATTGTGTTTAAAAATGTGAAAAATATCAGGGGGCTTATTCTTATGGATTTTGTATAGTCACTGTTAGTAAATAAATATGTTTATAATATTATTACGAGTTGCGGGAGTCGAATTAAAATCTCGTTGGAATTATTATAGAGTTTATTAGAATAATACAAACACGTATAACACTCGTACAAATATAGCCGAACAGAACAAGTCCAAACGTAGTGCAGAAGATCGTAATTCAATAAAACGCTCAAAGTCCGTCACCATTAGATTCCCAATTGTAGTACACACGTCTCGCTTCGATCGTGGTTCTCGCTCGATTGCCCCTCTCCCTTAGTCAGGCCATCGTTTTTATACTGCACAAACGAAATGTGCCCGCCCGGCAACGTGGACCGAACTTCCTAAAATCAGCTTGTACTTTAAAATCCGTAACACCTGGCCAATAACCACAGCCGCAATCGGCTGTAAACGATTACAATAGAACACTAGGCCGCTCTACAGAAACGTATGCCAATAAATAAGTAAACAAAAGAAGACGATCATAAAAGAATTACAATAGTTTCAATGTTATTAATTCAAATGCCGACGGGTAATAAATGTGCTTCTACAAATCTGTACAGGGAACCTGTCTTTGTCGGCGTTTACGTTGTAACAATATAATGAGGCCGTAATCTACCTTTTTAAAGTGATATACGATCCATACGGATACGCTACAAAATAATATATTCAGGGCAAGCATTGATATATAACTTAAACTAATTCGGAATATGTCTAAAGATGGATCAGCGAGAATAGTTTGCATTATTTGTATAACAGCATATCCAACGTCCAAAAAAGTTTATGTCCACTACTACCCTTCATCCGTATTTCTTACACACTCGTTCACTTAGTGCCGTATATATCATCGCAAGCGTTATGGTTAGGTGAGTCAGTTTTCTACATTATAATAATACGTGGCGGATACACATTGACCAGGACGAAGTCTTAAGATTAACTAAATACAAGATCTTATTTAGACGTGCATTTATAAACCAGGGCACTTGCATAGGTTCTCTTTGTACAATTGAATAACTTTCTCTTTAGGTCGTTGAGGGACGTAAGTATTATTTTCATTTGGTGTAAGATACATCTAGGTACTTTTGAAGAATATCTTAAAATGGTCCAGTCCATACTTAATTGTTATCAATTACCTTATTACCTTATGGTAACCCTAAGTAATTCTTAATTGTATTTAGCATCATCAATATGTAGAGTACTTTCCCTCCAAACATAGTTGTTAGGGACTGTGTATCAGTTTAGATAGAATATTGAAATGATACGCTGGATAACAATGCGTTTTATCCGTGCAGGAACGGAGAAAGAATACAATTTCCTGCGGCCGGGCGGTCTGTCGTAAGAGTTGACAATACAGGTGGTAGGGCATTTGCTCGACTGGATGGCTACCACCCCTGGTCTAAAGTATGTCGCCATAACAACCTTGAGTTGTGTTCCGGCATTAGTGACCAGGTTCCAGTCTCCCTTAACAGAGCAGCAGCGCATTTGTAGCACCTTTAGTGTTGCAAATGTCCATAGGCGATGGTAACCCCTTTCCATCAAGTGGGCCGTCCGCCAGTCTGCTGAACTCCTGGAATAATAATAAAAAATGGTGAAAATACACATATTTGGTAACTAAACATATCTTGGATCAACAAAAACGTCATTCTCTTATATATAATATAAATTAAGAATACAAATACGAAAGAGTTCATTCATACCAATAGCCTTTTTTCTACTTTGTATATGACTGGGATAATTTTGGTCTATCCTAAAAACATGTATTGTTCCGCTGATTTAAGCTTTAGAAATCGTATCAGATAAAACTTTAATACATCAATTCAAGAGATACCACAAGTCACATATACTAAAAATAGCCTTATCTAATTTGCAATAAATGACAAAACATTAACGCCTAATTATGTATGACTTTATTGTAACCTTTGTAAACCAATACGATAGTAAATACCTTTCTATTGACCGTGATTAGCGATTTATAATAAAAACAAAATCAGGGCACAATAATGGTTCACTTTATTAGTGTGACTCATTTATCTTAATTACAATTTATCTCTGCATGCACGAAATGATATACATGAGTACAATAACAACTAGTAAAATTAAATAAAAATTTTAAATAACCCAAAAATTACCTCTAAAAAGAAAAAGATATTATTATAAGTTTATTTAAAGTACGTAGTACCTAAAATTTTGATATAAACTTGCATCGCATTGGGGAACCAATTTAAGTACTATTACTAAAATTACTAAGCTTCTTTGTATTTTCATTGTGTTTCTATTTTATTTACTTAGTGGGTCAAAAATTACAAGGGTTGACTATGCGTCTTTATAGATAAGTTTATTTTATTTTTTATTTAAAGAATAGCCGGGGTTTGCCTAGTTGGGAATCAACAACAGAAAATATCTCCTTTAAAACCCGAACTTGAGACTTTTTATTTATCTTGTAATGTTATTTGCCTGTTTCAACAAAATATGTCTAATAAATTAAAAGGCCGTGTTGGCCTTTTAACTTTATTACACATTTAATTTTTGAGGTTTGTTGCATTTTTAATTTGATTTTTATTTCTAATTTATTTTAATTAAAAGGTCTCCACCATGGGGCTTCTATCGTCACCTACTCATTGGGATCAGTTTTATGAGCCAATACTCGATATACCTGAGTTAAATTACTGACTGAGTATCCCGCAGACTATTTGACGCTGCAGCACAAGTGTTGCAGTTATTTAGTAACATGGAGTTCTTGTCATGTTTCTTTTTATTTTAATAAAGTGAATAATGAATTTTGTTATGTACCCTCTTATTTCTAAACGATACAATCGGCCATTTCCTTAATTGAATAATAATGTTAATATTTATTTATTCGGTGATTAGCTCCTGTTTTGTATAGAGTAAGTAGTTCTCTATCATTTAACATAATTTTATTTAATAATATGTATCTCAAATAGGTGGTGATTGTGCACAAATTATTATTCAAAATCACTCAATTGTATATAGCCGGTATTCACTACATTTTATTTTCATGACATGACGCGATAGATTTATACTGTGTTCGGTTTATTTTATTACATGTAAAACTTGAAGAATAACATTTTATAATAATATAATATCTTATATAGAATTTCTAAACAATAATGTATTCAATTCTTTTCATTCAAACTCTTCAATTAAAATAGTTTCAAAGAAAAACTTTAATCCGCTATCGGTTGTGCCAATTTGTTAAGTTTCTTATACTGTAAAATTGTTGGAGAGATGGCGAGGTGTTCTAAAAATGCTTGTCGAGTGTGAAAAGTGAGTGTATAAAATATGTTAAGGTTCTCTGATTATAAATATAATGACCAGCTGCTGTTCTTTTATTACCATGAACCCTTCTGAGTTGTTGCAAGTATTACACAAGCTCAAGGCTATCATGTCTTTGAAATATCGCCGTATCAATTGGACCTGTGAAAGGTGGTAAGGCCCTTTTATCATGACAAACATGAACTGACGATCATCAAATTTGAAAGATCTTCATGATTTATAGTTACACTCTCGATTGCGTTCTTTCAAAGCTTTAAAACAATAAATACCATCAAAATTGGTCCATTCGTATGGGAGCTACGATGCGAACACAAAAACTTTGTACGCCACGGATCCTTTTTCTCGTCGGGGTTAAAAAGATGACTTGTTGACTTGACTCGACTATAGAAAACTGAATGAACATGTTGGAATGTCTAGTTAGACAGTAATATGTGGTAATTATCACCCGCAGAAAGCCTAACTTACCTTACCTTAAAGAACAAAGGAGACGGATACCCTTAATATATTCTTGGGCCCAGATTATAAAAAGATGAGAGTAATGTTAAGATTAATTTTATTTTTTTGATATTGTTTATAATTATAGCAGATTTAGTTATTTTTAATAAATTAAGAGTGTGGTGTAAGTGTATTCATATTACTAATTATTGAAATTCATACAAAAAAATCGTTTATGGCAATCGATAACTTATTTTATTTATAACGATATTTTTAAGATTGTTCGTTTTCCAGATAGAATTTAAGGCTGACGTATCTTTTGTTATAGAAAATCTTAACGCTCTTTAAATCATATATAAATTCATTATATTTATTTGGCCTAAAAGTCCCTGTCTTCATTTACTACAAATATCTAAGGCGAATAAATCTGCAAGTTGTGGTAAAATTGTGACTAAGACACCAGCCTCTCTTTCTAATGACGTGGATCCGAATCCTAGTCGGGGACATGCATCGCCTAAGTTATTTTTATTGTCTAGTATGCATATTACTGTTACAACTTGGCCCCGACAAAGACAAATTCCACGTACAGATCTGTAAAAGTATATTTTGTTACCTGTCGGCGTTTGAACTAATTGTATCCTTTTATGATCGTCTTCTTTTGTTCACTTATTTATTGGCATACGTTTCTAGTTATTGTGGAGAACAGCCTATTGACCTATTGTACTCGCTCAGGAGCATCATTAACCATGTGTTGCGGATTATAAGTACAAGCTAATTAATTCTAGGAAATTATGTCGACATTGCCGGGCGGGCACATTTGCATTTGTGAAGTATAAAACGACGGCCTAATTGAGAGAGGGTGTCAGTTGAGCTACAACTACGATACAGGCGTGACGTGTGTACATTCGGGAATCTAATAGTGACTTTGCGCGTTTTATTTTATTGAATTACGACCTTTTGCATTACGTTTAGATTTGTTGCGTCCGGTTATATTTGCACCTGTGTTATACCTGTATAGTTCTAATAACCTCTGTAATAATTATAACGGCATTTTAATTCGAGTCCCGCAAACAAGTAACATTACAATTAAGCCGGTATGAACGGTGACAAAAAATAGGGAACTTGCATATAAATATTACCGATAATGTGTGAAACCCACCTATCTATCTTGGACAATGGCACCCGCCATTGTCGTCCATTAGAGTGCAGCAGTAAGACGTTAATGGGTTAAGTAATATTAATAAAGCGAATAAGAGACTTCAAGCTACCGCAATTTACTCCAGTTATATATAACTTGTAATTTTATGGTTTGGTTTTTTCTTAAGAGCTGTGTTACAATATTTAATTAAGTCTGTATGAAAATTGGTATTATCATTAACAGTGTACATAACACTACCAGTGGGGTATTTTTGTAATGAGTAATATACAAAAAACAATATGTGCCCTGTGACTGCCGCATGATTCATACTGCTATGTGTAATGGAGTTATTATATTTTGAACACATCTGCAACTCTGGGAACTACATCGGCCAAGGTGATGCAACAATCTGCATGTGAAATAGATTAAAGCGTTATGTACAATACCCGGAATACTTTAATCATTTTTGGTTATTTAGTTTCAGCAGTAATTACGAACACAAGATCTCGCAGTTGTTAACAAAAAATATCTACATGTACCTACAAAAACCAGACTTACATGAATAATTGTGACAGTGGCTTTTTTTGGATCGTGTTACTGTAGATTTTATCATTCAATTTAGGTTTTTTCTGTCCCTCGGGAACAGTGCATTTTTCCGAAAGAAAGCTACCTTAAACGAACATGTGGTCAAGGCAACCTAAGAAACATGTCGCCATAGTAACTTTACGTTTGTTAAGGCGCGTTCCTCTTGTGGCTCACAATGCCCAAAATGCTCCGTCATCCGTTCCACATAGCGACCACGGTCGTTATGATCGTGGCAAAAACGTCACTAATGACGTTATTATTTTCGATCATGCAGCGCTCAAAACGACCCCTGTCAAGAGGTGGCTCGAAGTGGGTGTTCACCACAAAGCATTAATTCCCTCAATCAATTGACAATGAAAAAGGCGCGATTTACAAATCAACCAATGACATTTGTGTATTTCGTCGTTAATGACATCAACGCTTTATAATCCGTTCCACTAGAGTTTATGATTGTAACGCCCGCAAGCAAGTGGAATGGGGAAAATCGCAGTCGTGAACGTGGCCGTTGTGACTCCCATGTGGCCTTAGTGAATTGCAACGGCGCCGTCAAAAAATATGACTACAGCGCCATCTATTTATTTTCTAGCCTTTGGGAACAGCACTTTTTCTGAATGAAAAAGATTCCTTGTTCTTTTCTGTACGTTGACAATGTTTATGCAAATTTCATGATGACTGGTTGAATGATTAATTGAGGCGTAAAAACCTAACAAACAAACAAAATTCACATTTGCATTTACAATATTGGTTAGGATGCTTCTTCACATATTTTTAGAAATATTCCATATCTATTAAATAAATCATGCGCTCACGTGGATTGAAATGAGGTTATGTCTATTTCAAGGTAACTAATAATAATATTTTAATTGCATTGTAGTACACGTCAATCAGTGCTTTAAAGAATAGGTAGTTTGGATTCGATTGAGTGCTTCGAAATTTGTCCTCGCCTTGGAAACATGATACTCCATTAAACCACATCTTTCCAGTTGTGTCTCTAGGTCGTAAACCAGTCAGTCGACCCAGATAAACTCCCTTCACACAGTGCTATATTTTCCCTTTCATCATGGCCTAGTAAATGAAATCTGCTTTCTCCTTTTAGCCCTTTTATTCAAATTTCACATCTCTTTTTCTACTATAGGATAACAAGTATTAATTATACGTTTAGGATCACGCAATCGCCTGTTCTCTCTGTCCGTATTACATCGTAATGCGTCTAGAGTAGTCTAGACATTTTGGTCCCAGACTTTCGAGGTCGTAATTATGATAATAGTTTATACATATTCGCTTCAAATATAATTGCGAATATTTCTAGGATCTCTATCACAGGGCTAGATATGCCTGTACATATCATAAAGTCATAAACCGTAACATATTTTTATATTTGATGAGATGATTATATTTTGTCTATCAGCTATAAACAAAATACCCTTGTTTACAATCTTGACGGTTGGCATAATTCATGGTATTATTGAAATGTCCGATAAAATACTGACTTGTCTTTCAAACTGAAGAGGTCGGATAATATTACTTCAAGGTCTATTGGCGGGCTGACCTCGGCGTATCGGTCGCGGAGGACAGACGGTCGCAAATATTTGCGCGCGAGTGAGGCACGGGTGAGGGACGGCGGGGGACGCCGGCGGGGCGGGGAGACGCGGGGCGGGTGACCTTGCCGCACGTCTGCCGCGCGACCTTGATCTTGAGACGACCGCAGCAGCGCCCGCGGCCCGCCCTCGACTCGTTGCGAAGTGCGAACTATAACGTCTCTTCAACGACACCTATTGCTCTGGTTGCTAACTAATGCGCAACGTAATAGGGTAGTTGACAATCAAATCAGTAGAGATACTATTTGTCATTATATATAACGCGGAAGCCGCCTAAATATACTTAGTACCAGTCTTACAAGTTTTAACGTCATATCTAAACTGTAACTAAAGTTATTTTTACGGTGATGTTTTAAATATATGATAATAATAAAATGTTTTAACGCTCGCTCTTTTATATGAATATTGTTTAAGAATTTATTGTAGAATGAGGTATCTGAATGAGGTATCTACCCATTGGCCTCTTCAACACTCTTAGTGTATGTAGTCAATGTAGTAGTTACAGGGTATATATAGCAGCATTTCTAAGTAAATACTGCCCCCGGACCGATTTCTATAGGGATCGTTATATTATCAAATAAAAATAATCAACCCAAATTTTCAGCTTTTTAAGTATTTTTTTGACCCTATTTTTCTTAGTTTTTTTTCAGTTGTAAAATTAAACATTAACTCATGGCGATTTTTTGGCCATCACTTGGGAGCAAAAGGCATGAAAAAATATTTTTGTTGTAATTCATAGATGAAAAGCCGATTTTTACAAAAAAATAAAACTAAAATATTTTTTATCTCGAGTTTTTGGAATTTATCTATCACCATTTTCAGAATATGTGTTTTATAATCCTTTCTACTCATGATTTTTTTCATTGTTTTTTAAGTGGTGGAACAGTGTCAAAAAAAACTGTTTTTGTTTTTTTTTCATGACGTTGTGTTCTATCAAACTGACATTCTTTTAATTTTTAACTCACAGCACATACCTCTTTGAAACGACTTTAAAATAACAACCTTCTTTAGTTTTGTTAAAAAAATAATACATTATAAATCATTATTCAATCATTAGGCCTATTTTAATAATAATTAGTTTTCTGGTCACAAATTTCTATATTAATCTTTTTCTAAAATTACTGTATTTTATACTTTATTTTTATTTCCCTGCCATCTGTGGAGGTTTATGAATAGCTGTTCTTTAGCTATCTCTGTAACGTTAGTTTGTAGAACTTTAGTTTGTAAAACTACAGCTGTTAACCCCCCAAATAAAATAAAATAAATAATAAATTATTTGATAACAAACGGTCCTTAAAAGTAGAAATCGGCCCGGGGGCAATTTTTACTTAGAAATCCTGCTATACCCTTTGTAAAAAAGTGTCAGATTTTATGGTATGTAAGTAAAAAGTTACCAAATTTTTATTATATACTCAATATTGTTACGTGCGAGCGGGGTACGCTTTTATGGATTGGAAGAAAACACCAGTTTTTAAATAAACGCTTTTGACTTACGCAGCCGCACGTAATACCTCTCTGCAGGGTTGCGCCTATACGCACGACAACGATGCACAGTCCCGACGATAAAGTGTTTCGCTCACAAAACCGTCGCTGAGATTGCGTAGCCCACCTCCTGCTACTGCAGCGCTCACCTCCGATATTACCGCGTGTAGCTCGCTTCTGGTTCGTCTCTCGAAGTATGCTACACTCCTCCTTCACTTAATTGTCCACTAATATTGTCACTAATTTCACCACTTAACTCGTCCCTGTCTTCTATTAACCTTCTCTTCCAACTCTTTAGTATCGCACTTGTCGCTTCACCGTCTTGAACTGAACTCAACTCTAAACTAAAACTCTATTGCATATGGTAATCGCCCAATAAAAACTGAGGAGCTTCTATCTACATTCTACGTACTGGAGCCTAGATGGCGCCCTCGATAACAGACTTTTAAAATATATTTTTTAAATTTTTAAAAAGTTTAGTTGCAGTTTTAAGTCAATACATCATTTCACACTTAACGTTTCCAAACATTGTTTAAGAATTCAAGTCTTTGTTTCAGATAAGAAGTATTGGGGGATAAATATGATACTGTAAAGCAACACACAATGAGAAACGTGATCACATAGTCTTTTTAATGGTCAGTGGCACGTGGGCGAATGCAACCTTTTTGTTTTGTTTTGTTGAAGCAGGAATCCATTTCGTACAATACTGGACCCTTTTTTTGAGGGAGGGAAATGCATTTCGCACACTACTGGGACCTTTGCTAGCGATGACACCAAAGCGATGAGAATTAGCCACTGAAGAGAGCGCAGCTAACAGAGTCAGTCGCCGGCATGTGAGGAGATTCAGCTAGGTACCTCCCTCTATGTGGAGAGGTAACCCATATGCCAATACTCCACTAAGACAACTGGAGGGATGGGGGGAGCCCATGTGCCCCGCGCTTATGGTAGGAAAAGCGTGAGTATTAGAACGTAGTTACGCCCACACTGATCCTGCGCATCAGTGCTTTAGAGTGCCCCGGGAAGCAGGACAAACTTACTTCGTCAACAGGGGGATGAATCCTCCGCTCCCTCGATGCTGGCGGCCCCTGCAGCGTTATTACGGGAGGAGATCTTGAGCATACCTGCGTGTCCGGGGCCCCGACTGGCGTCGGTACCCACGGGACGTATGCGCACTTCTCTCCCTTTCTTGTTTCGCGGCCACCTTATAAGACATTACTGCCTCGTAGAAATTAGCCGCGACCTCCCAATGATCGTCACTGTGCAGCATGGCCCGGACTAGACTGCCCAGCGAATCTATTGGGGACCTACGACGGTCTCGACTTCAACTCTCTGCGGTACCCACGCTGCGCACTCCACCAGCGTATGAAACGCAGAATCCAGAGCGACATAGGCGCCATTAAGGGGAAGACAGGCAGCCTACGATATGATACGATATGATAATCATCGAAGCACCCATGCCCGGTAAGTATCTGCGTCATCCTGAAGGTCAGGGTCCCGCATTTCCGCGCGAGCCATCGCAACAGGCGTAGGCGCACCGCCCCCACGGTCTCAACATCAGCCACAGGAGTTACCAACTCTCTCAATCAAGTTTGGACCATGGTCGCGGTTTCCCGCGTCTTGGTCGCCTGAATCTTGGCTTGGCAATAAACCAGGGCACGGGTAAGGGCATCCTGTCGAGTGCGACGAACTTTGACAAGTACGTCCGCCTGGAGAGGCCAGGGCGGATCGTCTGCCAAGAGTGTCACCGCCACTCCACGTCACAACACTGTACCGTATCCTCGGTTGTCCTCAACGCCAGGACCCGTTGCACGCCGCACAACAAAGTCCTATTGTGGTGGTAAAGTGCAACAGACCACACGGGTGCAATGTACAGGGCCATACCCCTAAGGATGCCCTTATAGAGTTTCCTAGTCGCTCCACCCGGTCCTCCGACGTTGGGAAGAAGCCGAGCCAGGGTGCCTGCAAACCTCACAAGTTTGGGAACTAGCTGCTAAAAATGTGATTTAAACAGCCATTTCCCGTCGAGAATGTGCCTCATATTCCATCTGGGTTCCGACGCGAATATCTACCACTTGAACTGTAACGGTCAAGCCCGCAGGGGGGTTCCAGAACCGCCTATGGAACACGAGGGCTTCCGTTTTCTCGGGGGAGACCCTCAAGCTCAGCCTACCTATTCTTTGGAGGACTATCACCAGCCCGGCGTTGGCGAGGTCCCGTGAGTAGAGTGTCATCCGCAAAGCAGATTTATTGTATCCCGGCTTCCGAAGGATCGAGTCGTAACCAACGTTCCAAAGAATCAGCCCGAGGATCGACGCTTGCGAAACGCCGCACGCTGTGCGTTTTCTATCTATCGTGGGACCAGACTGACCACCCTCTCAAAGGATGTACGTGTCCCGGAGCTACGCGCCAAACAGCCTCGTGAGGTACGGGGGAACTCGATACTGCAAGGACATTATCCTTAACTGAACGAAGAGTATCCAAGGCGTCGAAAGTGTAGCGCCCTCGACGGAAACTGAACTATGTGAACTAGCCTCAGCGCCACAGTGTTTGGATGCTTAACGAGGCGTTCTGCCAAGATCTTCTCGAAGAAATTTGCTACCTCGTTGAGCAGCACTATGAGCCTGTAGGCAGACGAATCGTTAGGAGGCCAACCCTCCTTCGGAATAAGGCACAATCGGCCCTCCTTCCATTGCAACGAGTACCGACCTGAGCTAATACAGGCGTCGTACAGTTCTCGCAGCTGACGGCGTAGATGTTTTGCGGCCAAGAAGAGGAGCCTACTCGGGATCTCATCGGGACTCGGTACCGTCTTCCTGTCTTGGAGCAGGTCTAGGGTAACGTAGAATTCATCCTCGGAGAGGGAGTGAGGCTCCACCTCCAGTGTGCTGAGGACAGATTGACCCATGACACAGTGAATACTCCCGGATCGGAAAAATGCTCATCGATAACCGACCGGAGGACTTTGGGTTCAAGCGATTCCGTGGCCGTGGAAGTACAAGGCCACATTTTACTGCGGGCCACACGATACGGGCGCCCCCAAGGGTCCCGGTCGAGTGTCTGCAGGAGCTTCTCCCGGGCCCGGGCTTTCGACCGCAAGATTGCGATCAAAAGCCTTTTTAGACTTAGAGAGGCTATAAACTCTCCCAAGACATTGGAAGACGTCGCGTCCTGGTGCGTTTTAACTTATGGCAGATCTTGGGGATTGTCTTCCACAGGTCGCCAATCTCGTCGGAGCATCAGTGAATCGAATTGCGCAGCGGTGGACAAATCAAGGATTCGGGGCGCATGCAACCTTGTGATAAGCGGCATTCATTGATAAGGAGCGGTGCGTCACCGCGGTGTGCGTTGTGCTTGCGTCCGCGTAAAGTGCATTTCTCTCGTGCTTGCACCTCACTTCCCCTCACCGCGCACGTAGCAAGGTCGCACGTGCACTGCAATGAAATAAACTTTACACGTGTCGATTATATGCTACGCTTTGATTTTATTAAAACGAAGAAACTATGCATACCTAATCTATTATACTATTATTAATCTTATATACCCGTGCTCCGCGTCGGCGCTCCGCCGCCGCCACTCAATTGTTGTTGTTGGTCAATTGTTAATTTTATATATAGATTATAGTTGAAAAGGCAGAGGTAGGTTCGCATCCTTGATTTATTGCCAATTTTTTCCCGGTTTGCAGGCCAGACTTTTTATGTGTCTTAGTCTTGTTTGTGACTATTTTTCAAAGTAACTATAGATGGAGTAGAATTAAATCCAAGATTTAAAAAATCCTGAAATGGACAAGCCGCCGGCAAAAAACTTCAAAGCGCTGCCGCGCCGCGGCAATTTTAAGCGCGGCGCACATGTCTAATCTGATACCTTTCTTGATTTTGCAATCAATTCATCAACATCATCATCCGAACGTTAAATCTCGGTTGGGTTCAGATATTTCGATCTGAAGCGCCCAGGGTCCGCTCTCCTACTTTTTCTTCACCACTTGGCGTGGTCTTCAGCGTTACTAATTGTGAAGCCATTGGCACGCATAGTTAAGCTAGCATTTCTTGCCAGCACTCTCGAGGCTGCTTCCCAACGTGGGGGACCCGGGGGGTGCGACACGGAAACTATACTCCGGCATCCTGAGGAGTATGGCACTGTACGGTGCACCTGTCTGGTCCATTGCACTTCACCGCCACAACAGAACCTTGCAGCGCCGGGCGCAGCGGGTTCTGGCCGTGAGGACCATACGGGGGTATCGTACAGTGTCGTGGACGGCGGCGACTCTTCTGGCAGGCGATCTGCCCTGGCATCTCCAGGCAGATGTCCTGGCTGAAGTGCGTCGTACCCGGCAGGATGCCCTAGCTAGAGGCCTGACCTTCTGTCAGGTCGAAATGGAGACGATCAGGAAGCGGGAAACCGCAGCCATGATCGTCAAATGGTCTCGAGAACTCGAAAACCCTGCGACCGGCGGCTACACGGTGGATGCACCAGCGGAACCCTGACCTTCAGGATGATACAGATACTCACCGTACACGGGTGTTTCGATAAGTATCTGTGGCACATTGTGGGCTGCTTGCCTTCTCCGGACTGTCGCCAATGCGGCGCGCCCGACACGGCGCTTCATACGCTAGTCGAGTGCGCCGCATGGGCGCCGCAGCGTTTCGAACTCGAGACGCACGTAGGAGCGGTCGACTCGCTCGGTGACCTGGTGAAAGCCATGTTGCAGAGCAGTGACTGCTGGGGAGCTGCGGTTACTTTTTGTGAGGCAGTAATGTCTCTCAAGGAGGCCGCAGAGCGGGACAGGGAGCGAAGTTCTACTGCGCGTGCATATGCGTCTACTCGAGGTCGCCGGCCTTCAGCTGGCACCCGGAGAGGCAGGTACGCGCATCACTTCCCTCCCTGAAGTAGGTTCCGTTGCGGGGGGCCTTTACCTTGCTAGGGAGCAAAGGACCATCGATCCCCGTACAACGAAGTGGGGTGTGTTCTCCCAGGGCACTTTCCATGCACTTTATTGCGCTGGATCGGCTGGGCGTAACTATGTTCTAAGACTCAGCCTTTTCTTCACAACGAAGCGCAGGGTCGACAGGGAGGAAGGGGTTTTTAGTGGGTATTGGGGTTGCTGCCCGTTGCAGCTTCCTTTGAGTCTTTCCACACTAGCTGAGTCGATCGCGGGCGGATTACTGTCAAGAGCATACTATTGCTGCAGTGATACCTCCCCCGACCGACGTGTATCGTTTCCTGGCAACGACCCAGTCTGTGCGTAAATCGGTAGCATTTTCCCTCGCCTCAAAAAAAAAACATTTCTTGCCATCAATTACATCACAGAAATAAATTACAGCTTGGAACTCCTTCAATTAATAAAATGGGATGTGGTATTTATATGATAGCTAAATAAGCCGGTTATCATGAAATATGGTAATAGTCAATATTCTCGTCTGGTAACGGAGATACAGGATACTTTTTATTTCAGAAAATGTATCAGTTTCCACTGGATATGAATAGTTACAGCTCAGGTCCCCACAAAAACAAAATCCACCTGCATATCTGAAACAAAGCACATTTATTACCCGTCAGCATTTGAACTAATAACATTAAAATTCTTTTATGATCGTCTTCTTTTGTTTACTTATAGGCATACGGCCTATTGTTGTATCTTTAGCCAGGTATTACGATTTTGAAGTAAAAGCTGATTCTAGGTAAATTCGGTCCACGCCGCCGGGCGGACATATTACATTTGTGCAGTATAAGACAATGGCCCGATTGAGGGAGGAGTGAGTCGAGCGAAAACCACGAGCGACGCGAGACGTGTGTACTACAATCGGGAATGTAATAAGTGACGGACTTTGCGCGTGTTATTGAAGTACGACCTTCTGAAATACGTTTGGACTTGTTGTGTACAGTAATATTTGTACCTGTGTTATACGCGTTTGTATAGTTCTAATAAACTGTATAGTAATTCCAACGGCATTTTAATTCGAGTCTTGCACTCGTAACAGAATAACAGCTTAATACGCAAACAAAGTTCAATAAACCGATTACTATAAATAAATTTTGTAAATAATAATTTGTTCAATTAAGATTAGTTAGATTTATGTTATTTCGTAGCTATAAAGTTTGATTAAAAATTTAGTTTTATTATACATAATCAGCGAAATAAAATTTACTTTTGATAACCAAGATGAACATAGGATATTTTTTTATATCGAAAACAATAGTTTCAAATTATTCAAAAATGTACTTATACGTTTTATAAATTAAACGATTTAGCAAAACATCACTCTTCAACTTCGTCCCATTATACCTAAGTGAAACCCAATGAAGAATAAAATATAATTAAAGTAAAGTAAAAAACCCCAAAATTATAGAACAGTTGCATAATCGGATTACGTAGTTGCACCACGTGTAAGCGGCTAATGCCCACAACGGTACATTATTATCGATATTATGAGACTTTACACACCTCTACACAATACGCATTATGTACTGAACAATATCTTACTGATTTGGGTTTTAGACCACGATGCGACGCTATTTGCTTTCTGACAATTTAACCGCCACGATCTTCGGCTTAGTGTTAGAGTTCGACACGACGAAAGATGGAGGTGTGCGTCGAAAGCGACGACTAAATTGTGGCATGCTTCACACATATTAATCCTTTTGTTTGTCGCTTGTCGCGTCGCGCTCAGTTATCAGTCATAGCGGCAAGGTCGTGGCCAGGCCGTAAAATTTTATGGTCCATTACTTGTCACTTACATTATAATAAATATATAATAAAAGACTATAAACGTTCCACTGTTGGGATCGGGCCTCCCACTATAGAGGAACGGACAGTATACCCGCCACGCTTGTCTAATGCGGCTTAGCGGTGTGGCGACATTAGTGCCAACATAAAAACAAGCACGCAAGCGCGAAACAAATATTTATTTATCTGTGGCAAGCAAAGCATCGCGCCGTTTATCACAAGCGCGCGCCCAATGTTTCGCGGCAATTCACTTGGCGCGAAACAGCCGAGAACCGAAGTTCATTTCGGAACATTTCGGCTACAGTCCGACTCTCGCCTTCAACACGAACGCACGACATACGTGCTTGGGTACAACGTTAGTTTTCGCGCTCGCTGCTTGCCTTCATCCAAAAACCCTTCTGAACAGTATTGTAAACATTGAGAGTGTGTGTGTGATTAAAAGTGTAAGATTAAAATATCTTTCATTGACCCGTACACCACTCAACGGCCGCAACTCTCATTAAGCATCACAGATCATCCCCCTCAGCAGGTTTGGCACATCGGTTATCTCAATGTGCAGGTTTCATCACGATATTTTCTTTCATCGTTGTTAGCACGTGGTAATTGTAACAATATGTATGCACATAAGATCAGAAAACTGCCCAAGTGGTGCTTACGTTCCGGCCAAGTTTCGAACTCGCACTCTTTGAGTTTGGCACGCGTGAGCTATCTATTACGCTGCCATAAATTCAGTTAGTTATATTACAAACATATACTTTGTAGTACGAGTGTATATTAGCGTTTGACCACGATCCCGCCTGAAGGTAAAGGAAGATAAATGGAAGACCATACAACACGCCTATCTAGAAGTTACGTCGTTTTCTACGGATTTGGATTCGATTTGTAGCAAAAAGACACACCCCGGTATCAGGCCTAAAATATAATGTTTTACAGTTTCAAAATTATTAATTTTCTTTTATGAAATTTTAGCTTTCTAATAGCTTTAAATGTGAAACTAAAAAGTTAGAGAAGAATTATTATTTGTTTGTTACATACATATAGACAATAGAATTCATAGACAGTACGAGATATATATACAATCGGCCAAGTACGTGTCAGTCCACCCACGGTCAAGGATTTTGTAGAGGTGAAGAACGTCAACTGTTTTTTCGTTTGGCTCAGAATCCCTAAAAACTTTTAAACAAAATACCTATTTACAGTCATAAGATACAGTAGTATATACCTATTTATATACTACTGTATCTTATGACTCGTTCCTATATCTTACTGACCATTCATTTGCCTTACTATCGGTTAGAATTCAACATAAGCTCCATGCAACTAATGTCAACATTCAATCGATGGCAATTGAATGAATAGTAATATAGGAACCGGATATTATTCAAACCAATTTTTGTTAAAAATATAGATCTATCTAGATAACACTTTATTGCTCACCAAATATACAATTTCAAAATATACAATTACAATATTGTCATGGTAGAAACAAAAGGCGGCCTTATCGCTGAAAGCAATCTCTTCTAGGCAACCTAACTTAAGGAATAATTTAATCTAATCTGGCGATGTAGGTGGTGCAGATCATTAAATATCAAATATCATAAATAAACATACTTAAACTACATAATTTATAAAAATATTTTAAGATCTTAATTTTTCCAGAATTTTCTAAAACATATAGTTAAAAGTTACAGTCGTGGGGACGGAAATTTCAGTTTTTGGTTTTCTGAAAACAAAAGTTATTTAATTAAAAAAAAGAAAAAACCAGTGATGGTTATTCGTACCGGCAGATTTGTCTGTTATTGTCAGAGTATGACGTGAAAACTATTGAACGGATTTAAATGAAACTCGGCACATAATATGAATAAGAAAGAAAAACCATTTATTTAGAACTACAACACATGAAAACACAATATACAAGCATAAATAAATAAATGTACAATTTGATACAGTACAATAAAAAAAAGAAAGTGTAGTTCTAAATTGGTCCTAGCTCAGCATGTTGCTGGATGATCTTCCCCTAGGGCCGAATAAATGACTTCATTTCCGTGGGATAGCTGAATATAAATAAGAAAAATGGCGGTCAGGTTTTTTTTGGTGCCGCCGTTGCAAGTAGTTTTTGAGAACAATGATTATACATGCATAGAAAGGCGGTCAGTCTACTAATAATTAGGCGAACAGATGGACGGACGAACGTGACAATTTCATAAGGGTTCCTTTGGGTGCGGTATAGATATACGGCACATTTATTTATTATTAGAGATATAAAATTAACTTTGGATTAGTATAAAAAAAATAACCACGAAGGCTAAGGCGGGTGCTCCGATTCGCTTCGCAGTCCCCTTAGCCTTCTAACCAATATTAAAAAAGTTCGGATCGGTTCATAATATATAAATGTGCCGTATATATATATACCTCACCCTTTCCCTTTTTGCTAAAATAACTTTAAATATCCGTTTTTATTGACATTTAAAACACATACCTAAAAGGATGTTGGGAGTAACGTTTACTGATCAAATCAGAAATGAGTATATCCGTAAGAGAACCAAGATTATCAATATGGTTTGCAAATTAGCACGCTGAATTGGCGGTAGGCTGGCTACATTAGTCTTGGAACCGATGGAGCAGAGTCTGCGATTCGCCCTGCCTTACGATCTGCACAAGGTTGCCGGTGGGGGCTGGATGAGAACAGCGGAGGACAGGGATAGGTAGCACTTTGGGGAGGTCTATTTTTTTAAGGCGGGCGAAATGCATTTCGCACACTACCGCGTCATTTACTAAGGATTAGACCAAAGCGACGAGAGGTGAGACCACGAATGGGCACTAGAGGCAAATCGCCGGCTTGTGTGGAGACTCGAATACTCAATACTCTCAAGCATGTGCCCCGCGCTCATGGTAGGAAAAACGTGAGACTTAGAACGCAGTTACGCCCACGCTGAACTTTGCGGAGGTCTACGTCCAACAGTGGACAACGGTTGGCTGACGACGACGACGACCGGTATAATTTCACCATCCGATAGATAAATTAGCAAATGCTGGGATGTAAATACACACGGGAAATAAAGGACTGTCCCTACTGGTGCACTTGAAAAGTTCATTATGTATACTGATATTTATGCTAGCATTCCATTGCATAGGCTGTGTTATGTAAATACTAATTTTATGTATTCTGTTCACACAAAAAATGGAAAGTGGTCTTTCTAAACGAATATTTTTAACATTTGACGTTGATAGGGTACCGAATAGAATTCAAACGTGAAAGCGAAATACATTCTTTTTTCTTTGATTGTCTCGTCTTCATGGGTTTTTATATGAAACGGTTTTCATGAATTTTACAGTAGATATTCAAAATAAAGTTGTCATAATAAAACTACGTTTTAACGGTTTGTAAGCGCGATAATTTATTTGATGTTGGTTTTTCCGATGTTTCAGCCACTTTTCAGAGGTCGTGATCACGGAAGACAAAGATGGCAAGTGTCAACGAGGTTTGTTAAAGTTTTATATAGCCTACCGCCAACCTGTTCATTTTAAATATTTAGTTTTAATTTTGTTTATTATTTATTCTATGAGAGCCTATGGGAGTATACAAGTCGAGAGAACGTAAGAAAATATTATAAATAGTTGTAATTAGAGAAAGGTTTTTTTCGCTTAAAACGCTAAAGCTCTCTTCTCGTAACTGAACCAACTACCAACCTTTGCTTGAATGGAGTCACGTGGATAACTTAAATGGCGTTTTGCTTTTCTTAAATATTCATATACTTATTTGTAAGTAGAATTCTGAATAACAAATTATAATTTTACTTTCAGTGAAACATAAATTAGGTAACCCGTTTCAGTGAAAATTGTTAACCGTAAATTATGGTAAAAAAAATTCTTGTAATAAAATTAAACTTGAATATTCATATATTCAAGGATTTATGCGGACAAAAATATTTTTTAAGTGTATACGCAGCAGCTGGAGTACATAAATCCATGATTTAACCTTGTTGTTCGTAGGTAGAGTTATACAATATTTTATTGGTCCTCCCGAACTAATATAAAAACATGAGTTGGACGAGGTCGGTATCAGGTAGGTCGTCGTGTCAATTGACGTTTTGTTGTGCTGAATGTGACCGGTGCGGTGCGCAGTGGCGGCGCGGTCGCGGTCGCGGCGTCTCTGCCGGATGGAGGGTGACATTGCGTGACCGCTGCGTTTTTAAACAACTGTTTGATGATACACTGACGCAAGTCTGTGTTAACACAAGGTTGAATTTAATTGTTTGTCTATGTATATATACATATTCATGATATTAATACATTATCATATTGTAATAACATGATCCTAGTAATATACCAAAATGAATGTCGAACAATTATATTTGAATATTCATGAGCTTAATCCGGTCGTACAAATAATAATAGTTGAATAGTATGACGACGCGGCGGCGGATAGAAATGACATGAACTGCGTAAGATCGCCAATAGGCGCTGAGCGAGCGGAGAACTGGCCTGTGTAGTGTAAATAAAAGGGGGAGGCCTAACGCAAGGGATTCAGCCCCCGTTTCGAAGTGGGGTGTGTTCTCCCAGGGCACACTCCAGGCACTTTATTGCGCTGGATCGACTGTTGCGTAACTATGTTCTATATCTCAGTCTTTCCTTCACAACAAAGCGCAGGGTCGACGGGAGGAGAGGTTTTTTAGTGGGTATTGAGGTTGCTCGCCCGTGCGGCATCGCTCTGAGTCTTCCACACTCCTCAGTGTCAAGCCATCGCGGACGAAGCGCAAAAAAGCATACTATTGCTAGCGTTATCGCCCCCGATGGATGCGCGCCGTTTCCTAGTGACGGCCCTGAGAGTGCGTAAATCGGTCAGCATTTTTCCTCGCCTCAAACAAAAAAAAAAAAAAAAAAAAGGGGGAGGCCTGCGTCTTGCAATGTACACCGAATAGTTGAGTTATAATAGCCTATTGGCCATCGTCAACAGCCGTGGAAATACAATTGTCATCACATCTATTGCATCCGCTTGATAAAATATAGTTTTTCAGTACCTGCACATTAATTTAAACTATAAACTTAACTCGATACTTGTAAATCTACGCCTAACAAAATCAAACAATATTTATTAAATTGTCACGGATAGTCTCTTAAAAATCTGAAACATAGCCTTCGCTTTTTATTGGTTTAGACAAGAGTTGCATATTATGAAAATTTATTCAATAGACTGCTTTATGAATGTGTGCTTTATGACGCTTAAATATGTATTCAAGTTGCCGTAGTACAGTGGCTACAGTTTACAAGGTACTAATAATTTAATACTACGTAAAGTGATTTTGGTTGAAGCGACTGCTGTAGTTTCGATGCCGTCGTGTTACTATGTAACTTGCATCTATACAATGTTTTTACAAAGAATGTGATTTAATTTTAATTAAGTTTAATTTTAATTTAGTGTCATCTATTTTTATATTATGTGATATCACATAATATAAAAATACTAAAGCTATAAGTCTTGTGGTCTATTTTTGCTTTAATAAAAATACTAGAGACAACAATCGCCCAGTAAAAAAACATAAATGTTTAATTAGCTACAAAATCCTTGATTATTGGTTAGGAATTTTTCAGAAATACTTTCTGGGCAATTGGAATTCCTGAAATTCTTTTGCCACGGTTATGGGGATATACTCAGTCGCCATGATTCGGCATCTGATAGCTTAATTAACAATCGAAAGAAGAATTTTCACTATAGTGCCGAGGACAATGCCCTTCGCTTGAGAGCGGGAGCGAGAGCCGTGATGCCGTGCCTTCGCACAATAACGAAAAGCCTCATCACTGATGAGGGTTCCGTGCAACTTCTAGTTATTGTGAGTATGCGACGCAAGGAGGCGGCGAGGCCGGGCGAGCGCTATGAGGAGGGTCCTATCTATACACGGGTGTTTGGGTGCGATCGCACGTAAGTGTCCACGCACTCCATCCTGTCCTGGTGGCGTGTTCTGCGCCCTGCGTTGACGCAGAAGGGATTTACCCCCTACAGTGGAAGAGACCCCTAGCCTACCAAGCATTGCGGTGTTAGCCATGCCATTTTCCTGCGTCCTTGGCATAAGATTCTGGAGGGAACACCAGATAGTTTTATTGGGTATTCCGATATATAGGCCAAATATAGGGCCTCGAGCCGAGAGACGGTAACATTTAAGGGTGGATATTATATAAAAAATATAAACATTACATAAATAACATGACATAGTAATATAGTATATTTATTTGCTTAATGAAATTAGCTGTAAAATACCTCTTACGTATGAAGTAAACAAAGTCATCGCACGGCACACCCATATAAGTTTAGTTGCACAGTAACTGAGTCATTGGCACGCCGCAGTAGCCGCTCAATTGCGTCAAGCACTATCACATGAATATTGTTATTGGGAATTTCTGGAAAGTTACAAATAAAATGTTGATTTTGGCTTTAAGAGATTCGAAGTGTGAATATCAATTTCTATTTATAAATTGCTGCCAGGAAAAAGTAAGATAAGTAAAAGTATGATACATCATTAACGTAGTTTAGATTTTATTATAGTCGCGAATACTTTACTATTATGAAATACACTTATTATGGCTCTTTAGACACATATTTTGAATTTGCAAATTCTTGTACGTTTTTAGAAATATTTCCAGGAACAGATGCTTTAGAAAAACAATATTTGTGCTAAATTACATCACATTATGACCCAAATTAGGAAAGCAGTGACCATAACTTTTATATATAGATTGTGGACGACGTGGTTTTCTATGATAAATTGTATAAAATTAGGCGAATATTTATGTTTCATTATTTTATTCGATTAGTAAATGAATCCTTACTAGTATAAAACACACTCACTTTCCGCTTCACTTTCTTTCTCTCTTCTCTCTTCTTCTTCGTCTGACCTGTTTTTCTGTGTTTACGCTAACTCCTTCTATACCACGGAACAGATTTTGAAGTAGTTTTCACCATCAGTTACATAATATTGCACTGAAGAATGTTATAATATAAAAACCCTAATTATTTTTTTATGTAAATAAATAGAACTACTTCCAAGAGTTTGACCCGCAGGGAAATCTAGTGATGTTATAATTTAAAAATAATATATTTCAAATTCTGCACTCGACTTGGAACGTCAATTTGGCCCCGGGAAGAAGGATGGACGTATGAACATGGACAAAGTCGGGACAGAAGCTAGTATTCCATAGACAATCGTTTATAATATATAAATCTGATTATAACTATATGTGTATCATTAGACTTGAGTCTTATTAACAACACGGAACATCCTATTTGTAACGTAATATTAAGCTAACAGTGTATTAAAAATTTAATAACCTTTCCAGTGCTTTCCAGATTAGCTGCGAAAGGCTGCGTAATAACTTATTTTCGACATCTAGCTGTGGCTAAATGTGGCCATAAAGTTTGCGAAGATTATACAAGCCTAATTAATTTAATAACAGTCGGTAAATATTTACATTTCATTTCGTAGTTCTTCTAATTATAGATTTCTCCTTAGAATTGAGAAAGGCTGTTAATTAGGGTTAGCCAAATACGGGTTTTTCTTCCCTCTAACAATAATAGGTGCCTAAAAATAATAGATAAGAAGAGTTATGATAGTTTTCTGGAATAACCTTTACATAAATATATCCTATAATCCGAGATGAAAAGTATCCCTTGTCCAGCGTCGGTATTAAATATACATATTTCAGCCAAATCAGTGCATTAGTTTTCCGTAAAAGCATAACAAACAGAGAAACAAATATATTTTTATCCGGAAACTATAACATTTTTCGGCATAAAAAGTATCTTATGTTCATATTCGGCAACGTATATATATATATATATATATTATATATATATACTGAGTTTCGGCCAAATCGGTCCACCAGTTTTTCCGTGAAAACGGAACAGACAGACAGACAGAGTTACTTTCGCATGTTAAAATTAATAGGGATTTGTAAGTTAGGAACTTAAAATATGTGTTATAATGTGTGGCACATCTATTTTCTGCCGACTCAAAAAAGGAGCTGGATCTCAATTATTCGTGTAAATATTTTTTCTATAAATGTAGTTACATTTTGTAAAAGAACACTTATTACACCTATTTGTTACATCATTGCCGATATCCGTTTATAGTTCAACCAGTTTGCTCGCCTATTTTTCCTTTCATTGTATGTCCACAAATAAGTCATGGAGTGCATTAGAAATAGAACGTGTTTGGCAGTGCCGTGCATCTTTGCTTTATAATTAGCAATGCACATACGAAGTGGCTTCAAAGGAATTGGGTCGCTGTGAGTGGCGGGCAGTACGGGGGGCAGGTGTGGAGGGGGCTCGGAATTCGCGTAACGTTACGTCAGCGGGCGTCGGCCTCGCGTCGGTCGCTGACCCGCGGCTATCTCTAGCGCCACCGCACTAGGCGCACGAGCAAATTACGCACGCACGCCACGCCATATAGGCTGGAGCAATTCGCATTATGCACCATGCACCACCTTTATAATACGAAAATTGTTTGATACACCTGATCTGAGCATAGTTTACTGATTAATTGACCACATTCATACTATATACGACTGGTCGTGGATGTCCACGACACTTCCGGCAATATTCAATATATTAAACTATCCAGGTTTGATGTAATTACGTAGTAATGGTGTAGATCGTATAGCTAGGCTGCGCTTGAGGGTCTCCCCCGCGAAGAAGGAGGCCCTCATGTTCCATAGGCGTTTCCGGAATCCCCCCGCGGACTTGTCCGTTACGGTCCAGGGGGTGACGATTAGAGTAGGGCCCCAGATGAAATATCTGGGGCTAGTTCTCGATGGGAAATGGCTGTTCAAAGCGCACTTTGAGCAGCTAGTTCCCAAACTCGTGAGGTCCGCAGGCGCGCTCTCTCGGCTGCTTCCCAACGCGGGGGGCCCAGGGGGCGCGACTCGGAAACTCTACTCTGGCATCCTTAGGAGCATGGCACTTTACGGGGCACCCGTATGGTCCATACACTTCACCGCCACAATAGAACTCTGCTGCACCGGGCGCAGCGGGTTCAGGCCGTGACGACCATCCGGGGGTACCGTACCGTGTCGTGGACGGCGGCGACCCTTCTGGCAGGCGATCCGCCCTGGCCTCTCCAGGCGGACGTACTGGCGAAGGTGCGTCGCTCCCGACAGGATGCCCTAGCTAGAGGCCTGACCTTCTGTCAGGTCGAAATCGAGGCGATCAGGAAGCGGGAAACCGCAGCCATGATCGCCACTTGGTCTCAAGAACTCGAAAACCCTGTGGCCGGCGGCTACACGGTGGATGCAATCAGGCCACAGCTGACGGAATGGGTCAACCGTACCAGCGGCACCCTGACCTTCAGGACGACGCAGATACTTACCGGACACGGGTGTTTCGATAAGTATCTGTATCGCATTGTGGGCTGCTTGCATTCCCCGGACTGCCGCCAGTGCGGCGCGCCCGTTCACACGCGCTTCATATCCTAGTCGAGTGCGCCGCATGGGCGCCGCAGCGTTTCGAACTCGAGACACACGTAGGAGCGGTCGACTCGCTCTGCAACCTGGTGAAAGCCATGTTGCATAGCAGCGACACCTGGGGGGCTGCGGTTACTTTTTGTGAGGCAGTAATGTCTCTCAAGGAGGCCGCAGAGGGAGACAGGGAGAGGAGTCCTACTGCGCGTGCGTATGCGTCTACTCGAGGTCGCCGGCCTTCAGCTGGCACCCGGAGAGGCAGGTACGCGCATTACTTCCCTCCCTGAAATAATACCGCTGCGGGGGGCCTTTAGCTTGCTAGGGAGCAAAGGATTCACGACCCCCGTATGACGAAGTGGATGTGTCCTGCTTCCCGGGACACATTCAGGCACTTTTTGCGCTGGATCGGACTGGGCGTAACTCTGTTCTAAGTCTCAGCCTTTCCTACACAAACACGCGGGGCACACGTGAGGAGAGGGTTTTTAGTGGGTAGTGGGGTAACTGTCCGTACACAGTTACTCTGAGTCGCCACACAAGCTGGAGTCGATCGCGGGTGGATTACTTTTGCATGCAGTAATGCCGCCCCCGACCGAAGCGATTTTGATCCCTGGCCAGAACCCAGTATTGTGCGTAAATCGGTAGCATTTTCTCTAGCCTTAAAAAAATAAATAAGTAGGACTGGTACCATACATTAACCGTTGGCCTATTTTTATTTTAATGCTATTAAACTTGTTAAAGAATCGTCTCTCATCTGAAGGTTTGTTTTTCAAAAATCTCTTTACAAACTACAAACTCTTTAGAAACAATAGAAGTTATTATTTAAAGTACTCAATTTGCCCAAATCTGATAAGTTAGTGGCGATATTATCTTAACGCGTACCGTATTAAGTTCATTTCTAACTTATGTCGAGCAAGTTCTTCGAGGTTGTCGACCTCATTCTTTTCACAGTGCTTCTATGTATATCTTCAGTTGTATTGAAGTTAACTGCCTACATTACACGAAACAGGAAATAATACGGTTCATTTCAGTTTAAACTATCTTAGGACCGACAACCGCAACCAATTTTGTCTTGTTTGAGACAAAGATTATCCAGCGAACACATTTGTATTGTATATTTGTATTGTAGATAATTATGTACTTTCATGAACGAATGAATGAATAAATACGCTTTATCGTATGTCCATAGATTAAGTTAATAGAAATGATAGCTAACAATACAATGGGCGGTGTTATCGCTGTTAGCGATTTCGATAATTTTGGATTTTAAGTAGAGGTACATATACATATGTTTTGGACTACATTAGTATGTTGTGGACTGTGTCAAGAGATAGAGAGCGAGAGAGATAACATTTATTGTACACCATTACAGAAAACTGAAAAACTTATAGCCTAAAAATATTCTAAATATGCACAATGGGCGGCTTCCCAACAACCCGTGCCAGGAATAAAACACATTCAATTTGTCAAAGGTGGTATACATACATATTATACGATATGCAGTTACTTACATTATATTTTATTCAATCATAAATATATAAGTAATACACATTTATACTTATTAAGTATGTGAGATATTATATAAGTAATAATTGCTATTTAATTACTAATAGACACATAGAAATACTTTAAATTAATATTACATACTTAAATATATACAAATATGTAAATAAATATGAAACTACACGTATGTTTACACGCAAGGAATGTATGAATATATATGCTATATGCTAGGCTTACGTTATGTACTAGGTAGTACGTAACGAAGCCAAGTATATATGTTAATAAGTCAAAATATAGGTATATTCAGACTTATTAACCTATCCTAGTCAAGGAAGAAGAACAGTGGATGGGAATGACGATCCTAGTTCTTTAATGTAACGCCTTGATAGTTCTACTTCTGTGTACTCTAGACGTCAATAGAGCCTATTGTTTGTTATTGAACATACGTGCCATCTATGAAAACATCCTTATCTAGTACTGATATGCTGTCTAAAAATAAAAGTAAAAGGAAACTTATGCAGACTCTTTTTTTAACAAAATAACGTATTAAACAACAAAATGTCAAAAAGCGTGAGAAAAATAACTTCTGTGGCCATCTAGTCTGAAGGTTTAGAATAATTTAATCAGATTTCCGCTGTTACTGGGGGATTGTCATTCCGAACAAATAGTATTATTCTTCGATGGTTTTAATTAAAGAGATATTTAAAGTATAGACAATAGTAACACATGTTAACAAGCTCTTCATAATAGGTATTTGTCCCTTTTTAATGGGTTTAAACAGAAAGTAGTTGAAATTTCAATATAATCTTTTACTATAGTTTACCGTAGTTTTGGACTGGGCACCCGTTTATAAGACTGACCCCCTCTTCTGCATACAGTATAGCGCCGTGCGCCTGCGTTGCGGCGCTTTTTTATTATTTTTTTTGTTTTGAGGCGAGGGAAAATGCTTAATCGATTTACGCACAATCTGGGCCGATGCTAGGGGAACGGCACGCGTCGGTCGGGGGCGATAACACTGCAGCAATAGTATGCTCTTAGCAGTGCTCCGTCCGCGATCGACGTCACAGAGTAGTGTGGCGACTCCGAGCGATGCTGCACGGGCAAGCAACCTCAATACCCACTAAAAACCCCCTGCTCCCTGTCGACTCTGCGCTTTTATTTTGTGTTGGAAAGACTGAGATATAGAACATAGTTACGCAACAGTCTATCCAGCGCAATAAAGTGCCTGGAGTGTGCCCTGGGAGAACACACCCCACTTCGTATTGCGGGGGGCAGATGGATCCTTTGCTCTCCTAGCAAGCTAAAGGCCCCCCCCGCGGTAAACGGAACCTAACTCAGGGAGGGAAGTAGTGCACGGAGAGGCAAGTCTCCGGGTGCCAGCTGAAGGCCGGCGACCTCGAGAAGACGCATTAGCACGCGCTGCCGGACTCCTCTCCCTATCGCGTTCTGCGGCCTCCTTGAGTGACATTACTGCCTCACAAAAAGTAACCGCAGCCCCCCAGTTGTCGCTGCTCTGCAGCATGGCCTTGACCAAGTCGCAGAGCGAGGCGACCGGACCTACGTGCGTCTCAAGTTCGAAACGCTGCGGCGCCCATGCGGCGCACTCGACTAGCGTGTGTAACGCCGTGTTGGGCGCGCCGCACTGGCGGCAGTCCGGGGAAGGCAAGCAGCCCACAATGCGATACAGATACTTATCGAAACATCCGTGTCTGGTAAGTATCTGCGTCGTCCTGTAGGTCAGGGTGCCGCTGGTGCGGTTGACCCATTCCGTCAGCTGTGGCCTGATTGCCTCCACCGTGTAGCCGCCATAGGCCGCATCGTTGTCGAGCTCTTGAGACCAGGCGGCTATCATGGAGACGGTTGCCCGTTTCCTGATCGCCTCGATTTCGACCTGACAGAAGGTCAGGCCTCTAGCTAGGGCATCTTGCCGGGTGCGACGCACCTCTGTCAGGACGTCCGCCTGGAGATGCCGGGGCGGATCGCCTGCCAGGAGGGTGGCCGCCGTCCGCGACACTGTGCGGTACCCCCGTATGGTCCTCACGGCCAGTGCGGTGCTGTTCGTATCGTCGACAATCCTAGACTAACGGCAATTTAGAATTGTTTAGTCTTCGGAGAGACTACGTCTCTCTGCGTATTCTACCGCCTGTACAACAGGGACCGTTCTGAAGAATTCTTTGTGCTGATGCTAACGTCTCAATTTGACAATCGTAACCCTCGCCGTGGACAGGTGTTCAATTCCATTTCGCAGCGGTACTTTAGAACGTTTATTCCGCGTACTACAATGATCTGGAGAGAACTTCCCATTAAAGTTTCCCTTTGCGCTCACGTTCAGTGGGCCGCAGGTTGAGTATAGTCTTAGACCATTCAACCATTGGTTGAATGGTCTTGGGGGGCTCCAAATCCGACTTAGAGCTATGGTCTCTTGAGCAAAATTTCTCAGAATCACCTATAGATTACGTTTTTGCTATACGCTTTATCGAAAAAAAAATTAACCCGCCCTAATATAAATATATATATATATATATATATATATATATATATATATATCTGTATTTTTATCTTTGACAACTTTGACACGATGTCGATGAACCCCCGTTTCTCAGCCTCAGTCCGCGACGTACCATAACAAGACAACCACGATGTTATATCTTTGACTCAATGTTCCAAATGTAACATATCAGTGATCCGGAACATTTAACTGTTCCAGATACAAATGTTCCAATCGCAAAAATGTGACATTTCTCCCACGCCTAATTGTAACCCTTTCTGGTAGGTATTATTAGCCAGGTGTGATTCTTGGAAATTATTGTTACGGGGTCGAGTGTTGTGTCGAAACATAATGTATAGCATAGTATGAACGGAGGGGTGAGGCAGTCTAGCAATAGGCACAAGCGGGACAAGACGCGTGTACATTCGATAAGCTATATAGTGACGGACTTTGCGCGTGTTATTGAATCGTGCATCACGTTTGAACTGGTTGCGTCCAGTTATATTTGTACCTGTGTTATACGTGTTTGTATAGTTCTAATAAATTCTATAGTATTCCAACGGCATTTCAATTCGAGTCCTGTAACTCGTAACAATATAAACGAACTATAATATATATTGTAAAGTAATTAGTGCAAGATATATACACTTTTTCAGAAATAAACCACTTTTTACCTTAATTAGTCTTTACATAAAGAATACTTTGAGTACTTAGCAGGTTAGACATTTATATTTCCATATATGGCTAATTAAAACATTAACAATGGACATAATCATAAAAATTACACATTATAAACTTAAATTGAGTATGAAATTGTTACCACTCATACTAAACAATTTAAAGATATAATTAATTTGATTGGAAAGCGACAATACAAAAGGAAACAAATAGAATTCACATAATGGTATACATTTTACAGATACTGTACGCCGCATATCCAACAAATGAGGTTAGCAACTCAGCATATTGTAAGTGTAACACCTTCATTTGTACTAAAATAAATTTGAATTTATGAATATAAAAAGAAAATGTGGGCTATATTTAATCTACGTATTATTTGTGTTCGTTATTTGGTTTCAAAATAATAATTAATAGGCGTAGCTTTCGACGTATAACTTAAATAACCACAGAACACACATTTGATAGAGAGCTTACAACATTCATTCACGGGGGAGATTTAGTCCGAAATAGGAATGCTTCATGCACGTAATGCCACAAAAATAGTAATCTTGTGCAAAGCTGGCACCAACTGTTAGACTACCAATAAAACCACCCACCCCGTTGTATTTGCCATCACCGTATGTCAGTGTTGTGGGAGTTTCAGAAAGTACACTACGCCACTTGCTCACTAAACGTGAAATGCGCACATGTGGCACACCTATGCACCATATCTCTCTACAAGTACTACTCTCTACTAGGTAAGACGCGCAGATGCCATTTTGGTCCAAATTATTTGTCTAATATGAAATACAATTTTCACGCCACATTTGATTTTCATCAAACTACTCTAGAGAATTATAATAAATGTTACCTAAGCTAAAATGTAATTTAATGATTGTTATTCAATTATTTAGTGTCAGCTTACAATAATAAATTGATACTCTGTATGTCTTTCAAGACCACGGGCCATAAAAATGGCCCGGAATTTTGGAGGGCTTGCGTGGGGCCATGGGGAGGCCAACACGTAGAGGCCCCTTGACAAATTTAATGTAAATATGTGGTGTGACACTGACCGGCGATTATCCCTGTCTACACCATACAATAATGCACCCAAGGACAAGCCCCGGCCAGTGTAGGACTATTGTGGGAAATGAAATGAATTGATTATTATTATTTTACTTCAATGTTCAATTACACAACATTACGTCATGCTTTTTATTATGCATTGTTCAAAATATGTATTTTCTATTTGACTTATATCATCCTAGTGTTAAATAGCAATTGCTGCCATAAATACGTCTTGGAGCATCGGGTCCTAAGTACTCCTGAGGCCATGAGCCTCTACAAAGAGGTTTCAAAATGACTAATTGACTCTTTAGTTGATCAGACGACTGATGCCTACCTCGGACAACGAATGAGTATGCCGATCCACCGAGGTAACAAAGCTAGCTTTCTAGGTATTATACCCATAGTTGACAATGCCCTAGGCTTTGGTATTTTACTAAAAATCTTACTAGGTTATAAGTTGAATGCACAAATTAAACAATTAATATTAATTATGATTTGTTTAAATTTTCATCTTCGTATCTCTACCTCTAATTTTCTCAGTTTATACAACTGAGAAAACTAGATATGAAAAATAAAACACTTACAAATGTAAAACAAAAAAGTAAACCCTACGAACTAAACTAAAAAACATGTACACAAATACCAATATCAAGTTATTAAATTTACCGCCAGATCGCTGGATGGCAACTCAACTATTTACATCTAATTATAGTAAAAGTTGATTAATATGGTTAGATTTTGTTTTCCATATCGAGGACATAGATTCCAAAAATAACAGGATTTCGTTATTGTCGCCTAAGCATGTGTAAAAAAATGGATGTAAAACAAAACGAGGCGCCCATAAATATCCACATCCGGAAGCGAACCAGCAAACGGCTGTAACTAATAGATTGAAAAAAGCGCGAGAAAGCGTGCGGGGAAAGGGGGGCTAAAGTGGGACACTTTCATTTTCGTTCATTTCTTTTCGGATGCAACGCGGTGAACATTTGCTGTGCTGCTTAGCACGTATCCATTACCTCCTTTCTTTACACACTTATTAGTGGAACTTGACTTCGATTCGCTGTTTAATTGGGTTTACGTGAAACAAACCTTTATAATTTGCTCGAAAATTTAATACGAAAAGTGTATACTATATTAAGAATTTATAAAAAGATAATAAACATCAAACGAAATGGATACTTAAACAAAAATATAAGAATTCTTTATTGGTTTTTAAAGTTTGTTAGGCATTTTGACAAATATACAAGCTTTATACAATCGTAATATTCGTCCGTTAATTTAATCTAATATATTTTATAAACTTAGTACATTTCGAGAAAAATATTAGTAACATACTACTTTAATTAAACTACGTTTTAACGGTTTTAAGCGCGGTAATTTATTTGATTTTGGTTATTCTGACGTTTCGGCCGCTTTTGCCACAACATGTTGTGAAGCGGTGGTAAATTAGATTATGCTCCCATAGAGTAAATAATAACCAAAAACAAAATTAAAACTAAATAATTAAAATGAACAAGATGGCGGTAGGCTAAATAAAACTTTAACAATACTCGTTGGACAATTGTCATAAATCTGAAGCAGGCTCGTCTCGACGAGTTTACGGCGTCATTACAGGTGATGAGTCCTGTATTTATCAATACGATTCACAAACGAAGCACCAATCGACGGTTTGAGTGATTCAAAACGAATCAACGCCTACCAAAGTGAAGCGATCTAGAAGCGGGGGGAAGATTTTTATCAATTTGACTGGCTACTTGGTGTCAATTCCTTTACGTAACCCAAAGAAACATCAACGTCGAATAGCACACTACCAAATGCTTGGCAGAAGTTTTCTCTGTTGTGAGCAACAAGCGACCAAACACAGGGCTCCGCGGGCTACTGCTCCACCACGACAACGTGCCCGCCCATACCGCACTGAAAAGCAATCACTTCCTGGACAGTACACCGGTCAAACTCCTGGGGCACCCTCCTTACAGCCCTCACCTAGCACCGTGTGACTTCTTTTATACCCGAAAATAAAAAATCAGCTCAAAGGGATACAATTTTCATCGCCGGAAGATGTGCAGTCGGCGTTCGAGCTGTAAGAGGTGTCTGCGGCGGACAGAAAATGTTTCGAAAACTGATTCAAACGCATGAAACTTTGTATAGAGACTGGTGGAGAGTACTTTGAAAAGATTTAATTTAAAAAAATTTACCTAGAGACTTTTTATTTTCGCAAAACTTTCTGACTGTCCCACGTATGTAGCTTATTAATAGTGGTCGCAATTATCTAATTGCATAAAGTATTTCTGTGAAATGTGAACCGGATTTAAGACATGCAATTGTGGTGCGAGGAGTGCGCCGGCGCAAGCGTCGCTATCGAAAGTAAGAACTTTCTAGGCCACTATTCAACGTCACGTTAATCACGCATTTTTATACGACAGGAGTTTTCTAATGCATACTTTTACAAAACAAATAAATAAAATGTTGACAGGGTTCCATATCCAAATTGCAAACGAAGCACTTATAATCTCGTCCTGTTCGTCTGTGTCATTCCTGTCTACGAGTGTGAAAGCCAGTTTTTATCGAAGACTGTCTAATTAGTGACTTTATATCATTGATACAGCAACCTCTATTATTCTACATCAATGCTTTATATTATTGCTATATCAATATAGGTCACATTAAACAAGAAGGCGTGCTCATAAACCGCCACAAAAGAATTAAGTAGAAATTGAGAAAACGAAACACACTTGACTAATAACCAAAAAAATCTATATACATATCCGTTTTGGGTATTATCCAAACGCCTATGTGTACAGATAACGACATACGATCAATCGCGCACTAACCATTTGGTATAATAAACATTTACAAATAGATATGTACATGGTGACAGAACTTATAAACCATTTTAAATGGGTAGAATAAAATACGTCGAGTAGTCTCGGTTCTGAGATATTATAGCACATATTTCTTCAATGTATTTTTTATTTCTAAGAGTACCTAGCTTAATAGCCATCCACGGTCCGGATGCACTTGGCTAGCTTTATTTTTATAATATTTTAAATAAATAAGTCACGAGTCCGATACAGTTTTACTGTTGTTAACAAAAAGTTGCTTACAATTTTACACAAATTATAATTCCGATCGGTACTTTTCGTTTGCGCAGATAAGGCAGATCGGTTTCCGACATGAACAATCTATATTGAACTTTATTCCCAAGTTTAAAAGTCAGAGTGTTACTATGCATTCTTAGCTCTGTCCCACTTACATGATTCGTACACTGTGGTGTGCTACTAAAATTGGTCTACTGCGCAGGTACAATACAGCAATTATTAGTTGTATAAAACTGTACTGCTAATTTATTGTCGTTTTTCGAATATATTTTTTAATATTTCATGTGATTAATCTTTTAATTGATGATTGATTTTAGGTTTTCTGGAAAATTAACAGAGCAGTACAGACGCATTTACTCGTACAACAAACAACAAACAACGTACAAATAAAGCAAATGTGAATTTAATTATAATTGTTAATTTAGAAAGAATATTTTATTAAATTCTAAAAGCCACGTGTTGTTAGCCTATTTGTTTACTAGTTTACCAGTGCGATTAGCCTATTGGTTTGTTTACTAACATTGGTTGAAATTAAATACATTATATACCTTTTTTTTCATCTAAAAGGAATATGCAGAAATCACAATTTCTAGACTCTTAAACGTGCATAATATATTTCAGCGTATATTTGTTTCTTATAGTGTATATTAATATACATAATATATACATTTAATTGTGTGAAAGTGACTGTTTGGATGTTTATTTGTTCCTTTTTTACAGCTCCAATAAGCATGTATTTTACAAAAGAATACATCGAATATATCGAAAGTACACGTACCAAGTACAGGGACAAATATAGGATATTTTTTATTCCAGAAAGTTATACTTTCCACATGAGATTAAAAAATGTCTGCGAACAGCGTAAATATCAATATATTTTAGCATGCCAATAAAACAATATGTGAGTTTATCGGCTATTTGTATTTATATTTAACATTTAATTATAAAATTGATAGTTTAATGACAGACACAAAGTAAAATGTGAGTGCAAAACAAAGCAAAAAACATTTTCTCATTTCTAATAGCCTAATTTTGTATAAAAACCGATAGCACTTTCTACGGTCAGCGAAGTGGCGGGTCAAATTGTACAGCGAGATAGTAGACTGGAAAAGGTGAAATTTAGCGGAGCGAGAAATCGACGGGATGCGATGTTTATTGTAACGAGCCCGCGATCGGGCGTGCGCGCAAGAGAAACTGAAAGTAATGGCGCCGCATTCAACCCACTTTCACTGCTGCGGCGCACACTGCGCAGCCGTCCAGCCACCACGGCCGCAGCTGCACCCGCTCCGAACTGCTTCAATAAATCCTGTCGTGTCCCAATTAGCAACTTAATTATATTATCAACTCAGGAAAAGCTTTTAATGCATTTTATTTTAAAACATAAATTCGAATTCCGTTAATAAGATTCGAATTCCCAATTTCTCCAGATGTTTTTTTTTTCTTTTTTTATTGTAGGAGGTCAGCAGACAGGCAGACGGCCCACTTGATGGAAAGCGGTTACCATCGCCTATGAACATTTGCAACACCAAAGATGCTACAAATGCGCTGCTGCTCTCTTAAGGGAGACTGGAACCTGGTCACTAATGCCGGAACACAAATCGAGGTTGTTATGGCGACATACTTTAGACCAAGGGTGGTAGCCCAGTCCAGTAGGGCAAATGTCCTACCACCTGGCTGTGGGATGTTTTGTCGCCTCTTACGACAGGCCGCCCGGCCGCAGGAAATTGTATTCTTTCTCCATTCCTGCACGGATAAATAGATGTATTTTGTAGAACTTCTAAATCGTTTTTAACACGCTTTTAAATAGTCGGCCTGTTGTGTTGTATGTCGGTCGGTATGTAACAGAATCTAGCCACGTCATTTTTAACCAATTCCAGAGGCCCGATTAACTTAAAAATTTACGCATTTGTTAAGGACGACGACAATACAATAATTTTATTACTATGACTTCATATCCTGCCAGGATCATTAGGATAAAACAAGTCCAAGTCGGTATGTAACAACGTAATTTTCAACCGACTCCGAAAAAAGGAGGAGGTTCTCAATTCGTCGGGATCTTTTATTTTTTTGCTTTTTTTATGTATTTTCGCCGATTACTCCGTGATTTATGATCACGATGATTAATAAAAAACCGAAAAAAACACAATTTAAAGACTATTTACTATAGGCCTTACTTATAAGTTATAATAATCTCGTTAAGAAACGATTAGGCATCTCTTAAATAAGAGAATCAGACCCTAATCCATTGATATCTTTTTTTCACTTATAAACATGTATTTACCTAAGAAGAGCGCAGATAAAAGCGCGCTGTGCTTTTTAAAGTTTTTCGTAGTTGTATGGTAAATAATGCAACACATTCAATACGATAAAAGATTTATGATATGAATATAAAAGTCAAATTACTTATTTTTTAATTTAACTATAAACTAAAAACTATAATAATTCTACTCATAATAATAACATTTATAGATGCTTATTATACTTTGATTATGATATATTCTTTTTTTACATTCTTATATAATATCATAGTTCTTTTTCTGAAATTCACACATGTATTTATGAGTACGTATATTCTGTTAATTTAGTAAAGTGTAGCATTCATTCGCGACAGTAAATATTTTTCTTTCTTCTTTTCTTTTTTACATTTATTGTTAATTTACAACTGGGACTTTAGCAACTGACCCGTGGTGAAAAACAGCAACCGTCTGAGTGCGAAGCCCTACAAATAAGTTCAGAACATTTTGTTAAGTATGTCGAAATGTTTACTAAAAGTTTCTTAATATTTTTGAGTTACTGAGCGATATTTCGCAATACTTCTGCAACATTTTTTAAACAATGAAAGCATGAAATTAACAAATGCTACAGAAGACCATGATTTTTAATGTAAGGCTTCAACGCACATGGCACTAATTTTGCCAATGTCAAAGTTGAACGATGAAAAAGAAGGTGGAAAATGAAAAAGAAAAAGGTACTTATAGACTAGTAAACAAGTGCCTTTTGGACCAACTTTTTTCAGCAGTCTCCGAAAATTATAAATGAGGTGTCGATTCGGAATGGCATATAGATGATTTTTGAAAAAATGAAGTTCCGCTTGCAAAAATTGTAAAAGTTATTAACAATTAACTAAAAAAAAGGGGGGTTTCGTTTTTTGCAAATATCTCAAAAAGTAATAAAGATTTTTCAAAATTGAAAAAAAGATTCGAAAAGAGGAGGAAATTTTCTAAAAAATGACGACTACCGAAACTGTATGATCAATATTTATAATTTTCCCAGAGGGATGAAAATATGGCCGAAAACGGGTACTCTGGCTTACGCAAGCCACACCCACATCGGCCCTTTAATGAATAAATATTATTTAAACATACTAAATATGAAAATAAAAAATTGAAAAAATTCAGGCACTAACTGAATAGATGAATGAACAATACTCTTCTGGAATTTTTTTTATAACAATTTTTCATTCAGTTATTCAATAGTTAATTAATACTTTTTTTTGCTTGAACATGAACATTGCAAGTGTGATAATTGTTAAACTATAAATTTAAGATTTTTTCCTTTCTTGGAGCAATTCTTGAAAGGCTTTAGAACCCCGTTGGAAAAATTAGAAAATGTTTATTTTTCATATATTTTTAAATAATTTTCGTTGTTTTAAACTTTTAATTTTGTAACAACGAAAATTATTAATTGAATGATCTTACAGTTTCGGGAGTCAAGACTTTTTTTATTCAAATTTGAAAAATCTTTATTACTTTTTGAGATATTTGCAAAAAACTAAACCCCCTTCTTTTTTTAGTTAATTGTTAATAACTTGTACAATTTTTGCAAGCGGAACTTCATTGTTTTTAAAATCATCTAGATGCCATTCCGAATCGAATGACACCTCATTTATAATTTTCGGAGACTGCTGAAAAAAGTTGGTCCAAAAGGCACTTGTTTACTAGTTTATTATACTTGAAAATGTTTCCGTATTTGCGGATGATAGTGCTGTCACGGTACCTTTGATAAATAACTTGACACACTTAGGGCCGATTTTTTAATAGTCAGATAATTTAATAACTGCTTAGGGAATAAAGTTGTCGTACTGTCTGTCCAATAGATGGCTATGGATTCTTCAGTTGATTTTTAACTGACGAATAGCCATAAGATCATTTAATTGGTTATTTATTATTATTATTATTTATTTAGGTTTATGGCTTGGCAGATAGGCCTTTAAGCCAGATCTTAGTTTATAATATAGTTTCTTCATTTTCTTAAGCCTATGTGTAGCACAGCTGAACTGTAGGTAATCAGCTAGTGCCATTCAACGGAGTTCTTGTGACAACTCAAAAGGCCACATTTGACTATACAGTTCACATTTCTCACAAAACACATAATTACTACTCAAAAACTATCAATATCCTACTATTGTTCATTTAAGAGTAATTTTACGCATTTTTAGAAAATAAAACTGCACAGCACATCTCCTTTCAGTTCCCGCCAAAAACTCCATTTAATTGGTTGAAATAATACTTCATAATACTAACTTTAGGGAGGTGAAACAAATATACTGATTAAACATACGTTAGTGCAGGACAGACCATTTCAAAATGACAATGTCAGTTAGGGTCTCCAAATTGCAGAATTTTAGCGCGATTTTGGTAAATTATTTTTATTTGTGGAATTTAATTAGTACAGATAATTTTATTACGAGAAATTGGGAAATTATTACTTCTGCCTAGACTTATTACTTACCTTTGTGTTTTGAGTGTGATTTTATCTATGATCATAGGAAGCAAATATTGCACAGACTTTTTGAAAGTGGAATCTGCAATGGAATTCTTTTGAATCCCAGCTAGTGAAAGCGTGTGGCGTGGTTCTTACAATTATAATTTTTTGCTTAAATGGATTGATGAATTCATTCATAAGGGTTTCTTATTCAATTGCCAAATCATCTGTATACTATCAAAAATAATCATAATAATGTCGTATTTAATTGTCGTAATTATGCAAAAGTCGAAGTAGCTTAACGGCTAACCGCGGCCACGCCGCGTGAATATGTGCGTATTATATGTTTTATATATCGATACCTCTGGGCTCAAAGGGCGTAAAGCACATTTTGGGGCATATGGAGTTAATAATACCATCGTATTCAGTTTTTCATTCTCTATCGATTGGTATATACGAAGTTGCCAAATTCGCACAAAAATGTTCTTTACGCCCCATTTTTTTGGGCTGCTAAACCAAAATGAAACAGGAAATCGGGCTGTAAATTACATTACTGCGCAAGTTAAAAATGTCCTAGGTTGTATAGGAATCCAATTATGAGTATTCAGGCGTATAACGCATTAATGCTCATTGTTGTTCTTTACAACCATTCAGCATAATCAGCAACTGTACCATACTACCTCAAAACTATTGTAAATGCATAAAGTATTTTGCTGATTTTAGGGTGTAAAGCACATTGTGTTTGACAACTGTTCACTGACAACAACTTCACGCCCTAAATATTAAAAAGATAACGATTTAAATGTACCTTACTACCTAAAAAAATTATTAAACATAATTTTTTGGTTCGTCTCATTTGTTCTTTACTTCCTTACACTAAAGTTTACTTTGTCTTTTACTATGTAATACAACATTTTTAGCCCTTATTTTCATGTAGTTATGGTATCTATTAAAAAAGATGTGTCTGTTTTTGTTTTTAGTATTAAAATAATAAAAAAACGACTAATTTCGATTTAATTTCTTCAAATTCGAATTGATAATAATTTAGTTAGTTTTAGTTTGCTCATACAGTTTCAAGTAATAGTTTTTATAATTATTATTCAGGTTAGATAATATTTAATCTCCGACAAAAAAAGACGTGTTAGGTACTTATATGTTTTATAACTCAATGGTTTTACGTGTGTATGTGTACTACCTATTTACCTATCAGTCTGTGGCATCACAGTTCTTGAACAGATGAATCGATTTTGGTTTAGTTTTTGTATTTGTTTGTAAACACCTGTTCAAGAGAGTTTTTCTATGTTTGAAGAAAATCAGTCGAGCCTTTTAAAATTATGGGGGGTGGGGGGTGAAGGTGGGGATAAACAACCCAAAACAGGAAATACACTCGAGTGGGGTATCAAATGAAAGGCCATAATTTATATATTAGTTCAGCCGGAAGGCAACTTGAATTTCAATCGAATATTATTTTGAATCGTTTTTGTACTTATTTCAATTTCAGAACACACACAATATCTCTTCAAGAATTATTATTGAAAGATAATAAATATATAAGGTTGGGGAAAAAGTTTCTTCGCATTTTATATAAAAATTCAAAAGGTTTTTTTATAAAGTTTATTTACATTTGCCTAAAGTATGTAGGTGCCATTTTGTTGGATAACTTTTTGCCATCTTGTAAGTAGGGACGTGATCCCATTGCTATAAAAAAATTGGGGGCTTCTGATCAAAAAACTGCGACAAGTGGTTTTGGCAGTCCTCTCGTGATGTTAACCTGACACTGCCTAAGGAACTGCAAAGACCGAAACAGGTGCAAGGCCAGGACTATACGACGGATGCATTAACACCTCCGAGCCAAACTCTCGTAATTTTTGCTGAGTGGCTAAAGATGTGTGAGGTCTAGCGTTATCATGGTGAAAAACCACACCCCTTCTATTGATTAATTCTGGCCGCTTTCTCTCAATTTTTTGCTTTAATCTCATCAGTTGTTCGCAGTACAGTTCAGAATCGATGGTCCTGTCTGGCGGTAACAGCTCATAATGAATAATGCCCTTCCAATCCCACCATACATACAGCATCACCTTGTTGCGAGTTAACCCGGGGTTCGCCACAGTCTGTGAAGCCTGACCGGCCTTTGACCACGATCTTTTTCGCACGTTCTTGTCGTACGTGATCCAATTTTCATCACCAGTTATCAGGGTCTTCAAAAATGGTTCGGTTTCATTACGTCGTAATAAAGAATCACAAATGAGTACACGGTTAATTAGGTTTCTGTCAGTGAGCTCATGAGGCACCCAATTATCGTTCTTTTGTGTACCCAGCTTTTTTGAAATGCGCCAAAACCGTTTTGTGGTCAATTCCCAGTGCTCCAGCTACATCGTAAATACTAATACGCCGATCTTGCTCCACTTTTTCAAAAATGGCATCAATTTTGTCCGTAACAGGGCGACCAGAGCGACGTGCCTCCTTAATATCAAAATTTCCGGATTGAAAACGCTTAAACCAAATTTGCGCTACTCTCACAGATACTGCATTTGGTCCATAAATATCACAAATTTATTTCGCGGCTTGTGTTGCATTTTTACCTTTTTTATAGTAAAATTTTAAAATGAATTGAATATCTTCATTAGATTCACTCATTTTAACAATAAGAAAAACAAATAAAAATCACACATTTTCCTAATTTAAATTTGTCTTCTTTAAAATTAAAACTTTTTAATGATACCAAAACCAGCCAGATACAAATGGTATAGCCAAAGAGATCTAATTACAAGTTCATACATACTATATGCGAAAAGACTTTTTCCCCAACCTATCTCAGATCGAGAATCAACGGAACCAATTGCTTCCGGTATGTTAAATGATGTTAGTAATCCTCTCGATCCAAATAATCTAAGTAAAATAGTGATATTATTGAAGATAGTGAAGAAGAAAATTTAATGAAATGCTGTAAGCCAAAGATGTTTATTACTTCTAGTGCTGATGATGAAGTTAATACTTCCACATTCTCTCGCTGGGGTACCCCCCACCCCGTTTAACCCTTTTTATTATGAAAGTTGTACAATTTTAAATGCAAACTTTGTGATTTACAACACAATTAAACATTGCTATTATCATTTACTACCTAATATTGTACAACTTTTTTACGCTAGGTTATATTTACTACCTAAGTTAATAACGTTAGCTGTTTTTAAATGGGTTTAAAGGACATTTTGTAGTTTTTTTTAGGTTGTAAAGCAAAACTATTTTGGAAACTATTATATTTAGGCTTCATTTAATAATATTTAATTAAAATATAGGAAAATGTAAGTATTTTTCTCATAGATTGTTTTTATATAATCATTGAGACAATAAAGTTATAGCTAATTTTGTTTTATTTTTTAAGTTTTTTGGCTCTCCTGAACAGTAGCTGTTTTGTGCTATACGCCCTTTGAGCCCAGAGGTATCGATATATAAACCTTCAATAATTTCGTTTCTTGTTCAATTCATTACAACCATAGCCTACTAAAGAAACTAAATCAATATAGTGTAGACAACTGCAAAGCAAAACATAAACAAAAGTCGCAGCCAACCTAATTTGAAATGCCTAATACGTAGATAATGTAAATAACGTAGGTAATGATATGTGGTCAACCTGACAACGTATTTGTTATTGATGTACAGCGATGGTTGTCTACATCACACTTACAGTGCCATCTGTTTTGTTAATTCGTCTATTTTAAAGAAACGAAGTCATTTGTCGGGATAAAATGTATCCTAAGTGTTAATTCGGGTTTTAAGCCAGCACTATGTAGAGTTTCAAATTGTCGCTATTTTCGTCTATCTCACGGAATCGACGTCATTTATTGGGATAAAAGTATCCTTAGTTACGCCCCGGGATATAAGATAACTCTATGTCGAGTTTCGTTTAAATCCGTTCAGCAGTTTCATGTGTGCTTTAACAGACAGACGGACCAGACATTCGGAATCCGCTGGTCCGCATTAGGCTCCTTGGTTTTATTCACATTTTTAAACGCTTTGTACAAACTCAAACCATTTACAGATTTATTATAGTATGAATTTTTGAAAAACCCTATGTAGTATATATAGTTCTATGTTACTCACATAAAAACATTCGAAATTATATAGTAATAAGAGCAATTACAAGCAATTACTATTTCCAAAACTAAATATTACACTCATTTACATTATTTTAGATCTTATTCATTGCATTAAAATCCGAAATTGTATAATAATATTGTTACGAGTATATACTAAAAAAATTACATGAAGAATTTCTTCTTTTTTCAAGTCGGTAAAAATAGTAGTACTTATTTGCCCTAATTATTCTCAACTTGACTGTACCTGCGCACACACGCCTTTGCTCGCAGCTAATATCGTAGCCGCCATAAAGTTTGCATCGGAACTTACTAAAGTAAAGAGCGTTTGAACGTAACGTAACGTTTGAATGTAAGAATTCGCTATGAATAAGACCGTTAGTCTAGAAAGCGTTAAAAACACTCGTATAAGCAAAAAATACCTTTTATGGTTCCTATAATATATAACTATAGGACTCACTAGCTTCTGCCCACGACTTCGTCCGCGTGGAATCAAAAGTTGTTTGGTCTTAGCGTGATGTTATATAGCCTATAGCCTTCCTTGGTAACTAGACTATCTAACACTGAAAGAATTTTTCAAATCAGACCAGTAGTTCTTGAGATTAGCGCGTTCAGGCAAACAAACAAATTCTTCAAATTATTTAAATATCAGCATAAGATTTAGGTACCTACAGTTGACCAAAAAATGATATTTTTAAGAAGAAATTAAGTACTTACTTTAACTGGCTGTTTACTATTTAAACTCTTTAAAACAAAAAAATGAGTCTAGTTCATGCTTAGTTCATGGGCTTTTAACTTAAGAAGAAGAAAGTCGACTAAAAATTATTATTAACCTACAGGTTTAGAAATGTTGTCGAATTCTTGTATATAACCATATTTTACATTCTTTTTAATGTATCATCACATTATTCGTACTTTTGCTGATATTTTTGAAGTGATAACTTCTTATGGGAGGGTAAACCGATTCGTTACTTAACGCGTTACGGCGCCAGTCTGTCTGGCTTTCCTTTCTCTCACGCGGTAGGCAGGCTCCTCTCTCACTCTAACCCACAGCGATAGTATTTCAGTAATTAGATTAAATAATGATACTAATAATGTACATACACAAAATTCTTATGTACATATTCAAGAATTGTAACTAAGAATAAAATATATTTTATAATACATATTTTTTTTATTAATAATAACCTTTCCTTACATTATCATATTTATATACATACATTTATTCAGTAATAACCTAAGCTTTCCCTCAAGTTAAACAATTTCAATATTAAATAGTTCAATTTAGATAAGTTTAAGTTATCACTTCTGTCGGGCATCCTGAGACGCACACATTTTTTTCATATTTGATGATAATGTATGCATCTTTACGGTTTCATTTTTATTTATTTTATTAATTAGTTATTTTTATTTTACTTACCGTTGCAATTTATTCACAAAGACGTGGTCAAAGACACGCGAAGGCTTACGATATACGAATACGAGATACGAATAATTCAATTAGTTGTCAGGGCTGAATTTAAAATAAATTCAGTACAGAACAATAAGGGCTCTTACAGAATATTATTTCAAAGATGTTGCGTTCTATCTTTTGTATTGTAATGACTAATGACAAACATGTACAACACAAGAAAATACCCGAGCTACCGGGAAACTGTTCTAATTTGGGCTTATCACTTATCAGGCATTGATCTTCTAAGCATACATCGGAGTGCGTTTGGTGGCGCGCGAAGTGGCACAAACGCGAGTGGCAGCGGGCAGCGGTGTCGGTGAACCTATCGCGCGGCGGCAAGTCAAGGGCCTCGGTCGACGACCGCCCACGGCCCGCGGCCTGTGTTTTGCCACAATACACTCCAAACGCAAGCAACCTACTTTACAATTTACAACCAAACTCGATGATTACATGTTGGACGTACTGTATATAATTATTGCTCAACGCTTTTGAAATGTACTGTACTCTTTATAATAATTACAATAGGTATATCATATTTTGCTCTTCAGTGTTATTGGGGCTGGTGCGGTTTATGACAAAATATAAAAACTTGATTATGTTATCAAATCTTCACAAAATCCAAACAAATGAGGACAGCGTAGCGTTCTAAATCAATATATAAATTAAACTCATTCAGAGAATGAATAGCTGTAATAAATAAATTAACAAATAAAACACGCTTATATCTACAAACGTATATTAACTACTGTACAAAAGTAAATAACTACAAAGGTATATTGTAAAATATAGTAAGCTACACAAAAAAAAATAGTAACGACAACACCTACATTACTATGAAATACAGATCAATTGTTTGTTTACAGTAAACATATTGTGTGTGAGCATGAATTGTACATTTTCATTGAGCATTAACAGTCACCAGTTACAGTGCAACAAGTCAACAAGCCTTCTCGATCGCATGAAACGTGGCGTGCAATGCGTGCCGCGGTGCCATGGCCGGCCATCGACCCACGGCCCACGGCCTGCTAACAGCGTAGCGGACTCGCACCAATCGCAATAGATCGTTTCAATTTTTCGGTTGTAAACATATTAACTACATAATAAAGTTGTCGTTGACATTGTAACCGTAATTAGATTTCGTATTTTAATTTATCTTCCGCTTAAATATGCCTGTTCATATCTCGTGATATACGAACCGGGCGAATTTTAAGCGTTTGGATTTAATGGCACATAGTAACACGCAAAGAACAACACTAAAGAAATTCCCTGTCATTACATAAACAGAAATTCTTCTAGTACATAAGATTTCGCAATGGTTAATATCAAAGAGGATCCCATTTTCACAACCAATGACAGTGACATCCTGTTATACAAAGATAATCAGTTAATTCGCATTTAATTGGTTTCTATAATGTGGAGTAAATTAAAGATATTTTACAACAATTTTGGTACTTACATTCTCAGTACATTACAAATAAGTATAATCTAATGCGTGCCTCTAGTATTAAGAGCAGACGCTAATACATGTTACATTGCATTAAATCTTTATGTTAGTTCTATTTGCCCCCGGAAGATTCACTTAATTTTACATCGCAAACTATCCCATCTCCTGGCATGAAAAGTATGTGTAAATTGTGGGTAGTTTCGTATTTTACAAAGAAGTCGAATACACAGTCTCAATACCGCTGCCATATTGTTTAACTTTTATTAGAGCATCTCAACTGGCGACAAGGGTGGGATCAGTTGAGATGCTCTATTAAAACAATATGGCAGCGGTATTGAGATTGCGTATTCGACTTATTTGTAAAATACATAACTACCCACAGTTTACATACATTACAGTATGTATTTCCATTTTCGGTATTATAACTACATTTACACAAAATTTCAGCAAAACCGATCCAGTACTCCTAGTAGTTTTACCGTAAAAGCTTAAAAGTCAGACATATCGAGTTACTATCACATACATACATAACTTGAGAAATGATTGTCTCCCATGCAAACTTTCATCCCCTTTTTTTATGAGGGGAAACCCGTTTTAAGGCCATCAGCCGCGCAGTGAATTGGGGAAAACGCATCCAGCGTGTGGGATTCACCAGGTCGAAGTGGAGCACCTTTACTCAAAGCTAAAGAAGCTATTGCCACAGCACAGGTAGGGATACCCACTAAAACCCCTCGGTATTCAGTCCTTCCCCTTTAGAGCCAGGCCCACGGGTAAATGGCCTAGCCTCTCCGCTGAACTAGGCAGAGGTTGGCCCCTCGGCCTCTTCCAATGCCGAGAGACTACCTTTGTCTCCCGGCGACATCTTCCTACTCTCATTGCGTGGGGCGGTTTGTAACTTGCCCCACGGAAGGAGAGGTGGGCGCGCGCGGAGTACGTCGCACCCCCATCTGGACGGCATGAAGCGGGTGGGGAGCCCTTTCCCTAGAGGTCCACCTACGCCGCCAGCTCATGACGGCCGAAGCTCCAAACTGGTCCTCCGGCGCCGGCGCGTCCTCCTTTGACGGGAGCGGAGCAATGAATTCCTCTCACGCTCCCGTTTCCCCTCCTCCTTTGCAAGCATGACACACTCGCAAAAGAAGGAGACTGCTTCCCATCCGGTAGAGCTCCCGACCATGGCGCGAACTACGGCTGGGAGTGAGAGGTCGAGTCCGGACACTTTCATCCCCTATTTCAACTCGTTCTATTTTTATTTTTCTATAAAAAATAATAGCCTGTGTGTCAAGTCTCGTTTATCATCTGTAAAGTACAAAAATAACCAAAACGACCAAAATGTCATGATAAAATAAAAAAAATCGATCCTACTATCTGGGATAACCTTTACATAAACCTACCTCTTTTCCGGTATTAAAACTATCCCATGTCTATCCTGATATTGAACTTAACGGAGTTACACCCAAATCGGTTCAGTAGTTTTTCCGTGAAAGCGTAGCAGACAGACAGAGTTACTACTATAGCATTTACAATATTGACCCAATTCGAAATCCTGACCTAATTTTCAATACAGAGATATCCTAAAAATATAAGCCAGATATACTTCATAGCAGTGAAAATTAAAGTTATTAAAACTAATAATACATAGGTTGATCAAAGATTACATTTTGTTTCAATAATTTATGACGATGATTATGATAATTCATAAACAATAGGTAAGTATTTATCATCATAGATATAACAATAAAATATATATTTATGAAAATAGGTACTGTAAATATTATAATTCTATACAAAAACCATTTACCAAGCAGAATTAATTTTATGTTTGCGCACAGGGTGGCCTTCGCATAAATGGTATTATGAATAGTAGTTATATTTATTTCTCTCTGCATAAGTAACATAAATAAACACATTGTGCGCATATTTGACTAGATTCAGTTAGACTCTAACTCGATATGAATAAGATTGTTAGAGTGGGTTTGAAAATAAGATAGCGCGCGCGGATTCGGCAAAATATGTACTTTCCCAAACAAATCATTATTCTTAACAATAATATCTACTTTTAAGGAAGAACAATTTTGTTGCCAGAAATGATTATATTCTGTTACAGTAAAATATATCAGAAATTTATTAGTCGTCGTTACACGACAAGCAAATGAAACATGATTACATAGTTATTTTAAAATTTGTAGGAAAGATAAGGAATAGTAGCGTCGCGACGCTTTAGTTATTAATCAGAAAACCCGACCAAAATGATATCAAAAGCATATAAATATCTTTTGTCAAGACCGTTTAGCAGAAACTCAAAATATTCTAAGATAGCACAGCTTGAATTGCATGTAACGGTATCATTTACTGTTTCTCTCCTGTGCTAGAAATGCCGAATTATAACAAGTAACGACTTTAAGTCAACCTGCGCATGTATTATAATAGGCTTCGTTTTATGTTAAAATTCAAATAACGAATCTCAAATCTATTTTTATCCGTAAATATTTATAATTGCCTTTTCTTTTGGATATTTTAGTCAGAGTGTATCATTGTAAATAATTGTTACAGAAAAGCTTTTTGAAGTGATAACTTAGGGTAGACCGCTTCGTTACGTAACGCGTTACGGCACCAGTCTGTCTGGCGTCCCTTGCTCTTACGCACACGGCAGCGGTAAGCAGGCTAAGTGATCACTTCAGCCCGGCGCCCCGAGACGCACACCTTTTTTAAAAATAAAGTATTACGATATTATAAAGCTGTCAGTGTCCTGTCGGTACATTATAGAATCTTATCTACAATACAATATAATCTGCTGTTCTACATCTACAGGTATATTACGGAATACACGATTTTCTTGGGAACAGTTTGTGGAAGAACATCAGCCAACCAACTTCTTATTGCTGGGCTCAGGCATCGAGCTAATTAGCATGTTTCACACTAATTGGTATGTAGTTTTTGTCGCGAATTCTTCCTTCTAATGTAAATATAAATACTACAAACATTAGGTGAAAAAAATACCAAAGCGGAGCACGCTTCCTCATCAGGATTCGAACCTACTCATTCTAATGACATGCGTCAGCCATTAACTATGACTCAGTGTATACAAACAGATTAAGAATGTTACTGTTTATTTACAAAATATTAATCCTATAACAATGCAGTAATTTGTGTTATGACTAGAAATATTGGATTGGATCACTAGAATATAAAAGACTTCAGTGTTATGTGAAAACACATTTTTTACAACTATCTTGAAATTGTCTCGAATTATAATATCTGTAGCTTTTTAAGCCACAAAATAATCGTACGTTTTTTTATGCGGTTTTCTCCAATCCGATTTGTTTTTTGTGACTAAGTTACTACCATCCTTTAACCCCAAAAAAGCTCAAATTTATTCAAGAAAAGACTTAATAGAAAAAACGTATCATAATAAATAAACGCTACTCATACCACATTGAATCTAACTTGTATAATACCGGACTTTATCAGAAAATTTTGAATTGGTGGTATTTTTCAAAGCAGTATTAGGAAACATCCACTTATTTTGAACAATAGGAGTTTTATAATCGATCAACATGAAGAGTACTCACAAGTAATGCGATGTGATTTGAAAAGAAATGTTTTTTAATAATAATACATAAGTTTTAGTAGCGACAAATTTTAATATAGTGAATCATTGGTATTGACCAATTGCACAGCAATACGATAAAAGGGTATAGGAACACATCAGCAGTTCTTCACGGGTTTTATTGGCACGTCACGTCGTGATCGTTAAAGTCTGGATGGCATTCGAAACAAGAATGGCGTCACCTTCGACGGCTCTATTTAAGTCTCCAATTCGGTTAACGACCGTTCGGCGAGAGGTTAATCGCTATTCACCTGCGGATAACTGTTGGCAAGTGGTGCGACACGGCAAAAGCGGCTTTGTTTGTTGTTGTTCGAGTAGAGTTTCCGCGTCACTGGCCGTGAATATGGTCGCTCACCCGCTCAACGCGCAGTAAACTCGCGATCTTTATTGTGCGGGGGCGAACAACTGTCCGCTTGAATTGCAGATGGACTCTGCAAACGACCCATCCATCCAGAACTCAATGAGATCGTCCCCGGATGGAATTATCGATCGACTAAATAAAGGTAACGAACCAAACTTATACCTGACTCACCGCACAACACCGCCAAAAGTCGAACCTAAAATTATAATGGGTCTTTTGGCTTTTCAACGATGGATTTTCCTTTTTCTTCTGAGTACTCCGTAGCCATTTTGGCCAATTTTGCAATATTTACTAGTTTCATTATTTAACTTCAGTGTTCCTAACACGTTCGTGATTCAGACACTATAATCATACTTACATACTTCTAATGGCCGGTACCAATATCTTACTATTCATTCGTTTACCCTACCACCGGTTGAATTTTGACATTACTTGGGTGATTGTGTGGAGCTTATGCCAAATTTTTACCAATAATAAGACAGATAAACGATCGGTAAGATATAGGAACGGCCCATTAAACAATTTATTTAACCGGCTTTGCTTCATGTTGTGACCAGGCGATGAAAAGTTCATGGTTTTTGTGGTCTCAGTGTTGGAACCTCCCTTGAAGGAGCACAGAGATATTGGATTCGATTCTTGGTAGGCAGATTTCGGTAATAATTGTATTCTAGTCTGGGTTATACTTGAGAGTTGTCCCTTGTAGATTAAATAAATATCTATAACACCTAGAAGATGTGTGCGTTTTGTCTGCCGATTGATTCGTTTGCTAGTTTACCATTCTTTAAAGCTAACATGACGGCGCCGATGGCTTGGAGAGCTGGTCGTGACTTATATTCAGTTATAACTTCATAGTAATAATACAAAATATACCTACTATATGTGTTAACATTAGTATGATTACATTGAAAGCTGTATTGGGAATTCCAGGAAATATTGATCGGTCGTAGGCGTAGCGACGTAATTTAAACAAAGAAGCTAATTTCAAACGTACTGTACTATTTCTATATTTCAATATTTTCTGAATATAGAAGAGCATTTCACGTGGCTTTGCGTATATAAACTACAGTTCTGTATCTCAGGGATATCTTCCCGAAATAAAAAGTAATATGTGATCGAAGGTCTCCTAATTATCTATTTTTAACACTTATTAATACCCAGAGGCGGATTTTTACACATTCATAATCAAACGAATTCAAATCAATTATTTAATTTGAATTGTCCTTATTTGCCTTTAAAATTTTGCCGCCTTAAAATAATGCCGCCCTAGGTCCACGCTTCACGTATAGGACGTAATTATACCAGCATAATAGTCAAAAGGGAAAATAAACATACCTATATTAAAAAGCTATGGAAAGACTGTATAAAGACTTAAGAGTGGAATTTTCAAAAAGAACCAAAACATTTCCAACATCGAAAATAAAGTACAGTAAAGTAAGAACACGTAGTTAGTTACTCATGAATAGATTCCTTGGATAAAATATACAAAGCAAATAACATAGAACTAATTGTATCGTTCATTTTCCGCACGATTAAGCTTATTAATTAAAATATCATTGATGAAAATTTATCCCCTAGTTGAAGTTATTTATTTTAATAAATTATTAATTAAAACCCTTTGTTATATCAGTTTTGATAATAGTGTTTTCATTCTTCATTATTTTAAGGCCCACGACTTCAAAAACTATTAAAATAATGTGTTATTTTCAGAAGGTTTAAGTATAGTCGACCCTAACGTCGGCTACAATTTTATGTTTTATGTTTATAAATGATATAAACATTATGCCGGAATCTATTTTGAATTCTCAGGTGTATATGTAAACATACACACCTTTAAAAGAATTATTAGAATTATTATAGAATTCTGTTCACTGTGTTTTCAATAGCAGAGGTGTCAATAAACTTTTCATGCAGTAGTAACAGTGCGACAAAAATTGAACTTGCATGATTTTTTAGAGTTCCGTAGTCAGTTTAGGAAAAACAGAAACCAACCAACAGTTTTTGCCAAACATTCAAGTCCGTTCGTCTGTCTTTGTACATATCAGTCATTTTTCTCGGAAACTATTATAGATGAAATTTAATTGATTTAATATACCGCTACACAACGCTGTTAGGTAATTGTTAAAAAAAAGAATCGACATATTTGCTACAAAAACGAAAAATTAGGAGACAATATTTTTACGAATCTAATTCACAAACCATGTAGTGGAAAATTTTGAACAAGACAATAAGGCTTAAAAATACTTTCAAACAATTGTTTTGAAAAAATTAGATTAGTTGCGAAAATTTTGAGATACGAGGTATTTTCGATAAGACTTTTTCTGGGATTTATAGTCAAAGGACAAAAACTGTGGACGTTCGTTCTTATACAGAACATTTTAACGCTCGTGTTCCGACACGCACTCGGACTATTTGTCTTATAAAAACAAGCAATTTCATAGAAAAGCACCTAATGTATCTATAGTGTTCATCCGTGTTGTTCTGAACCCTTTTAGATTACCGTATATTGCTTAAACAAGAAAGATATGTGATGTGGCCGAGAGGAATGAATCCTACGACCTTGCGAGGACGAGGTCACTACACCCCCTCCTCCCGCGCGGCAAACACCACCCCCTAGGACCCTACCGCCTCTACCTGCGCCTCAACATCCCTCAGTTTAGTAATCAGTACGAGCTTATGCCTATAGGCACAGAGGGGGACGCCAATATTCCTTAACATAATACACACCTACCACATACTTTTAGTTACATTTATAATAAAAAAGACCGCTTCCTTATATCCTTAGTTCCATACCTACAATGAACATAGGATACCTGTTATCCTGGAAAGTGGTAGAATTTTTCGCAGTACGGATTGGAATTTTCTGAAATTTAATAAAATGTGAACTTGTATGAATAGTTAGTTGCTCTAAAAATAAACTAGAATTATAACTTGGAGTTGTCGCACGGCGGAACCGCGGGGAAAACTTTAATACGAACACATACTAAAGTTTTCCTCGAGGGTTTCATTATATTTATAAAATACTGAAGTATTTCCATTAATTAATCATGTATGTTACATTTTAATACTTTCATGGTAGTGTTATTTATGTATAGTGATGTGCACCTAATTTAAAGGTTTTGGTGGCACGGACCCAGGGGGACGGGCGGTCGCGGGCGACGCTGAGGGCGCGCGGCGAACGCGGCCTTGGCCGTGATCGCGCGCTCGATATAGCCCGGCCAAACGCCCAACCACCTACAGCCACCTACTCCACACCACCTTACTCCTCCACACCACTCAATACCTCTGATGTTCTCAATTTATTTCCGACTTACGGTCACATCGTATTATCGACAATGGCTTTAACTCATACCGGTAACAGGTGCCTATATGACTATAGACTTTTCATCGCTCTTTATTTCAACTTTAATGCCTTGAATATCTAGTACAGTGAGCTTATATATGAAGATCATTGATCTAGTACAAGATATTGACGCAATATTGTTATTTTGTAAAAATGAAATGTTAGAAAATCTGCCATGTGCACCCCGTCCCTATCTCAGTCTACGAACAGTGAAAGACACCTCTCAGAGACCTGGGTATACACATAACACTGTCTTAGTCATTTGGGTAATTCTAAAAAACAAAAACGTATTAAAATACTTAGATGAGTCTAAATAGATATTAAAAGCACTGGCAAGGGTTTGTACGTTTTTAATGGGATTTAAACTTTATTTACTGCCTTCACATGTAAATAAAATATTACATATTTAGGTATGAATAATACCGCAGCTTAACCAAGCATTGTGCGATAACGATTTTGTAGTCAGACGGCGTAGTTGGAACGAATCAGAATTAGACACCAAGGCCAGAGCAAAGTGATATCATTTATATGGCGTATCTGTCCCTGAACTGCGTCGCGGGTGACGCACGTGGATTCAAATATCACCCTGACCTTAGTCGTAAAAATAATCCATGTAATACAGCCAAATGGGTCTAGCCATCTACTCGCCTAATATAATTACCCAGCGGTATGACTGATCACTACTTAAATGTTTCATATATCAACGTAGAATACATGACAGAATTTCATTAAGAAGGAACGATTATTTCAACCGCAAATGTGTAAAAAAACAGTTTTTATAAAAATATATTTATTAACATCATAATAATAAACACACGTATACGAGTTACGCATAAGTAATTATTTCGCTTTCTTTCCCTTCTTTTTAGACGGTTTCGTTTTCTGTGCTTTCTTGCTTCGGCCTTTAGTTTTCTCCTTCGCTTTCTGCGCGCGTAAGTCCTTCTTCATGCGGGGATCGACGACTTTGTACTGACCTTTGACTCCTTGAGGTCGTTTCATTCGTTTAGCCGTCGTGTGTTTCTTTGCAACAACGTAGGTGATCTTTTTCTTTCCGTCTGACTGCGCTTTCTTGTACAACTGCTTCACTTGTTGAGCCTTTTCCCGTTCTGACATATCCGTGTTGTCCATCACAGCCTCAACCTTCTTCTTCGCACGTTCCATTTTCTTAATCATACGCTTCTTCTTCCTGGCCTTAGCTTCGATCACCTTCTTTATGGGCCTTGCGTTAATGTCTTGCAATCTATTCTTGTACTCCTCTGTATATTTCTGCAAAATAATAAATGTCTTACTGCACTTAATATTTAATACGTTATAATATAGCTGTTTGTAAGTTAACCGCGTATAAGACATGATTAAATTGATTATATTAACATGTTCCTACAGTATATATGAGTCACCGAGTCAATGTTACCTTAAATCAAAAAAACATTGATTTACCTCGGGAATAGCAATAGGTTTTTTCATATGTTTCTTTTCGTCTTCCACAAACCAATCTGGCAAGTTTTTGTCGTTGAATGCGTATCTGTTCCAAGCATCGTCGATCAGATCTCGTTTGAATTTCTTTGAAGTGGCTATTAAGGTACCCAACGCAAGTGTTTCGGCATCCATTTTCAAAGTTTTCTTTAACTTTTTTAACTCTGTAATATATTTTTCATTTAATATGACAAAGCAATGTACAGAAATAACAATAAATTGCAAGCAATATTTTATATTTATTTTACCTGGATCTTGAGAAACTACTTCAAATCCATCTTTTTTGGTAGTTTTGGCCCCTGACGAGCTCGCATTTGGCGTAATATTGTCTTCTACATCATAATCACTGTCGGATGCATCGCTATCAGAGCTTTCGTCATCTGAGAGTTTTCTTTTAACGCCACCTTCTTTTAGTGTTTCAACATCATCTATTACCTTTTTACCTATAATTACAAACTAAACTAAATTTGTTGCAAGTCGATTCAAATTAATACAAAACTCATTTTTTCTCAAACTGTTTGAGTTTCATTGACTAAATTCAATATGAGCACAATTCAAATTTTAATAAATGGATAGGTAACAAATTCACAATGTTTATATTATAAACATTAAAATACCTTGTTATCATCATACTTTTAAGGTTTTAATGATTTTAATTATAAAAAAATAAGATGTCAAATTGTTACGGTCGTAAAAATATAAGAGGCTTTGGCGTTTTGTAAGATAATAAATAATATCTTACCTATTTGAAAAATCACATTGGTTTTCATATTGAAGCATACATATTATTCATTAATGATTGGACTTAAAGATACATATTAATCATTTTCTGTTTGGATATCTTCTTATAGATAGCGTATAGGTAATATAGTGATAAGTAATTGTAAAAGACATGAATACATTCCCAACCCATAATCAAATTCACGTTTCATAGTCATAATTAAATATAGTTGGTATTTATATACAGAGCGGACATTCAGCGGGGCAGTAAGAAGTACTACACAAAAATGGGCTTAAATACAATTTAAAAATTTGAAGATCATACATATAAGTTTAAATTTAAATTTACTTCCTATTCCATGTACACCGCTTCGCAACGTTTTATTGCTGTTAAGGAGAAGCGGCTACAAACTCCCCAGCAACACGTCTAGCTAAAAAAAAAATTTCTTTATATTTCTTAATCAATTTATACTTCAAGCTGTTTAAAAAGTCCAAGTCACCTTTTTTATTTAGCAAATCTTTTTGTTCAATGAGTAAAAAGAAAGATTTAAAAAAACAAACTTCGAACTCGTTATTATTTTATTTCTAAACAAAAACTAATCTTGATAGTTAGCTGCATAAAGAAATGTTTTTTTTTTTATTGCAGGAGTTCAGCAGACAGGCACACGGCCCACTTCTGCAACACGAAAGGTGCTACAAATGTGCTGCTGCTCTCTTAAGGGAGAATGGAACCTGGTCACTAATGCCGGAACACAACTCAAGTTTGCTATGGCGACATACTTTAGACCAGGGGTGGTAGCCATCCAGTCGGGCAAATGCCCTACCTGGCTGTGGGTTGTTTTGTCGCCTCTTACGACAGGCCACCCGGCCGCAGGAAATTGTATTCTTTCTCCGTTCCTGCACGGATAGAAAGATCTTTTTATTCAGTCAATAAAAAGGTTCTTAAAAGATGTATGGATATTTGCGCGATTTCTGACTGTTTTAGTACTTGAATGACGGTTGGTTCGAGATAAGTTTTTGATCAGTTATAGAAACAGGATTTTTGACATAAAAAAATTCACACAAAATATACGTGAAGTGTTTTGCAATTTCTGACCTTTTAAGTACTCCAACCAAGGTTGGTCCCATAGAAGTTTTATTATCAATATTAGAAAAATGATCGATCGATATCAAATTTCTTGTGTAAAATGGCCATTAACTTATTAAATGTAATTTTTTTGCAATCTATTAATGGGGATCAAAATTTTAGAAAAAATTATGGTAAGTCACCTAACAACATTTTCTTGTAGCTGCAACGGTTACGTTACTTCTCCTTAGTGCCCCGCTGAAAGTTTCCACCCTGTATACAGACCTATTTAATTAATAAAAGTGTGACACATAAGTAAAACAGTCATGACATACATGTTAACCACCAAAAATTACCTCATTCCCAAGTATTACTTTCCAATTATTTATTTCTAAGGCATTATGCTACACTTACAGTGCACAATACTAACTAACATAATTAATTCAATTATACTAACCTTTTTCTTTATATGTTTCAGCTAATTTATCCAGATCAACACCTTCATCATCTTCCTCAACAACATCTTTAAAGCTGTCTTTCTGGAACCAGAGCTCAGCTTTCATAGTCCGCCTCGAGACGGGATCCGTATTGTCCAAATCAGTCAACAGTGGGTTATGTTTCGGGATCCTTTCCGTCTTGTTTTGTTTACTATTTCTTAATGTATTCATTTTAGTCAGCTTATCAATTTTCTTGGTTTCATTATCCGAATCAGAAAAGGCTACAACGAAAGGATCATTACATTATAAACTACTAAACAACGATAACACGTTACGAAGCGGTGTACACAGAATACGAAGTCAAATTTAATTTTAACTAATATGTATGACCTTTAAAAAGTTTTCTCTAGTAGAATTTATTTTGAATAAAAACATTTGAATTTATAAACATTTTATTAATGCTTGCACGCTTGACATCTCACGATATAACTTGTAAATATTTAAAAATAAGTGAAACTAGTGTGTGAGAAGAGAAAATCTTTAGGTTTCACAATGTTCTTTCTAGTATTAGCCTACAAATTTCCTATAGACCATTAACAAAAAAAATATACGCTTTCATAGAAAATCCAACTAAAAAATAGAAAATAAATTTGAATTAAAAATAGTGTAAGAAAAAAATGATTTTATTGTAAAAAAGCGTGGGGTGCTTTTCAGGATATTATCAATTATTCCCATCTACTCATATCTGTTCATAAAATATTTATAACTATTGATACCACGCACCCCACGCTTTTTTTACAATAAAATCATTTTTATCTTAGACAATTTTTAATTCAAATTTATTAAAAATTATTTTCTATTTTTTAGTTGGATTTTCTATAAAAGCGTATTTTTTTAGTTTTTTTAAACTATTATTTATTACATTTATACTCATAATATGTATATAGAAAAATTAACATTCTTCACGCAACTTCACTTGCATAAAAAACCCTATGCGTATTCCGTAGAAACTATCCTTTTATGAGGCAAAAGGAAAATCCATATTACATTATCAAATGCACCAATGTATACCAAATTTTAAGATGATATACTTAGTTTCAAGACTGTGAATAAGTAATAAACAAACATCCATACAGAAACTTTCACTTTTACGTATATTTTAGTATGGATGATTTACAAGACATTTTGTACAGTATTGGTTTATAACTTTTCCATTCAACAAAGCAAGTTCATATCAGTAAAACTTTGCTCTTAGATTTACATCAGGCAACACATTATTGAGCAAATATCTAAGAGGCATAAGTTCTACTTCATGTAAATAAAGCATTGAAAAGTTAAGACTGACAGGTAAAAATCCCTATGTATAATAAGTTTCTTATGTTCCACAGACAAAGAAAGAAATAGTGACATATTTACATTGCTTACATGCATCTTAAAAAATAAAAGCAAATTTTGAGCATTTGTACGCCGTATTTTCAGCAAACAAGGTTTGTACTCAGCTTATTGCTGCCGGCATAATATCCGACACGACGCTAATTTTCAGTGCAAACCTTCCTTTTGGAGTGATACCAAAATGAACCGAATTTTTTGTAATGCCTGTCTAAAAATATAAATTCCTATAACATACATATCTAATTCTCGTCTCTAATGAAACCATCAAAACTTAGCAACGTTTTTTAAATGATAGTATTAATAAATATTCCATAAATAATTTTAGATATAACGCGAAATATCACGAAAATGGAATAAAATTCACGGGACATGGATTTGAAATTTACGAGGGCAAGCTAAATGTGCAGATTGTCATAAACTTTGATATACTTATGTATGTATCCAATAGTGGGGATGAATCTGGATACTATAGTCCTGGTTAAATAAAATAGTTTCTGAATGTACTTATCCAAAATTTAGGCCAGTAAAAGGGGGGGGGGGGGGTTGTAAAAACTGTAGTAATTAATATAATAGTTGATATAATAACAAAATATCTATAGTTAAAATTGCATTAAATAAAAGTTATCTTCCTAAAATAAATATTAAATAAAACCTTATCTTTCTTAACAACTCGTAAAAGCCGTCGTAGCTTAATGATTAAAGCACTCGCGTCCCTAAGTCAAATTACTCAAATTCAAATCCTGGTCGGAAAAGAATGCACCTCTTAGTTTTCTGCCTAAATGTGCAAATTGTTACAGTGAAGGAAAACCCAACCTGCATATAGAGATAAGTCATGTATCACATCCGTCAAGCCACTTTGGACAAGCGTGGAGGATATATTGTCCGTCCCCTAGAAATAGAAAGGCCAAAGCCGAGGAATGAGGAGTGAGGGGTGTTATCATATTACCTAAAGATTCTTTTTCATTTTCGTCTTCAGAACCTGACTCCATCTCCAATTCACTATCAGAATCTTTGTAGTAGAGCCCTGATGAGTCCAGCTTTGATGCTTCTACGTCATACTTTACATACTTAGGTTTGGATTTAAACTCATCATCAGAATCTTCATTATCATCTGCCACAATGTCTGGTTGTTGGTCGATTATGCGATTTAATTCCTAAAAAGTAGTGATCAATTTACACCAATAAATAAAATTGAAGTGCCCTATATTTTATTTCAAAATCGTTTCTAACCACTTTCTATTTTTTACAAATAAGCCACGAAACGGCTCAAAAATATTATAATATTAAGGATAGGAACTTAATCTTAAATTTATGTGCATTTTTGCCATTTCGATATCTTCCAGGCTTCAAAAGGTATGAAAATAAAGTCAGTCGTGCGAATACAATGATGGGCACAGGTAGCTAAAAATTTAAATGTACATATTTTAATGCAGTAATTAATTCCTTGAACTTGGCAGTTCCCTTTTAGTTTTTTTTTCATTACGTGCGATGTTTGTTAAGGATGATTATATGCTCCAAAATATCACACAGCAATTCGAAAGATTAGAATAATCAACTTAGGCCAGGTTTCTATATCTTAACCGTTATCTTAATCGTCGGTTGAATTTTACATTACTTATTATAAAAGGTAGAGCAAGTGAATGAATAGTAAGATATAGGAACCGACCATTCATCATCCACTATGAGAATGTATAAGAACTAAAGGTAACATGGATGCTTTAACGGCATTTCGGTCAAAGGGATAGTAAAATTCTAACTTATATTACGTTACAATCATATTCCAAATTAAAAATACCACATCAATATTACAATCTAATCTTAAAAGACTAATAAGTAATTTAATTATATTATCTAAAATAAAACTAAGAAAGTGTCCATTACAATTTTTCTTATGGTCTCTATTACGACAAATACACTTTGTTCACGTGTTCTTTATTAAAAAGATAAGCAAACTACACTACACTTTAGTTTATAATATTAGTTACAGGTTTTGTCTTTTTAAGTGTCCTTGTTACATCCGTGTTGTTGAGGAGCTAGATCTCCTCGAGATGAAGGCTGAATTCTGAACTGTGTGTTTAATATGATAGACACAGGTTAAATGGTAGTAAAATAAAATACAAGCTTACCTGAGCATTTTTAATATCAGATAACTTGAACATGTCGTGACTCTCCAGGATGGGTCCATCGTCACCTTTCAATACCATTTTCAGATTCATTTTCTCTGCTAATTTTTGTCTCTGCTTATTTAGCTGTTTTCTTTTGCGCTTTGACAGTCGACGTTCTTCATCCTGACAATATAAATAACACTTAATAGTCAATTCACTGGATCACAACGCTTTCCATATGACGTATTTATATAATAATATAATATCAGCCCATAAATGTCCCACTGCTGGGCTCAGGCCTCCCATTATAGGGGAAACGGACAGTATACCGGCCACGCTTGTACAAAGCGGCTTGGCAGGTTAGGTATGACGTATTTACTCACTAATAAACTTGAGATGCTTCTCGGTTAATATTCTATTTTCTGAGATAAAAGTATGTTATTATAAGTTAATTTTAGGTATAGAAAGCATACTTGTCTAATTTAATGATAATTCGAACAATACCAATGTTATAAAGAGCCACAAAAACATCTACACAAAATCACTGTCACATTAAGGTTATGAATTTATTTATCAGACATAGATACATTACTCTATCCAATCTTATATGTACACATATTACAACAAATCATGGATACATCCTTTTTAAATCTCCAATACTTCCAAAAACAAACCGAAAATGGAAAGAAAGCAACAAAAATTAGAATTTATATAAATGTCATGTTTTATCAAATAAATTACTCCTTGAAATACATGATAATGTCAAGCACATATACATTTTGTAAAGAAAGGTGATTAGTTATATGTGAGTATATTTATGTAGATATCATGCTGTGTCACAAAATCAGTCTAGTGCAGTGATTCCCAAAGTGGTCTATATTGACCCCTAGGGGTCTATGACAACCTGCAAGGGGTCTAGTCTACGTCAGTGAAAAAATTATTGGGGGTCCATGAAATGAAAATGGGGTTCCACGATAGTGGATCTCAACACATACACTGATAGTACCTATTTATTTACATCATACTATCTTATAATATAAAAAAAAAATTATATATGTTTATAAAATTGTGTAAGTTGTAGGATGTTGGTATTCGCTTTGTGGTCGCAATACATTTTGAACTTGTAAAAACCTGAGAGTCGCAGTCTCAGAGCTTCGCTACCTTGCACTGACTTGTTCAATTCGTCACTCTATAAATACGAATGTGGGACAAATACGTTTATTCGTTCAAAATTTTATTTTGAGTAGTTTTAATTTAAATTCAATTAATAAATGTATAAATTAACATGTGTTTTTACTTTAAGTTTTTAACACTAACTTCACTACAGTTAGAAATTTACAGGAAATCAATATCAGGTAAGGGGGTCTACCCAATACGGAAAAACATGGCAAGGGGTCTACGACACAAAAAAGTTTGGGGAACTCTGGTCTAGTGCATAATTAATACAATATGAAAGACAAAGGGGTATGGGTATGGAATAATGTATGGGTCCTCACCATACCAATGAAAAATACTATCTATTTTGCTATAAAAATAATACTAATAACATGACGAAATCTGTTAAATTGTTGGCCTCAAATTTAATTTACCTGTAACTCAGCTACTTGTGCATCAACTTCGTCATTATCTGCTTCAGGGCTCTTATCCACATCCACTTGGGTTGTTTCTTCATTTTCTTGTTTGCTTTTTTCACTTTCAACCTTCAAACATAATAAATTTAAAAGTTTTGTTAACATATATTTTTCTAATGCATTACTGTGCATACAATTTATAAAAATGCACATAATATTGACTCCTTGTGGCGCTCCATAATACTTTTCTCTTTTTTAAAAACTTCAAAAAGGAGGAGGTTCCCAACTTGATTGGTATTTTTTTATGTATATGTACACACCGATTACACTGAGATTTACGTGATTCTTCTTTCTTTTGATGCGGAATAGATGCCATTTGGTCCTCTAAAAATGTTACATAGTTTCGCCCAGTTGTTTCATATTATGAACATTTTTTTATGAAAATTTATGTTCCCATTTCCCCTTAGGACCCATATTTTTTAAGGCGTGCGGCATCTTTCGTAGCCTATTATCATAGCTACACTTACACTGTACACCATATACAGTGTTAAACAACAAAATGTTGCAAAATATTGTAATTTTTATGGTTTACATGGCATTGACTTCAAGATGTAGAAAATCTTATATTTTGTGTCTTAATAAACTAAATCAATTCTTAGTCAAAAATCTTTATTAAGTTATTTTATACTTTTTAGTTTTTGAAGTCGGTTTTTTTAAACGAAGTTTTTTTTAAATTAGCATGTGTTCTGTGGATAGAATACACTATTCCAGTTTATATCATATGATTGAAGTCAAATCAGAACTCTGTTGTCTTGAATTTAAATTCTTGTTGGTCACAAAGAAATATTATACCAATTATAAGGTGGTATATTAGTAATATACTAGATTATACTTAATCTATTATATACAGGACGGCCAGAACAGTGATATTCAAAAGAAAAATTTAGTTAGTTTACATGAAGGGGTACACGAATTACCCCCATATATGTTTTACTTACCAAAAATATTTTTCTAGTGTTTTTTTGGAAAATCTCGACTACATCAGCTTTAAATTATTTTATTTTTGGTATGTTTATCTGAGACTTTTTTGTGTAACTAAGTTCTTATAAAATTTACTTTTACATGTAAAATAATCAGCACCCTAACATCAATGCAAGTTACAAAAAAACTACTTGAATGTGATTTTTTTTTAAATCTTAAATTAAAAATTGTTTAGGGCAACCTCATATTTCCGAAGTGGCTTTAAAAGCTGTGTAAAAGTCTGAGCTTTTATAATAATACAAAAAACGGTAACCTTAATAGGCCATTCTTTTTTTTCTTTTTTTTTTAGTTTTTGGCGGGAACTGAAAGGAGACGTTGTGCTGTGCAGTTTTATTTTCTAAAGATGTGTATAATTACTCTAAAATGAACAATAGTTGCAGGATATTGATAGTTTTTGAGTAGAAATTATGTGTTTTTGTGAGAAATGTGAACTGTATAGTCAGATGTGATCTTTCGAGTTTTCACAAGAACTCCATTGAATGGCGTCGGTTGTAGCCTGCAATACAACTGCGCTACTATAGAAGACCTATTAATTAACATGTTTCCGACTGAAAGACTTTCATTCTATGGTCATGAATAAATAACAAAAAAAAAATCTTTTTTTATCGACCTTCAAATGTAATGAGAGGAAAATTTCCCACAAAACTAAATTTGGTCTATTTTGTAAAATATCCCTATTTATACAAAAAATATATTTAATAAAAAAGTAAAACAATAATTAAAAATAAATTAATTAAAAAATAATACTGTCTTGCAGAAAAACTAGATATTTTAAACTATTTTTTTAGTGAATAATTTTGTTTTCAGGAGACTGTTCTTGAAAATTAAAGAAAAGAAAAAATAAAGGGGATCGGTGTGGGCGGTCGCGTCACGGGTGGTACGGTATCTGGGGGCCGAGCAGAAGGGGCTTCTAACCCGCGAGACTTATCTTAATTTTATCATTATATTTTATTTGTTAATATGCCTACATTTTATGGCAATCATAGAGGTTTATATAGGTAGAAATAGCGCTTTTGCTTTGCTCGTCAGGATGAAGTGATCATTGATTTTTTTGGTGTTTGAATACAAGAGCAGTCAAGAGTAAAACAAATATGATTAATTTATTGTTTACATTATTTTTTTGGTACATGTTACGTTTTCATAGTATTCCACAAATTTTTTGTAAGACAGCTTAAGGTCACAAAGTTTTTTTTGGTGGTCAAAGTATCTGTCGCCTTATTAAACACCTATTATTATATTATAATCTTACAATTTGTACACTGAAAACAAAAACGATATTTCACAGATTCAATACTGTATATTATGGCAGCCAATTTGATGAAGCAAACTAATATTGTATAACATATAAAACAAATCTCTACTTACCTGTGATGCCTTCCATTCTTTAATTTGCTTAAACCAGCTTAACAAACATTTAAGATCCTTTCTTCCAAGTACTTTTATATCCTTGCAACATTCTTTGATTTCTGGAGTAGTCTTAGGATGCTCTTCGATTGTTTTATCATCGAACACTATCTAAACATTAATAGTAGTTTATGCATATTTGAATGTGAATATAAACATATTAACATAAAATGCATTTTAGATAATTATGGGGGGTCAGTGATTAAGGCACCCACATTTCAATCCTTTGAATTACATTTGAATCCTGAAATTAACCACACACTGCTTTGGCAGCTTTTGAGGAACATTCTAAATATTGTTAAACACTTTAATATTACATACTATTGAGAAAGAAAATATCATGAGTAAACCTTTGAATAACTCATCAAGTTACTCAAAATGATTTTATACCTATTATTAATATTAAAAGGGATATAAATTTTTCCTTATCTATATTTTAATATAGTTTTTACAGTTAAAATACAGCAGATAGCCTAACAGCTCACTGAATGGAAAGTGGTTATCATAGGTTATGGAAATTTACAACACCAGAAGCGACACCAAAACTTTTGAAAAACTTTCTTGTGCTGTTTTTAATAAATTTAACAGTTTAATTTATTTTTCAATTTCATGTTCTAAGCAAAAAAAATAATAATAATGATGTTTTCATTTATTAACAACATTATATTCAAATTTTCAAATTAATATTTATTTATTATAAAAGAAATATTATGTTGTACACTGTCTTTAGAGGCAGTGCACTCATGTCGTAATAGTTGGGCGGAGACCTATTTTCAGTGTTGAATTAAAATTATAAACAGTGGGGGTAGAATTCTAGAAGTAGGGACTTTTTCATCGGAAATATCCTCCTCCTTAAAAATCTTTTTTCAAAATTTCTTAAATATTAAAATAGTTTTTAATGAAACACAAAATGCCATTTTTTTATCTTAGTTTGTTAATAACAATCACAATTTTTATATGCTAATACATCCTTGAGATACATTTCTAGGCATCATTCCCAATCAAATGAGCTATCACTTATATTTTTAGAAGCTTTGTCAAGAGTTAACACGTTTTTGTAATTTGTTATCTGGCCTAATTAGTGAGTTATTTATAGACTAAGATACTCATATTACATTATTATTATTTCTGGAGTTACATGAAATTCAAAACAAAAAAAACTAGTGAATTGAATGTCATCAGATTAACTAACGGTAATTTAAGGGGTATGAATGTAGGTGAATACAGCTTATTTATAGCCACTAGACCTGTTATTGGGATTAGAAAAGCAGTTGTTAGGGTCCGCAAATAAATTTTGAATGAAATGTAAATACAAAAATATGTTATTATAGATAAACAAAGTTATGTCACTTGTTTAATAATAAAGTGTGATTTGTGTTTAGGAATACACTTACTATTTATTTATAATAACAAAAACTGCTTTTGAGTTTAGGAAACAAGTTTTGTATTAGTTATGATAATTTTAAAGTTCATAATAATAAACAACAGTCCTAATACTTTTTTTAAATTTATGACTTATCAAACAAATTATAGAGATGCCACTATGATAAATGTCATCAACTCTTTGTTAAGCACAAATCACTAGCTTTCTTTTGGATTTCTCATCTTTGGACTAACGATATCAGTACAATATTGGTGAAAAAAGTAAGTATGGTCATGTTAACAAAAAAAACTCACAGGAATTACATGTTTACCAGACATAGGAGTTCCTGAATAAGAGATAATAAAATAAAGAAATCACTACCTGTGAACAGCCTGTGAGCAGATCTATGGGGTTTGCATCACCTAAAAACTCTGAGACATTAACTTTATGATGTGTGGTGTAATCATTTTCCTTGTATCCCTCTGCTTTGGCCTTTTTCTGTTTCTCAGGGTGCATTAAATTGTTATGTTGCTTTTTCACAATATCCAAATCTTCAAATACATGTTTTGGATCCAGAAATTTAGGGTCAATACTGTCAGGTGCAATGTAACCTTGGCACACAACAAAAATCTCAGACGACTCATTTCTTGAAGCCTGTGGCTTTGTAGCATGAATTTTCTTGAAAAACTGCTTGAATACCCATAGAAGTGCATGATAATCTTTGGATCGGAATACTTTTGTTACAAACCAGCCTCCCTCTCTCAGGAAATTACTTGCCAGCTTCAATGCACTGAGTGTCAAACATGCCTGCTGGTAAGCATCATGTAGCCAATTCAAACCAACATTTGGGGCACCATCATGAAGGACAACATCTGCTTTCCAAGTCTTGATTTCTTTTTTTATTGCCGTTTTACACTTTTCTGTTGTTATATCTTCGGTAAGTCCTATACATCCAGGAACAGCTTTAATAGGAAATAAGTCCACACCTATGACAACACTGGAAACAGGCATATTTTGGTGAGCCACCTGCATCCAGCCACCAGGAGCAGCACACAAATCGATACATACTCTTGACTTTTGTAAAAATCCAAACTTTCTATTCAATTGTATTAACTTAAAGGCAGCTCTTGAACGATAACCTAAAAAGAATAATTGTCAATAGGTTTAATAATCATTTTGTCATTGGACTTCTTTTATAGAGCTTTCAATGTTAGTTCACTGTTATAAATTACACTATTGTTAGGTCGTAAACAAATAAAATACACGTTTAAATTAATTTAATACTATAAAAACTTTTAATTACCTGTTTCTTTAGCTAGTTGATAATATTTATCTTTTCGCTGTTTCCCTACCTTTGATTTCTTCCCCATTTTTATTAAAATTACTTTAAATCAAAATATAGTTATCATATCACAATAATTTATATCATTCATTTCACATGTGCTCGTCTTCCTGTTTTCAGAGCTGTTGTCAGTATTTTTGAGGTTAATTTGATAAACTGACATTGACACTATAATGTCAAAGTTAAAGGCCGGCAAAGGAATCTTTACTACATACCGCCATTCCTGATGATTCTACAAGTGACCATTCAACGGAGTTCTTAGGAAAACTCGAAAGGCTACATTTGACTACACATTTAACATTTCTCACAAAAACACATAATTAATACCCAAAAACTATCGATATCCTACAACAATTCATTTCAGTGTATTTTTAACATTTCTAGAAAATAAAACTGGACAACACAACGTCCCCTTTCAGTTCCCGCCAAAAACTCCTGTCAAATACAGGTTGTAGTATTGGAGTTTTTGGCGGGAACTGAAGGGAGACGTTGTGCTGTGCAGTTTTATTTTCTAAAAATGTGTAAAATTACTCTAAAATGAACAATAGTTGTAGGATATTGATCGTTTTTGAGTAGGAATTATGTATTTTGTGAGAAATGTGAACTGTATAGTCAGATATATAGTCAGATGTGGCCTTTCGAGTTTTCACAAGAACTCCATTGAATGGCGTCGGTTGTAGCCTGCAATTCAACTGCGCTACTATACGAAGACCTAATTAACATCAGAATTGGCTGTATGGACTATGATTCCTTTGCCTGCCTTTGTGGCGAATAAATAAACAACAGCAACAGGTTGTATATATTTTTTTAATAATATTTATGGCTTGGCAACTAGGCCTTTAAGCCAGACAGGTTGTATAATTATTATTTATTTAGGTTTATGGCTTGGCAGCTAGGCCTTTAAGCCAGGTCTTAGCTTATAAATAATATAGTTTCTTCATTTTCTTAAGCCTATGTGTAGCACAGCTGAACTGTAGGTAATCAGCTAATGCCATTCAACGGAGTTCTTGTGACAACTCAAAAGGCCATATCTGACTATACAGTTCACATTTCTCGCAAAACACATAATTACTACTCAAAAACTATCAATATCCTACAAATAGTGTCCATTTTAGAGTAATTTTACACATTTTTAGAAAATAAAACTGCACAGCACAACATCTCCTTTCAGTTCCCGCCAAAAAGTCCCAACAGATTGTAGTAAATTCGTCACAAAGGTAGGCAAGGAAATATTAGACCATATACCCAATTCTGATTTCATCATTGTTCGGAGAAGAAACCACAGAGTACATTAACATAATAGCCAGGAAACTCAGAGTAGCTTTATAACTAACGGCAGGTTCCTTAAAGGGCCCTTTCATACTGCACGGCAGTCAGCCGCGTAATTTAGGCTTGTGAGTTTTGTAGCAACCAACATTGCGTACTACAGCACCGAGAAGAATGCCTCTCGAGTCTTTCAAGCCCCGCCCATTGCAGAACTGCACCACAGGATAGTGAATGACTTTCTTTACATTTCTTTTCATTCCCTTGTCTCACCATCGATTTCGAAATTTCTTGTATGTACAAGAAATGGTAAAATGGTTAAAATATGACATAAGCTCCTTAGCTTATGTCACATTTTAACCAATAGTAAGGCAAATGAACAGTTGGTAAGATATAAGAACTAGCTCTTAGTTTAACGCTGGTTTCCTGTATGCATATTTGCCTGTTTTTCGTTTAATGAAATATATCAGAAATCCACATCTGGAGTTATATGTAGAAGCTAAAAAAAAACATCAACCTTCTAGTTCCTGAGAAGAACTCTGTACCAAAAATAAAATTAATTATTCAAACACAACTAATGCCTATAGATAGAAAATGGAGGCCCATTCATAATCAAAGAAACATTCTGATCGATGGTGCAGGATTCATGGCTACACTACATGGATGGTTATTCGGACTACCATGCAGGATGGTAAATAATCATTATTAGATTATTCTTAAGTCCAAGTCCAATAGTGTTTCTCAGTAAAATTCAGTAAATTCCTGTAAATTCTAATTTATGAATAGCAACCCTATTGCTCGTGGCTATATTTTATTGGTTGATTTTTCGGACATCGTTTGTCATTGGTAGTTTTCAAATTTTCAATGAAAATGTAATTGTAAAGTTTGTTCTAGTCCAATTTAGAACAGAATATTATCAAAATAATTTAGTAGGAAATGTATTAACAACACAAAAAAAATTGAAACTATAAAAATCTATTTTTAAACCCACAAATTCAATTATTGATCTATTTTAAATACAATTTTAGAATAACTAAAAATAATTGGATATATTTTACAATTTTTTTGACAGCTCACGGCAGTGATATTTACTCTGTGATCTGTGATTGACATTTTTAAATAAAACAATCGAAAAATTTAGTCATTCTATTTCAATTTCATTTCATAATAATTGTTACAACGCAGAAGACTTATAAAATATCTAGTGGGAATCTCCCTTGTTGTTTTGTAGTGATTCAATTCCTTGTCTACAATACTTATTAAGCTCGTATTAAAGAAAAGAGTGTGAACAGTTTTATTTTTAGAAAGTGCAATAGATCGTCGACATCATGACTCCGAATATCCAAACGTTTATTAACAGTTTTCAAAATAGATTGTAAGTTTATCCCATAATGTCAATTGTAGTAAGTTATTAATAATGTTGATTGTAGTAAGTAAGCAGAAATAATTATTCGATAAGTCATTATTTCCATTGTTGTTGGCATATTTTAAAGTACCAATCATTCTAGAACCTACGTGTCGTCACTAAATTTTTACGTCATTCACTCAATTTTATTTATTATAAAATAATGCCTGCTATCATAATTTGTGCAATCTGTCGTTTACAGGGAACCACCAATTCGCCAACACTTAAAAAATGTTTATGGCACCGTGATGATGACTAGTGCTGCTGCTAGTGTTGGAGTGTACATTGATATGTACACCTGGTTCCAGGCAGGATTCCTCTCAGCAATCATTGGGGCTGGTCTTATGTTAATGCTTATTGCCACTCCTGATAATGGGAAAAATACAGGTCTTCGTCTTGGGTACCTTTTAGGGTTTGGACTTACATCAGGTATGTTATTGACAAAAACATTGACTTGCAAATGTACCTTAACCTTTGGATTATACCAAGATGTTTATTAAAGAGACTGCTTATATATTCATGTATTTAAATTATTAATATTGTTAATGAATGCACAAGATTTGTTAGAGGAGTAAATTGAAATATGGACGCATTATTGAATGTAAACATGTTATTACATATTTATAACAAGGTCTAATGCAAGTAGCATTCATGCACTCATATAAATTCACTTTCTATGTCTTACTGAATTTAATTTAATAGTTCAATAAGAGGGTTTAGTTAATCTTATGAGAAATAAATAAATACTGCTTGAGAATATGATAACAACAAAAAGTATTGACAGAAACCATTGTCAATATTTAATTGGAATAATATTTATTAGTAGAAATTAAAATTAACAAGAAACTTAATTAAACAATCAAAAAACAAAGACATTAATTATGCTTCTCATTTGTAGGTATATAAATAAAATTATGTAGGGTGCTTTATTAGTATAGTAGTCAATATTTATTATATCGAGTTTTTAAAGTGCCTATTATCAAAATGTATGAACATTAATTCATACCAATGGCCACAAGACAAATATAAATAACTTTCTCATTTACAAAATAGGCTTTGAAGCACAAAGCCCAAATTTAACCAGGTTTTAATGTTTGCTTGATAATTATGACTTCCAAGTCTAACATAGTATTTTGAATTGCAGGAATGGGCATGGGACCTCTTTTGGAGTATGTTTCAGTGATTGATCCATCAATAATTGTGACTGCTCTATTGGGCACCACATTGGTGTTTGTTTGCTTCTCTGCAGCAGCCATGTTAGCTGATCGAGGCAGCTGGTTGTTCCTTGGTGGTCCTCTGATGACTCTGCTCACATCCATGTCTATAATGTCTCTAATGAACTTGTTTATGCAATCACATTTCTTGTATCAAGTAAGTGGAAACTTTGTGATTTACATTTATCTGTTAAAGTAAAATTTTGATCTTGTTACCGAAGAATAGTTAAGAACTTACAATATTGTAATAATAAATTCACTTGCTATGTTGTAATTTAATTTTATAAGTTTGAAACAGTATTGAAAAATGAAATCAAAATTTCACTTAAACTTAATAGCATTTCACTTCTCTATACAACTGATGTAATTATTTTAGAAACCAGAACAACTAAATGTATTCAATTATACTGTGCTGATTTTGTGCAAATTCTTATGTCCCTGAATAATGAAAGTAATATGTTAACAATTTAATCATTTAAATTTTTTATATACCTGAAAAAGTTCTGAAGAGATTAATTTCCAAAAGTAGGAAGATTTAAGTAACATCCACTCAGGGTAAAGAAGTTCATTTCTAACACTCCCTACTGGGAATCAATCTTCAGTTCTCTATATTTTAACAAACTAGATGTGTTACCTCTCAGATAACAAATGTTATCATATGAATGTGTTGAAAAGACAGGTCCATTTTTATGTGTTTTCAGGCCCATGTCTACCTTGGATTGGTACTTATGTGCGGATTTGTATTATTTGACACTCAGTTGATAATTGAAAAGCGCCGTATGGGTAGCAAGGACTTTGTACAACATGCTCTTGAGCTCTTTATTGATTTCATTGGAATCTTTAGAAGACTGCTCATTATCTTGACACAAAAAGTTAGTATCTATATTTTTTTTAATCTAAACATTACTTTTGCATTCTTTACCTGTGGTTTGAAGTTGTTATACATAACTGTTTACAAATTTTATTAAGGAATTATAGCCATTTTGGCAAAAAGGGAACTCTTCTAAAATCATACAGCTATCTGTGTTTATCTATAAATCAGTATTTTTGTTAAAACTAGTGGGTATAAATTATGATATGGTAAGATGCATTTTATATTCCACCACTACCATAGAGAAACTGCAAAAAATATAGTAATGAGGAAGAATACTTGAAACTGAAAGATGCAAAATATTTGTAGCTACAGTTTTTAAACATTCATAATAATGTTCCAGAATTATTTTTTATTTATATAGGTGGGAATATTCTATCCAGTCACTAAAAAGTCGACCCCCACTGTAAACTTTGATTTATAATGTGGAAAATTCTTTTAAAAAAATCAAGTTGTAAAGCTTAAAAATATTAATAAGATTGGAGTAGTTTATGAAAGATAATTTGGATTAAATACTCTTTTTAGGGTTATGTAGTGAAATGACAAAAAATCTGAATATTGTTCATCTCCACAGAGCCATACTTTATCATTGTTTGTGAATTTTAAACATTTACAGACTTTTGTTTTCAGAATTTCAAGTTGACCTAATTACATTGTATAATCTTGTTACAGGAGGAACAAGACCGTCGCCGCAAACGTGAATAATTCAAAACGATTTAAATTATTTATTTTAATATGGGTGTGTTGGGGTGCTGATAAAGTGTAATAATCTTAATCTTTATCAATAAAATTTCTTTTGTTAAAATTTTATGTCTGTAAATGAAACATTTAAATAAAGTGGTATGTACTGATTGACTAAATTGTTTATTTTTTCATCATTCTGCTGAGTAATGGTGACGTCACAAGGCCATTAGTGACGTAACTCACGTGATATTGTGCAAATCGTGAGATAAATGTATTTGTGGAGTATATTTATGCAAAAAGATAAATTTCAGAGACATCATTTAGGCTACTTGAATTTATAGGTAATACAGAAATCAACAGTAATGTCATTATATGTACTTGACTATTGTTAGTAGCAGATTCATAGAAACTGTCAATCCTTATGCTGGAACCAAAGAGTACATTGAATATATAAAGAGCTGGAACTTTTGCGCTAGTGATAAATTAGACTGCGGCCGAATGAGTTTTATTACAATTAATAATTGACGCATAGCCACTTTAGTATATAAAATGTCGCAATTCAAATAAGGCATTAAACTTATCGCCACACCTTCGTAAAACGGTATAAATCTTTAACACTAATCAAGATGAAGCCTTTAAAATAACCAAATTCCTTTTTAAATTAGAACAGTCGTAGAATTATTTCCTAAACATTATATCTCTCTTTTATTTAACAATTAGTATTGCTATATAATGTAAAATCATAGCAAAGTAATTTATTATCTGTCATTAACTTCTTCAGGATGTATTTTATTCTTATCGAATAAAACCACCTTTTTCGTTCTAGCCAGTTCTTCAGCAATCAAGACATTAATAAGATCTCCCACTTTATCGTTCTGATTAAACTTATCGCCGTTCTGCTGTTTATTCTGATTTCTTTGCTTATCATTGGACTTATAAACCTTTGACGTATTGATACTGCCACATTTGCATCGGGTGCAACAACACATCCACAACGATCCCGAGTAGTTACTTTTCATAACATACTCGTAAGTAGACACCCCAAGTACGGATATATAAACATGAAAGCAACACAAATGAAATAAGGCACTAGCTATTCCTAAGGCACAACCACCAAATATTATTAGAAATGTTAAGAAGGAGACAGAGTTTCTACAATATTTATTGTAGGTGCTCCCCAATGACGGACCACAATCTATAAATTTTTGTCCAGCTGAGCTTAATTTTTGCGGGTTTGTGAAAAATATTGCAATGTCTGCTAAACATAAAGATGATGTCAATATTGCAATCATGAGAGCAGTCGTGACGCATGCTACGAAGTACACGTAGTTTCTTCTTCCCACGCAGCTGTTTAACCACTTACAGTGGTGATCAAAGCGATCGACACATTTGTTGCATATGCTGCAATGTTTTGTGTTTCGACTAGTAGTGTTAATGTTGCACAAGTGACACCTTCCATTCTCAATAACATGAGCGTGAATAGAACGATCAAACTCTGACACATTATTAATTTCTAGTTTTCGTAACTCATTTTCACTAGGATCTATCACAGTCGCCATCACGTGGGATAACATGTGAGATACGTATAAAATAATGTAGATAACCGTAGTTATTATCTTCAGTTCATCGAACTGGATTTGTACAAGGACGGCAAAGTTTAACAACGCAGTTAGTAGAAGAACAACCCAACCGATCACTTGTTGATAATTTAGAGGCAGTTGAAATCCATTAATGCGCCGCTGAGTTGGCGCTGACTGATGAAGAGCGCAACATTTGCCCATTTGTAATGCTTGATCAAGTCTTCTAATTTTTATTTAAGCAACTAAGCACATGCTTTGTCCACTAACACTTTGTTATTTAGACAAAAAGCCAACGAAGGACGGAATTAATTAGTAGTATTCTAGGCGAGGCAGACGCCAAGCCCAAAATATGCGCGCGCATCTTTTAATTTTGTAATGATTTTCGGACATGTCACGAACGTAATAATTACAAAATTTATTTGCATATATTTCACTTAGTTTTATTACAAATCGATTGTAATTAAGACTTTGCATGTACACTTCGGTACTTTGTTTTGTTTAAGAATGTTACCAAGGAAATGAACTTGACAACAAGTCCCTTCTATATTTATGAATACGGGTATACGAAACCGAGTAATTTAACTGGACTTTACGAATATTATACAACTAGGATATGCCCGCGACATCGTCCACGTTTGACTTAAATTCCCGCAGGATTTCCGAGACACAAAATACCACAATTTAAAAAATAATGCAAGCTATCGATTTTTCTTATGCAACCGAACAACTAAAAAGCCATTCCTGGGAATAAAATTTGATATCAATTACTGAAAAAATACATTGACATTCGTTTTTTTAGATCTAGTCATTTTAAATCATTCCCAGAAAAATTCCCGTGTGATTCCCAGATAAAAAGCAGCCTAAATTTTAAGTTTACAAATTTTATGTCGATCAGCGAAAACCGCAACGAAATCGGTCCACTAGTTCTTACATGACGGATGAACAAACGTTTTCCATCGTTTATATAGTCTATTCCAGTTGTTTTTGTATAAATTGCTTCAATGTACAGACACGGCATATTTTGAATTTCATAATATTTATAGGTTTTAAACTGCGTATGAATAAAACACTTGTTTAATCTTAGCAACTATTCAAGCAAGCAATCAAATTTCGAAATACAAACTATAAACAGGAATTTCAATTCTAACATAATAGAAATCAGAGTGATAAAATCTAAATAAAACATTTTACCAAGAGCTAAATGTATATCCAATTTTCCATTTGTAAAAATGTATAAAGTAAATAAAACATAATTAATTTCAACTCATGTCATGTTTCAATTAAATATATACATAGATACATACATACACTTCTTCATTATAATGCTAATTTTTGTAATTCAATTTTATTATGAAAATGTATAGCCATTTTTCTTCTCGTATGTACAAGAATTCTGTGACCTTTGCAGTCTAAATCTTCCTCGTAACATTTATTTTTACAGCATTTTTTGCAAAGCTGATATTCACATTTTCCACCCTAAAATAAATTTTATTCAGGTTAGCATTTCAATTGTGGTTATTAATAATATAAAATAATGCAAAAACAATACAATACAAACCAAGGGATTAGGGCAGCTTTTATTTACACAAATTTCTCCACTTCTACCATTTGTCTGTTCTGCTTTCGTAGGTCGCCTCATTATTCTGCGTAACCTTTTCATCTTTTTGCGAGACATTATGTTCCCTTCATGTTCTTCATGATTTCTCTTTCGTTCACAAGCGTCCTGTAACAAAAATTTAAACTTATTTGAAATTACTACATTTATTTTTATTTATAGTTGCTCAAGTCAAAATGTTAGTTAAAATACACATTGATTGAAAAATAATTAACATTACTCCTTCACTTGTTGTCTCAAAAATTGTGCGATCATATCTAATTAAAGGAATTAAAATATTTAGATCAAATTTAAAACTCCCAATAATTATGAAAAAATGATAATGATAAGTTAAACCAAAATGTGAAGAAATTCTTCATGTCTTCTGTATTATGTTTCATTACAAATAATGCAGAAAACCACACAATGTGGAATAGGAATACCTTGAGAAAATAATACCTGGGTTTTGTTTAACATTTCCATCTTTTGTGTGTGTTCCTCAGGTGACATTCTAACATAGGGTTGGCATATCCATGGAGGTAATATCAAATTGTATCCAACTCTGGTAATGCGATTATCCTCCTCAAAATTTAGTTTACCTTCATGAAATGGTACATATTTGTTTTTTACATTGGAGCACACTTTTTTGAAGTCATCAAGGTTTTGTGCTGTTGCTAAAAGTTGTCTGTCATTATTGTTTTCTTCATATATGAAACTGGAAGAGGTATTTATGTTTACCAATACTTCACTACTCACCAGTACAGTTTTTGTAATGATTTGTAAGAATATGCACATTAGTTCAGAAAACTGACTAAGTGGTGCATGCCTTCCGGCCAGGATTGAACCCGCGCCCTTTGAGTTTGGGACACGTGCGCTAGCCATTACGTTACCAAAACGTATACGTATATACATAATAGAAAGTTAATACTTTCCATTATGTATATATAATATACTAAAGGTTCTGTTCGTTTTCTAGTTAATACTAGAAAACAAACAGTACCTTCAACCTCTGGATAGGATACTAGGCAAGGCCAAAAATCATCCTTGATGTCGATTAGTCTGTATCAGGCACATCAACGATGTTGATAACGGCTTTATAACAAATATAAATTCATTATATGTAATTATGTACGTTGGAGACAAGTTTGGAAGGACTTTATCACTATAGATATATGGTACTGATATAAATACGGTATTTTGTATGAGATATGTAAGCAAATAAGTTTTAATATATTTAATCTATAAATATTTCATTTATAAATAAATGGTGCACAAGGATATACACAAATTAACAGTTTACAATATACTTAGAAATATTATTTAAAATCTGTGCTATTCTTGTACTTGGACATGAAACTATTTGCTCTCTTTACTGCTAAGATATTTCTAACAGTTCAAAAATATATTTCCAACAGTTGTATATACTAAAATAAATCTCTAAATGGTTCGAGTTTGTACAATGCCTTTAAAAAATTGAAAAAAAAAGTCATGAGGAATTGGACCAGGCGATTCCCAAAATGCAATTTTTAGAATTTTAATGTCTGTTAGAGTATCAAGAAAAAAAGTACTAACGGATTTTATGAAATTCAAAACGGAGCTATCATATATATTATGGGGCGTAACTTAGGACACTTATCCTGATAAATGACGTCATTACCGAGGGATAGACGAAAACGGCGAAAAAGATGGCGCTGCGATCGCATCTTTTTTTGACAGCAATAAACATATGTGAATGAAACTCAACAAAGGCTGGTTTATAACAATTATAACCTGAATCAACACTTCAAGATACATTTTATTCCGATAAAATATGTTGCTTACGTCGAATAGACGGATTTGCAAAATAGAGATGCGCGGCAATTGCCATGTAACAATCATATCGCGGCTTCAAGCCAGAGGGGCGTATAAGCAAAAACCAACTTTTCAGGAGATACAAAAAACTTAATAAGTTTTTTTCAATGTATTCAATGTCTGTCTATGAAAGTACTTCTACTAGTATTAACCTACTATTAAGAAAAAAAACAAGAGGTGGTGTATCGATAAAAATACAAATGATAGATGAAATAAATAAAAACGTATTTTTTTTATACGCCCCTCTGGCTTGAAGCCCGCGATATGTTATTAGGTTGCCCGCATGTTATTCACTACTTATAATGTTCTTTGAATCAGGTTAGCTGCAACTTCTCTTTATGTTTTGCTGTGTAGTTTGTCTACACTTGACTTAGTTTCTTTGTAATTGTAGTAAATTGAACAAGAAACCTAAGTATTGAGGGTTTATACAGGGTGTTTGGCGCATGGACCGACAAAAATTTTTGGGGGATTGGGTGGATCAAGAGCTATCTTTAACCCATAGATACCTACGTCCCAAGTGTCACTGTAATCGAGATACGATTTTTTTTGTTTGTTTTTGAAAATTACCTGGTTCATCGTCTTTAAAACGACATATTTTTCTAGTTTGTTGTTGTAATTGAACCAAATAACTTCTATCGCAGTCTTTAATGTATGATTATTCTAAATTAAACATCAATTCTTAGCATTAGACAACAAAACGTTCTTGACGAGCTTTCAAACTCTTAAAAATGAATTAATCTATGAAAAAGGTCAAATTCAAAATTAATTATAAAAAAAACTAAAAGGTATTAAGAATTTCATTTGATTGAAACAAAATCTGTACTTAATATCCTTTCCAACGATATACCACATGGCCTTGAAATTATTCATGTGATCACAAAACAAGGTATTACTCAACCAGTGTCAGAATAAAGAAAACACCTTGTTTGTATTTTACGACGTTTTAATTAAATTTTATTCACAGATTGGGTTCAAAATGACGGCCTCCATTGTGAATGCATGCACGACATCTTTTTCTTATTTCCACAGTCGTCGTTTTTAATCGCATTTCTTCTTTCATTATGCTAAAGGCGCTATTTATTTTTTCTATTAAAATTTCCCTTGTCCGTACTTCTGTCGCATAAACAATTTCTTTTGCGCGCCCCCAAACATAAAAATCCAGAGGTGTTAGGTCTGGTGACCGTGCAGGCCAAGGAATCGGACCGCCTCTTCCGATCCACGAATTGGGAAAACAATTGTCCAAATGTTCTCGAACGTCTCGTTGGTAATGTGCTGGGCAACCATCATTTTGGAAAATAAAATCTTCTTCTTCTACTATTGGTAATACCAATTCAGGTAAGTCATTCATTAAAAAAGAAAAATAACTTTCTCCGGTTAGGCGCTCCGGTAAGAAATGTGGACCGATCAGGTGTCTTCCAATAACCCCAGCCCAAACGTTCACACTAAACTTACTTTGAAATGAACTTTGCCTTTTATTGCGGGGATTTTGTCCTTTTATCCCCCAATGATGGAGGTTGTGGAGATTCACAATCCCCTCATGATTTAAATTGGATTCATCGGTCCACAAAATTCTTTTAAAAAAAATTGTAATTTCTACGTCTGTATGCATCATAAACCTGCAAAATTCCAGCCGCCTCCTATGATCATCGTCTATGAGACCTAGAACAATCGATTAAATCCGTGAGAATTGTACAGACGCGATTTATTTCATCTGTGAGCTGACCCAAAGGCCACAATGAATAAATTATTTTTTTGAACAAAAACAAACACATTTGTTTTAACTATTAGAGTAAGAATTTACTTGTTAAATTGTTGTACTTGAAATTAAGTTGTAAAAACACATGCAATGAGTTTTGAATTGTTTAAAAAACATACCTTGAACAGGAGTGTAGTGGAATGCATGCCTTCCATCTTGCCGAAGAACTGACCAGACTTTCCAAACCGACAAGTTAAGTCTTTTAGCTACAGCTCGAATACTTGTCGTTGGATTCTCATCAAAAGCTTGTAAAATACTCTCATCCACTGCAACATTATGTTGCCTCACATTGACTCGAGGCTCTAGAATATTTATGCTTCCAGTCTCCCTCAGACGCCGATAGGTCGTAGAAAACGTCTCGTGGTGTGGTACACGCCGATTAGGATATCGCTCCTGGTAAATTCTACGCGCTTCACGAGCGTTACAATTGGCGCTGCCATACGCCAACAACATATCAGCATACTCTTCGTTACTGTAGTTAGACATTGTAACGAGAACAGTGAAGACAAACACACCAACAGTTTAACAGAATAGTTCAACCAAAGAAAACTTAACAAAAACAGAACGTAACAAAAACAAAGTTAAACACAAAAATACTCCAACAATGCAGATGTGAATCGCGACAATACCGATAGCAATGATAGTAAAATCTCAACTAATACTAAACAAAGACCACGACACAAATTACGATCCAATGACAGACAAAGACAAGGGATATTTTCATGTGCAAGAAAGAGACAGTGTTTACCTGCGTACTATTGTTCTAAAAAACGGGTTTGGTGTTAGAGTGCGTGTTCGTCCCTACTTTGATTTTGATAATTTGGTCACATAAGGAATAATTTCAAGGCCATGTGGTATATCGTTGGAAAGGATATTAAGTACAGATTTTGTTTCAATCAAATGAAATTCTTAATACCTTTTAGTTTTTTTTATAATTAATTTTGAATTTGACCTTTTTCATAGATTAATTCATTTTTAAGAGTTTGAAAGCTCGTCAAGAACGTTTTGTTGTCTAATGCTAAGAATTAATGTTTAATTTAGAATAATCATACATTAAAGACTACGATGGAAGTTATTTGGTTCAATTACAACAACAAACTAGAAAAATATGTCGTTTTAAAGACGATGAACCAGGTAATTTTCGAAAACAAACAAAAAAAATCGTATCTCGATTACAGTGACACTTGGGACATAGGTATCTATGGGTTAAAGATAGCTCTTGATCCACCCAATCCCCCAAAAATTTTTGTCGGTCCATGCGCCAAACACCCTGTATAGTATATATTATATGATATATATAACACACCTAATTAATTTTTATGTATGTGATATAGAGCCACCACTGGAATATTACGCGGCGACGCCACTGGGAACACTAGTATTTAATATATTTCTGGCAGTTCAAAAATAAATATAATATATTAAGAATCCTTGTAACTGTTAAACTTAAAAACTTTATTTTTATAAAATAATTTTTACAGTTCACTTAAATGAGGCGGATTATCCCTAAGGCAAACTAGGCACGTGCCTAGGGGCGTGTAGTTACAAGGGGCGCGCGAGCTCAGAATTTTTAAATAAATAAAGAAAATAACATATCGACGATTAAGAACTAAATTCTGATCTATAATAGATTATATTGCACAAGCATCGATATACTCGTATTATGCAATATCGCGCGTTTGTTGCGTCGTCGCGTCGTTCTCGAGCGTCGGGCGGGGTAGAGGCGCGGCTAGCGCGGGCAGTGTTACCAACCCTACTGTTTTAACAGCAGATTTGCTGTTTTCACATAGATGTCCCTGTTTTCGGTTTCATTCTTAATTTTTACTGTTTTTCAATTAACGTTCAGTTCCACCACACAGTTGCACAGTAACACTATGCAAAAAAGAAAATAAGTATGAAAATACTGAAAACGAGGCGATTGAGAATGAAAGTGGAAAATAATTTTACTTTGATTTATGTTTTTTTCTATTACATATTATTATGTTGTGATTGTTCATTTATAACAATGTATGTGAGTCCTAGTAACTAAGAAGGCGTTTATTGTTATTAATATTGGATATTGCTTTAATTATATGACAAAAGTATGAAATCTAGCGATGTCCGAGTCGAGCTATTTGACTCGAGTTGCTCGAGTCAAGCCACGAACGAGTCAACTCGAGTTCAGTTATTTGTAACTCGAATCACTACAAAATAATTAAGAGAATTCTCTGTCTACGGTCGCGAAGCGAACGAGCTTGCTGCTCGCGTCGTATTCGCATGATGCATCCCACGGGGGACACGAGTTGCGACGGGCGGCACCGAGCATCTTCGATTTGGATTGAATTGAATCAAATTAGTCCGTTACTCGTAACTCCTGCACGTCGTTCAACTCGCTTTGTAATTGGATATTACAAAGCGTGTTGTTGTGTTATTATAATATTTGGATTTGTCGGTTCGTCGGGCCATTTCGGGTTCGGGTCGGCTATGATCGGAACTCGGCGGCGGCGGGAATCACAGAATCGAGTCAACTCGAGTCGTGATTCGAGTCAACGGCCATAACACCTAGAGTTACTCGAGTCAGAAAAAATTCAACTCGTCACATCGCTAAAGAAAACTGCCTTTTTTTACTTTACCTACTGTTTTCTCCTGTTTTTTTATAGGTGAGCTGCTGGTTTTTTAGTTTTTTTGGGGTTGGCAAAACTGAGCGCAGGGGCGGCAACTAAGCTTTGTTGTCGTCAGTCAGTTCAGTCAGAGCCGGCCAGTTATAAGGTGCAGTGCAGCTATGCTCTACCACTATTCGATTGTTTGTTTATAATGAATAAACTCAAAAACTACTAGACCGATTTCAAAAATTCTTTCACCTGTAGAAAGCTACGCTATTCCCACGGTAACGAGATCTACGCGGGTGAAATCGCGGTGATATATTCATAACACACCATCATCTGTCAACACACATATATACACTCATTTGCAAAAAAAACGGGCACCTAAGCAATGAACCATTTCAAATGTTAATATTTCTTTGTTTGATAATTATAGGTAGTTTTATCCACACAATTTGCTAAATTAATAAGAAAATAATCGTTTTCATCAGTATTTCATAAAATTTAGATACAATTTATGGGAAATAATGCTAAACCTCGCTAGTAGTGTATATTCGCTAGTAGTGCATATGCTCATGAAGTAAAAATAAAAAAGATTTTTGTTTGTTTTTCTTTAATAAAGTAAAAGCAGATAAATGTTTAGTATCGAGTGTGACCCCCTCTAGCTAAAATCACAGCTTGAATTCGTCTGGGCATGCTATCGAGTATATCCCGGATACTTGCTTGCGGAATACGTTCCCACTCCGCAGTAATCACATTCTTCAGCTCTCTGATGGTCTGCGGAGCCGGGTGTACTGATCTCACACGCCGTTTCAGAACGTCCCAGACATGCTCTATGGGATTGAGGTCGGGACTTCGAGCTGGCCAATCCAAACGACGAATGCCGACCTCTTGCACATACGCATTAACATCGCGGGATCGGTGGGCGCGAGCATTGTCGTCCATAAAAATCGAGTCTTCACCTAGAGCGGCCAATGCGGGTTGTGCATGAGAAATTAGAACTTCCGTTATGTATCGATGCCCAGTCAGTGAGCCGTTTTCAATGAAGACTAACTCTGTACGATCCATTGAATTTATTCCTGCCCAAAACATAACAGAGCCCCCACCATAAGGTGTGATTTCTTCGAAACATGCCTCTGCAAAGCGTTCTCCTTGTCTTCTTAGCACTCGCCGACGTCGATCTTCACCGAACAGAGATATCCTGGCTTCATCAGAGAACAAAACCCTATTCCAATCGTCTTGAGTCCATGATTCACAATTTCTAGCGAACCTAAGCCTGTGAACTCTGTGCTCACGGAGTAATTTGGGGCCGCGGGCCGGGCGGTGACTGCGTATATTGGCAGCGAGAAGCCTCCTCCTGACCGTCCATAGACTAATATGCACATTTCTTACTTCTTGGAGGTTGTTCTTAAGATCCACATACGAAGATTTGCGATTTCTCAATGCGCGACTCACAAGAAAACGATCATCCCGTGGTTGGGTACATGGTTTTCTTCCAGAACCAGGCCTTCTCTCGACGGAACCAGTCTCCTGATATCGCTGCCAGGTCCTTTGGACTGTCGAGCGACTAACATTTAGCCTCCTAGCCACGAAACATTGGCTGCAACCCTCTTCAAGCAGCGCGATAATTTTGGTAGCTTTTACCACTTTATCTACCATTTTTGATACAGCCAAACAGCATTAAATAAAGCTTTGACAGTCAAGGATATGAAATTAATCGATAAAAATTGAATAAAAGTTATGAAAGTCGATGTTAACTTCTGGAACTTCGCGCCAAAAATGTAGGATAAAAAGGGGTTTTCTGTAAAAATGAACATCAAATGAAAAATTGAATTTAGAACGTACTTTTTTAAATACCACAGCATTTTTAAAACCGGCCAGTAACGTGTACAAACGATTGAAACCTTTTTGGTATTGTATCTTTTTAAATATGAATGAAAATCAAAACCGCCCGTTTTTTTTGCAAATGAGTTTATTAAGGCCTATTTCCCAGAGCAGAGAGGAATCATGAATTTCGATGTTCATTCTGTCGTCCCTCTTGATTTCTTCACGTCATATTTCATTCGCGCATTAGCGTAAGTACAAGGGTCCTGGTCTACTAAAGTCTAGGGTTTGATGATACAACGTCATCGTAATTGCAAAAACAACTAGTTAAAATTTACAGTATTATAATGGCCATTTACGGCCGGTACAGGGGCGCCGATAAAGTGATTGCCTAGGGCGCTCTGGATTTTTAATCCGCCACTGCATAAGGATATTGTCAAACCAGTAAAAGTATATTATAATGAGATAGAAAGCACAAATGCTAAAAACGAAGGTAGTGATAACTTTTTTCTACAGGATAGTGTTAATTTTTATACTATTGAAGCTATTACAAAAACCTAGTAATAAATATTCATATAATATTTAAACTTACATTTTATGAAATATTTTAAACAGATGCCCTCTGATATATGAAGATGGACAGGGGTATTTATGGACTAAGTCTAAGTACTCTTCAGCCATATCCCAAGTTAACGGATTGACTCCCTCAAAGAGAGCTGGATTTGTCAGAATTCCTTCAGCACTCATCACACCATTGACATTTGTGAATTCCAAGCATCTATATACATCTTCTAAACATTGAATATTGCCATTTGCAAACATGGGTATTGAAACTGCTTGCCTGAAAAACATAGAAATAGTAAAGTTTATTGTAAATACATAATTATATCATAGTTCCAAAGTTTAGAGAAATACTATATGCTATGCTGCAAATATGGCAAGATAAAGTGATACTATAAATTGTTATATTGAAACTTGTATACACAAAATAATTATGTTGATACATTTCTTTAATCTTTTAAAATAATTATCTTATATACTCTTCATACCTATCAAACATAGTTAAAGATATTTGAAAGTAACAGCTAACCTAACAGCTTTAATATGCTTCCAACTTGCTACTCCTGTCAATGGTCCCTTCTGATCTCTGGTTCTGCCGTGGACGGTTAGCAATTTGCACCCAGCATCCTGGAGCATCAATGCATATTGTATTGATTTTTCAATGCTGTCAAATATCCTTACTTTACATGTTATTGGTACAGAAACTGCTTTTGACATAGCACCAACTAAAATAATAATTTATAGAATACACAATACTACTTTTATATTAGATAACTAATGTCAATTCTAACTTAGAAATGATTTTTAGTAATATGGCCACACCTTTTTACAATCTATATTTATATTTTCTTTATTTGTCTAAGCAGTGCTTCGATCAACAATGTTGATCGAAGAAGCAATGTGGTGAAAACGTAGGTGATTTATCGCCATTTAGGCTACTCAAGAGCACAAATTGGCAATGAAAAAATCTGAAAGGTGACTGGTTGCTTTTTACTACAAGGACAAGTCATTTAAATTAACTAAAGGACGAATAAATAAGCTTTAAATAAAAATTATAGCCACCCTAACGTCTATCATATTACATAACATTTGTATATTAAAATGTGATTTTTTATTACAGGAATCCAATGGGAATAGCCTGGGTGCAGTTTGTAGTTTTTCAGACACATAAATATTAGCTTATTTCTACACAGTTTTCACTAAACAATAGCTTATATTCTTTTTTAAATGCTGCAGTATGTCGTGTCCCAGGAATCCCATGGCAATTTTCACAGAAATGGTACAAATTAGTTAGATCACATAAATATTACCTGGAATTGTGAGATTTCACAAGAACATAGCTCAAAATCTTTTTTCTAGTGATGCAATAGTTTATATTCTAAGAATCTAACAGAAATTTTCCTAGGAGTGTTTTAAAGTGGGTATTTAAACATAAAAATTAGCAGGTTCAGATCCAATTGACAATACTAAAACAATATAATTGTGGACTTTAACATTCCCCAGTTTCCTAACTTCCAAAACATGTGATATTAGGACTTGCTTGCTATGACAGTTTCTATATTTATTAGACATCTTTCCATGATTTCCATTTCTTAGGGGGTCATGTCAGAAGCGTGCACGTCGCGATCCCCGCTGGCCCAGAGGGCCACAATTCTGACCGAGATTCACCCGAGTGCAGTGCATGATAGGGCGTCCCCCGCAGGCGACGCTCACCGATGCGCCCCCGTCGGTGTGAACTCTCGCGCATGCGGCGAAGGGGGCCGCCACCCTTCACGCAGCGCCAAACCTGGCGGGTCGAGAGGAGCAGAGTGCCGTATAGGCACGTGGAATGTGAGAGGTGGAATGAAAGATAAGATGGACGAAATGATTGATATAATGAATGAGAGAAGCCTGGATGCCTTATGTCTGACAGAGACAAAGCGGAAGGGGTGTGACGTCGATGACCTCCCCGGTGGCATGCTTGCTCTGTGGTCCGGCGTGGACCTGGACGAGCGTGCAAGTGGGGGGGTAGGCGTCGTACTTTCATCCCGCTTTGTGTCTGGAGTGAAAGACTATTGTCTGGTGAACCCGAGACTTCTTTGGGTCCGTCTAAAGCTGGGGATCACGCGAGTTTTTCTGGTCGCAGCTTATGCTCCCGTAAGCTCAGCGGATCCCCAAGAACTCGAGAAGTTTTGGGAGTCTGTGAGAGAAATTCTGGATCTGGCTGAAGGGAACGAAAGACTAATTATGTGTGGTGATCTTAATGGCTGGGTGGGGACCAAACGAGACGGCTTTGAGGCTGTCCTTGGACCCTATGGCGACAAGAGAGCGAACGAGGCTGGTAAGCCAATCATAGACGTATGCATGGAAAGAAACTTGCTTGTGTCGAACACCTTATTCCATCATAAGGATATTCACACGTATACATGGAGAATGAATGAACAGAAAAGTATGATTGATCTGATTTTAATAGATAGTCGCCTCCGAAACACAATAACGGATACAAGAGCCTACAGAGGCCCCACTCTTGGAACGGACCACTACCTGGTGATAAGCCGGTTTGTGGGCCTTTTCAAGAAGTGGAGGCACAGGCGAGAGCGTACCAATTTCGGGGAGCTTGAAAGAATAAAATGTGAAAAATTGGAAGATGTTAGTGTAAGGAGTATGTATGCGCGCCTAGTCGAAGAAAGGCTTGCAAAGGCGGACTTCTCCGACTTAGATGTGGATAATGACTGGGATAGTATGAAGGAAAGTATAGTGGAAAGCGCAAAAGAAGCATGTGGATGCGCAAAGAGGCATATAACAACGAAAGGTGACGAATGGTGGGACGCAGATGTTAAATCTAGCGTAGAGAGAAAGAGAAAAGCCTGGCTGGATTATATTGCATCTTTGCATCAGAATGACAGTATGAAAGAGATGAAGAAAGAAATATATCGCCTCTGCAAGAATGAAACCAAAGCTTTAGTGAAAGAGAAGCGTGAAAGAATAAAATTGAAAGAAGAAGAGAAGCTGACGGAGAACTTCGAGGCGAATACCAAACTCTTTTGGAGAGAGGTTAAGAAGTCTCGGGGTTGTTCGTCAGCTTCCAGAATGGAAAGAATAAAATCTAAAGCAGGGGACATTCTTGCTAACCCACAAGAGGTTTTAGCGCGATGGAGTGAATATTTTAGAGAAATGTATGATAATATCTCGGATGCTGGCACCACGACTGAGTCTGTGACCGACTTCGAGGAGTCAGCATCCGAGATCACTTTGGAAGAGATCGAATGGTCGATAAGAAGTCTGAAAAATGGAAAGGCAGCAGGAATCGATAGTGTGTCTGCTGAGATGATCAAATATGGTGGAACCTGCGTCCGGGACGCTTTCCTGTCCTTATGCAACTTGTGCTGGAGGACGGGAAAGGTTCCCAAGGACTGGAGGCGCGCTGTCATCGTTCCCTTGTATAAAGGCAAGGGGTCACGTATGGAGTGCGCCAGCTACAGGGCCATCAGTTTGATCAGCACAGCATCTAAAGTATATGCGAAGATTATTGAAAGGAGAATGAGAGTGGTATCCGATGGATTACTGTGGGATGCACAAGGGGGCTTCAGAAATGGAAGGGGATGTATGGATCAAGTTTTCTCGCTCCGCAATATCGTGGAGAAGCAGCTGGCATTGGGCCGGAAGGTTTTCTGCGGTTTTGTGGATCTAGAGAAAGCATTTGACAGGGTTGTGCGGAAGGACCTCTGGGACATATTGCCCGGATATGGGATCAATGGCCAGTTGCTGCGTGCTGTGCAGTCCACTTACGAGGACTGTATGGCATGCGTGCGGGTGGACGGCAGCCTGTCGCCCTGGTTTGACGTCAATATTGGCGTCCGGCAGGGCTGCGTGCTGTCGGCTTTGCTGTTCATCCTATATCTGGACAACTGTCTCCAGAGATTAAGATTGATGGATGTTGGGGTGCGGATGGGTGATCTAGTTGTTAGCACTTTGCTTTATGCGGATGATGCCGTGCTTTTAGCCGAATCGCCATCAGAACTGCAAACACTAGTCACAATGATGAAAGATGACTGTCAGGCGAGAGGCTTACACTTGAATGCGAAGAAAACAAAGGTTATGGTGTTTGAAAGAGAAGAAACCAGAACGAATGCAAGGATAATGGTCGATGATGTTATGCTGGAACAAGTGAATGAGTTTGTATATCTTGGATGTGCTTTTAGCAGGGATGGAAGGTACACCGCTGACATAGAAAGAAGAGTAAATTTGGGGAATAGTGTGAATGGAGCGTTAGGTAAACTTTTAGGCGCTAAGAACCTCAGCCAGAAAGCCCAGCTTGTTATACACAACGCGGTGCTGGTACCTACGCTCACGTATGGAAGCGAGAGTTGGGTATGGAACAGAGAGCATGAAAGTAGAGTAAACGCAGTCGAGATGCGAGCACTGCGCAAAATCTGCGGAGTGACGCTCGCGGACCGCGTTCGTAATACCGAAGTAAGAAAGAGAGTTGGTCTGAAAGAGAGTGTCGGGGTGAAGGTAAGGAAAGGAATGCTCCGGTGGTTCGGGCATGTGGAAAGAATGTTTGATGAAAGAATGATTAAACAGATATACAATGCAAAAGTGGATGGATGCAGAAGTCGCGGAAGGCCACGACACACCTTCCATGATCAAATTGATCGTGTATTAGCAGAAGGTGATGTCAGGAGCCTTAAGAACAGACGAGCGTGCATGACAAGAGCTATGAATGTCAAAGAAGCAAGTGAGGTGTGTAAAAATAAGCCTGTATGGCGCTCTGTTGTTCGTGCCTACCCCGCAAGGGACCTGGCGTGAAGTTATGTATGTATGTATGTATGTATCTTTCCATGATCAAATTGATCATGTACTAGCAGAAGGTGATGTCAGGAGCCTTAAGAACAGACGTGTGTGCATGACAAGATTTATGAATGTCAAAGAAGCAAGTGAGGTGTGTAAGAATAAGCCTGAATGGAACTCTTTTGTTTGTGCCTACCCCTTAAGGGACCTGGCGTAAAGTTATGTATGTATGTAGTAGATTTAGATATGTATGCCTATAATAACATTACCTATCCTGACATTTATTGAGAATCTTCAGAATTAATGTATTTTCATTAGCCTTCTACAATATATTAAAAAAGTTTGAATCTGTTCATAAAAAATAAATGTACCCTATAACTATAATACCCTACCTATATAAAGGAATATAAGCTAAGTAGTGGGAGACAAACTGACAAAAACCTGTGCTATGGATGTCATACTGCTCCTCTTTTGTACTTTCATATTTAAAACTTTCTTTGACTATTAAAGATTGCAGAATAATTTTATTTTTTATGCACATTTGGTGTGGGAGGGACTCTTAAAATAGACAAAGAATAGATCAAAATATTTCTTACCAATACTTTTTAAGAGCTCCCAATCATCCTGAAGAAACGACCCATATCTACCTCTCTTGGCTATTGATTGAGGACAACCCAAGTTTACATCAATTGCATCACAGTATTCTTCAACTAATTTAGCAGCAGCAGCCATAATATCCGGATTGTTTCCACAGAACTGCAACGGACGCCTAAATATTAAGAAATTACAGACAATCATACTACATTTACATCATATTAGAAACTATTATCTCAGGTAATTATGTAGTTTATCTGCAAAAAGGTACCTGTACAATCAAAGGGCGATCTTCAGGAGAAGTAACTAAACTGTCTTTTCGATATTTAGGGTCTTTCATGAAGACATTACTGTGAAACATTGGCGTATAGCATAAATGTGCACCATGCTTTCTACATAAAAGACGCCAGGCTAGCTCGCTGGCATCTACCATAGGGGCTACTACAAAACGTGGACTACCAAGCTGTTCAAACCATTGACATGCCATTATTCACAGTTATTTATTTCACAATGAACTAGAATTATGTTATTTATTAGAATTTAAATTTATGAAAGAAAGAAACCTAATTTTGTAAAACAAATCATTCATAGGATTTATTCACAAACTACTGTGGAGTAGGAGTGCACGATATATATCGATATTTCATAAAATATCGATATATGCACACGATATATCGATATTTCATAAAATATCGATATATGCACACGATATTTCGATATTTCATAAAATATCGATATATGCAGACGATATATCGCTTCCATTCGATATTATCGAATAATCTAGTATCGATATGTACAATCGATACATTTTAACCGATACACCAAATTTTTTTTTTTTTTTAAACTGATTTATGGTTGGCAACTTGAGTAAAAATAAAACGTAAAACCCTGAATAATTGAATAACTACCCTTCGCAATAACGAAAGTGTCGTTGTTAACAAAATACTCTAAATCACTTAAAATCAAACTCTACTGCATACTAGCCTACGATGTATATTCGTCTCAACAGCTAAAGAGCGACTCCCGAGTTTCTGGAATAAAGTCTCGGTTATGTTTATTAGTAGTTTTTCAGCGGTGGCCGTTTATGAGACATACTAATGAAATCATTCGATTATGAAAATGAGTAAGCTACTAATTTCATAATCGATTTTCAATTTAATATTCGAAATTAATTCGATTATGACATTAGTTATAATCGCCCCCCGCTAAACAATATGCTACTCCTACTCTTCGTAAAGGCAGCACTAGTATTAAAATTTTATAATCTGTGTCTGTGAGTACACGTTTCGGTCTCAGTACAAAATAAGCTACAAATAAAAGTTATCTGTTTTGAGTGTTTTGTTTGATACATTTTACGAAATATAAATACAGTTATATAAAAACTAACTAATAAAAATATATAACACGATATATAAAAGCGGCTACAGTTCAATTGTATAGAAAAAGCAAGCTGTGGCAATAAATTTATTAACTGTTGTGTATATTATATTTTAAATAAAATTTTATTTATGCAAGGTCTAGACAAAAATATTAGGAATTATAAATAAATAAACTTGATTTGTTTCTTTACTCTAGCTATTTTTAATATCAACCTGATCCTTATCAAATACTTAATATTATAGACTAAATACGAAAATTACATTTTTTTACGATATATCGAAGATATCGATATATTTCTACGATATATCGCGAAGTATCGATACAACACTACGATATATTATATCGAAAAAATTTCGATATGTTTTTTGTATGAACACCCCTACTGTGGAGTGTGGATACTAAGAGCCTGTCCGCACAGCGATTTTTCACAGCACGATTTTTTTTCCCGTAAGAGCCTGTCCGCACAGCGATTTTTCACAGCACGATTTTATTCGCGCGATTTAAATTTCGCATTTTGCATCAAGTCACAGAATTTTTTATCGCCAGTGCGGATACTCTTATAATATTCAATGTGTTACAGACTTAGACCATTAGGTGAATCCAATGTTCATGACATCTTTTGATGTCTGTTATGCCGCCTTAGTTATTCGCAGTGCGTACTAGGTGTAATTACGGTCACGAAATTTAATTCGCGCGAATAAAAATCGTGCTGTGAAAAATCGCTGTGCGGACAGGCCCTTAGTTCTTTATTTTCCATAGGACTTCTTTCATGGCGCGGACTCTACTTGTCGGTTATTCTAAATTTCTGAGTTTACGTTTAGTTTAGTAGTTAGTAGTGTTTAGTAGGTACTAGTCATGGGAAAAATCACTCACCAAGAAGAAAAGAGTGATATATATCTTTTCGATACAAAGATATATATCACTCTTTTATATCTTTAACTCTTTACAGTGAATAGTGTCAGTGTCAATTGCAGACAAGATGAGTTATTATCTGTGAGTGATATACTAGCAGAGCCAACACGCGTACCTGTGGCAACGCAAAATATCTGACATTTAAATAACATGCACGTCATTTAGATGGCCTTTGACTTTTAGTATAATTATATTACAAAATTACACAATAAAACTATAGTGTTATGATTTATTTTGTCTTGCAATTATATTCGGTTTTCTCGTTCAATTACTACGCATGCGCAGTGCGCGGGCTAATCATTCTTTCTCATCGGGTGGAACAGGAATGAACTAAAGATATAAAGACACATTTTGAACGCAAGTGATATACAGATCTAATCACTCTTCGCGTCGGATATATATCTTTTGAGTTAATCACTCAGGAGTTACACACCTCTAGTAGGTACTACTAGGTACATAAATGGTAATAAATAAACATGAACCTATTGGCTATTGAAATTCCCAACAAAAACAACGATACAATTTAGCCACTATAAATTAATTTTGGTTATATGTTAGTTATTATATTTAAATTGAGATAGTACTTTACTATCTTACAGTGTAGGTTATAACATAAATTTTTAATAAAAAAGTTATAGTTCAAACCTCATAATGGCTCACGATATTATGGTAAGTTTTTACAGATTTATTATGTAAACATAATAACACTTAGATTCAATTGTTTCATGGTAATTTATTTATTGTTCACTCCATTTCAATTCAAATTGGAATAAATTTAATATAATAGTGTTTAACCGTATTCTTTATTAAACCATGTATTATTTTATTTTCCAGAGTCAATTTTACACATGCATAAATTTACCACTACAAGAAAGGCTTCTGGAATTTACAAGAATAATAGACCAATCTACTCCCAACAAAGACTTACAAGCGGTTTACCCTCAACTGATTAGTAATATGTTTTCTAACTCATATAACAATGGTTGGGGATTGAGGACTATCACTTATGAAAACAATAGATATGAGTTTGAAGCTTTGATAAGTTTCTTAGAACCACAAGGGCCTCTATTCCGTTTGTGTTACAAGTTACTATCAGATTCACAGCTGAAATATGAGTTACCATTGAATGTTTTGCCTGTAAGTAACAAATAACACCAGCCCACGAAAAAGAAAAGTGGTCTGTACTTTTGATGAGACGGGAGACCCATCTATTCTTATATATTGTGATGCACTGAATCCATGCTGGGGGTTAGTTTGGTCCATACACCATCAAAATGTTGAGACACACTACCACAATAAGCTATATTTTAAATATATAACTACCCACAATTTATTTACATTACAGTATAGTTATAATTTAACTTCCTAGTCTGTTATATTTTGAGGTCCTTGGTGGATCAATGAAAGAATTAACTCAATTATTACTATTTATTACTTAGATACTTATATGAACACAGTTTTGTAGAGGAAGCCATTTGTGCAAGAGAGCTAGTGATGTTGACACACATTAGTGATGTGCATTGTAACATAAAATATTGACTGGATTCGATTTCCAACATAGTCTAGTCTTTACTGTCAGAAATCAAAATTTTATTTTAGACTAGAATATATTTAAAAACATTGCTTTTTCTTTGCCTTCTCATACTAATTGCAGTAATATCTAAAAATAAATAGTTGTAACCTTTTTGCTAATAGTACTAACCTTAAAATAAGCTTTAAATGAAACTCATAAATCATAATTATGCATTTCAGCTGGATCTACAGATGACATTAGAGAGGGGCAGATGTCCACAATTCTATGCAGATATGCTTCAAACAGATTCACATGCCATGAACGTTGTAGCATTAGCACTAAGTATCCTTTTTAAAACTAGCTTTAACTATATTTATTACTGCTTATAAGAAAAAGTGAAAACAATACTTTACAGCAAACACATCTAGCTAAAAACTTTTTTTTATATATTTGTCTACCTCAGACTCTGTTTTTAAAGTATATTGTACAATTACTTTTCTAAGAATTAATGATGATATAGCAAATAGTGTACAAGAGAAACAAAGTAGTACTCTAATAAGAAGAAGACATACTGCAAATTCACAGTGAATATCTCCATAAGTTCCTAGCAGTTTTGATGAAATAAAACTTAAGACAGAAATTAGTATAAAAACCTAAAGCTGTTATGCAAATGCTGTTTTGTCAGTGAAATATTCTTCAATGGGGTATTATCTCTTTTAATATAGATTAATCATTTCAATAAGATATATCATACAACATATTACCTGAAGAATATCTGGGATATGTGAATGATAATAGGGAGTAAGTACATGTGTACTATTTCTAAATTTTTCACTGGATGTGAATGTCCTATGTTCATAATTTTTTTTGCATTAATTTTATTTTAAATGGAACTGAAGGTGTGTTGCCCTTGTTAGAAATAACCCTAGGATTGGATCTCTTCTTTTCATAATATAAATGATTTTAGCCATCAAAAGTTATGTACCAATATGACATTCTATACCCAATATCAGATCCATTTGATTATTACATATTCAATTTTGCATTATACTTGATAAATAATAATCAAAGTAAGTCTACATGGGAGAATTGGAACAGTGTATATTTTGCACTAGCATGTGACTATTTGGTTCATTTTCTGCCATCGAACCCTAATGTGGCTGTTTTGCCACATATACCGCATTATGCTGGCAAAGTGCCTATGGTAGCACCTTTACAGACAGCTAACAGGTAAGAATTGTTCTTCGGATTGTCTGATTTTAAATGTAAATTTGAAATTTAAATTTAACAACATTGTTTATCCTGGAATATGTTTATTAGTTCAAGTAAGGGAAATATAACTTATTTTTGTTGTTGTTTAACTTTGTCGATACCTTTTAACTATAAATAAATATACAAGCTTAGATCATATTTGGAATTCCAATGCGATTATTTCACCGATCGATAGTAAATTTTATATAATAATAGGAATGCACGCGAGTTTGTCCACACATGACTTGGGATTCCCGCAGGATTCCCGAGGCACAAGTATTTTAAAAAGATTGTAAGGTATTTTTTATGCACCCGAAACACTTCAAACTGCTCCAGGGAAAATAATACACATATTATTACGTAAAATTTGCTGCTATCTATCAGTGAAAAAATCGCATTGGTAGTATTTTTTTTTCGAATAGGCCATTTTAATTAATTTCCGAAAAAATTCCCGCAGGATTCCCGAGATAAAAAAGCGTAGGTTTTAAGGAAGTTTTAAGAATTTGCTGTCGATCAGTGAAAACCGCATAGAAATCGGCCCAGTCGTTTTTAAGTAAATCCTGAACAAACACAAGAACTCTAAAAAAGTGCATTGTATTCTCCATTGCTTATAGTCTATTCCAGTTGGTTTTTTTTGATAGCTTCAAATTACAGACACGGCATTGCCTGCCCGTGCTTGAGACACAAACCTAAAAACAAAAAACGTACCTCTACAACAGTACTTTGTTTGTTAGTTAGTTTTTTTAAGTAAAATAAGCTGGATCATAACATTCATTATTGGTTTAAGAGAAATTAAAATTATTTCTATCAGGATATTTTAGGTAAGATTATAAGAGGTTACATCTGTTTTTTTGTTGTAAGTAAAAATTAAACAATAATATTAAAAATGTTCATAAACTGTATTGTAATATGTGTCTGCATCTGTATTACATTATTATGTTGCAGAGACTTATTTTTTTGTTCATGTTTAAACCCATTTTTGTTTTGTTTCAGGCCGCTATATTCACCATCTTTGTTACTTCTACCTGACTTAACAGGGACTTCTATACCTAACCAGCATGCTTCCCAAACCCAATCAAGGAATGAGGTGTGGCGCTCAGAAACGGTACTGCAAGTCTTCATTGATGTATGGATGAGTGTGGAGCAGTACAGCACAAGGAATATTGATGTAAGTCCCCAAAGGTACACATAAATTAGCTTGAAGACATTTTATGGTTTGTAGCAGTAGCAGTGTATGACTTAAAATAGAATAAACCAGTTTGGGCCAGCTAAGACCGTCTCACACACTCTCGCATCACTCCTTTAAAAATAGTATTCAATGCTATCAATGTAATGGGAATTCCGCGGGAATTTATCTGAGAATTATTTAAAATGGCCAGATTAAAAACAAATCGAATTCCACTATTATTTTTTTCACTGATATTTTTTATCTCGGGAATTTTCCCGGGAGCGGTTTGAAGTTGTTCGGATGTATAAAAGTTAGCTTAATCCGACATAATTCCCACTAAAACGATAGCTTACATTCTTTTTTAAATGCTGCGATACTGTATCCCGGGAATCCGGCGGGAATTTCAGGCCAAGCTTGGATGAAGTCATGGGCACATTCTAATTTTGTTTATAATACTAATCATTGCTACTACTAGTAACACCTATTGAATAAAATAAACTCTCCTTACTACTTAAAAACTCTTTAACAGCAATAACGCATTCCGAAGCGGTTTTAATTTTAATTTTAACTTATATGTATGACCTTTAAAAAGTGTTCTCCAGTTGCACTTATTTTGAGTAAAACTTTTGAATGTGAAATGAAAAAATAATAAATTAATTTCAGATGTACCAAAGAAACTATAGCACAAGTCCCGTGAGAGTGAGAACTGTGAGGGTTTTAGTGAAACATTTACATTCTTTTTCGGCCAAACATGATTGTGACCTTGCCATGAGGTCTTCGGCGCTTCGCAAATACGCGCGCCAAATAATGTGCGCCAGGGCCTATCACTACATCAAACATTTAGTGATGACGTGGCCATTGGACGCGTCGTTCAGACTGGTCATGGAGTTATGGCTGAGTCTGATACAACCATGGAGATATGTCGACAATAACATCAATCAGGACAGGTAAATGGGATTATCATTTTTACTTCTTAATGTCAACATTTTCGTGATAGCTGCTATGTTTATAAAGTCTATTGATTAATGACCGTTTATAGAATTTCCATTTTAATCTGCCTGAAAAATCTTCTTTAATATGCTCCAAAATGGTTCAAAGGATTACAACGAAAATTTTAGGTTAACGGTCTTATTCATATTTAGTTAGAGTAAGTTTGTAGGCTCTTTCAAACCCTGGAATGTTGGCGACACAATCGTCCGTGTTGTCAACTTTTTAGCTACCCTCATGTTGCGTGACCACTATTGGGCAATGGTAATATCCCGAATTTTGCCCCTGGTTATGTTTCTTGTGAAATATAATGAAGAATTCAACTGAAAAGTTTTTTATGATTTTTTTACAAATAATATTTTTATTGTTTACCTTATTTTATAATAAATAAAGGTTCAAAAGGTTAAGAACCTTAAAGAAGCCTACAAGTCAATATGAATAAGACTGTAAAGCTATAATGTTATCTTTTGTATTTTTCATTTCCATATCTTGTAGAATTCTGAAGATAGAGGTTGGTTATACGTTTCCTGTGAAAAATAACAAAGAATTCGACTGAAAAGGTTTTTTATGTTTATTTTTTTATATATAATATTTTTATATTAGAAAAGTAAAACTAACTTAAAACATATAATTAGATACTAAAAATAAATTATCTTATAAATATAAACCTAAATATAAACAATAAACTATACTATGAACTATATAAAAACTAAAACTAAATAAAAAAGGGAAAAACGCCTAAAGATGAGTTCCAAGCCACTGTCATTTATCGGAAAAGTTCCCAAAACGCTGGCGGCGTTACCACGTTGTATAGCATTTTTATTGTTTACCTTATTTTATAATACAAAAAGGTCCCAGAGTTTAAGAACCTTAAAGAAGCCTACAAACTTAGTCTAAGTCAATATTAATAAGACTGTAAAGCTATAATTTTATCTTTTGTGTTTTTCATTTCCATATCTTGCAGAGTTCTGAAGATATGGGTGGGTTAATTGCAAACATTAAGGGAGAATTGATGAACTCGAAACCAGATAAGTTTCGAAAATTGTTTATTACTCTATACAGCAACCAAGTCCCGGGTGAACGTAGTAGGCGTGTAAAGCTAGTTTCTACTAGAGAATTAGGGAAAACTTAAATTGCTGGTGTGTTTACTTTATCAATGATATTGGACTGCTTTTAGATTTCCCAGTTCAAATGAAAATCAAGAGGAAGGCAATACTTACACCCTGGATTCCAGCTACGCCCAATTCATAGCAGAGAATTTCCCATCGTACACCCATATCTTCCAGTTAGTACTACCGAGGTTCACAAGACTGGACATGACAGCTTATAAGAACGCCATTATGTTGTTCCGATTGGGCAAGGTAAGGTATGGTTGGTCTCTACATATGACAATCCCAAAATAACACAATTTAGAAGCTCATTTTCAACTTGAAAATGTTATTGTATATATATATATATATATATATATATATATATATATAAACATCTCTATTTTCATGAAACATATAAAAAGTCGCTTAGTGGCGAAGGAGTCGGTGGCTTATTCCAATGACGTGGGTTCAAATCCTAGCCGGGAAGTATTAACAACTTATATTTATATTGTTACAAGTACCACGCACAGCGCTGAAGGAGACATATTCATAAAAATGTGCTCATTGAGATAACCGATGAGTGTAACATTTTTTATTTAAGCAATATACATATCTTAGTGTTATTTAAAAAAAAAATGTTTGATACATGTTCATACTTAAGGATTCTAAGGAATTTATCTTATTCGTCATGATCACGGTTTATATGTATATGGCACACTACTGCTGTCATTGGTATATTTAAAGGTGAATTTTTCAAGTAGGCCTTCAGCGCTAAGTTCTAGACTGTGCTATATAGCGTAAAATACTCAGTCTCTAGTCCGATTTTGACAAAAAATAAAGTTGTATCATTAGACTTTTGAAAAATAAATTAAACCCCCTAGGGGGTCGCGACCCACACGTTGAAAAACACTGGTCTAGGATTTGGCACTGATAGACTAGTAAACAAGTGCCTTTTGGACCAACTTTTTTCAGCAGTCTCCGAAAATTATAAATGAAGTGTCATTCGATTCGGAATGGCATGTAGATGATTTTTTTTAAAAATGAAGTTCCGCTTGTAAAAATTGTAAAAGTTCTTAACAATTAACTAAAAAAAGGGGGGGTTTAGATTTTTGCAAATATCTCAAAGAGTAATAAAGAATTTTCAAATTTGAAAAAAGATTCGAAAAGAGGAGGAAATTTCCTAAAAATTCTCGACTCCCGAAACTGTAAGATCAATATTTATAATTTTCCCAGAGGGATGAAAATACGGCCCAAAACGGGTACTCTGGCTTACGCAAGACACACTCACATCGGCCCTTTAATGAATAAATATTATTTAAACATACTAAATATGAAAATAAAAAAATTCAGACACTAACTGAATAGACGAATGAACAATAATCTGCTTGAATTTTTTTTTATAACAATTTTTCATTTACTTATTCAATAGTTAATTAATAAAAAAATTTTGCTTGAACATGAACATTGCAAGTGTGATAATTGTTAAACTATAAATTTAAGATTTTTTTCCTTTCTTGGAGCAATTCTTGAAAGGCTTTAAAATAGAACCCTGTTGGAAAAATTAGGAAATGTTTATTTTTCATTTTTTTATTAATAATTTTCGTTGTTTTAAACTTTTAATTTTGTAACAACGAAAATTATTAATAAAAAAATGAAAACTAAACAAAGTGGGATTTTCCAGTCCGCTCCCCTATTACTACGTAGCAATTTGACAGCCTACATTCTAAGCTGAAGATACTAAAAACTGTATCTAATGTATAAACAAAACAAAAATTTATAGGTGTTTTCTCAACAACATTTGGTGCCAATTTTACGGAATTTAGAAAAGGCGATAATAGATAGTGGAACCAGTTTAAATCACAGCGTGGACTCGAGTCACAACAATTCGACACTTGATCAAAGGTAATCCTTGCTCAATAATACTAGTAAGTATAGCCACTCGGGACACATGCGTCTTAGGTTTATTGTGTTTTTGAGAAATTCCTTAAAAGTTATTCAAAATGCAACCACTTCTACCATAAATGTCGGTCATTTTAAAAATTTCATTCTTTGTCTGATTTTGTTGTATGATATCACCTGTAATATAATGGTCTCTTATTACTTTTTAAGTTTCTGAAAGATCTGTAGTCAGCAGCTAAGAAAACAAATTATTATTATTTCAGTTTTCAATATAAAATATATTGAAGAAAGACGCATTTACCACAACAAGGGCAAAAGCATCTAATTTCTCTATTCCTACATTTTTTTCTAGTATAACTCAAGGACGAAACAAATCAACGTTACATACAAATAAGTTAACATTTATATTAAAGTATTTTTCAATAATTTTGTAGGTACGGTTGCACAAATTTTTAAGAGTTAATAAGCTAATAACTTAATGAATTTGCTTAAGTGACTACATCTTATCTAGATAAAATGTAACCGCCAGCTTTGTCTCGGTTATTAAAGTATCTTACTATCAATATTTTAAACTTACACTACCAAACTGAGATTAATTGTATGGAATTTATGTCAAATTTTAACTTGTAGCAAGGTAAATAAATAGATAGTGAGAGATGACAACCATTTGCCGATCTTTATTAATATTATAAATGGGAAAAAGTAACTCTAAAATGTCGAGGATGGATATAGAATAATTTTCATCCCGGAAAAGGGATAGATTTATGTAAAGGTTATCCCACAAAGTAGGGAGGTAGGTTTTGATTTTTATTTTGGTCATTTTAATCTTTTTAGTAATTTGTCATTTTAGTTATTTTCGCCACTTTCGTCATTTTACCATTTTTGTAGTTTACATAATTATGATGACGACATTTGACACACAGGGTCCTACTTTTATCGCAAATATAAAACTGGAACGTGTTGAAATAGGGTATGACAGTTTTTATGGGAGACCGATCATTTCTCAAGTTTATAAATATAAAAATTCATCATCTATAAAAAAATCGTCAGTGACTCGGTCTGTCTATCTGTTAAGCTTTCAAGACAAAACTACTGGAGTACTGAATCGGTTTTGCTGTCATTTCATATGTAGTTTTTATACCGAAAATTGACATAGATACTTTTCATCCCGGGGAATGGGTGGGATAGTTTGCGATATAAAGTAAATGAATCTTCCGGGGCCAAATAGCACTGATATAAAAATTTAATACAATGTAACGCGTATTAAGGCTTGTTCTTTAAACTAGCGCCTTACCCTTTCCTTACAAGATATTTTTTTGAATTAAACTGTGTGTTTAGTTATTCAATATAAAACATTTCTTTACTTTAATATCTATTGTTAAATGTTTCTTAAGTTGGTTAAGACTTTAAACATAATTAAATAGTGTGATTAATTGCAAAAATCGTGTGATTGCAATGCCAAAATGGTCTCGTAAGGAAAAATAATTTATAAAGTTACCTACCAGCTGGTGATGGTAAAGCAAAACCTGCGAGGTATCTCAATCATTTGTGTAATTCATATAAATCCAGTACTTTCTGCGAAAAGTAACTATAAAGGTCAAAAACATAAGGTTTCCATTTTTCTTTCAATGGTTACTACACATTGAAAATGCGAGTCTGTCATATTTTTGGTAAAGCAATTTTTGCTATCGTATTGTGTCATTGTTTTCCAGTTACATATACAATGGTCTTAATTTACATAAATGGGTATCAATAGCTAAACAAGCCATATCAGAACTCAATTTATCAGCCAATTTCGAATATCAACCACTATGGAGTGAAAGTATGAGGCAATACGCCTTGGAGTTTGTACTGAAAGTATTATCAGCGAAAGGTACCGCTGAGAAGAATGTGGAGGAATTTAGTAAAAAACTAAATACACAAAACCAAGGTATGTAATAGTTTCGCTAGAATTGTAACATGAAACTGAGCATACTAAAAATTCGAATGTGCATTACATGAATGTTATCCTATATTTTAGGATATAAAATATCCCCTTGATGATGGGGCACTAAATAACGTAAAAAATGAAATACAATATTGTTATGACTGGAACGCCGACAAAAGACAAATTCACACCTGCATACCTTTAGACATTTTGACTTCTTTTGTTTACTTTGTGATTAAAAAAACAGCCCATTGTGTATTGTAATCTTTTATGGCAGTCATTAGCCAGGTGTGATTCTAAGCAATTCGGTCGACGTGGTCGAGCAGACATATTGTATTTGGACAGTATAAAGCAATGCTCCAATTTAGAGATGAGGAGTCGAGCGATAACCATAAGCGGAGCAAGACTTGTGTACATTCGGTAATCTATGTAGTGACGGACTTTGCGCGTGTTATTGAATCGTGCATTACGTTTGGACTGGTTGTGTTCAGATTGTACCTGTGTTATACGTTTTTGTATAGTTCTAATAAACTCTATAGTAATTCTAACACCATTTTGATTCGAGTTCCGCAACTCGTAACAATATCTCCAATATAATTATAATATATTTTCATTGGCATAAATATATTTTTTTATGTCACATGACTTTAAAATATTTTACATCTATAATCAAAACCTCCATAGAAAGCATCTCCAATATGTTTGGATCATTCATTTCGTATGTAAGTTTTGACTAGCGCGCTGTTATTATCGATGTTTAAGAAATTTAACTTTAAATAAGTGCCTAAATCTCACACTTAGGCAGAAGAACAAATTAATACTTTTAACGGTTTTAAGCGCGCTTAAAACCGTTACAACGTAGTTTTATTATGTATACAAGTCGCGAAAACTTAAGAAAATATTAAATTAATACTTTAAAACTCATTTTTTGTCGCTGGAGAATAAATAGCCTGACAACCCACCTGATGGAAAGCGGTTACCGTCTGTTATGAACATCAGTACCAACGGGCTGCCAGCCTCAAAGAATTTCATTGATACTTTTTTTTAAAGTCTGTATGGTACCAGAGAAACTTTGCTGGAACCAAAGCTTTATTGTGGTGTTCTACTTATCATGTTTTAGGTGAAATCAGTCAAAAGTTAAAATTCTTAAGGTGTTCAAATCTGATTTCTAGATGGCGTTACAGGTTTTTAAATCGGCATAAAGTCGACTTATTCTCTTACATTAATATTTTTTCAACACACTTGCTCATAAAGTGGCTCTATGGTCACCGCAATTAGGCACAGAATGACACCCATAATCAAACTGTGACTAAAAAAAATTCTATTTTTAAAAAAAAATTATTGGTTGAGTTGCTTTGCTCTTAAAAAAGTATTTATTCAAAAAAAAAGATCGAGTTCTATAGAACAAATAAATTAATGTTCCTATTGCTTGCTCATTTCATGCAACTTCTTATTTAAATAGATAATTTTAACTCGTACGTGTTTAATAAATAAAACTTTCACTCATATATAACTTTTTTTTTCTGTGTAATAAAAGAGAACTTTAAATTCTCCATTTTGTACGTGGCAGAATAGGCGCAAACCCTATGCGCGGAAAATAAAAAAAACCTCATCCCTTTAGTCTGTGGCCGATCGCAATGCGCGCGCATAGGAAAACTGTTATTTACTAAATAAAATGAGTTTTTGTTGTTATTTTATTCACAAGTGTGTTGAAAAACGTCGTATGATACACGTGTGTATTGATGATTACCGTCCTCGGCTCTCTTAAGACCCTCGCCTACGGCTCGAGTCTCAATGGCGCCTCGGCGGTAATCACCAATGTTACACACTAGTACCGTAATGTACTATATCCTACCTACATGACAGTTATATAATAGACTTTGTTCTACCACAGCTGTGTTACGATTTTTATTTCAAATTATAAATCCTTTGTATAGTTTCCTAAAATATAAGTAAATAGTGATAATTAAACGAGCTATTTCGAACATAAGGTTTTTTAATTTTATATTTGTATCAAAATTAGAACTAAATTAATAAATAGCAAGGAGCTTTTTAGTTATATTTTTATTGGGTAAAATTACATTTTATTTCTAGTTCTCTTTAATGTATGATGAAGAAAAACAATATGTAATAAAAATATTAGTGATGTATTTTTATTACAATTGTTATAGTTATATAGTTCATTTATTATATTTTCAGGTATTTGGGGGTCAATAAAGCATTGGCTGATGATTGGAACCAGCGATGAGGATGAACAGTTCCTAGAAGAATGCAAAAAAGTTCCCAATTATCTAACCATGTCTGTCCATTACATCTCAAACATATTTGATGTAAGTGAAATACAATAATTCATCACTACATGTTCGCATTTATGCATTCTGGTAACTTATGTATAAAAGATTATTTGGTTTTCAGCTGAATGAAGCCACCATCCAACCGCCTGAACAAGTTATAGAAGAAAACTCAACAGAAGACTCGTCATACATCAATTCCACAAGTTTTCCATCTTTAATAACTAATAAGGTACAGTATTTGTAATTTTCAATTATTTGTTTTTAAGTATTTTTTGTTTATTTTTGTATAATTCTATGTTTCAATTTTCAGCTCCGAAATAAATCCGCAGTAGTACATTATATGGGAGATCCGGATTTGATGCCCATTGCGTCGTATGAAAGCACGATAATAGTTAGAATGTTATATCAAATAGCTTCAAGGCTTAATGAAACGGTATGTATATCCTGATATACAATTGTGTATATGACATAATTTATAATCAATTCTGTAACAATTTATTATCATAATAGAGCTGGTATTAATTATACCTTCCTGTCATTGTAAATAAACGTTAAGTATGGAAAAAAACAGTGTATAATAGATGTGTGGAGTAGGATGAGGTCTTCCAAAATCATAATAAAGTTTCATATTTTTTTAAAGTTTAAGTCAATAGATAATGAATTAAATTAATTAAAGAATTAATACACTTCCAAAAATTGTGTGGCTCTCTAATAATTTAATTACGTAGTGCATAATTCTGAAAAATTAGACGTATAGTAACTGAATAAATAATTTCAGCGAAGGTAAAAAAATAGTTTTAACAAGACCACTTCAAAGTTCAAATAGTGGTTGTTCTTCTCCTCTATGGAACACATCAATGCTCGTGTAGACTGCACCGCTGTCGCCTTCTTGACGGTGAAAGTTCAGCGACGCGGCGGTAGAGCAGTCTTGCCTAGGCCAATATACATTTCTGAAATTTACTATACCAGGAATCGAATCCGGAGCCTCTGCGTTGCAGCGAGGTAGGCCTGCAAAGGCTTAGTCCGCTCAACCACAGAGGCCGTCAAATATAAAACACTAATTGTATGATTGTTTCAGTATGAAGAACAATTCAGAAGCCTTTGGAATAGATATGACTTATGGGGTTTTGCAGCTCGTGAGATACTACAAGCGCCGTGCACGATACAGACGTACGTGAAAAACGCGGGGAATCACCAAAACGTTTTGCGGCAAAACCTCCCCGCACGGTTGTCATTACGAAGATTGGGCTCCCACGCTTTTATTATATGGATAACAATCGGATACGTTATATCCAGAATGTTCTCGTATAGCAGCTTCTTTTATATATTTTTATTGCTGATCACGTGGACAATATTTATATTAATGAAAGCAAGTTTAAAAATGATGAAAGTGTTGAATCAATAATCATAATTTTTATTTAAGTTTAATAAATTGCTTTTTTGATACTAAACTGTTTAATTTTAAATACTGAGTAGCCTTGAATAGAATACAAATTGAAGGTTTAACAAAAAAATTAATATATAGAATAGACTCGGAGTTTACCCCGCGGCTCTGCCGCGGGTCAAACTCTAGTGCGTACCTTAAACAGCCGGCGTTAAAACAGGTTAAATTGTTTTATATTTTTATATTGGTGCTAATTGCCCTCATAAGATTTGCTTTTTTTATATTTATTTATATCGCAAACTATCCCATCTCCCGGGATGAAAAGTATCTATGTCCAGACAGATCGAGTTACTATCGCACTTTTTTCTATAGATTATGAATTTTTATATCTATAAACTTGAGAAACGATTAGTCTCTCACTCAAACTTTCATCTATTTACTTTTATTTTTGCGATAAAAAGTATGACCAAAATGACCGAATTGGCCAAAAGGACCAAAAAGGCCGGAATGACCGACATGGCCAAAATGACCAAAAAGGCCACTGTGACCGACATGGCCAAAATGACGGAATAAACAAAAACGATCAAAAAGGCCAAAATAATCAAAATGACCAAAAAGGCCAAAATGACAAAAAAGACCACAGTGACCGACATGGCCAAAATGACGGAATAGGCAAAAACGACTAAAAAGGCCAAAACAGTCAAAAAGGCCAAAATGACCAAAAAGGCCACAGTGACCGACATGGCCAAAATGACGGAATAGGCAAAAACGACCAAAAAGGATAAAATGACCAAAAAGGCCAAAATTACCGAAAAGGCCAAAATAGTCAAAATTACCAAAAAGGCCAAAATTATCGACATGGCCAAAATTACCAAAAAGGCCAAAATAACCAACATGGCCAAAATGACCGAAAAGGCCAAAGTGACCGACATGGCCAAAATGAGTAAAAAGGCTAAAATAGCCAAAATGACCAAAAAGGCCAAAATTACCGAAAAGGCCAAAATGAAAAGTATCCCTTGTGCATCCTCGGTATTTAATTTACATACGTACCGAATTTCAGCCAAATCGGCCCATTTGTTCTTCCGTAAAAGCATAATAAACAGAAAGACAAATATATTTTTTATCCCGGAAACTATCCCATTTTTCGGGATAAAAAGTATCCTATGTTCATTCTCGGCATCGAAAATATATATATATATATATATACTGAGTTTCAGCCAAATCGGTCCAGTAGTTTTTACGTGAAAACGGAACAGACAGACAGACAGAGTTACTTTCGCATTCATAATATTAATAGGGTTATCCCATCCAATTTCAAGGCCATGTGGTATATCGTTGGAAAGGATATTAAGTACAGATTTTGTTTCAATCAAATGAAATTCTTAATACCTTTCAGTTTTTTTATAATTAATTTTGAATTTGATCTTTTTCATAGATTAATTCATTTTTAAGAGTTTGAAAGCTCGTCAAGAACGTTTTGTTGTCTAATGCTAAGAAGTAATGTTTAATTTAGAATAATCATACATTAAAGACTGCGATAGAAGTTATTTGGTTCAATTACAACAAGCTAGAAAAATATGTCGTTTTAAAGACGATGAACCAGGTAATTTTCTAAAACAAACAAAAAAAATCGTATCTCGATTACAGTCACAATTGGGACATAGGTATCTATGGGTTAAAGATAGCTCTTGATCCACCCAATCCCCCAAAAATTTTTGTCGGTCCATGCGCCAAACACCCGTATAAGTCAATATTGTAATAATAATTTTGCACGCCTAGTTATGGGCTGAATGCATTGTATAAAAACTAAATGTTCTATTGAATATTCTAATGTTCATGTTTTCAGTAAAATGAGCTCGAGATTGATTTTAGTGTTTTTCGCTATTACTTTTTACGTTTGACTACAAAAGACTAACTAGATAAATAAATTCATTCTGTATTTTTTTCGTTGATTTTAGATTAATTGATACAATGTTCACAAATACATTTATAGTCTTCTTATTCATTGTAGAGATACTGGCAAGTAAACACGAATTCATAAACTAAATATTTATTGTATTTAGCAATATTTTTTTAAAGTAAGTTTGGGTACAATGTTCATAGAAGCCAATTCTTGGAAGAGTAGCTTGCAAGCGTAAGGCATTTCCACACTGGAGACCCCGGCGGAGGAGCGGCACGCGTGGCACCACGCGCGGCTCGCGAGTCGCCCGCACGACGCGCAAATGTCCGCCACGAACGCGTCTGACGCGAGCATCAATCGCTCCAGCAGCAACATACTGTTAAAAAACATTTCCAATTAGTGCATAAGTTTTTGTAGCAAATACTACATCCACTTCGGTCTATTCCATACCTTAAACAAATAAACTGAAGCTCGTATGTGTTCTAGTGTTTTGAAAGGTACTTCTTTTGAAACAATCTTGTGGAGCAGGAGTATATATCGAGGGCTTCATAATAAATGGGCGTATATGCAAAAATGCCACTTTTTTGTTGTTTATCTAAAAATCCATGCATGTTACAATTTAGAAAGTCTTACCAGTTTGCAAGTGTACCTAAATAGCAGGGTATTCTAAAATTCAGCCTTATACTTAACTTGTATTATTTACAATTTTGTCCCTTGTGTAAAACTGCACGTTTGTCTGTACGCCTATTTGTTATGAAGCCCTCGATATGAATAAGGAAAATTCAGACCAGAACAAAATCGATTCTATTTGATCGAGCTTGATCAGTACTACAATTGCAAGTATACTATAATTATGCAGGTAAGGACAACCATCTCTGTATATGAAGAAGTGTCTAACGCATTAAATTAGGGTGGCGCAATATTGGCATCAGGGTAATTTTATTAAAAAAAGCACCAAAAGTTATTACAGTAGTTGTTATAGAGTATTTATTATAAAATATTTTAGTTTTATAAAATTAAATATTAAAAAATAACTATTATTCAAAGTTTACAAAATTGAATAACTCTTCACGTTTTCACATTACAATTCTTTGAGGTTATATTTCGTAAATTATTTTGTACTACGTAACTAGTTGATATTTTTAATATTGTACGATACGATGACGATAGATATTATTATTTTTCTTAGTCGGCATACATCAATTCGTCTACAACAGCTACATTCACGTCATACCTTTGTCTACACCAGCACGATTCTGGACAGTTGTTTACAGCTTACAGCTGGACACTTCTTCAAATATTCTCCCATATGAGATGGTTCAACTTACGGTAACTTACCTATACCCTCCATAAATATAATACATATAAAATAGTAAGTTGTGTATGAATTACCTGGCGCCATAGCCAATGAGGCAATCGCGCTCCATCTCGCCCAGGCGCAGGCCGCCGTCGCGCGACCGCCCCTCGGTGGGCTGGCGCGTGAGCACCGCTCGGGGTCCTCTCGCACGCGCGTGCATCTTATCTTGCACCATATGCTTCAACTTTTGATAATATACCTTCAACAAAACATTTTTGAAGTTATACTTCTTTAGGCGCGATGAGAGTAAATTTTTACGATGCGCGCGCACACCGTCACACGAAAAACCTACACCATGAAGTTAGCTATTGTCAACATTTTAGTTTTTCAGGATGGCCGAGTGTACGATGGTGGTTGATCAACAACTCGTTCGAGTTGTTGATAGATGGGTTGTGAGACGAGCATTGTAATAATATATATATATATATATATATATATATATATATATATATATATATATATATATATATATATATATATATATATAGTAAAGTAATTCTTCACTACTAAGGTACCTACTTAGTACTGTGTTGTTTGTATACAATAAAAGAAAAAAAGTCATTTTCTGGAATATAATCAGAGTTTTGATCAATTATTTTATTTTGGGAGAGTTTACAATGTAATATATACAAATTATAATAAAAAGAATGGTTAAAAAATGCTGATAATAAGCTACCACTAATCTAATAGTTGTGTTTAGCTTTGTCGTTTCTATTTAAAAAAGGTAAAAAGAGAGTAATATTAAAACCTAATACATGTATTGTACTCACAGGACCAGAATAAATGTATGCCTCCAAAGGCTCACCAGTAAGACCAGAGTAAAATATATCCTTGCCATGATAGTTATATCCATGTTTTTCTAACTCCCTACATACGTCGTGAACTTTAGATCCGCCAAAAGCCGTGCCTACAACATATTTCTTTCCGTTTAATTGACCATTAGATTATGTATTAAAAGTTAGTTATTTTGGCCATAATACGACTTACCATAATGGAATTTTCCTTCCAATAATCCTGCTTTACCAGCTAATAGTTCAATTGTTTTCCCCACCGTCATTCTAGATGGGAAACCGTGTGGGTTCATAATCATATCAGGGCAAATTCCTCGGTCATTGAATGGCATATCTTCTTGCTGTACTATCAATCCAGTCACTCCTTTCTGGCCGTGTCTTGAACTAAACTTATCCCCTATTTCTGGAACTCTTGTTTGCCGAAGCAGTATTTTGATTAAAAATGCATCTTCTGAATTAGATGAAACCATTACTTTTTCTATGTATGATTCAACAGGACCTTTATATGTTATTGGTACGTCCTTATACTCAACTTGTTGCGGTTGGCCCTGTGCCACCGGGTGTATTGTTGCTGGAGGCATTTGTTTGTTTATCAGCACTTGTTTATTTTCAACCATTTCTCCAGGTGATGCTATACCATCAGAGTCTAGAATTTCATGAGCTCTGATGACTTTGCCTGTTGTAGCATCCCTTGACGGACCTAATATCCTATCAGATGTTTGATTGCTGTATCTCTTCATAGTGGTTTTGGCATTTTTATAAACCAAACATCGGCCATATCCCCGATCTATTGACGCTCGGTTTAAGATCAATGCGTCTTCAATATCATATCCACTGTAGCTCATTACTGCGACTGTGGCATTCTGGCCAGCAGGTAGTTTATCAAAATTAGTTAGTTCTATTGTCCTTGTTTTTACCATTGGGCATTGTGGATAAACTAAATTATACATTAGAGAGTCTATACGATTCTGTTGATTGTAACCAATCGTTCCTGAAAGAAAATGATTAGAATTCATAATTACAACTAGATAATAATTATGGTCCGACACCAAGAAAAGTTAAAACTTTCATTCAATTTCATTATAAAAAAAAATTTGTGTTAAAGTTTACTTTAAAACACAGAAAAGATTCCAGAATAACAATTAAACTTCTATAATTTTACTAGCTGACCCGGCGAACTTCGTACCGCCTATTTTCTGAACTCCTAAAAGACTTTATTCCATGACACAAAAACAAAATCACCAAAATCGCTCCAGGTGATCAGGAGGATTCTAGAATCCGATCTCAGCGCCACCTACCGGTTCTAATTGCGAATCGAAACCATTCGGGAACCCACTCAAACACACAAAAACAAAATCACCAAAATCGCTCCAGGTGATCAGGAGGATTCTAGAACCCGATCTCAGCGCCACCTACTGGTTTCAACGGGATAAAAAGTATGCTATGTCCGTCGCCTGGTTCTAAGCTACCTCCCCAACAATTTTCAGCCAAACCGATACCGCCATTCTTGAGTCATAAATAGTGTAACTAACACGAATTTCTTTTATATATATATATAGATAATAAAATCTAGGACCCGATCCCAGCGCCACCTACCGGTTCGAATTGTGGATTTAAACCATCCGGGGACCCAATCAAACACAAAAAAACACCAAAATCGGTCCAGGTCATTAGGAGGATTCTAAAACACGATCTCAGCGCCACCTACCGGTTCCAACGGGATAAAACTGCACACGGTGTGCAAATTTGATTCAAATCGGTTCAGTAGTTTTGAAGTTTATTGGCAACATCATCGTGACACAAGATTTTTATATATATAAGATGGATATTCATTTCGGAAAACTTACCCATAGCTTGTTTGCCCATAGCACATTGATATGTGTTTCTAGGGCTTTGGTTGTGATGAGGATAAGGAACCAACCCAGCACAAACCCCCAAAATTGTAAATGGTTCTATCTCTAAATGTGTTGTAACATAAGGATCTATTTCGGCTTCAACTGTCGCAATATGACTGTCGTTCTCTTCATTGACATCCAAGTACTCAATAAGACCATCATTTAAGAAGTCTTGAAATTTTCTTATTCCCCTATTCAGTTCGTTTATATGAGACTGTTGTACTAAGGGATAGCCTTTTTCGACTATTATGTAAGGGCGGCACAAACGTCCTCCATCGCTGCATATGTATACAGTTCTTTGGTTATGATTTGGGTAAATCGACACAAATGCAGATATTAGGCCACGTCTTCTAAACATTCGGAACACTTTGAGGAGCCTTTTATACTGCCGCGATACTCCCAATATGTTACCTAAAATGACACAGTAAAAATAGGTATTTAAGTGCTTAATGTGAAAAAGTCGATCTGTAAATAGTGAATATCGCACTGTTAAGCTCAGGCCTCACATTTTTAGGGACAGATTACGCTCCATGTTGTCTAAGGGCTGATATTTGTAATCATCAGATAAAACTTATCAATCAAATACATTATAACCCGAATGAAATCAAAAGTGAAACCATTCAACTGTTTTATTTATGCAAATGACATTTTTAAATTTTCTATACAATACTTTAATATATGAATAACTTTTATCTGGTGTTTAAAAAATTATAAGTATATAGTATAAGTTATTAATATTTGACAAAGTTGTTTAACGATTTTTTTGGCAGATCATGAATAGCCTTACGATCATAGGATCGTACAGTTAATTTTATCTTTTATCTTTAAAAATTTATCCAAATATGTCGGATATAGTACTAAGGTATTTGAAAAAACCGGCTTTAAAAATGAAAGCATAGGTATTTAAATATGTATTTATTAGGGTATTATTATAGATATTTAAATAAATATGCTTTCATTTTGATCGAAATAATTTTTTTTAACTATGAAAATTCAAATAAATCGATAACATTAATTGATTTAAAAAGTGATCTAGTTATACACCTCCATAACAGTTTCAACGTTGGTCATTTTTTTGAGACAGTGTCTAACTTGATGTTCTGATTTATGGAGATTGAATGAACTATAAATGAATAATAACTTAATCAATAACACAACTACAACTAATTTTAATAATTGTTTAACAAGGTAACTGACAATAAAAATAAATAAAAAATCTAATCATCTATGGAATAGTATACATGGAAAAATCACTGCTACTAATAGTAACCCTTAAAACTCACCATTTAAAAAAACAATGTAAACAGCTGGATTGTTGATTTCTTCGCCACCCAAAAGTCTTACATCTTCAACGCCAGCATTACATGCCAATCTAGCAATAGGTTCTTCAGAGCATTCAGTGGTGATGTGCGTCATTAAGGCTAAATTCTTGATAAGGCCGCAACCCTCTCCTTCGGGGGTATCGGAGGGGCAAAGCATGCCCCACTGCGACGGCTGCAGGGACCTTGGCCCGGACACTTTCCTTGTCTTCTCAAATTGGGAGTTGACACGTGTCATCATACCGAGGGCGGATATGTAACTCAGGCGACTAAGGACTTGGGTAACGCCGTGGCGTTCCATTTTGAACCTTTTGATAGTCCAGTTACCCTAAACAATATATTTAAGTTAATTTTGCAGTAATAATATATACAAGTGTCCCAGAACTGTCCCTTATAGACATTATTTGTAACATACATTATGTATGTTCTTTATCATTTAATTTTAAAATGTTTATTTAACATGTGGTAATAGTAATAATCGGTTAGAAAATGTGCCTAAATGGTGCATGGTTTCTGGCGAGGTTTGAATCCTATGAATACATTAATTATTTTTTCTTCATAATCTCGGAATGAATCCCATTATCGTAAAACTTGATACATAATATGTAATTAACTATCTTTCAATAACATAAAAACCATATTTTTGTACAGCAAAACAAGAATGACCTTGTCATACAAAAATGTACAAATTATATATCCCCAAGCCTATCAAGTTATGCTGCTTTACGGAAAATATACAAGGACCATTCCAGGGCCAATCCCAGTCGCCGAGACTATAGAAAATAACGGAAAATTTGTTTAGGAAAGTTATCATATTAGGAATCGAAGTTGTGATTTTTATGTTCCAGTGAGCTAGGCCGGTATGGGCTTAGCCCACTCAACCACAGAGGCCGACTATTATTAGAACCAATTAATTTTGTATGGAGACTTACTGTAGAAATAGCAGCAAAAAGTCCATTTGCTATTAATTCCGGTCTCATGTGTTTCACGACATCAAAAGGAGCCGCTTTTACTTTTGGTATTATTTTATCGGCTATAGATTTTAACTCCCAGTTGAACCTTTTAAACAGATCTTCAAACATCAATGCCAAAAGTGATCCAGCTAATTCCATTCTCTTGTTACCATAATAGTCAGGATCGTCCACGGCGGCCTTGTTAGTTTCAGCATCAATCACTCTTTTAACCATAAGTGCTAAATAAATGGCTTTAACATAAAAATTGTAGTTTTCAACAGCAACATGTGCTAGAATTGTTGTAGCTAAAAGATCTCGCGCCTCGTCTACCGGTGACCTGGCTTTTGCACCTCCACTTTGGAATCTAGGAAGAATTTAACGTAATAATAAATCTATATAAGGGTCGAATTATTTCACATTGAATTTAATTGAAAAAACTCATTTCTCACCTTTTCACCTTCAATTTGCTTCCGATGTATGTGAGAGCTTGGTTTTGAGTGAATATCTTTAAGTTATGGCAATCCATTATACAGGGGGACATTTTCTTGATTGTTGTATCATCTGTGCCTATCAGTTGCATTATTTCTTGATCACTACAGATACCCATCGCCTTAAAAGCTACAGCAATTGGTATATCCTGGATAAGATAGTTGAAAATTAAAGGTTTATTTAGACATTAATTAAGGAGTTAAGTAAATGGAGTTGCATCTGGACATGTATCACTGTCTAAAGATGCACATCTAAGTCCCGTATTTGTAAGACCCCTAAGGGTCGGGCTGACCACCAGGACTGCAATCCTGAACACGGGATCGTTGCACTCCGCACTGTATTTGGCCAAGTTTTGCGTTATAGCTGAGCTGGCCAGTGAGAGCAAAGTATTCAATGAAAAATTTAAAAACTTCGTTTAAAAAAACCGACTTCAAAAACGAAAAAAACTAAAATGTATAAAATAACTTATTTCTTAAGCTATTATTATTAATATATATTATCTAAAACATCTTAAAGTCGGTGCTTAGTAATTTTCAAAATATAGTAATTTTTATTATGTTTGACTTTGCACCGACTTCAAGATGTTTTAGATAATATATATTAATAATAATAGCTTAAGAAATAAGTTATTTTATACATTTTAGTTTTTTCGTTTTTGAAGTCGGTTTTTTTAAACGAAGTTTTTAAATTTTATTACAAACTGAATAGGTTAGTCCATACTTGTTGTGGGCATTTTGCATATAAAAATGACTACCTACTCCAATTTCTTGTCTCAGAAATATGTAAGAAGTGTCAATATTACTCAAAAAAGGTTAAAATTTAAATTTTATTTGTTACTTTTTAGTGTCTAGCTATGTATGGGTGGATTTACGAATGGTGCCGCGCTTCTTAAAAAATATAGGTCCCAAGAACCGGGAACAAAAAAACGTTCGTAAAATGAAAACTACTGGGCCAAACTATGTCAAATTTTTAGGGGACCACATGGCAGCTATTCCGCGTCGAACAAAAAAAGAATCATGTAAATCGGATCACGGAGTTATCGGCGAACATACATAAAAAAGCAACAAAAAAAAGAAGATCCCGACGAATTGAGAACCTCCTCCTTTTTTCGAAGTCGGTTAAAAAATCAATGCACCTTGCGAAACAAAGTGCAATGATCGGCGCCGACAGTTTCAGTTGTGGACACAATTTTCATAGTATTGGCGACAAGGGTGCGGCGCTAACAGTAGATGGGGATAGTTGCGAGATTATTTTCACAAAAACTAAATGTGACACTTGTGATTCAAATTTCAATGAACAAAATCTTACGAGTGTACTTGTACACAAGCAACGGCGTCAGTGACTCACGAAATAATTCTACCCTCAATGGCTCGTTAAAACAAATACAATCTAGCCAGATGAATAATAATTTAACCTAATAAATCAAAAATTAATTACCATTAAACTAATATAAAAGGAGGACGAACAACTAGGTGTAGTGAATTATGGAGTGTAATTAAAATCTTTTAACAACACTGATCCATGATTACAATTTAGATCACTTTTACTTTAAATGAACTCCGCTAGACTGTAATTTTGCATATGATCATATGGATGCACAGACCTGCCACTCCACACTTGGGTATGCTTATGCAGGTCCTGTGGCCTTGTACAAGGCTGATGGTACTGTCAAACTGGTACCCAAATTGGCATTGGTTGTACATCCATCTATAATACGACAAATGCAGATCCAAGTATTCATATCCATCTAGAGTATTCTAGAGCTACCCACCTCTACTAACAATTTTCAAGCCACTCTTAGTAGTAACAACTAGACCAGAACATTAATTATTGCAAAATAATTCAGAAATGTAAGTTACCAAAATTCAAATCTAAGCTCTCTAGATGCTAATAAACAAAGACCACTACTCAGGCCACTATATAACAAATATATGGAACACTAGTCCTTAAAATAGCACAATTGTTTTAAATTATGACTAAAAATATAAGAGATGTAATACTTACATCAGATAGTGCATTATGCCTGAGAACATATTTTCCATTCTTCAGTATTACATTAGTTCTTGTTTTCTTTTCATGAGTAGAACTTGTTACTTGACACTGAATGGCTCCTTTGAACTCATCTACAATCATACGATTTCTAGACAACTGCTCCTGAATCAAAATAACCTTTTCTTGGCCTGTAAAATTTACAAATTTACAAATCATATGTCATTAAAAAAGTAACAAAGAAACAGATATTCTTTTTCATTCATATATTAGTGTGAATGTAGTTCATCAATTTATCCAATCAAATAATGCATGCGGACCAATATAGAAAATGAGGTGCATGCAGTTTAAGCAACAACATAGCAGAGTTTCTAAACTTGTATACATGGAGGAAACTTTCCACATTGCAATAAGGGAAAGTATTTCGTTGCAGCTAGGTGAGGTCTTGTTGTAGGTCTTAGGAGACTATACATATTTTTTGAAGAAAGTTTGATCCCCATTCAGATTTTTTTAAATGTACAGTTAGCACGAAAATGGCAATTTTAGTAAAAAAGAATATTATGCCAATCAATCCTGTTTGTAATACTGACCAAAGCTTTTGTTGGACTAACCGAGGTTGGCTACTAAAAAGTTATGAATTGCAAAAACTTTTCCAATACATTATTATGAACTTCAGTTTGCCTTTTCATGAAGACCTTTTTATGACTGAATAAATAATAGGATTTAAAAAAATATTCACATGGAGCTTTACCAATTATTAAGAATAGTTTATCTTTGGAAATAAAATAATAACGAGTTTGAAATTTGTTTCTTTTTTCAATTTAAAGTTAAAAGATTAATGTTATTTTACCAACCTCTGATGATAAAGTAGCCACCTGGATCATGTGGACATTCATTCAGCTGTGCTAATTCAAAATCAGATTTATTGGTCAGCACACAATTGGAGGACCGCAGCATTAGTGGCATCCTAAAAATCAATATTAATAATAATAATCAAAACTAATGTTATTACATTTGCAAAATCCCTGCTCTTGCAAATCTTCAATATCTGGTACAAGGTCTGGGCTATATATAATATATGGAGATGCAACATTAATTCTAACTCTATAATCTTGTCTGATTTAGATTCTTTTTTGTCACAGATACTTGTTATTTTTCATTTTACACTAAAAACTAAAATTATTCTAGTAGGAAAAAAATTAATTTCATGACAATATTTAAATTCAAATTCTTATTACTATAGAAAGTATCTTATTTTCAAACATAAAATGTATCATATTATTATATTCATTTCTGTTGTAACACTCAAACATTGAAATAAAGTTACATTTACATTAATATATGTATTAGTATGATATGCATTCATACTCATAATACCTTTGTTTCTTCCCTCAAGTAGTCTCATAGGTTGATTAGAAGAAGCCTCTTATAAGGTTAAGCTTGCCCTTGTACTTCATATTATTTTATGTTGTGTGTGTATTATTTATTGTATAAAAATACAACACACTAACTTGTAATAACTTGTTAAGTTCTATAAAGTTGTATTGGGATTAAATTCCAAAACATGGCTAATCTTACTCACATTAAATATATTTAAATTTAATCATAAAAAAGTATAAATGATTGAAAATTACCTTCCAATCAACTGTTTATTTTTAATAACACGTTGGTTACCTCTTATATATTCAATATCTACTGTGATAGGTGCAGAGTAAGTCATGTCTCTAAGTCTACATTCGTGTGGGGTGGTTGGTTTTGTTATGTTGAACCCTTCTTCCAAATCGGGTGTGCCAACATATGCATTCAAATATTTTATATAGAACAATGGATCAGCATCACAGAATACTTTTTCATTTGCTTGCACAATTTTTTTTATTTCCACATTAATGAAGTAATTGAAGGAGTCTATGTGTTGCTTCACTAATCCCTTTACTTGTAAAAATGATGGTACCAATTTCCATTTATCCTACAATACAGAAAATTAATGAAAATTGTGCTTAAAAGCAAACCAGTTAAACTTTAGAATAGTGTTTAATGAATTTTAAGTAGTGAGGGGAGGAGTACCTCTCCCTTCTGCATTGGGGGATTGACAACTACATGTCTCCTAGACATGGGTCTAGGAGACAAGTAGTTTTTGAGATATGATTTTTTTGTAACTTTACTTATTTTTTTCACAAATGGTATACTTATTTCTCATGTCGAAAGGCACACTCGCTTGGCTCATGCACTTTGATCTAAAGTCAAACCAAACTTAAACAACTTTTCCTTCTAGTCACTGGTCATGACTTTCGATCACCCCTCACCTTAGTGGCTATAAATAAACCATAACCAAACTGAAATCACCATTAATTTACCTTCTGTTTATCTATATCACACCCAAAAACACATATAGAGGAGGAGCCAAAATCCAATATTGAGTAATCCAATCAAAATCGAGTAAAAAGGGCAAGTTCAAAAGTTAAACAATGCAATTGAAGCACAGTGAGAAAGCCAATCGAGATAAATATCAATATATAACCAAAACAGTGCAAGCCATTCATATAACTAAAAGAGAAATGGAATAAAAAAGGTAGCAAATAGAGAATAGTAAATTATACATCGATTACTTAATCTACTAATTTAATCTTGCAATATAAAAGCAAAAAAAATCTTTTTTAGAAATCAATATTATTGACATATTCAATGATTTTCATAATTAAGAATCAATATTATTAACATTTTGAATGATTGTTGTATTTAAAAATTGATATTATTGACATATTGAATTGTTAACAATTATCATCTTAAAGTAAAAAGTGTCAGTACTGTGATTTATTATTATGAACTTTAAAATTATAATAACTAATTCAAAACTTGTTTCCAGTTTTAGTGTTTATATATTTTAAGTGTAAGTGTAATCCTAAACACAAATCAAACTTTTTTATCAACAAAAGCGACCATAACCGTGTTTATCAAACATATTTTTGTTTTTCCCATTATTCATTTAAACTTGTTGGTGGACCCTAAAAACATATTTCCTAGCCCAAATGACAAGTCTAGTGGCGTATGTATACCCATAAACATAATTTCTTAATTTCATGCCACTCTGTGCTAAAGCTCAGCCAACAAATCTACTAACATAGTTCATACATGATGAAAACAAATTTCAAGGTAGTCAGAATTACAAAAAATATATAAAAATAAATTAATGTCAAAATATATGAAGAGAATTCAAAAAATGTTGGCAAAGAAACTTTGGCTCAGCAATTTAAGTATCACTACAACATACATCACTTTATCATTGCAATACAGGCATGAAGTATTATTATTGATAAGAAAACTTCGCCTGTTTTTTGGGTGTGGTTTACATATATGTCCCCGGAATCATAAGTAATGAGGGGGAAGGGGGGAGGGGGAGGGAGGAAAACGTACCCCTTCTGCAACTCCCATGTGCCGGAAATGTATAGTTCCTGAGTTATTAATGTTTTTGTCAATCTAACCTCACTTCTGTTTTTTACTAATATATAAAATAAATAGTGAATGGTTACAGTCGGTTCTGGCACTCACCGGCTGCTACCGCGGCACGCTCGCTTCGCTCGCTCGGCTCGTGCGCTTTGGTCTACACAAAACCTAACCTAACCAACTGTTTAAAACTCCACATATTTAAATTTTCGGATACATAGTCTCCTATTTCGATAAATCCCGTCAAAAAACGTAAAAAAACGTCTCGGCGACAAAATTACCAGATCATTGTTGTGAATTTCAAACTTCGATAATTAATTGAATATGTATTTTTTCCACTCAAAACCAATTTCAGTTGTTATAAATAAGTCTTAAATATATTCCTAAACACATTAACCATTAAAATCATCCAGGAAATCATCCGGGGACATATATGTAAAACCAACCCTGTTTTTTTAAGGTTCATCTTAGACTCTACACGATACATAGGATAAAAATTCAAATGTTAAATAAAAAAAGGGATATGACCAGGACAAAGCTAACATGAATAAAGCGATATACACTAGTACGACAGTTATTTATTGAACCCACCTCAAGTGTTTTCACAGGCTCTCTTAAGCCTTTACCGGAGTCCCAATCGTAAGTTTTATTTATTTCACCCATATTTGTATATTTGTCATCAACAATTAAGCCTTAGCCAAGACCGGCTAACTATATTCATTTATTTTAAACAAAACTATCCGCAACAACATTCCATTTCCGAAATGTCCACTTAATATCCGAATTTCAAAATTCTAATTCAATTTCAAACATTCTAACCTTAATCTAATCTATATACATTTTTGCGACCTTCCAAACTTTGTTACATATGAGGTTGAGTGTTGACAATTACATTAATGAATAACTATTTTGTTATACTATGGTGGCTAACTGGCTACGTTACAGAAGAAAACTAAAATAACGACCACGTTCATGACGAATAACCGTTCCACTTTGGCTTCGAATTACGATCACAAACTACTATGGATTGATTACGATTGTAACGCCTAAGGTGGAACAGGATAAATCTTCTATGGGTCATTCTACTTTTAGAGAGAAAAAAATTGAGAAATAAAAAAGTTCTTATTTTGATTTTTTTTACTTTTATAATGTTTAATTAGCAATCAAAATCAACATAATAATTACGATCAAAGGTGTTTTTCTCCTTATTTAAGAAAAAACGACGATTATTTAAAAAAATGTGAAAACAGATATGATGTTGCACATAACAGAAATGATGATTTTCTAAATAAATCGTAATAAGAAATGATAAAGACGATATTATTGACTATAGCTTAATTATAGTGGTTGTCATTATACTTAATCAAACACAATCAATGTATAAAATCAACAACATAGGGTAGAAAAAAAATGTTAACTATGTAATCACAGAAATGACGTTTGTTGTCCGTGATTAAAAATTAAATCAGTTATTAATCAGAGAGTTCAAAGTATTCCGTTGATGGCTTTCCATGAGCCATCTGATGCAGCTTAAGACAGCAGATTGCAGAAAGGCAGGATCGCGTCCTGAAAATCCTGGCGCAAATGGAGAACCTATGAACTACTGTACTCTTCGGAAGTAGATAGCCTGTGGCCAAGGGCACCGAGAATCCATGGGCCGCACTGATACGTCACTACACCAAAGATACTCTAGATGATGACTTGAATCGGGTTAATGCGGGCCTCAGGCAGTTAAAAAATGGCAGGACTTAGGGCATGACAAAATTACAACTGAGCTCCTCAAGGCTGGTGGCAAACTGATCTCATTCTTGAGCCAGGTTTTATAAGCTGTTTTAGAGAGTCATCATAAATCATCTTGCCATTAGAATACACGAGTCAGAAGATCGAAGAGCATAATCAGCTATAGTGAATGGCACGTATGGACTATGCCAAAGCGTTCAACTCCATTGATATCTGAGCTGTTTTGGAGTCGTAATACGTTGAAGTGCTGAAATACCTGTACAAGACCGCATCGATGACTTTCCAGCTCTCTCTGAGTTTGGAAGATATAGGCCATCCATCTAAGTCGCAGGGTTAGACAAGGGGACGTTATATCCCCATAACTGTTCATCTGGATTGGAATGGACCGGAAATCAACATTGATGGGGAGCAAATCTTTCACTTCCATTTCGTTGATAATATTGCCATTTTTGCGGAGACTGGTTAAGCTGACCGACATGCTGAGATCCTTAATGCATCATCCCGATGGGTGGACCTTGGCATCACCCTGAGTAATACAAAAGTCATGTTCAGGGACCATGCCGTTTTGAGGACAATATTCGTCAATGGTATCACTTTCGAAGTTGTTTAAGAATACGACTGTCTTGTCTTGGACAGATAATCCAGCTAAGCAGGCTTGGAGAGGGAAATCTGTAGGAAGATTCCATTGAATCCCATCATTACAATGACATGATTTAGAGACGTGGACACTAACAGTGAGACTGATCCATAAGTTTAACGTTACTCAGCAGGCTATGGAGAGCTGCACCGACGACCTGCACGAAGTTGCCGATATGAGCTAGATGAGAAAAGCACCGGAGCACCAGTTTATTGACATAAACTTGGGGTGGTCTACGTCCAGCATTGGAAAATTATTGGCTGACGAGAATTAATAAGGAACTCCTTAGTGATTTATTCATTATAATAAAAATATATTTCTTCAGGAAGAGCTTCGTTCATTTATAAGTCAAAATATTGCTTTTTTGTGAAATTCGAACTATTAGCGAACACTTTACTAATGATTTTTTTCTTTTCGGTATCTTCGTAGTCACTTTCATGTGAGGAAAATCCATAATTGGGCTTGTAATAGAAGTTAGAACTGCGGTTGGCCAGAACCGACACCATAAGTGTATTTTCCTGATCAAAATTAATGATTTGCTTTGAAGATTTAGGCCTAGGAGAATCAATTCTCAGCCATTCAATCTCCTCGCTAGATTCAACTTCTTGGTCAGAATTACCGACATATACTGAAGATTCGGCAGTAGAAGGAGAACCAAATCCTGGCGAGCCTACATCTTCGTAAGTATGTGATAATACAGGTGTTAAACAATTACGTGGAGGAGTAGAAACAAGTGCTTTGCTATTACTAAGGCTGATTTCAGCTGGCTCAGTATTAATGACTCCTATTTCGTAATGACGATAAATATTATGTGGATCACAATCAGTGCAACTCAGCTTTCGAGCATGTAAAATTCCTGGGCTACCTTTATTCCAAGTTATTTGATGAATATTAAGCGTTCCTTTAAAAGTCTTTGTCAAACTTCTAGACAACAAATTTTCTATGGTCTCAACGTTTTCTTTAACTTTTCTTCTTTCTTCTAGCTGATATTCTGATAATCCCTCGCGATGTTTTCTCATAGCGAATTTTACTTGTTCTCTACGCTTTTGAAGACTTTTCAAGTCCATTCTTTTTTCATTATTCTTATTTCGTGTACGAGGTGCCATGTTGTTACTAAGAAAACAAATAACATGTATTAGAAAATCCAAAGTTTTGTGTCTTTGATGAAGTATAAAAAAAAATCATAATTTCAACGACCATTCTGTTAAACTTTAACAAAACAACAATTCAGACAACCTACTCAGGTTATTTGTCCATAATTAATTTTAATTATAAGAAAGAACTCATGAATTCGTCATTACGGTGATCGTGCGTCACTTCTGTTATCTTGCTTTTAACAGTAGTGATGATCACAAAAGTGACTGTTCTTATATTTAGCGGCCATGTTTTTCTAATGTTCAAGTTCAAACTTGATATTGCACTTGTAACGGATAGTCGATATGAAAACACATATGTCTTAAGTGATTTTAGGCTTTTAAAAAATTATCTTACCTTAATAATGCAAGGATAATGGTCGATGATGTTATGCTGGAACAAGTGAATGAGTTTGTATATCTTGGATGTGCTTTTAGCAGGTATGGAAGGTACACCGCTGACATAGAAAGAAGGGTAAATTTGGGGAATAGTGTGAATGGAGCGTTAGGTAAACTTCTAGGCGCTAAGAACCTCAGCCAGAAAGCCCAGCTTGCCATACACAACGCGGTGCTGGTACCTACGCTCACGTATGGAAGCGAGAGTTGGGTATGGAACAGAGAGCATGAAAGTAGAGTAAACGCGGTCGAGATGCGAGCACTGCGCAAAATCTGCGGAGTGACGCTCGCGGACCGCGTTCGTAATACCGAAGTAAGAAAGAGAGTTGGTCTGAAAGAGAGTGTCGGGGTGAAGGTAAGGAAAGGAATGCTCCGGTGGTTCGGGCATGTGGAAAGAATGTATGATGAAAGAATGACTAAACAGATATACAATGCAAAAGTGGATGGATGCCGAAGTCGCGGAAGGCCACGACACACCTTCCATGATCAAATTGATCGTGTATTAGCAGAAGGTGATGTCAGGAGCCTTAAGAACAGACGAGCGTGCATGACAAGAGCTATGAATGTCAAAGAAGCAAGTGAGGTGTGTAAGAATAAGCCTGTATGGCGCTCTGTTGTTCGTGCCTACCCCGCAAGGGACCTGGCGTGAAGTTGTGTATGTATGTATGTATGTATCTTACCTTAGCAAACGTAGAACAGATGTGATGCATGAACTTTTACAAGCTAAAAATAGCACAATCAAATTAGAATTCAATAAAAAGCGAGTAACGTTTTCTCTCCTTGATGCCGAAATACGAGGATCTGATGAATTAGTGTTACAATTTTATAAAATTGATCAGACTAGTAATAGTATTATTATATTTTTTTTGCAAATATATCGTAGGTAACAGATATGATGATTTTTTTGTTACGCGAGTAGAATCAAGTGTATCTTATTGTGTAGTTTACTGAATTACATTTTCTTGAAGTAACGTTATGTAGACTCTATCGGAATATATTTAAAACATAAGACAGTCTTTGAAATCAGCTATATTTTTTTATGTCATCACAAAGCAGCAACATACTAAAAACACAGATAACAGGACGTGATATTAGCACAAAGAATCAAAGTTTTCATGGGCTTCCTTTTAATATTCGGATTTATTTATTATAATTAATTGAAGTATAGCTCGAATTCTACTTTAGGATCCAAAAATTAGAGCGAAAACCAGAGTGCTTCTATTTTTTTTTTGCAACGCACAGTTTTTTTGCTGTAGAATAGAATGACCCCTATACGAAGTATATTATAATATCTTTGGATAAATCGCAATCGTGAAGATGGTCGTTGTGAGTGCCTTGTGGAACATAGCCTATGTTTTCCTATATATATTGAAAAGTGACAGAGTTTTTGGCGGAAACTGAAAGGGGACGTTGAGCTGTACAGTTTTATTTTCTAAAAATGTGTAAAAATACTCTAAAATGAACAATAGTTGTAGGACATTGATAGTTTTTGAGTAATAATTATGTGTTTTTGTGAGAAATGTGAACTGTGTAGTTAAATGTGGCCTTTCGATTTCACAAGAACTCCGTTGAATGGCGTCGGTTGTAGCCTACAATACAACTGCGCTACTATACGAAGATTTATATACATCAGACTTGGCTGTATGGACTAAGATTCCTTTGCCTGCCTTTGTGGCGAATTCTACTACTACTTGAAAGTGGCAGCTGACATATGATTATTTTTTTTAGTCTGTAATTACGAAATGAACATTTCCGTGGTTTTGATCAATTTTCGTTGGTTCTTATATGTCGAAATTTTTGCTGCTCGTGAATTTTTGCAATTCACGTAACTACAGTGTAAAATGTTTACGTAAACACATTCAACATATATAGATTACACCAAGATGGTATACGATTCCATACCACGGACAGTAAGGATCCTTCTCTTAGGTGAACCTGGTGTTGGTAAAACTTCATTAATTCTTTCTTTGGTAACTGAAGAATTCACTGATCATGTCCCACCCAAAGCTGAAGAAATCACTATCCCTGCAGATGTTACCCCAGAACAGGTACCAACCAACATAGTAGACATAAATGGTAAGATTTTGTTTTTCTCCACTTGGAAGCAGTTATGCTAAATATATGCTTACATCTGTAAAATCATACCGGTAATAGCACAAAACTCCCAATTGATTGTACTAACCTATCAACTTTGCAGTTGCAGAACAGTCTCTAGAGCAAGTTGGTGAAGAAATTGAAAAAGCCCATGTAATATGCATTGTATTCTCAGTTGAAAACCAAGAAACTCTAAACAAAATAGCAACATACTGGCTGCCTTTTGTGAGGGACAATAGTTCAGAAGAGTTTAGAAAACCTGTTATTCTTGTTGGAAATAAGATTGATTTAATTGACTATTCAGTTATAGATGTAAGGCTTTCTTAACTAAATTTTTGTTTTTTAAAATATGTATCAAAATTATACCTGTGTTGTGTAGAAACTATTTACTTACTTCCCAGGTTAAAAAAATATTCTGTATATTATCTGCCAAATATCTAACATCCAAAGTTGTGAAGAGAGAATTAAAATTCTAACTAAATTTATTCTATGTATTAAGTGAATTTTAAACAATGTTTTGAAAGAATTTTCAAATTCGATTAAACTTAAAATACTTAATATATTTACTCTTTTTTAGAATATTTGGGATATCGCAGAAGAATATCCAGAAGTGGATCGTTGTATAGAATGCTCAGCAAAATCTTTAATAAATGTTTCTGAAATGTTCTATAATGCACAGAAAGCTGTTTTACATCCAATAAATCCTATTTACTCTATTGAGGAACAAGAGGTGATGATGTGCTATATATTTATTTTTTTGTGTAAAAATATTTCCAGTACAATTGTTTGTAAAGGACAACCTATATCTTCAATATGAACATCAAGCTCTTAGAATTTAATCCCACATTCCAGTTTCTCACTTTTCAAGATTGGTTTTTTTATTTATTTTAAGAAAATATTTTCCATAATGATGTGGTTGATCAACATTGTTGTAGATATATAAAATCTCAGTTGCATTCCTCCAGGCTGTCACTTTGGAACCTAGAGGCTTCATGAAGCCTATGCCTTCTTTTAATTGGACGTAGTTACTCAAAAAGGATCCAACCCCCAAAATGTTACATTCAAATTATTAAAGATTAAAGTTTTAGCTGTATTTCTGCATTAATGCAGTTAAACTTATTTGTTTAAAAAATGATACATTTACGCTTATATTTTCCTAAGAACCCATAGACACAAACAATTACATCAATGCGGAAATACAGCTAAAACCTTTAATCTTTAATAATTCAAAAGTAACATTTTGTGGGTTGGATCCTTTTTGCGTAACTACGTCTAATTGACTTTCTGAAATGTAGATTAATAGTAAAAAATATTATACATAATTTTAAAGTATACTATAACAAAAAGAAGAAAGAGATTTTTTTTACAAACACTAAGAATAGTTCATAAAAGGTGTAAAGATAATTGTTTACAATCAAAAAAGCTACAAAAATTTTAACTTATTCAATTCACAAAATTGAATTTATTGATTGAGTTGAAAATTGATTGAGTTTTAAGGGCATCACACACGGCGAAGATGCTATAATATTCCATCTTAAGATAAAATATCGCTCACTATACAGTTTGTATGAACTATCACACATGGTTAAGATGATATATATTTTCATATTACAGTATCTTAAGATGCCGAGCGATGCAACAATGTTATCTTAAGATGTGAAATATGTCTAAATATTTTGCTTGCTATATATTTTGTATCTTAAGATAGCAAGCTCCTTTATACAGAGTGCACACTTAATATCCAACGCAAAATGGAATGAAATATATTTTATGCGACAGAAATTTTTAAGTCGTATTCGAAGTCAGAATTATCATCCGATGAGCTATCCAATAAATCTAATAGTAAGGCCCTATTATTCATATTATATCACCTGTATATAGATAACCCCTAGTCAAACCTTTGATAGAATGATTCGAACGGATATAATATTGTATCTTAACCGTGTGTGATAATGAAATATTATAGCATCTTCGCCGTGTGTGATGCCCTTTAAGTGGTTTGAAACTTGACAAATGAATGATCTTACATTGAAGTTAAATATTTTTTTAAAGTTTTAATGTAATATGTAAAAACTATTATGTTCTGTGTTGCAGTTGTAAAAACCTAATACAAATGTATGTTGAGAATGTTCATATATGTTTCAAGGTTACAGAGAAATGCAAGAAAGCTCTCACAAGAATATTCAAAATATGTGACTTGGATGGCGATGGTTTACTTGATGACTATGAGGTCACAATGTTCCAGAAGAAATGCTTTGATTCACCACTGCAATTACAGGTGAACTTTAATTATTATTTTGCTATTATTTGTTTAAGTGTAAGACCATTTTTGGAGGTATACAGGTGAATTTTCCAAATGAGCATCCATGCCCAAATCTGAAACTATAATGCCCGGTTTCTGAGGTTACGAGTTATGAGTTCAATAACAATTGATTCCATAAAGTTATGTAATAGATAAACTTAGGTTAACTGTTAACCTACAACTAGTACCACTAGCCACTAGATGGATCTATTTAAGAAGGAATATCTATTATTTATTTACATCAAACAAAAACATCAAATCAAAACTTCAGACAAAAGATATGCAATAGAAAAACGCCTAATATTGGTCAGTTAGGTTCAACCTAGTTTAACTATCGTACAATGGCGTGTTATAAATAAGTAAGTTATTGAACCGATAGTGCTAACAAACAGATAAACTACAGGTAAAAGTACCTCAGAAACCGGGCATAAGAGATGGTAAAAGGAAACTCAAGGCCAATTTTAATTAAAAACATAATTATATTTAAAAACAATCTATTACTCTAGCCGGGAATTGATTAAGCTGATTTGCAAAAATGCTGTATTATTACACGAACAAAAATATAGTGTAAGTAACCAAGCTTGTAAGGATTAATTTCTATAAAGAAACATCAAACTAAGGAATAGATATAGATATAGATAGATTTTTAACAAATTGTTCTAATTAAATTCAATGATTACCAGGTATTGATTGAATTTAATAAGACTTTCTTTTTTATTATTATTTTTCTATTAACACTACCTATATATTTTTAGAGGTTAATACTATTTTTAGATATATCTTTTACCTAAGAATAAAAATATAGCCATAGTTATGACAGCTATTATAACATATTATTAAATTCACCTATACTGTAAACTTGTTTATCACGGAGATGGCCAGCTCTGGTTTTCATTTCACATATAAGCTTATTATTCTTTCTAGAATATGAAGCTAAAACTCGAACAAATCTCTTTCTAGGTTTTAGATGAAGTAAAATCTGTTATTGCCCAAAATATAGCCGGTGGAATTGAAAATGACTGTATAACATTAAAAGGTTTCATCTTCTTACACTGTCTGTTCATTCAAAGAGGGAGGAATGAGACCACATGGACAGTACTCCGCAAGTTTGGATATGATGAAAGTCTAGATTTGACACCCAGTTACTTATATGCTAAGTATGATGATTTATAGAAATATTTATAATTATTGTGTACTTTTATGTGTTGAGATTTTTTCATTATTTAGTAAAATAATTTATACAATGTGTTCTGAGTAAAGTTAGATAGTGTCTATAGTATACATGATTTCAAATTGAAGTGTTCCATCTGCCTTAATCTAGCCTAAGCAAATATTTTGTTTTAGACTTCGTTTATCATAATTTAACAAAGGTTTTTTTAAAGTTTGAATTCTAGTAACACATTCAATATTGAGTCAAACTCAGATCAAAATAAACAGAAACACTCATGCAAAGCATTTATTATAACGCTTGCACCATGTATGCAGTTAATTAAATATTTACTGAATTTCTAGAGTGATTTACGTTTTAGTGTCAAAATACCAGTTGGTTGTACATCTGAGCTATCATATAAAGGTCAACAGTTCTTAACACAACTTTTTGAGAAATATGATAAGGACAAAGATGGCATGTTGAACCCTACGGAACTTAAAAATGTGTTTTCATGTTGTCCAAAAATTCCATGGCATAACTTACGCTACACTGTGCCTACTAATGAAAAGGTAATTTTGTTAATACTACCGCTTTCCATGAGGTTTCATCTTCTTTTAACTTTGGTCCTCTTTGTTGGTACAAAAAATGTTTCAGACTTATCTTAATTTTTATTGTTTGAGACATTAAAGAGATTGAAATGTCTTCGTTCAAGCTTAAAATGTGTTCATATAAACATTTTTTTCTAAATAATTCATATTTGTTGTTGTTGTTAAATTTAATATTGATATTAATGTTTTCAGGGCTATTTGACTTTACAAGGATGGATGTGTCGTTGGACTCTAATGACCCTTCTAGACTTGCAGAATACAAGTGCATATTTAGCTTATCTGGGTTTTAATTTTCTTGAGAATGACACTCAAAAGTCTGCAATACATAGTGAGTAAACAAGCACTTTTACTTATTTAACTTGAGTTATTTGCGGACTATTGTGGAAATAGAAAATCAGAACTAAGTGCTATTGATATTACATTATGACTCTCTAAATTTATTATTGATTTATTTTTTATAGCATGGCAGTTCCTTCTCATTTGATAGTTATGACTTCTGTGGAAGCATATTAGCTTAACAGATTTAGTCGGTTATTCAGTCTACAAAGTTAAATATCAATTTCTGTAATGCTTAAATTAGATTTTAATATAGTTATATAGCCAAAGATTGTGACCGAGACAGTATCTGTAGTGTAGGACGCTCTCTAGCTGGGTTGCCCGACGACCTGCATAAGGCGTCGTACAGACGAGCAGCACTTTGCTGTCGACAGAGGCAACTGCAGCTGTCGGCGTTTGCCGTCGACACGTGGACAGCAAACGCCGACCAATGGCGGCAACTGCAGTATGAGCGCAGCGCGCGCGCTGCCATGTCAGTCGACTTCAAATAGACCGAGCGATCACACACGTAAAAATGACGAAAAAATTCTATATAAAAAATATTAATTTTGCTGCTGTCTGTGTCTGTCTCCCTACTACAATAACGTTCACGGCGCACTACAACAATGCTGTCGACATGGTGGGCAGCAGTCGGCGTGTCGAATACTGCAGCAATTGTTTTTGTCCACAAAAGCTGCTCGTCTGTACGACGCCTAAGGTCGCGGCTAGGGACTGTTACGTGGCGCAGACTTGAGGGAAGGCTACATCCAGCAGTGGACATTGATTGGTTACAGAAGAAGAAAAAGCTGTGTTAAGATGGCCATACCAATAACATTTCTACCAGTATGGCCCTACAATTCATGAGACTTGTTTTTTAACTGCACAATATTTTCATATGCTTTCTCAAGTGTTGGATAGAATTAAAACTCCATTTTAAAGATTTTAGTCGTAATCTTAATTTGATCTGATATTTTGCTCACTTTTCAACAGCTGCAACCATAGATATTCAACTAATTTGTGTAAAATAATTAACACGTAGTTTTAACTGTCTGTTATTTACTCTGGTCTGGATACATTCTAGATTTGTTCAATATTCACGATCAATTTGCTTAATTTAAGTGTCTAACTGGCGATTTAAGGAAAATGTTAATAATACAGTACAAACTTAAATGCATCTAATTATTTTATATTTAATACGTACAAACAAAAGCTCTTTCGAGACGACATTTTGCACCTATTCTCTATAAACAATATCATTTTCACTGTACAAAGTACATACAGTTTGTGTGATTTAAGTCCTAAGTAATTCCTGTTTTATAAAATATGCTTGTTATGCACATTGTGTGTACGTCACTAATTGTAAGTACGAAACAAAGGTTGAAATGATAATTGTTTCTTTAAATATTCACTTACTGTAATCCTACGATTCATGAATAAAGTTGGATTTATAACGATAATTAAATTCACAGACTGTTAATCTCGTATCTTTAATAATGACATATTAGGTATCCCAGAACCTTGACTGGTTATTCTCAATTCATCGTACCTATTTTTTAAAAGTTGGTTTATGTATTTTGATTTATACAATTTCAGTTACGCGTGAGAAAAAAGTTGATATTGCCAAGAAGCAATCTAGTCGAAATGTTTACCAGTGTCACATAATAGGCCCAAGGTCTTGTGGGAAGACTTCGATTTGTAGAAGTTTTCTTGGTATAGCTCATAAGGTAAACATAAAAAGTAATTTTTAAATTAAGACTAGAGATTACTTCACTGAAACTAAGACATATAAATGAATAACATGAATGGAAATCGAATGAGTTTCGGGTTTCAAACTTCGAAATTACCGATGTGTAAAATCTGCTTTGGACATGCGTGGCGTCTGTACTACCTGGTTCCTTGAAATGGCTTGAGCCCAGGATTTATGAAAATATATTATTCGTTGATTACCGTTTATATATTTTTTTTTTATTTGTTAATTTATTCATGACCATAGAATCAAAGTCTTTCAGTCGGAAACATGTTAATTAATAAGTCTTCGTATAGTAGCGCAGTTGTATTGCAGGCTACAACCTACGCCATTCAATGGAGTTCTTGTGAAAACTCGAAAGATCACATCTGACTATACAGTTCACATTTCTCACAAAACACATAATTTGTACTAAAAAACTATCAATATCCTGCAACTATTGTTTATTTTAGAGTAATTATACACATTTTTAGAAAATAAAACTGCACAGCACAACGTCTCCTTTCAGTTCCCGCCAAAAACTCACCGTTTGTATAAAGATGATATGTTTGCCAGAAAACACTGAAAATTAGGGAATGTAGCTTCTCCCCATATTAGTGGAGATTAACAGTTTTTTTTAAATCTAAATAGCCAAAGGAGTGTCATTAGACAGGTTGTAAAAATCAATGATATTCCGTAATTAGTTATATCTAAATAAATAGGTAGGCACGATATTCACCTCTAAATTATAAAAATGGTATCCTCTACTGTAAAAATTAAATAAATAAGTAATGTTTCAAATATGAGATGGAAATTCTGTAAGAAAATATTGCTGATTGTTTTCCTTTTCAGAAGATTTTTCATAGTAAGAAATACCTTGAACATTTGTTTGGAAAAAATCAGTTCGTTTTGGCATATTATAAACTAACAATGTGTCCGTTAATTAGTTTTACCAAAGCTATCATTGTACATGAAATGACACACACATAGCCGACTTTTTAAAAGTGTTTCATTATTCCAGAAAATCAAAAGCCACGCCAATGAACGCGGGGACAGTAATAATATTGAAAACAGTTGTATTAACACAGTATTAGTGTATGGTCAGGAGAAGTATTTAGTATTGAAGGAGATTCCGATCTCGAGGGTGTCGGACCCGCTGCAGCCGCACGAGGTCACCTGCGACGTCGCCTGCCTCGTCTACGACGTCGCCGCGACGCGCTCCTTCGAGTACATCGCTAGGATATATATTGTAAGTTTTCTATTTTAATTCGGCGAGCGGATAATGCCGACAGAATGTCAGTTAGCCTGGCCATATTTTTTTGGCTTATAGCGACAAGCTGTCGGGCGCGGAGTGGTTTTCATGCCACGTACCCGGCCAATTCTCCAACGCGTATAGATTTTTTAAACTAGTGCTACATCATTCTTTTATACAGAATATAACTGATTAGCGTTCATTATTGTTATCCGTGCAGGAGCGGAGAGAGAATACAATTTCCTGCTTTAGGGCGGCCTGTCGTAAGAGGCTACAAAACAACCCACAGCCAGGTGGTAGGGCATTTGCCCGACTGGATGGCTACCACCCCTGGTCTAAAGTATGTCGCCATAACAACCTTGAGTTGTGTTCCAGCATTAGTGACCAGGTTCCAGTCTCCCTTAAGAGTGCAGCAGCGCATTTGTAGCACCTTTGGTGTTGCAAATGTCCATAGGCGATGGTAACCGTTTTCCATCAAGTAGGCCGTCTGCCTGTCTGCTGAACTCCTGCAAATAAAAAAAATTTGCCACTCGCCCGCGTCGCTCTTGTTTATCCCTCATACCGTCAAGGTCGTGGCCGAACCGGAAAGGGGGAAATAAAATAAAATAAATAAGCAAGAATTATATACGTATCCTTGCGAGAAATCTTAACTAAATCGATAAATCTTAAGATAGACAATGACGGCGGACTTCATCATTGATAATTTCGAATGCATCAAGCCATCACCATCACCTTGTCAAGTCCGGCTGTGCGAGCGCAGGTGGCTAGCGAAACCAAATTTGGTTTTAAAAGTTCTTCTGCAAGGAACGCAATACAGCCGTCCTGATAATACTACTAATATAATTTTATTGTAAAAAAAAAAACATTTTTCACAGAAATATTTTGCGGAAAGCCACATTCCTGTATTGATAGTGGGCACGAAAGGCGACGCATTGATCGCCAGGCAAGAATATATCCTACAACCCGAGGTGTTTTGCAACAAGTATCAACTTCTGCCGCCGCAGTCGTTCAACATTAGGGAGAATAAACATGATGTTTTTATTAAACTAGCCACAATGGCTGCTTTTCCGTAAGTAATTTTTTAATAATTACGCTTTTATTTCTCATTTTAATTAACACTTTTATTCCCATGTATAATTGAAAAATATTTCTTAATTTCTATGATGGCTGTTATTAAAACAACTTAGGAATATTTATAAGATCAATTTTTGTTTATTTTAAGAATGAATTTATGTTTTGACCTGTTCTTTACATTAGACTCTTCCTTTTCAAGTTTTTCAAAACAATCCTACATTTCACTCTCAGTACTAACAATTAACTTATAAAATTATTATATAATTGTAATAACAATTATATAATTTTTTGTTAGATTTCATATTTGAACTACTATTTAAGTCCTATAGAATTATAACCAACAATCTAAAATTTGCATGTAAATTGAGTTATAAACACAGTAACGTAAAATTAATAATTATTTTATAATTAATTTAATTTATTTCATAACTTTCTATTAATAACAATACATGAAAGACCAGTGAAAAAAAGGAAAGCGTGAGAGAACTTGAATATCGAGATTACCGATTAAACCGCCCTGTACAAGCGTTGCTGGTATACATCCATTTCCATATCATGCACAGGCTTGAGTCCAGCAATGAGATGTTTATGGGCTGATATTATAATCATATTGTAAGTACGATTTTCTCCACCAGACAATTAAAAAATACTTACACTGAAAGCTTAAGGTAAAAGTTGTCAGTAAAATAAATTGTATAACTTTACTGAATTCAAAGAACCAATTCAACTATGTTATTCACGCAACAGCCATTTTTAATTTTCCTATGTTGTATTTTATTCTATAAATAACTTATCTGGTTATACAATGATGACCTGGAATAAGTACATAAGTATCTCGTGTACAAAAGACTACAGCAAATTTTTTGTTAGGCTTATAATTTCAATAACAGCTGTCACAGGACTGTCCTCCTTGTACTTAACAAAGAATAGTTAGATTTTGCACGATAGTGTTTTAAAAATTAAATTATTTCAATATGTAGTAATTAAGCTTCAATATTGCTAAAGATACTGTTTTATTTTAAATGTCTTGTGTCAGTCAATTTCAAGCAGCTTGGATTTTATTCAGCAAGCACAGGTGTGTACTCAGTTCGTAATAAGTTTGTATTTTTAACTAACTGTCATATTCAGAAATTGATATTGTCCAATTATATTAAACCACTGGGATTTGCCTGCGACTTCGTCCACGTTTGACTTGAATTTCCCGCGGGATTCCCGGGACACAAAGTATCGAATTTAAAAAAGAATATAAGCTATCATTATAGTGGAAACTGTCAGAATAAGCTAATTTTAATGCATCCGAAAACTTCAAACCGCTCCCAGGAAATTTCTCGAGACAAACAGCATCACAAATTTTGTTACATAAAATAATAATTTATTATCGATCAGTAAAAAAATCACATTGGAACTCATTTTTTTAAAAATCATTCCCAGGTTAAAAAGTAGCAGAGTTTAAGTCTAAGAATAAGCTGTCGATGAGCGAAAACCACATCGAAATCGGCTCAGTAATTTTTACGTGAATCCCAAACCGAAAAAAATGAATCGTTTATAAAGGTGTTATTATTCCATTGTGTCATTATTATTCCAGGTGTTTTTTTATAGCTTCACAGTGTACAGACACGGAATATTTAGAATTTTATAATATAGATGATCCTTTAATTCCTTAATTTAGTGTTTTGTTTAAAGTTTTTGCATATTTATTTTCAACTATACTAGGGCCAAAGAGACGAGATACAAAAGGTCATTCACCTAAAAACTACTGTGGAGATGACAATCTATTATCTATCTCTTTCCATCTCGTGTATTTGTCGTAATTTGTCTGTCTTTGTCGTAAGATCAAGACGGGTTCGCCAACATTCGGGCGCCATTTTATAGTAAGAGTTACTGTTTTTAGTTCATTCCGTTTCGGAACGCGCTCGTGGTGATTCTTGTTATTTGTAGAAGTTTTGTTATTTTTCGTTGTTTATTTAATTATTGTTAGATTGTTGTTGTTGAATATTGTTTGTTGTTATTAAGAGTGGTTAATGATGGAGCCACAACCAAGTACTTCGAGAGATAAATCAACAGATTTTAGTTCTCCAGAAAAGAAACGCCCAAAGGTATGTACAGGAAATATTTTACTATTGCATTGATATTTGGATTTTAGCTGATAGATATTAAATACAGTATACTTTAAAGTTATTTAAAAAACAACAACTGTAATAATAAAACTTTTTTAATTTATTAAAAATGCACGTGAATAAAGTATATCATTTTAATTTAATTTTCAATTTCAGGTGACTAGTTTTACGGTAAATGAAAAAAATATGGTTATTAACTACTAAACTAAATAAATATGTTAAAGAAACTGGGCCTAAGGATAAATACCCCTGTAGATCGAACAAAAAAAATAAAAAAGGAGAGTATTTTGACCGAAAAGAAGCGGCACGTGGACGTACGTAGGCAAATGAAAAACACATATAGCACAGCGCGACGCGGAACGCAGACTACTATGAGATGCGCGGGCGCGGGCGACAATCGACGCCACTCACCCCCGCATCCTGCCCAACCCCCTCTGGTGTCCTACGCACGCCCTCTGCCGCCCGTCTTCGCCATTTATTGCAATTAAAAATAGATATTATATAAATGTTATAATGCGTCGCTAACACACCCCACCCCAGTGCGAACGCACTCATTTTTCCGTCGGTATCAAAGCGACGCGTGTTGCTGACCGCCGCAACAACCCAGATTTCGTTCTGACGTCCACAACTCTTACACGTCCGTCTTGTCCAGGCATCACTTTCTCTATCATTCCCCGTGGCCAAACGTTACGTGGGGAGCCGGGATCCACAATAAGTACAAGGTCTCCCACTTGTAAGGGCCTGTGATCTTGGTGCCATTTGGTACGTGGACGCATATCCGGTAGCACCTCTCGAACCCACCGCTTCCAGAATAAGTCCGCTAACCTTTGAGATATTCTCCACTGCTTGCGTAAGTATGTATCTGATTCATTAAACACGCCGATGCAAGGTGAGTTTGAAGAAGAGTGGAGAAGAAAATGATTCGGCGTGAGCGACTCGTCAGTGTGTGGTTCAACACTCACATGAGTTAAGGGCCGGCTGTTGACCATCTGTTCCACTTCCGCCATCAGGGTACTCAAGATTTCATCACGCGGTGCTCTTTCTTTCAGTACGACTTTCAACGATTCCTTGACGCTGCGAATCAGTCTTTCCCATGCCCCACCCCAATGCGGGCTTGCGGGGGGAGAGAAGATCCACGTGGTGTGGTAGTTAGCAGCCTCTTGTTTCAGCACGGCCTCATCTAACTCTTTAACTGATCTTTTCAGCTCGTTGTCAGCACCCCTTAGATTTGTGCCATTGTCGGAGTACAAGTACTGCGGCCAGCCTCGCCTGGCAGCCATTCGTCGTAATGCCATTATAAAGGCGTCCGTACTTAAATCTGACACAAGTTCTATGTGTATCGCTCTTATGGTCATACAGGTAAATAACACCCCATACCTCCTTTCTCGTCGACGGCCCACAGCTACCTCCATAGGTCCAAATAGGTCCACTCCACAGTACGTGAATGGCCTCTGATGATGCGCCATCCTTGCACTCGGTAAGTCGCCCATCCTTGGCGGTTGTGGTCGAGTCTTTTTTATTCTACAATACATACATTGTGAAGTGATATGCTTTATTGTTGGCCTCATCCGTATAACCCAGTATTTTTGTTTTAGGTTATTTACAACAGTTTCGCGGTTCCCATGAGCAGCCTTCACATGGTAGTATCGCACTATTAATTTAGTAATATGGTTTCTACCATCTAGTATAACTGGATTTTTTGTTTCAGACGATATACCCAAGGCGGAGTCGATGCGGCCACCGACTCGAAGAATTCCATACTCATCGACATATGGAGATAAGGTAAGTAGTTTACTTTTACTTTCTAATCTTTTCTTCTTTTTCAGGTGCTGCAAGTCTTCAGCGAATGACTGACTCTGCGAGTACACAATCAATAGGCGCTCTGCCCTCCTCATCATGTCGCCATCAATATCACCTGAAAGTTTCTTACACTTATCTATGAATGACAGTACCACACAGGTGGTTTTCAGCAAACGTAACCACGATGAAAATCTTTCAGCATCGGGTATTGATGGTGAAGCGTCGCACAGAAGAGTCACCCGTTCCAGAATCTCACTGCAAACTTCCCCAGGAATATCCTCGGGCCAGGTATGGCTTTCTCGATATAAAAACTCGGGGCCGTATAACCACTCATTTTGCAGGATTTTTACGTCGCAACTGTCTCGGGTGGCGATGTCGGCGACGTTCATACTGGTAGGTATATAATGCCAATCCGTAGCAGACGACAACTCATCTATTTCGCCTAGTCTATGCGCAACATAAGGTTTATAATCGCGTGCATGATTTCTTATCCAATGCAACACTGTAGATGAGTCACTCCAATAATATTTTTCATGTGGACCAATTTTGTGTTCCTTCACAACAGTCTCAGCCAATCTTGCGCCTAAAACTGCGGCCTGTAGTTCCAAGCGGGGCACTGAAGTGTGTTTAATAGGTGCTACTCTGCATTTGCTTGAAATAAAGGCAATTTGTATTTTTCCCGCTTTATTTACCCAACGCCAATATGCTACGGCGCACATCGCTTGAGTAGATGCATCGCAAAATATGTGCAGCTGTAGGTTTGTATATAAGCCATAACTTGAAGCGTACGCGCTTACGTTGTGTCGATTTTCGGTGACAGTCGTGCTCGATCGGTGTCCGCTCGGCCTTTCACTATTCGGTGCAACTACACCCATCTCGCTCACTGTAACACTCGCATGGTAACAGCGCGGCAGGCGAACATTGTTTACATACTTTAATTGCTGCAACCAATTTGTCCATTTTGCATGCACGGTGTCCGGTATTTCATCGTCCCAATCTAGGTTCGTTTTCCATATTTCTTGAAGCATTATTTTTGCTTTCACCGTAAATGGAGATAAAAATCCGTAGACATCAAATATAGACATAATTAAACGTAACATTTCTCGCTTGGTAGGGCGTTTCTGTCCATTAATTATATTTTCCGGGATACGTTTAAAAGAAACATCAAATCCTAGTTCATCATCTTTTGGGTACCAAATAAGTCCAAGTGTCCGTTCACCCACATCTTGTTGTCCAATTTTGAACCTTACAGCATTTGAACATAAGGTCTGTTTTGGCAAACTATTTAATACTTCCTCACAGTTGCTTGTCCAATTCCTTATTTCAAATCCACCTTGTTTGTGTATATGTGCTATATCTTTTATTAATTGTATTGCTGTAGTGCTATCTTCCAAGCTGTCTATATAATCGTCAGCGTAGTGTTGTTTACAAATTGCTTGCACCGCTCGGGGTTTCGATGACTCATACAGCTTAGCGTTTTTGTTTTTTATGAATTGTGCAATGAATGGGGAACAATTCGCGCCAAATATTAGTGATGACATTGAATATGTTTTAACATCACCCTGTGAGCCCCCGGGACGTTTCCATAAGAAGCGTAAAGCATGTTGGTCCTCGGGTATAATTTTTATACGTAAAAACATATCGCGGATGTCTCCCGTCACGGCTATTTTATTTTCTCGAAATCTCAACATAATTCCGTATAGTGATGTAAGTAGGTCAGGTCCCGTCATTAAGTAATCGTTAAGGGAGTACCCATTGCATTTAGCGGCTGCATCAAAGACCAGACGTAGCTTATTTTTATTTGGGTTATCAACGCCAAAATGTGGGAGATACCATGTCTTTGAAGTGACCTTATCATCTTTAAGCTCGTATGCGTAATCATTTTCCAGGAGATGGTTTATTCTCTCTGTGTATCTCACTGCATAACTCGGGTTTGCTTTGCACTTTTTCTCCACGCCCTTCAGCCTATTGCATGCATTTTTATATGACTCTGGCATTTTACAGGAGCTGTCTTTCCATGGCAAGCCTACGTGCCATCTGCCATCCTTCAACATGGACGTACGGTCGAGATGTTCAATGGCTTTCACATGTTCAGAGTTCTGGCGCGGCTTCCCGGAGACACCCATGGCTTCAATGGAGAAGGATTGCCGTACGGTTTCATGTAAATCGTGTAAGGATTCTTTTTCAGATTCTCGTGAATCCCCGTCGACACCTGAGCCTGACAAGAAGAGCATACAGTGAGGCCCTTCCTGCAATGTGGATACACAACCATGCACACACCATCCCAACGGAGTACGCGTCAGGTATGGTCCACTTGGTGTGCCTTGTGTGATTTGTAATGGCACTAATAAATTATAATTGTCCTGACCAATTAGTATTTCAGGTTTACACAGTCCGTTACACAATAAATGTCTTATATTTTCAAAATTTTCACTACACAAAAGTTCATCTAAAGATACACATTGAGAAGGTAAGTTAAGTCCATTTGTACTACGTAATTGCAAGTTAAACATTGTCCCTTCTATATTAGATATAGTTAAATTGACTAATTCACTATTACATACCAGATCGCTGCATTCCCAGGCGCCTCGTACACGTAATGTTTGTTTACATCCGTGCACTCCTAGACGCTTTACAAGATTCTCACTTACTATTGACACCGTAGATCCGTCATCCAATAATGCCACAGTATTTATTACACCATTAGGTCCGTGAACACATATTGGCACTGTTTTTAACAATACTTTCCGATTTTTCATTTGTACGTGCATAACAGTTTCATTTCGCGATTCGTCCGAGCGGTCGTTAAAAGGCACAGGCGTGTTTTCACTAAGTTGCAAACCGGTTTGTTGTTTGGGCGCGTAAACATAATGCAGCAACCTATGATGCGACTGTCCACAATTATCCTTGTCGCACACGGGTGCTGAACACGATTCTCGATTATGACGTGACACTAAACACCTATAACACAAACCTGCCCGTTTCACAAACTGCCACTTGTCCTTCTGTAACGCTTTTTTAAACTTCTTGCAGTCCGGTAAGTTATGACAAGACGCGCGACAATAACGGCACTTCTCACTCTCACCACTGTTTTGCACCAACACTGTGTGCGTACGATTCGCGATATTATAGTTACTTAGTTTACGTTTATAGTCACTGGGATTGTAATATGAAATATTTACTGACGTTTTTGATATTTTAATAGCCTCTTCGTTCAAAAACTCAGACAACAAAATTAATTTTGGCTTACTACCTTCTTGTATTAATTTAAAACTATAATCTGCCCATTTTGAAATTAATACCGTTGGCAACTTAGACAGAATTATTGATGTTACATTTGTTCCTTTCAGGTACTCTTCTTGACCAATTGCAAGAACAGCGGCAACGTAATTCTTGACCTTTATCGAGAATGTAATGATATCTTTGTGATATTCTGGAGATACAGGTGGAAGCTTTTTAATCTCGTACATAATTTTCATTATGATTATATCCGGATTTCCAAACTGCAGCTCCAGAGTAGACATCACAACCGTAGGTGACGTTGCACTTATTAGCAAAGCCGTCACAGCGTCTTTTGCTGGACCAAGCAAACACTTTCTTAGCCTCCATAAATTTTCTTGGTCGCTGAAGTTACACACTCGCGTTGATTCTTCGAACGCTTGCTTGAACTGCAGCCATTCAAGTGGATCACCGGAATACGCCGGCAGGTCCCTTGGTGTACATAAGCGGCTGAGCATCTGGGCGTTCGAATTATTACTGCTGGAAGCGGCGGCAAGATCTCTCAGCGCGGAAGCCAATATATGAACTGTCCCATCTTTGTTGTCGGTGCCTGTAGCCTGGGGCACAGGCGGTGGCAGCGGCTGGTCCAGCTGTCCCGTTTTTATACCATCTCGTGGGTCAGCTTGGGCCTCCAGTTCGTGCTGGCTCCGTTCTAACCATTCTTCCACATTACCATGTTGAGAGTGGTGTCCCTCCGAATGTGAACTGTATTTCTCATCTTCCAAATCTGCGATATCTGCGGCTAACCTTTTTTCAATTAAATCCATATTAATTCGCGCTTTTGCCTCTGCGGCTTGTAACTCAAGCCTTTTTCTACGTGCCTCAATGGAAGAAGACGATTTTCTAGACAGTGAAGCACATTGTCGTGAGACATTCATTTTATTACCAACAGGTATCTCCGACTTTATACTTCCACCATCCAACGGCAGTGTCATAGGCCTGCTGTGCACATCGACAGTTACAATATTTTTCGCAGTGACTGCCGGTACTTTTGGTAAATTTATTTCATCTTTTACACTCGCGTTTCTCCTTGTTTGGACCATTCTTTGGGCTGAAGGCGTTCTGTACATAATGATCTGGCTCGAAGACCACTTTGTAGATCGAACAAAAAAAATAAAAAAAGGAGAGTATTTTGACCGAAAAGAAGCGGCACGTGGACGTACGTAGGCAAATGAAAAACACATATAGCACAGCGCGACGCGGAACGCAGACTACTATGAGATGCGCGGGCGCGGGCGACAATCGACGCCACTCACCCCCGCATCCTGCCCAACCCCCTCTGGTGTCCTACGCACGCCCTCTGCCGCCCGTCTTCGCCATTTATTGCAATTAAAAATAGATATTATATAAATGTTATAATGCGTCGCTAACAACCCCTACAAAAAAGAGATGGCGCAGAAAACAGCTAGTATTTTAGGTATCGGCGTTGCATCAGTATATAGAATCCTCAAGGACTATAAAGAACACGGCGAAATTTCTCCTCCTGTCACCACCAAACTTAGACCAACGTTTAGTGACAAAATCGATGATTTTACTAAATCAGCCATACGCAAAAAAGTACATGCTTTCTTTATTAAAGGCGAACTACCTACAGTGGAAAAAGTACTTTCAGATATTAATGAAGACGATACACTACCAAATTTCAAAAGGACTACTTTCCAAAAAATATTAAAACATTTAAAGTTTAAGTATATCAAGAGGCAAAGAAATAATGCACTGAATGATAGAGATGATATTGTATTGTGGCGACGAAAATATTTACATAAAATAAAGAAGTACAGAGAGGAGAATCGGCGTATTTTTTATATGGATGAAACATGGGTGAACGCAGGTTAGTAATTTTAAGTTTAAAAAAAAATACACTTGAGCGCACAGAGTTTCTATCTTCAGTAGGGGAGGGGGGGGGGGTTTATTATCCTTTAACGCATAATCAAAACTAAGTATTTCTGCCTGAAAGATTGTGTAAGATTATAACCTGGGTTGACACCGAAATAAAATCAAAACGGCGAGCGTTTTTAGAAGGTCTTAGTACAGGTGCGAAGAATCCTACCTCAAAGGGCCGGCGACTAATCGTAGTGCACATTGGAAACGAGGATGGTTTTGTGGAAGACGGTGGCTGGGTGTTTGAATCCAAAGGCACCGGTGATTATCACGAATCAATGGATGCTGCACATTTTGAAAACTGGTTTGAGAAGATATTGCCCAAGTTAGGCGAGAATGCAGTTCTCGTCATGGATAACGCGCCTTACCACTCTAGGCGACAGGAAAAAACACCCAGCTCAACATGGTTGAAGGCTAACATTCAGCAGTGGCTTCGTAACAAAAATATCAGTTTCGATGAAAAGGAACTAAAAATACAATTATTAAATAGAGTAAAAATGGTGAAGAACCAATATCAATTATATGTCGTAGACGAATTGGCAAAGAAATATGGCGTCGAAGTACTAAGACTCCCTCCCTATCATTGTGAATTAAACCCAATCGAGTTGATTTGGGCTGATGTAAAGGGGCACGTAGCTAGAAACAATACTACGTTTCAATTTGCAAAACTAAAGGCACTATTAAGTGAGGGTATGGCGAAAGTCACGCCTGATCGGTGGAAGAAATGCGTGGAGCACGTTCATAAAGAAGAAGAGAAGTTTTTCAAACTTGATTTTATTGTAGATGACGTGATGGATAAATTTATTATACATGTTACAGATTCTGATTCTACAGACTCAGAACAATCGGCGTCAGACTGAATAAACAATGATTTCTTTAAAAAAATGTTTCACTTTTATCCTCATTTCCATAAACATTATTATTATTCTCATTTCAACTCAATTTCTTTATATTAATTGTTACCTTTTTAGAATAACATATTAATAAATAAATTGTCTACTAAAATATATAATACAACTTTCAAAAAGTTACGCACCCCTGTATTTTCTAATGACCTTGCATTGGTTTTGTTTACATTTGGTATCGCTTCTCGTTGGCCCTAGTATAATAGTAACGTAGAAGGCCTCTATGGTTTTGTGAACGACGCCTTTGCTGGCCTAGCTCTTTGGAACGCAATGGTCCCAGATTCATTTCTGGCATGGTAAACCTAGTAAACGAACTTCAATTGATGTGTCCGGGTGTCTCAAAAGTCGCCAGAATAGTCCTGTGATATTATTCATAACAAAGCGTTACTGGCTTGGCTGTATATGCGTTTGTCTGTGAATTATTTATTTAATTGTTAACAACTTTAGAGATTCAAATAACATCTAATTTTTAAAGATAATAATTAAGTTTTTGAGGGTGATTTTAACTTGTGCAATTTTATTTAAAAATGTTTAATATTGGCTCAATATTAAAAGTATTTTATTGTAATTGGTTTATTAAACCATAGTCCGGATTTCGCCTGATGGTTATATTTTTTCTTTGAACATTATTACAATACTTTACAAATATATTGTTGGTTTACTGCAAGAACTCATTAAATGCCCTATTATAATACAATTAATTATATGTGTGCAGTAAACTGACGATATACACAAATTAAGTGGCACTGTCTGAAAGGAAGATTATTATTACCCACGTTAATTAATAATTACACTTGTCTGCTATCCTAGACACCTGAAGCACTTCGCGAACCTGTCTGGCGAGAACTCGTCGTGGTGGAAAGCGGGCATCGGCGTTGCGGCCGCGACTGTGGTCGGCTTCGTCCTAATCAAAATATTCAGCTTCCAGAAACGATAGATTCGCACTGCCGCTCTATCATATTAGTGTACATATTATTGAATGCAACATATATATAAAGAGTTATCTATTGTCATAGACCAAAGAAAATTTCAATGCATCCATTATTTTCTGCTGTAAATACAAAATATAGTTTATTTTTTAGTTGTTTTATTGTTGATTTGAAATTACCCAGTTATTCAATGGTCCATACATGTTTTCCTTCACCATTAACTAAATGAAGATTCTATTGCTGGTATCTTATCAATTTGTAACTGATTTAGTTTAATGTTTGTGGTGCAATTTATATACAGGAACATTTTCAGTCCCCCGTTTACGTATTTCAGCTTCCGTGGAAGAGAGCTACATAACGATGTGGAAAGTGAGCAGCGAAAGTACACTGACGGACTCATACACTGCATCAAAGTAATAGACGACTTTGAAATAAATATTTTAACCAAGTATGCAAACTTTCTATACAGATATAAATTGAAACCTCTAGATTGGTTCGTGAACTTTAAAACAGCGTAGGGTCATATCCTTAAGTTTAAGTTTGTGTACTGAAAAGGACCGTAAGACTTTTTTTGAAGAAATAACAGAAATTTAAGGAAAATTGGTTTAATTAAAAAATTGGTTTTAACAATAGACACAAACTTTATGCAAGGGTTTATTTATGTTTTAATAAGGTGTATTACCTCCACGTGCCCTTATTACGGATGTTATTAAAAGATCTTGCGGAATATTGTCCCATTCTTCTGAAAGTGCTGTTCTTAGTGCTGCCACTGTCGTGGGCAAAGGGTTTCTCGCATATACAGCTCTTTTTAAATTGTCCCAAACATGCTCAATGGAATTAAGATCCGGGCTGCGTGCTGGCCAATTCATTGTACGTATCCCAACCTCTTCGCAATATTGTCGAACTTGTGCAGCAGTAAAATATTATCCTGCATTAAAGTAAAATTTTCGCCTATGAATCCCATGTAAGGCACCACGTGATCTTCTAAGATCTCTGTTATGTAGCGATGTGCAGTCAAACCCCCTCTATTACCGTTTTGACGGACCATATCTATGAACACAAGTTCTGTTCGCCCGTTCATCGATATGCCACCCCAGACCATACACGAACCGCCTCAAAAAGGAACACGCTCCTCAATGCAACTTTGAGCATATCGCTCCCCACGTCGACGATAGACTCTTCTGCGACCATCTGCACCATATAAACATGTCCTACACTCGTCCGTGAACAATACGGAGGTCCATTGCTCTTCTGTCCAATTCAGGTGATCACGCGCAAATCTTAAGCGAGCTTGTCTGTGAGCTACAGACAACGTTTGACCATTTGCTGGTCTAAAAGGGGTGATATCCGCTTCCTTTAACCTTCTTCTTATTGTTCGTGCACTCACGTTTACTCCACGCACTTCATTAAGCTCTGTTTTGATGTTAACATACGTGAGGAAACGATTTCGCAGGGAAGTTGTAACAATAAATCGGTCATCGCGACCGGTGGTTGCTCGAGTCCTGCCTGTACCACGTCTCCTTCTGTAAGAACCTGTCTCCACAAACCTTTTGTATATTCTAGAAACCGTAGACTGGTTTAAATTTCTACCAATCGTTCGTTGATCCAAGCCCTCCCCCGCACCAATGCTACAATTTGAGCCGCTTGTTCGGACGAAGTATCCATATTATGGTTTAAAAAACTAACCCAACAATTCTGCTGGTAACAATAATTCAATTGACAAAAGAATAAAAAATCAATGAGAATCAATTTAAAACTTTGCTATAAATAACACGCAAATCTGATACTACGAGTAAATTTTCTTTTCCCGGCTATATTCATTTGTTTTACAGCAGTTCTATTTTTAAATTTTCCTTTTTTTTGAGATTAAGAGCCAGTCTCTCCATATTTATATAATTTAATCTAAAAAGTTTGCATACTTATTTAAAAAAATCATTTCAAAGTAATCCTGAACTTTGATGCAGTTTATGCGTCCGTCAGTTTATGTAATGTGTTTACATATATGCACTCCAACTGCCACTGTTCCTGCAATTGCCCAATACTCTCCTCGTTGTTGATTCTTATTGCAGTAGTCAAAGAACAGATTATGCAAGCGCGATTATACGTTTAGAAAGAAAGAACTTTATTTGAGAAAAATAGCGACGTAGTTACATTGTTTACACATTATTACACACAAAACATTTAAAAACACCTCTTTTCCACACTTGCCACCTATTTACGGCATATTTATTTATGCACTGAGACTCATACGTTCAAGTCACACATTTCATAGACAAGTATGGAGATAAGCAGCATCTTAACACTTACTGCTTGCGGTGTGGCTACAGAATTATATTGATGACTAGAGTTTAACATTTTCATTTTGGCCTTTTTGGTAATTTTGGCCTATTTGGTCATTTTGACCTTTTTGGTCATTTTGGCCTTTTTGGTCATTTTGGCCTCTTTGGTCATTTTGACCATTTTGATTATTTTGACCTTTTTGGTCGTTTTTGCCTATTCCGTCATTTTGGCCATGTCGGTCACTGTGGTCTTTTGGTCAAGTTTTGTAATTTATTTTGTTGACAGATAGACGGGGGATGGTATAATTAGCGATATATAAAAAATAAAAACTTCGTTTAAAAAAACCGACTTCAAAAACTAAAATGTATAAAATAACTTATTTCTAAAGCTATTATTATTAATATATATTATCTAAAACATCTTGAAGTCGGTGCAAAGTAAAACATAATAAAAATTACTAATTTTGAAAATTACTAAGCACCGACTTTAAGATGTTTTAGATAGATAATATATATTAATAATAATAGCTTTAGAAATAAGTTATTTTATACATTTTAGTTTTTGAAGCCGGTTTTTTAAACGAAGCTTTTAATTTTTTTAGTGTCTAGCTATGTATGGGTGGACGTACGAATGGTGCCGCGCTTCTTAAAAAATATAGGTCCCAAGAACCGGGAACAAAAAAATGTTCGTAAAATGAAAACTACTGGGCTCAACTATGTCAAATTGTTAGGGGATCACATGGCAGCTATTCCGCGTCGAACAAAAAAAGAATCACGTAAATCGAATCATAAATCTCAGAGTAATCTGTGTACATATGGAACGGAGTGAAAATTATTTCCATGAAAAATGTTCATAAAATGAAAACTACTGGGCCAAACTATGTAAAATTTTTAGGGGACCAATTGGAAGCTATTCCGCGTCGAACAAAAAAAGAATCACGTAAATCGGATCATAAATCACGGAGTAATCGGCGAACATACATAAAAAAAAACCCGCCGATTTGAGAACCTCCTCCTTTTTTCAAAGTCGGTTAAAAATAAAGTGAATGTTCCGTGGGCAAATACATACAAATGTAATATAAATATAACCTGTAGAACTTGCTCTATAAACAAGAGACAAGCACTAGAGGTTAACCCGCGGCGCAGCCGCGGGGTAAACTAGTAGGGATTATATATTTACGGTAGCGCAAATAGTTACATGCAAATATGGCATCAGGGAGTTGTATCATTACTAGGTAATGTTAAATATACATTACTCAATTCCCAATTGACGATTTATTAAAGTTCTCTTAATAAATAATAAAAATAGGTCGTTTAAGTTGGGGACTTGTAAAACAAGAATGGACCCTGGGAATTGTTACGCCTCACGTTTTTGACTGGACACTTGTCATTACTTCAATGTTCTTCTTTCGTATTATTGCTAGGAAGAAAAATAATACCTCGCAAGCCGTAGGAGTGCAGCGTAAGGTTAGCAAATAAATTAAAGATAATTTATTTTCAATGTTTATTGAATATCGACATCTCCCCAGAATTTCATTTTCATTACATTCTATTGTCTAAATTAGTTTCACTCATCTGTACTTTTTAACTTCGTAGTTTACGGTGGAAACCGTAGTCACATAGTCAAATACATTTTTATTTATAATAATTAATGTCAAACAAATATTCTAATTAACTGCTATCACTTCTACAAAGTAAATATAGAACAAATATTTACCAAACATTGATTTTCAAAGTTGAACAAAACTTGAAATAATGTCTAGCCAGGATGTTTCTACATTTTAATATTTTAAATGCTTTTTGGGTACTGGAAATTTATTGACTTTAACAATTACATTTGAGTAGAGACAATGTTGTTTTCAAATACGGACCCAAATACTTGAAGTCAAATGTAGATACTAACTACTTAACAAAGTTTATTGCCTCAATAATGTTTTAAACTATTTTAGTGAAATTGAATACTAAACTGTATATTTTAAATATCCAAAAAACGGACACGGTAAATGGAGAAAACAGATAGTAAAATAAAAGTAACCTTAATTAAATCTTGAGTCATTAAAATATACATAGCATTTAATTTTTTTTGTTAAAAGTAACCTTACAATACCCTAATTTAGTATGGTCTCTGCCGATCTCTTCCTCTGAAAATAAGAAACGAAAATTTGATTAGTTTTATTTCTTGATTCTGCACTTAATAGTTATATACTGTTATATAATAAATCTGTATGGTTTAAAGTTTGTATGAATTTAAAAACTAAAATGAATAAAATAACTTATTTCTAAAGCTATTATTATTAATATATATTATCTAAAACATCTTAAAGTCGGTGCTTAGTAATTTTCAAAATATAGTAATTTTTATGTTTTACTTTGCACCGACTTCAAGATGTTTTAGACAATATATATTAATAATAATAGCTTTAGAAATAAGTTATTTTATTAATTTTAGTTTTTTAGTTTTTGAAGTCTGTTTTTTTAAACGAAGTTTTTAAATTTTATTTGTTACTTTTTAGTGTCTAGGTATGTATAGGTGAACCTACGAATGGAGCCGCGCTTCTTAAAAATATAGGTCCCAAGAAACGGGAACAAAAACATGTTCGTAAAATAAAAACTACTGGGCCAAACTATGTCAAATTTTTAGGGGACCACATGGCAGCTATTCCGCGTCGAACAAAAAAAGAATCACGTAAATCGGATCATAAATCACGGAGTTATCGGCGAACATACATAAAAAAATGCAACAAAAAAAAAGATCTCGACGAATTGAGAACCTCCTCCTTTTTTCGAAGTCGGTTAAAAAGGAGAAAAATATCAGGCTCTATTTGGACCAGCACAATCCAAACATGCAATTTTTAATACTTTTGTCAGCCTGCCCATTAGAGTATCATGTAAAAACTACTGAACAAATTTAATAAAACACGACACAGCTTATCAAATATCACATTGGAATTCGATTTTTTTAAAGCTGGTCATTTTGAATCATTTCCAGAATAAAAAGTAGATCATTGAAAACTGCACGGAAACCAGCCCAAATTTAATGTGAATCCCGAACAAACAGACACGAAATCTAAAATATTGCATCACGTTCTCAGTTGTTTATATATTCTATTCCTTTTTTTTAAAATAACTTCAAGGCAATTTAAATATTATTATATTATAGATTACCCTCCGTCGCCTCGCATTGCGCCCCCACTGCTACCGCCGCTTCGGCCGCCACCACCGCCTCCGCCGCCGCCTCCTCCACCCCCTCCGCCGTAACCCCTGCGGTCGCCGCCCCTGTCACCGCCGCGGTCTCCACCGCGGTCGCTGCCGCCACGTCCACCCCACCCTCCCCCTCCGCCCCTACCGCCACGGCCTCCGCCTCCACCCCGCCCGGGCGGGCCACCACCACCACGGCCTCCACCGCCTGGGGCGCCACCTCCGCCTCCGCCACCTCCGGGCTTCTCTTCGTTACATCTGTTGCACGATTTACGCCATGAAAAGTTAGTATTCCCGCAGCTGGTATTCGGGCACCTCCAGTCGCCCTCCCTATTGCCGGAGGGCGGCCCTCCGCCCCCACCGCCGCCTCCTCCTCCTCCACCTCTCCCGCCGCCGCCGCCGCCACCTCGTCCTCCGCCGCCACCTCCGCGGCCGCCCCGGAAACCTCCTCCGCCGCCGCCGCCACCTTTACCGCCTGCCCACGTATTTTGCCGTTGAGCGAGCGATACTTTAATAGTAGCACCATTAAAATCTTTTCCATCGAACCACTGAATAGCTGAAGATGCGGCATTCGAGTCTTCATATGTAACCGTGGCTTCACCCTTTGGTTCACCCGTGGCTTTGTCCTTGTACATCCACACTTTTGGCCTCTGAGTTTTCTTATCGGTCTGAAATTATTACACCAAAAATTCAATTCATGCTAATAAATATATACACCATAGTAAACTAGATATTGATACACAGATCCTAATGATACCTTAATAATGCCAATGGATCCAAAATGTTGGCACAGTTCATCTTCAGTGGTCCCTGGATCCATGCCTTGAATGAAAATCGTGTCTTCCTGAGTCACCATGTCACCACCACCACCTCGATCTCCGCCGAAGCCTCCGCCGCCACCTGTTGGTAACGACATCTTAATAATGTTAAACCAAATCGCACATTTTTCCACACTCAAACTAGAAGATCAAATAACAAAGGTGAACTAATCGACTTTCTTTTATGTGGATGGTATAAAACTTTAATAAAATCACTAAGAAATCCTCATTTTAAAGTTATAAATATATCCCAAAATAAAATGTTAAAGGGTAGGTATGTAACCCGTTTACTTGAAGGTACTAATATTGTTACAAATATAATTATAAAACCACCTATTACAATAATGAATTACTTTTTACCATAGTTGTACCGATACCTTTAATAACTCTACACTTTTGTACGTAATTCGCAACACTTGGAAACCTCACATATTATGTAAATTATGATCGCAACAGAAATAATATAAAACACTTAAAATTCCGACCTTAGGGCTGCCAAAACGATATACCGTTCCTGACGAACTTAGAGAAAGATTGCAAAATATATCCAATTATAAACTTTTTGTTGTTATTAACCCACATGGACTAGTAATTGTGATTATTAATACATATAAAAATATTTGTTTATCTTTATGTCCTATTAGTATACCACAAATAGAAAAGTAAGCTTGTATTATGAAAGACATAATATTTACGTTATTGGATTACTATGGAATCAATGATTATTTTATTTTTTCGTTGACTTTTGGTCGGTTCGGTTGTTGCAAAATTGGCGCGAATACTCTTGTATAATGAATAAGAAAAAAATTACTCGAGGAAACAGAATATTAATTTTTCTTCATAACTAATTCTGTTACTTTACTTAAATAACCTAATTGGGATCAACTCTCACGTTAACTCCAATAACCATCTTTTCTTCCAGTGTGTATGTTACGGAAACGTCCAATTTTCGTAACGTTCTGTTAATCTTATATCCGCAAAGATTATTTTCGCCCATAATTGATGAAGTTATAGAAAATGGTCACGAAGCAGAAAGGTCCTAATGAAGCCTCTTAATAGAACAACGGGTACATGGAAACAAATTCCATCTCAATGGTGTAGTGCATACTTTGGATATATACCATCTAGACAAGCAGGTATATCTTAAAACAAAGGTAATGGTAGGCCATTCAGTGGGCTGGTCACAACTCCTAAAATAATAAGTAGTTGGCAGAGGCTTGAACGAGGATGTGACCATCATTAGATCCAAACTGGTTGAACATTTGTTTTAAAATTTAATCCAATACTTGGAGATAAGTTGTATATTATAATTGCTTTTTTCTCCCAAAAGGCAGTTTCTAGTCTGTTAAAGTAATACATTCTCAAATCATGTCTTCTAGTCTGTTATATTTTTCCACTGTACTGTTCATTGGTGAATGTGGTGGTTGCTTAATTAATGATAAATATAATTCAAACTTCCCCGCTTGATTTCTGAGTTAAAAAGACAAACCAACCATCAAATCATTCTCTTCTGTAGCTAAGGTGTTGCTTAACATTTCTTTTGATCCATATTTTATACACGTTCAGTACATTCATATGTTGTATAGACAAAACACATATTAGAAGATGTTTTTTTTAGTTGCGACTTGCTGTTTCATCCTACTGAGATGGTCTACCTCTGATATGAATTACTCTAAAGACAACATTTTAAAATTTGGTTTTTTCAATTTCCTTCAACTTATTAATAATAAATAATCTACATAAAAATGAAGTTCAAATACAAACCAAATTTTAAAATAAAGAAATTTATAATTTACAATATATATGTATATTTAAAAAGAGAAATGACTTGTAAAATACAATATGGATATTAAAATGCAAAAATATTTTCTTAATTGTATAACAATATGAGTAAAAACTGCGCGTCTTAGAGCAGTATTAATAATAATATATCAAATATATATTTGGTAGTTATCATAATAAAATTCTTTTCCTTTCAAAATATTTTTCGTCTGGTAAATTTCCAAATTTTAGTTCATAACTCGAAACATGAAAATGTTATAAAGAAACATTGAATTGATCAAAAGAACTATTCGATTTAATATTTCAGTCGATGATATTGCTAAAAGTTAGCAATTTCATTTTTTTCAGTTTTCAATGTATATAAAAATATCATAAATTCGACGCTGCATCTTTGTAGACACAAAACTTTTGCATATGTGCCAGAGAAAGAATCAGCTGTGACATACAGACATCGAAGTAATACCATAAGGATTTGTTTTTCACCCAAAGTATCAGAAGCCTAACTTTTTCAAAAGCGAAATTGTATATACAAAGAACGAACTTCAAACGTTGTTTTAATTATACGTATTGTACAGTCGCGAAAACCTAAGAAAATAGAAACCAGTAAATGTGAAGAATACCATGTTTGGCAGCCCTTAAATATAAACAAGTTATAAAATATATGTCAATAGCCTCTCCCGCATACGCGAGGTGCTTTACCTTTGTTAAAACCACCCCCCCTGCCGCCGCCACTAAAACAATAAGAACAGCGTTTAGTGCACTGGGCAGGCTGGGGACAACAGTACGTGGCGCGCAGATCGACTCACACCTAGGTACACTCATTGGGACCCTTAGTCCAACTGATGCATCCTTTTCTTTACCAAAATGTTTATACCTTGATACCTTGAAAATCTTAGAACAATACTTGATGACATTATTACAACAGCAGAGTAATAATTTATTACATTTATTTACACATGCACATGATCATTAAGTGGTTTCAGTGAATTACTTGATTAATATTTATTAGGTTTTTAGTAATTATCTTGACAGGAATATATAAAATAAAAAAAAACTTGTGGACCATTCTAATTTACAGCTGCACTTTTAATCTTTAGTGTCAAGTGGTGAAAAATATTTTCTTATTGAACAAAACTATGACTCACAAAGATATCTCAAAAGATCTCTAGGTAGGCTGTACAAGACTAGATGTAAACAGTTTTTAGTATAATCCACTGATCCAGGCAAATTGAAATATTTGATCAATAATTATATTTGAGAGCATTGTTTGTTTTTTTATTATAAATTCTCCCCATTAAGTCAACCAGTTTTGTTCATAATTTTCAAATGATTTTACTTCTAAGTATTTTATATAGGTACTGATACTATTAGTAATTACTTTTCCTTTAATCAATACACTAATTTTTCCTTTAAGTAGCACTAAGTATCATATATTAGAAGGAAATGTGCTCACCATTTTATTATTTTATTTATTAGAATGTAGTTTGGGTTATTATATCGTAAGTTAGAAAGAAATTATGACAATATGATAGTTCTTAAAAGTAACCAAACTAATTGATTTGCTCACAAAACAAAAATATAATCCAATTACAATTTAGTGGTTTTAATCACTATCATAATTATATCCTTCCTTATACAACACCACCAAAAAGCAGAATAGGTAAAAAATTATGTTTTTTGAAAAACAACTATTTTAGTGATGATATAATTTTTGAAGTACAGTCTATGGCTTTGTATCACTAGAGGCAGCCTTGGGTCGAGCGGCTGCCTGAACTTGAGGCACGTCGCGCAATGAAGTAAATTCCATCACCGCAGACTGAGCCATATTTTGTGGGTTTTTGTGTGCACTCAAAGGAGCATCAGACTGAGTCGTGCGCCTAGTGGAGAGGGGAGTGACGACTCAGGTCGCTACTCACAATGGAGATCGATAATATAACTGCAGTTAAATTAATGAAATTATACCAGAACCATTGTGTTCATTGGGATCTGTTAAATAAAAAATCTTAAGTAGGATGCGTGGAACAATATTAGTTCAAAATTAGGGACTCAATTGATAGATGTAACCATTAATAGTGGAGATTTGAAATCACCAGTACTCACGTGTGTAACATTTTTAAAAGTATTCTACATCTTTAAAAGTAATGTCCAATATCAAGCACTCACTTTCATGCTGAACTCTGAACTCTTTATCCACCGTCAATGTGTCCTCTTTTGTATTTTGTTTTTGTTGCAATCATTTTTTTAAATATGTGTATGAATGACTATTAAAGCAGCAGCTACTACTACACGTGTCTGGTGCCATAATGGCTTTGCTCAAAATAGGATTGTGTGGCCTCACTTTAATCCACAATATGCTTCGACCCTCTACCTCAGAGTCTACACGACCCAGGGATACTTCTAATGGATACAAAGCTTATGATAGGTAGAATTGCTTGAATAAGTTTAGAATAGATGTAATAAAGAAATTATTGCACATTAACTTAAAAATAAAACTATTAAAAATGTAACAAAAAGACTACAGTAGTCCGTCTTATCACCATGAGCTATTTCTCTCAGACATCCTGTCGTCATGTTTCTGTTTCATAATCGATGAGTATAGCACTACTCCATGCTACCAACTAACTCATATGCCAGATTTCATAGCCAGTAGCGCAGGTAATCAATGGCTTAGTGGTTAAATTGACCTTTTTATAGATCTATTGACTTAGTTTAAGGTTCCTTTTTTGAGTAATATTGACACTTCTTACATATTTCTGAGACAAGAAATTGGAGTAGGTAGTCATTTTTATATGCAAAATGCCCACAACAAGTATGGACTAACCTATTCAGTTTGTAATAAAATTTAAAAACTTCGTTTAAAAAAACGACTTTCAAAACGAAAACACTAAAATGTATAAAATAACTTATTTCTAAAGCTATTATTATTAATATATATTATCTAAAACATCTTAAAGTCGGTGCTTAGTAATTTTCAAAATATAGTAATTTTTATGTTTTACTTTGCACCGACTTCAAGATGTTTTAGATAATATATATTAATAATAATAGCTGTTTTTGAAGTCCGTTTTTTTAAACGAAGTTTTTAAATTTTATTTGTTACTTTTTAGTGTCTAGCTATGTATGGGTGGACCTACGAATGGTGCCGCGCTTCTTAAAAAATATAGGTCCCAAGAACCGGGAACAAAAAAATGTTAGTAAAATGAAAACTACTGGGCCAAACTATGTCAAATTTTTAGGGGACCACATGGCAGCTATTCCGCGTCGAACAAAAAAAAGAATCACGTAAATCGAATCATAAATCTCAGAGTAATCGGTGTACATATGGAACGGAGTGAAAATTATTTCCATGAAAAATGTTCATAACATGAAAACTACTGGGCCAAACTATGTAAAATTTTTAGGGGACCAATTGGAAACTATTCCGCGTCGAACAAAAAAAGAATCACGTAAATCGGATCATAAATCACGGAGTTATCGGCGAACATACATAAAAAAGCAAAAAAAAAAAAAAAAAAGATCCCGACGAATTGAGAACCTCCTCCTTTTTTCGAAGTCAGTTAAAAAAAATGTTATCAACTCATTTTATATGTGTATAAAAATATGACTGATGACTATGAACTGCATCAAATGGTAACAGACAGTTTAATATTAAGATCATTTTACTTGTTGATTAACTACCCTGAGCTTTATTGGCACTTTATGAATTAACCATTAGTGTTGTAATATAATATAATTTCTTTCTAACTTAAGTAGTATAGTTAGTTGCCCATACTAATTCCAATCAATAGTAATCATATTTGTTTATAGGTAGTTAGTTGTAATTCAGCTAAACTAACCATTTTATACTGAATCCACTTAATGAAAATCCTAAATAAATATTTGCCTATATAAATAATCTTTACTAAACAAATGCTTTGACTATTTTGATCATTTAATGAAATATGTTTTTGCATAAAATAATCTATTTAAATTATTATGAGGAAAATTATATTATGGCCTAACTTTACATTGAAACGTTTTATCATACAGAAAACAAATATTGTAATTCCCTATTTTGTTATTGTTTTGTGCTTTAAAAAATATTTTTTCGGGAAAAGAAAGATAAGAAAAAACAGTTAAATTATTCCTATTTCTGTTCTTAATGACAACCCACAAACTTTTTTGTTGATTTCAACCACCACGGTAAAACCACATTACAGTTTATTATACTTTGCTTAAAGACTTAAACTATGTATGTTTGTCTTTGCTTTAGTCAAAATACATTTATTGTACTTGTACTGTTTTCCATATGCATTTCATATCAGATAAAATTATGGCTCAATGTGAGATGAAAAAAATATGCATGTAAATATTTCAGTTACTACAAGTTAAAAGGAACTAATATGCGAGTAAGTTTATAATGCACACTAATATGTTAAAATAAGTATTCAGTTTTATGTACCGTAAAATGGAGGGAATAGGGTCTAGGGGGTGAATTGGGACAAACCTCAAGTTTTATTTGCGACCTTATATACCATTAATGTATGTATATACCTTATGTCCTATAACATTTATGTTACATTATTAATGGACTTTTATTTTTCATTACATTTCTAACTTCATTTATGATAACATATTAGGAGACTGACACTTTAAAAAATGATAGGTATATGTCAAGTACCTACGTACCTAACCTAAAAAGACACTATCTACCAGGTAGGTATTGTAGGTACCTACCTGCCTATAGTATGAAAGTGTCAGCCCTAGCGAGAAACTCTATTAACCCCTTAAGCGACCCGATTCACCACAACGCCTGGGTGAATAGGGACAAGTGAGTTTTTGTAACTTTTTATGATTATTCTTTAATAAACTATATCTTAATGCATTAGAAATGAAAATTTTAACTAACGGAACCATTATGATCTCAGTTTTATTACTATAACTACAAAAAAAACAATAAATATCAATGTCAAACTTAAAAAGGGTCCAGATTCTCCCCATTTTATGGTACATTTTTGTATTCAGAAATAAAACATTTTGTAAATGAAATTATAAATATATAAAGAGAATTTCTTTACATATTTCATGGCCCTAGGAATGGATTATACATATGTATATAATTATAAACTATTAGAAACTTGGGATATATGATAATAATTTGAGTACCAAATGGGGATGAATATAGGATTCTTTTATCCTCAAGAGTTGGATGGGTTCTCCATTATGATTTGAGAAAATAAATTGGACTGTCTATAGTTAATTCTATAGTGTTGAATAGATTTCAATTAATTTTAGAACATGGGTAACTTATGCATCAGAGAATATGCTTGAATTGCATTTAGGATAATGAACTGCAAGTTACACTGAATTCACAGGAAAGGTCTAGTAAATCTCAATCCAGCAGAGAATTTGTGAGAGATAACTTTCAGATCACTCGTGCTAACACTCAGGCTGTAACATAATAAGTAGCATCAACAAGATGATTTTCTTGACACACAAAACTATAAAACTAAATTGACTGTTTACTTATCACATACCATTGCATAACAAAAGTATTTTAACCTTTTCATAGTAGTTGTTTTACCTAATCCATAATTATACCCTGTTGATTTATTTTTACAATTAATATGACAGAAGAAATGTAACCAGCACACTAAGTAAATTTCTTCTTGCTGACCAAACTTCTATTTGAATTTGTGTAAAATATTCTGTTGCCATGTAGTTCAATGCATTACCAATAAAAAAAATATAAAACCAAGGTACATTGATTTAACACAGGTGGAATATATCATAATCTTCACACATATAGCTGATCATATATTAGGTGATGATAAAGTGATTATTAAAAAATACAGATGTGGGAAACTTACCCATATCCACCATCTCTACCTCCCCCATCTCGGTTGTAGCTAGATCGGTCATTGTTGCTGCCGTACCCGCTGCGATCACTGCCATATCCCCCGCTTGACCTTTCGGCTGAGTAATTGGAGCCCCCACGATCGCTTCCGCCATAATTGTTACCGCGATCGCCCCCGCTCACGTTATATCCGCCGCCGCCGCCGCCTCCGCCACCACCACCACCACCACCACTACTATTACGATCGTAACCGCCACTTCCATAGTTCTGACCATAACTCTGACCATAATTATTTCCTGATTGACTGCCACCATAGGAATTATCACCTGTAAATAACCTTATTGCATTAGATGGCCATTTAAAGATGGCGACTATAATAAAAAGTTACATCGCAAAAAAATTAATATTTACTCCTAACGAAACCGATATGGAACGAGGAATTGTTTAACATCTTTAATTTTAAAACTGTCTAAAGAGAGGTTAGCTGGTAAGTTCGACATAATTCTAACTGAGAATCTTTACCAGAACTCGGCTGGTTCCATTCTTGCCCCGTGCTTTGAGTTGAATAACTGCTTTGATTATAACCGCCTTGTCCAGAACTATAGTTATTATCGCCGGAACCCATAGCTGGGGGTGGCAATGAATACTGGGCGGCATAGCCACCGCCGCCGCCGCTACCATAGTCGCTAGAACCGTACGCTGTAACAATTCAATTAAAATATACATAAAATTGAAACTTATCACTTTATAACAAAAAATATTTGAATTATAAACTTACGGTCACCCATTTTGAGATTGAGACTTGATTAGTCTAAATTTACAAAGAAATCGAAAACATGGAGAAGAAAACCGCCAGAAACGCCCGAAACGCCACGCATTGAATGAATGAGCGAATGAATGAGAGCACCAGTGTTGCCAGATGACCATGTCAATTAACCCCCAAATTTTTGTCAAAAATCCCCAAATATAAGCTTTTTGAGAAAAAAATCCCCAAAACAGTTTTTACTTATTTTAAAGGAGAAATAAAAAAGCAAAAGTACCGTCGTAGCGAAAACGTCACTAATGCCGTCATCATTTTCGCTCACGGGGGGGGGGGGGGTGGTAACAACCAACCGTGTCAATAGGTGGGTTAAATAACCGTTCCACTTGTGTTTACGATTGTGACGCCAGCAAATAAGTGGAACGGGAAAAACCGCGGTTGTGAACATAGTCGTTGTGAGTCTAACGGAAAGTAGCCTATAAGATACGACGCATACGAGTAGAGACGGCATAATAAATAAAATTTATGATGTAAATGAACGAACGAATGAATTGAATTATTAAAATGAACTATTCAATTGAAGTATGATTTACTAGTAGAGTATAATTCTAAGATAAAGTAATAATACCGTATTATAACTTAGATATAATAATTGTAGTGATGATAATTGTGTTTGTAGATGAATTATTAATACTTAAAATATCGCCAAAAATTTCTGACAACAAAATATTTCCCCCCGAATGTGCCCCCAAAGAATCTTTACCCCCAAATCTTCCCCCCGACGTCAAAATATCCCCGAATTTGCAGGGAATCCCCCCATCTGGTAACACTGGAGAGCACAGACTTCTATTACTTTTCTTTTATATTTATGGCTTGGCAACTAGGCCTTTAAGTCAGGACCACTCATGAATAAGGATGATTTCAAGTAAAAGGAACGAACTAGTAGAACTTATTCTCATTATTATTTAACACAAAAACCAAAGCTAATTAAACATTGATACAGCTACTGACTTCAGGTGGCTTCAGAATTTACTCAATTAAACAGAAAGTAAAAATATAAATCCTGTATTACGACTGCAAGTCGGACTACCATGCAGAACAGTGAATGAGCTCTTAAGCCTTCTTCTTGTCTTCTGTTGCTGGCTTAAAATCCTAGTTGCCAAGCCATAAATATTAAAAAAATGTCTGCAGTTGTCTGTCAATGTTACTGTTAAACTGTTTTTTGGCTGACATATTTTTAATTTTAATTTGTTCAGTTGTTCACCGATTTCGATATCAATACATGATAGGTAGTAAACTATAAAAATATTTTATTTTCTGGTAGACAGCTATATAAATATTACTCTGAATATCGCATCGATTTGAAATTTAAATTCTATAATTTTGTTCATATCTATTTCAGCCGTTTCATTATTTAAATATTGGCTTTTAGCAGCTCCTATAGTGGAGTCATGTCTTCTTTCATGGAAATGAGTCTAGACGATATTATACAGAAAAGGAAGAGAGACTATATAAGGTTGGTATTTTTTAGATTTATTAAATTTGTAAGAGAAATAGCAATATTTTTATGTGTTATTCAATATTTCATGTATGTTTTGAAGTCTGATATGATGATAATTCGAGGTTCTTTTACAGAACTCAACGTAACAATAAACCAAATAAACAGTTTCCTACTAATAATAATCATATAGCTGATGCTAGAAATAAAATAATATTCAAGAAAAGAACTCAAATAACAGATGCTCGAGAAAAACTTGCAGAGCTTGCTAAACAAAAAGATGCAAGATTAAAACTGGAAAAGTTGAGACAAAACAGGGTAAGTACCCCGAGCAACATGTAAGAATTTCTTTTTAATTTGTACCTAATAATCACCTATATTGTACTCAAATTTTTTGTAATGGATTTAAGCCACTCTAGAATTTTCAAAAATTGAGGTTAGATTTGGTTTTATAATGGTCCCCTTGGACTTCTAAAATGATGTTAATGGTCAGCTTTATAGTGCAGACGGGTTGGGTTTACATATATGTCCTCAGATGATTTCCTGGATGATTTTAATGGTTAATATGTTTAGGAATATATTTAAGACTTATTTATAACAACTGAAATTGGTTTTGAGTGGAAAAAATACATATTCAATTAATTATCGAAGTTTGTAATTCACAACAATGATCTGGTAATTTTGTCGCCGAGACATTTTTTTACGTTTTTTGATGCGATTTATCGAAATAGGAGACTGTATGTGTCCGAAAATGTAAATATGTGGAGTTTTAAACAGTTGGTTAGGTTAGGTTTTGTGTAGACCAAAGCGCCAGAACCGACTGTAACCATTCACTATTTATTTTATATATTAGTGAAAAACAGAAGTGAGGTTAGATTGACAAAAACATTAATAACTCAGGAACTATACATTTCCGCCACATGGGAGTTGCAGAAGGGGTAAGTTTTCCTCCCTCCCCCTCCCCCCTTCCCCCTCTTTACTTATGATTCCGGGGACATGTATGTAAACTACACCCGTGCAGACATTTCAGTTTAAAGGTATTGCAAAATTACTCATAAGGAATCATAAGTAATTTTGCAATACAATACCTTTCTTTAATCTGCAACTACTCGAAAACTTTAAATGTATTTGTCTTGAAGGACATTTTTCATGTGGGCTGGAAACAGAACTCAGATAATTTTCAACCATTCATTTGAAATGATGAATAATATATATATATAATAATAAATGATAATAAAACTACGTTTTAACGGTTTTAAGCGCGGTAATTTATTTGATTTAGGTTTATCCGACGTTTCGGCCGCTTTTCAGTGTAATAATGTAATAAATGATGTTTTTTAATTATATTTTTGGGCAAATGTTTAACTTCCCTCTTTAGAAGTGCACCATTTGGCTAAAAAAACATTGAATGTACATCCTTATAGATATACACACAATGTTATATATATATATATGAGGAGGGAGGGGAGGGAGGAATACTTACTCCATCAGTAACTCCTATGTCTAGGTCATGTGTAGTTCTAGAGATTTTTTTTTTTTGTAAATAGAACCTGTTTTTTTCACTAATATTGCAGTTATATCATAGGCCCAAAGTTGAGAAATAGATCAATTGGCTCAATATAGTTTAAAAATTCACAAGCTCGTTGTCCGGCTGTGGACTCCAGGAAAACATCATCACAAAAATGCTGCACAGCTGTCATTTTGAAATTAATCACTTTATAAAATTATTGTATATAGTCACTCTCAATATGAATCATAAGCATCCTTATTTGTAATCTTGATTGATTTAGTAGTTATTCTGAAAAAATAAAATCACCAAAAAACCTATTTATACTCTATTGTGGCCTAACCCCTTAAATCTTATGCATTAGTATGAAACTACTTATAATATGAAAACTTTGAAACATTGTATATCCAAATTTCACACTGTGATAGCTCCAAAGCTGTCATTGTGGGATGTGATAGAAATGTCATAAAAAAATATATAATGATTTTTATTTCTAAGTACATAAGTTCTAATAATAAGAAGTCAGTATTTGAAATATATTAATCATAGCTTAATATAATCTTGAAGAAATAGCTTTTTAGCAATAAGCTCAACCATCATACTATCTGTGTTTACTTTTCTTTCATTTGTATATTCCTTGATGTACAGTACAAAGCCAATTTTAAGTTAACTGTCAATTTAAAAAAATAATTCTTTAGCAGGCCAGAACTGTGCCGATTGAAAGAAATGTACTATATACCCGAGGAAATCTACAAAGAATTGTCCCTAATAAGGGTCATAAGGATAGAGATATAAGGGATAGGGGTAAGTGCAAATTCTTTAAAGGTTGTAAAAAATGATAGACATGAAATACCTTAACAATAACACATAAGAGGAATATAAGGAATGACCAGCCCCAAATAAAAATGTATGGACCCTGAGCTCCTAAATCTTATATGACCAAGTCCCATTACTAATCATATTTCTTTCACTAATTGAAACTGAAGTTTTATTTGATTTTATATACCTTAGACTTTCAATAAATTGGAACTTATGACATGTTTATTATAGGTGTTTAGTTTTTAGGGCTATATTTTTAGTGGTTAATTTTCATTTTTGTTTATTTTCTTCTATAGCAATACTGGTTAAGGCCTGCATTAAGCTATTATTACTAATTAATCAGAAAAATGCCATGTATAACTAATTTTGTATGTATAATACACAAAGTATTTTGGCTATATGCTAGCTATAATATGTAAATCTTCTTAGTTTAGTTTGTACAGATATTTTTTATCTATGCAGGAACATAGAAAGAATACAATTGCCTGCAGCGGGGAGACCTGTTATAAGAGACGACAAAACAACCCACAACCAGGTGGTAGGCTATTTACCCATCTGGATGGCTATGACCCCTGGTCTATGTGTGCAGTCATTCATTCTATCATTCATCAACCTTGAGTTGTGTTCCAGCATGAGTGGCCAGGTCTCCTTTTAGAGAGTGGCAGCACATTGATATTAATTACTAATGTCCATAGGTGATGGTAGCCTCTTTCTATCAGGAGAACTCACATAGTAAAAAATAATTCATATTATGTGTACTTTATAGTACTTACCTTACCTTAGAATAGTTAACTATACTATACTAACATATACTATAGTAGAATTATTTTGTCCGTGCAGTTTGAGTCATAAATAATCGGAGTATTTCGCTCTCTCTACCACTCACGGGCCTAATGGGCGGGCATAGTGATTGCGCATTATTGTTGTCGATAAGCGTGTATTTGGTTTTGTCATTTTGTGGGTTAGTGATAAAAATGAAAGAATAAAAATAGATAAAACAATGTATGTATTAAAATAAGAATAATAATGATTTAAAATAAATTATTAATTAGGTATCTAAGTACGAAAAAACAATAAGTACAAAAGTTAAGAATGTAACAAGTTATATTAAAAATAAATATAAATATTTATATCTAAGTTTAAAATTAACAGCAAAATAGATAATGATTTTTATAAGAATGAGTTTTTATCGATAATGGCGTTGCGCCCGCGCAACATGCTTACCGCCCTAGCCGGGCTGAGGCCGAGTTTGATTTATGACCCAAACTGCACACACAAAATAATTCTACTATAGTACTATTTTGCAGCTTTATTATTCTGTGCATAGTATAGCTTTATGTCATTCCTATGGTTAGATGTATAATAATCATTGTAATCCCTTTAACAGTATTTGCTGATAGATCAAGACAAGTTGTGTCTCAACCATTATCATTATCAAAAATACCAGCAAGACAACAAATGCAAACTAAGAGATTTATAGCAAATCAAACTTTTAAACCCAAGATTAAAGGTAATGTTATTATAGACATTAAAATTTCAAATATGTTCTTAATTGTTTGCTTTAAATTTTTTGTCACAAAGTTTATGTGCATACCTACTACCTCTGTGTCTGGTCAGGCCTAACATTTCAGGAAACTTGAATGTGAACCTACATCACAATTGAAACTAAAATAACATACTCACTCGAAGCTTAGAACATTTCATTTAGAGATAGATTATTGTATGTCTTTCAAGACCAGGGACCATAAAAATGGCCCGGACTTTTGGAGGGCTTGCGTTGGGCCATGGGAAGGCCCTTGACAAATTTAATCTGCACCATATAATAATGCACCCAAGGACAAGCCCCAGCCAGTGTAAGACTATTGTAGGAAATGAGATCAAAAAGTACCGGGCTATGTGGGTGAACTGCTAGTGGTACTAGGGGTCTGGGAATATGGGGATTATGGCGTCTGCCCGTCGCAATGTTGCGGGAAAATAGAAAAATGGGCAGACGTGACTCGCCACTCCTTGCATGGGCCGCAAAAAATGCCATAAAAGGCAGGGGCAACATAGGTTAGAGATAGATTATTATGTATTAAATTTTATATTAGAGAAATTTGTAAGTAATGTGGATATAATATAGCAACACATGAGTTAATGACATTTGTAGAAATAAATTATTATTATTATATATATATAATTATTATATATATATAGAAATAGATTATTTCTAAAATGTAATTAAAATTATTAGTTTTTTTTGCGTGATAAAGGTATTTGATACTGATATGTTTCACAGAAAGCTAGTTATGTGGGGACTAAATGTCCTAGCCCCACTAATTGCAACAGGTCCTAGTAGAAAGGATAGCTTCAAGAGATGTTGGCTTGATGGCATGAGAGGCATTAAATTAGTCAAGGGGCTATGTGTTGGCCTTCTGATGGGTCCACGCAAGCCCTCCAAAAGTCCGGGCCATTTCGATGTTTGATGGCCCGTGGTCTCTAGAGAAATACAAATAGTAATATTGTATTTTGTGCAATTTCTAGATAATATGGCTCGACTGAAGCCCATTGTGAGGACAGTTGAGAATGATATTGAAATAATTGATGACCCAATGGGAGAAGAATACACACCTGAAAAACCAAACCCATTTAATCGCAAAGCCAGCTTACAGTTGAAAATTGTAGCGCATAATAAAGATGCACAAAACAGCAGGAGCATAAATATTCATAGGTGAGATAGGATAGAAATATGAATAGAGTGCTTCTGGTTCTGTTGCTATGTAATAAAAATGTACTTATTTCAGACCAGAAATCCGTATTGATAGTGTGAGAGTGTGAAAATAGGTATTCTTCTTGTTCGGCCAGGGCGATCCTATTTTTTAGTGCTCCGATGAACTGGACTGTAGCCCCATTAATTGAGATCTCTCCAACTTTGCTGTCGGAAACTGAATGGAATAGAATGGAAATATTTTGCCTGCCAAATTTATCATCCATAGAATAACAGTATATTTACTCTTTGTCCATTGAAAACTTCGGAGAATTTTCTCCAGATTACTATATACTGTTGATTCAGTTTTAATATCAAAATAAGAAAAAAATATACTTTATTATAGCAAACTAAATTAAAAAACAAAATAAATATTAAAAAAAGCGTGGGGTGCTTAATATCCCACCTCACATTTTTTTTACATAAAATTACCACCTTATAGCCTTCCTCGATAAATGGGCTATCTAACAGAATTAAAAGAAAGAATTCAAATCAGACCAGTAGTTCCTGAGATTAGCACGTTCAAGCAAACCAACCTTTAAATATTAGAATAAGATTGTATATATAAAAACTATGGAAATTTGAATTATCTTGCATCTCATATTAATGGAGTTATATTTTCTTATAATTATAGAACTGCTATAATTGAAAAAGAGAAAAGTCCACCAAGGCCTCCTTCTATTCTCAAAAAGCGTCCAATGGCTGCTTTGGCAACTGATAAAAAGACACCGAAGACTGATAAGAGCGCTTTTGAATATAGAATTATTGTCAGCAATTTGCGGAACACTGTAACTGGAAGTGACATTGAGGTAATTTTTGAAATTTAAATTGTAGAGAAGATTTTTATAATTATTCCTGAACCTTGTTAAATCCTAGGGATTCATTGGCTAATATATCTCTGTCTACTAACAATGACCAAATAAGCATTTTATTATAATTAAAAGTTTAGAATAATATCCCATTATTATATTATAAATTGAATAAAATAAAACCATTAATAGTATTGTACCGTACACGGCGGGATCGGTAACCCGACGGTCCAAACCCACAAGGTAATTTTTGGTTACTTATATACTAGGTACTTACCTGGTACCTACTCCAGCCGGCGGTGGCAGGAACAGGAACAAGGGTGAACACTAATTCGTCAGTATTTTAAGGGAGGGGCGCCCCTTGAGAGGAAATATATAAAATATCCTACCAAACTACTACTACAAGGGAAAACACTACGGGGGTTAGATAAAAGTCTGTCCAAATACACCCGCGCCTCGTCCTATTTCCTTACGACCACTTGTTCACTGTGTATATTAACTAATTTAATGTTCCATACACTTGTATTTATCAATAATTATGAATAAATAATTTAATATTAACTTTCTTGCGCGAGAGCAGTAACCGTGCGTCTTCGAGTCAATCTCCGATGTACCCGCTTTTCGACGCGACAAAAAAAAGGTGCCCTCGTATGTATCGCGTAACAATCCAAAGCCGGCGCTCGATATCTGTATTCCGAACAAGTATATACTAAAAGTGATAAATAAATGGGTAAAATTATTTTACTAAAAAAATATCCAAAAATTTCAGGAATTGTTTGGTGATGTCGGTGGCATGGTGGAATCTCGTTTGGTCCGACCTGGTACAGCAGAAGTTATATACAAGACTCAAGAAGATGCCCAGAGGGCGGTTGAATTATATCACAACCGTCAGTTAGATGGACAACCAATGAACTGTCTTTTGGTAGCTCCCAGGTCACCTACAGGCACTTCGAGGTAATACTTTTATACACTTTTACCTTATACCTACCCTTTCTTAAAATTTAGAAATATATGAGACATAGTTACAAATATTGTCATTTTAGGTTGTTTGCATACTTGAATGGAAAAAAAATATCTATACATCAGATTTGTACAGATCAGATATGAACATGGGATAATTTTTATTTCACAAAACTTTATAGGTCTCTTGAGTAGCAAAATCTGTGTGCCATGGAGACGATATACTGCCGTGGATATGTAATGTTAAACAGAGAGACTCAGGAATTTCTGCATCCGCAGGAGACTTCATATCCATGACATAGTGGATAAACTGCAAAAATGTCTCCTAAGTTGGTACAGTCACGTTTTCCAGACACTGGCTAAATATGTTGGGATTCAATGTCTAGTCGTGCCGCTTCCTCTAGGTCCCAAGAAATTCCAGCTCTTTTTCTTTTACTTGTGTTACATGAGTTCAGTACCAGGGAGACAGCATACCTGATGGAAGGTGATTACTATCGCCTTTGGAAATTTACAATAACACAATACTACAAATGCCCTGGTGTTCTCTAAAGTTTGACGTAAAGGATCCTTACCAATTTATTTTTATTTATTTAATCTTTTTTGATTTTAATACATGTATGTACAATTATGTAGCAATACTACATTTTAGTATAAATACATAAATAATGTAAGGTTTTGGAATACATTTGTATATAACTTTTTCTGAATCGAATCGAGTTAATGAATTGAAACAACCCTTCAGAAACACTAAAATAAAAGTAAGACGACTTAGAACGTAACTGTTTTTGGGACTTCGTCATAGATTAATACGTCATTAAAAAATTAATTAAAATAGGGCTTTTTATTTTGTGATATATATATTAATAGATTATAGTTCACATGTAAATATGTAACTGTGTGTTACTTTATGCTCTCTTCAAGAACTGCTTGTTTATGAGGAGATTTCCATAAAAAATTTTAAAAACCCAACGTGAATTGTGACTTGAAACAAGTGTGACCCGAGTCTAAAACATACCCTTTTGCTTGTTTCAGGAGTGGTACTGTACCGGCACTATATAGCACAAACTCCAATGTAGAACCAGATATATCAACTTTCCATAAAGTTTTATTTAGTAATATGTAAAATGTATGATTTTGTTAATGTTATCATTATATAAGTAATAGGAGGTTTGTGAGTCTTAAGTTTAAATAAATAAGTCATTCAATATGCGATACTTCACCATAAGGTATTAAAAATTCATGTACTTGTTCGTTATGTTTATAAAACAAGCAGTACTGTATATTATTGTTATAATAATTGATGTTAGACTCATTTATCAATATAACATTCATAATGTGCAGTTTTAGATAACACATACAACTATATTTCTTTTATGTAGCTCTAGATAAATTTTCTTTTTTGGAATTAAATACATACTTTTGTATTTGGTAATCAAACTGACTTTTTGAATTTTGAAAAATACTGAGGCTCGGTTCCTATGTCTTACAGACCGTTAATTTGCCTTATTATCAGTTAAAATTTGACATAAGCTCCATACATCGACTGATGGTAAGGAATGTGAAGGCATTAAGATATAGGAACCGGCTGTTAGTAAGTCGTTATTTAAAGAGATATTGGGTACATATGAAAATAGTAATTCCTAAAGTGAATTTTATTTTATATATGTATTGCATTTTTCCCCATTTTGAGATTGTGCTAGTATTGGGAAAAATAGACAACTCAACTCAACTTCCTGATAAGTATAAGTCGTTTAAATACTTTGCCTGTGTGCGGCCTTCTCGAGGCAAGGTTTTCCTTTATTCTTAAAGAAAATAAAATGAATGCTTAAAATTACTTTTATTTTTATTATTATTTGAGGTATAAAGTGAATTTTAGGTGGTTATAAAAATAAAAACAACACGAAAGCTGAGGCGGGAACTCCGTTTCGCTTCTTTCCCGCCTGAGCCTTCTTATCTAAATTCAATAAGTTCAGATCTGTTTATAACAGATCTGGTGTCCTATAACTATACCCCACCCGTTTACTCTTCGCCGTTTAGTTTCATTGAGATTGAACAATAAGGCATTGAAATTAGTGCTTAGCAACCAACTAGAGCAAAATGGTTTGTATTAATTAGTGAATTAGCTGGTAAAGTGAACTGGGGCGAGCAAATAAAACCTGCAGGCATGGACAAAGTATTCTATGAATGACAACGGCCCAGCAAAAAATAACTGAAGAGTTCCTAAGCCTTATATACCTAGATGGCGGCACAGGTCACTTGTCTTTGCTTTTGACGCTTGAATATTGAAAACAAACACTTGCTATACAACATGATGCATTATGCAAGTCGGTCAGGATATGCCTGAACTCAGATAACAAATGATAAATTTGATGGAAAGCAGTTACTATTGCCTATGGACATTTGCAACCCCAAAGATGCTACAAATGCGCTGCAGTACTCTTAAGGGAGACTGGAACCTGGTCACTAATGCCGAAACACAACTCAGGTTTGCTAGGGCGACATACTTTAGACCAGGGGTGGTAGCCATCCAGTCGGGCAAATGCCCTACCACCTGGCTGTGGGTTGTTTTGTCGCCTCTTACGACAGGCCGCCCGGCCGCAGGAAATTGTGTTCTTTCTCCGTTACTGCACGGATGAAATGGTATGAGTCACGTTACACCTTACTTTGCAATCCCTATTTCCCTATTAATATTATAAATGCGAAAGTAACTCTGTCTGTCTGTTCCGTTTTCACGTAAAAACTACTGGACCGGTTTGACGGCCCAGAGAGAGTGCGTAAATCGGTCAGCATTTTCCCTCGCCTAAAAAAAAAAAAGCCATTCCTCTCAGCCGAGTCCACAGAAATAATATCTATCTAGATAGAATGGTTACGACGTAGACAGAGAATCCTATAGACACCGCTATAGCGTGCCGCAGAAAGGGACAAAAAAGATGACGTCACTATATTTAGGGATACCTTGTGAGGAAAAATAATTGTGATAATTAGAAATTTGTATGTAAGGAAGATTTTCATTAATAGGTTGCTATGCATGCTATGCGAAGGAGAAGACATGCTGCGTAACTCAAATTAATTGCAATGAGGGCAGGAGGCTAAGGATAGATGATGATGATGTAGTCCTAAATAACTGCCGTTTCTTATGTGATAGTAGGTTGTGGCTTTGTGAATAAATAATAAAACATGTTTATTTTTATTTTTTTCAAGAAGTCTTTATTGGTTGAGTCAACAGATTCCAATAAATCCCCATCTTCCTCACTTATTAATGACTTTGTTTTCAGTTCTGCAATAACATTTTCTTGTTTAGCTACTTTTCTCTTTAAACGTCTACTTTTTCTCGAAGAGCTCTTAATTTTTTCAGTCGTTCGGATGATTGTATTTTCAAGCTTTGCCATTTTTTTCGCAACATTCGAGGTGTGTACTCTGGCTTCTTGTCCTAAAATCAAAAAACCCGTTTGAGGTTACTAATACCATAACTTTATTGGAAACAAAAATTTTTTGGACACAAAATTTTTGTTTGTATTACATCCTAGTGATGGTTGTGGAGAATATGCGAATTAATATAACGAAAGTAATTTATTTTAATACTGTACATAGCAAAAACTGTATTGATTGCGGGAAAATCATATTATTTTTATTTAAGAAAGTGCACTTACAGGAATGTTTAAATGATTTTCAGTTTCCATAATTGTATCTTCATTTAAACAGAAGCAGGAACATGATGGAATACAAGCCATTTTTTCCTAAAAAAAAAACATATTATACAAAAAAGGGTGAAGAAAGTTGTTGTTTACAGAAAATAGTACTTTGAAGAACGTATACAGCTGCGCCGCTTTTACTAATTTTGGCAACTTAAACGGCATTATTACTTAATTTTTGTCGTTATTGAGAGTGGGTGTAACGCTAGATAGTGTGTCATTGTGTGGAAGACAGTCTAAAACAACCAAAGCCAAGTGATTTCGATTCTCAAAGGAGTTTGTCATTAAATCGAGTGACGTTACATGGAGTTCACACTGTAGTTTTAAAAACACTAAACATATAAAAAGTCTTAAAAAAACCTGGTTCGAAACTTAATATATTATTAACTGAATATTTACCAGAATAGGTACAGCATTAGGGAATAGCAGTGTAACTTTCTCCTTTTGATTAACAATTTTTACTCAAAATGTCTTGATGATGGTTTTGGTGTCCAGTCTGCCCGTCCTGCAGCTAATATCCAATTCCGACGTAAATTATCAGGTTCAGGATAACTACAACAAGCCATTAAATTTTTCAGATATTTCAATAATACACGATGCAGAATAAATTCCTAATTGTATTTCCTATAATAGTGTGAAATAATTTAAAAAAAGTTGGCCACACTAAATTTTAGGTTAAAATTTGTAATTGTTATTTTTGTGCTATTTTACCGATGAATTTACGTCTAGAGTACATTGTACACAATATATGAACATAATAAAATGCTACTGAATGCCTAGTAACTGATAAACAGTGGTATACTTACGAGTGAAAAGATAATCCTGGGTTTTCGTTCCGCTATCACTTTTACACCCTTTAACGCTATACCGCACCATGTTCTTAACAAAAAGGTTGAAATAGGAAGTCTAAGTTGTTGGAAACAAAATATAATATGAATTACTTCACATAAAGCACGTGAAAACTATATTTTATAGGTGCTGCGCTTCAGCTGTCGAACTTTGTTAAGATCACCGGTAGTCTATACCGCGGCACGCTCAGTGAAACAAAAAATAGTATCGTTCTGTCTCATTCTTTTATACGACATCGGCATAAGTTGCTCTTTTTCTTGTGTGAATGCGACAAAAGCTATCAATTTGTCTATAGGTTTCTCTGTGTACGGGTTACGACGTCTTATTCGCTTGCATTTCGCGTGTGTCATTTTTTAACAAGCCCCGCCCACAGCGTGACGTCAATATCTTTGTGTGCGCGGGCACTAGTGAGAGACACACTCATTAGATTATCGATAGTCATATCTGCAGCGTGTGATAAATTATTATTATGTATATAAAAATAGTGAAACTAACTGATTTTTTGAAGTGAAACTTCTTTATCGGCGTGGGGAAAAAATTTGCCGTCACATTTTTCGGTTACGCGTCACGTCACATTTTTCCACAATCACCACATGGATTGTGAGACGAGCATTGTAATATTTCTTTACTTTATTGTGTTTTAATTAATATACGAGTTTGATGATTTACAATCATTTATTTAGTATCCTACATACATATATATATATATATATATATATATATATATATATGTATGTAGTTGTGCCAATGTAGCGGGTAAAATAGTGAAAGACTATATTTACTGCATACATGTATTAAATGAATAAAAAATTAAAAAAAATAAAAAAAATACGAGAGAGCGGGGTGAGTCTTATTGCCTTGGCAGACGTTTTGCTTTTTGTGGCGGTACTACCCTGAAGTGTCCGCAGGTCCAAGGGTTGGTGCCGACGGTACTGGTTTGGTATGCCGGAACAGCCGGGGACGACCTCACAGGCGCACTGGTTAACGAGTCGCCTGGGTCTCCAAAGAGAAGAAAAAGAACCCAAAATGTGGGTTATAAACACTAATATAATGTCCTTAAATTAAATCAAAATAATCTTAATAATGTTAAGATTTATGGACGTGTTGGTGGTTTGAAATTTCATCACGAACATACACGATGTTTTGGGTTTTTTGGTATGTTACTTATTCGATCTTTTTAGAATTAGTAACTAGTAATAGCTAACTAATGAAAAAATAAAATCACTAAAAATTATATATCCGGTTATATGTTCCGTCAAGTTCCCATTAAAGCAAACATTCTAAAGCAAATATTTTATAATGAGTTTATCGATAGTTACATACTGTTTAATCAGTTGTCATTTTGATAAAGATACCATTAATAGTCACTAAAAAAATAACTTTTACGTAACGGGATTCAATTCCCTTACTTTATATTATTATTTATATTAGATGAAGAACAATAACAAGAATAAGTAAGAACTCTTCACTAGGTGCCAGTGCAGTTTTCATATACTTAACGGTTAGACCTTTTAATAACTTCAGCGCTTACGAAATTCCTTCTTGATATATAAATAAAAGCATATTATAATTATATCATATATTGCAATTATTATATATCATATGTTCATATATCACGAAAGAATTTATTCTGAAATTAATTTTGGTACAAAACGTCCTAAACAAATTGACTTATATATATTTTGTTTTAGTTTTAGTCAAAAAATAACTTTGAGTTACGCAACAAGCTTAATAATATCGTCAGAGTAAAAATTAGGGACAAAACAAAACATGAACTGAGACTCTAATTAATAATTAATTAATTCATCGATAAGTCATAAGACTCAACGATGCACGTAGTGTCAATCTCTAGCATTCGATGACCAATCACAGCGATTATCTGCCATAAGCAGGTGTATTGTGTATTTCGTTTGCTTCGACGTACATTGCGCGCAATCATTATGCTTCTGTATACGAGCATTGTATGTGGACAGCAAAGGATATTTATCTTAACGGAGAAATATACAACTTATGATCGTATTTAACGAACATAAAAAGTAGAACCATTATTTGGTTTCTCAAAAAAGACTTTTTACTGAATTTCAATATTAACTGATTATATGAAATATCTCCTAACTTCATATTTGCTTCACTACTTTTGTTTTTGCAGTTTGCCACAGCACAATAAGGCATATTTTTATCGATTTGTCTATTTTTTTACGCTGCGAGCGCACGAGCGGGACTCACGTTGCGTAGTGAGAGCGCGTTTAGAAAGTATGCAATATAGTGCATGGTTTTGGCACGCCCACATCGCCGTTCTATCTAGATTTATTTCTGTGGCCGAGTCCGTCAGCCGTAGCTTATTATAATCGTACACACCTTTATACTTTCTATAGTTTTATCATCCTAGGCTAAGTTCCACAAGAGACTCACAACAACCACGTTCACGGCCGTGATTTTTTCCGTACCAGTTGCTAGCGGGCGTTGTTACAATCACAAGCTCTAGTGGAACGGATAATGGAGTGTTGATGTTGACTCTTGACATGAGTCGTTGTGAGCACTGTGTGATCGAAAATAATGACGTAACTAGTGACGTTTTCGTCACGACCATACCGACCGTGGTAGCCATGTGGAACGGCAGACGGAGCATCTTGGGCGTTGTGAGCTACAAGCGGAAAGCGTCCATAGTGTATTATCTATGGCGACGAGTTTATTTACAAGTTTACAGTTTAGTTGCCAAGCTATAAATAAAAAAAATATAATTGACCAGTGTTGCCACATGGGGAGCATAGATTTTTACGACGATGGGCGGTTATTTAACCCACCTATAGACACGGGTCCTTGTGAGCACTCCGTGAGCGAAAATCGACGGGTGCAAAGTAAAAAGAGACATCTGCAAAATAGCTGCTTTACAGGAGAGCGAAAAGATCTGAAAGATTTGAAAGAACATACGTAGCGGGCTTTTTTTACGTACGAAAATTTATTGAAATAATGTGATATATGCTAAACAAATAATGTAATATTGTAAAGAATTGTTTTATTATAAAAAAACCGACTTCAAAAACGAAAAAAACTAAAATGTATAAAATAACTTATTTCTTAAGCTATTATTATTAATATATATTATCTAAAACATCTTGAAGTCGGTGCAAAGTAAAACATAAAAATAACTATATTTTGAAAATTACTAAGCACCGACTATAAGATGTTTTAGATAATATATATTAATAATAATAGCTGTTTTTGAAGTCGGTTTTTTTAAAAGAAGTTTTTAAATTTTATTTGTAACTTTTTAGTGTCTAGCTATGTGGGTGGACCTACGAATGGTGCCGCGCTTCTTAAAAAATATAGGTCCCAAGAACCGGGAACAAAAAAATGATCGTAAAATGAAAACTACTGGGCCAAACTATGTCAAATTTTTAGGAGACCACATGGCAGCTATTCCACGTTGAACAAACAAAGAATCACGTAAATCGAATCATAAATCTCAGAGTAATCGGTGTACATATGGAACGGAGTGAAAATAATTTCCATGAAAAATGTTCATAAAATGAAAACTACTAGGCCAAACTATGTAAAATTTTTAGGGGACCAATTGGAAGCTATTCCGCGTCGAACAAAAAAAGAATCACGTAAATCGGACCATAAATCACGGAGTTATCGGCGAACATACATAAAAAAAAGCAAAAAAAAAAAAGATCCCGACGAATTGAGAACCTCCTCCTTTTTCGAAGTCGGTTAAAAACGATTGTACAATAAACTAAAAATCATCATTTTGTAGATAACTTTATTTACTTTGCACCCGTCGAAATGATGACGTCATTAGTGACGTTTTCGCCACAACGATGATTTTGCTTTTTATTTCTCCTTTAAAATAAGTAAAAACTGTTTTGGGCTTTCTTTTTCAAGAAGCTTATTTTTGGGGTTTTTGACAAATGGAGCTTAATTGACATGGTCATCTGGCAACACTGAATTTGACACAACTTCAACTGAGCATTAGTAAAAAATAATGAAACAGGAATACAATAATACGTAGTATCCATAGTAGTTTGTGTACAATATAACAGCTAGTTTAAGTGCATAATATTGAGACATTAGAGTATGTTAACCAATAGCCATTAATACCTATACTTTGTTCCGTATATATTGATTACAGAAAAGTAAAAACATGGACAGAGAAGATGGTGAAATGAGTGATGACAGTGCAATGCTTATGGACACTGATGTAAATGAACCAACAATAGTTAAAGACGAAAATTTTACCTTGGTAAGATGGAATGCACTGAAAAACAATTCGTAATTTTGTACAAAATGTTTTAGTACACTACTGTTATCAGTTATAACACAATCTAATGTCTTGTATTGAGAGAATAAAGAATCTAAAGAATTGTTGGATTTATGTTGCCTGTTAACAGTTTATTGCTTTACAGTTAATTTACATATATTGTGGCCTAAATTATATATTTTTTGTAGCTTTACAAGGCAAACAAAAATGGATTGGAGATCAAAACATTGGAGAAGGTGGATGCATCACGGTTAGAAGAAAGGGCAAAAAGGTTTGGACTAAATCTTACAGGAAGTAGGGTTATAACTCAGAGCCAAATTGATGAGCTTTATGAAAATTGTGGTATTGAAAGTGGCAATGAGAGGCACTTTCGATTTGATGCATTACATTTAACTGGAATAGATGGGTTGAGCACCAAAGAGTTATTTCAATATTTAGAAGATTATAAACCTATTTCATTAGAATGGGTTGATGATATATCATGTAAGTTTTATTTCCTCATATCTCTCATTCTCAATTAACTTCTCATTATTTTATTAATAATATCTATTTATATTTAATTAGGTCTTACAGTAGACTAATTTATTAACAGCCTTTTCCTTAATGTAGATCAAAGTGACTCCATATTAGTAAATATCAATTTTATTTAACTCTTACTAAGCAGAGCAAAATAAACAGATTATTTTATTAGACCCTTTGTATGTGTATTTTTAATTATTTTCTGTTAATATGTGCTCTATTATTCAGTTTTAAGTTTTTGCCTGTTTATATAGATTGTGATAAAAACATTTGTTCTATTCTTATAGGTAATATTGTTTGTCAAGATCATATATCTGCTGCTCTTGCTCTTCTGGTGCATTCCCGTGAGATAAAGAGTGAAGAACTGAAAAATATGCTTGCAGAAAAATCAGATCACCATTGGCGAGAGGGCATGCCACATCCAAAAAAAGATTTAATATTGATGCGATTTGCCACTAATGGTGATAAAAAGATGGCCAAGAAAACACCTGATACTAAGAAAATTGTAGTGTATGATGACCAAAACATGGATTCAGACAGCAAGAATCCATGGGGTGATCTATGCAAATCATGGGGAGTTTATGACCACCAAGAAGTATTTCAGCGAAAGTTGCCAAAGAATGATTACGAAGATGAAATTGAAGAGCCACCTAAAGTTTTTGCTATTAAAAACAAGAAATTAGCAATGAGGCTGGGTAAAAGAAAACACAAAGTGACCCATCAAGAAAGTGATCATGATAGTAACTCAGATTCTGAATGGAGAACAAAATCTAAGACTCCACGAATGAGGATGCATGCTGATGATGAAGAATCAAAGATCAAAAAGAAGAAGAAACTTGAAGTGTCAGATGATGTTTATGAAGAGAAATATGCTCCACTGTCTATAGAAGTAGTAAATGCACAGAGTAACTACTCACAAAGAACATCAACAAAGCTGTCTGATAAATTCAAATATCACAATGTTAAACAGAACAGTGTACATAATCGTTTAGGTGGTAAGATCGATCCAACAGATTATTCTAATGATGACTCTTCGTCTGAACATTCTGATACCAATATAGGCAGTAGAGTGCAAAAAGTGAGAAACAGCAATTCCAAAGAAGGTACAAGTAGTGTGTGGTCCCGATTAGAAGGGAAGAAAGGTAGTGGTAGTCAAAGTGACCTGAGACAGGTTATTAAATCAAGGGTACAAAAAAAACCTGATGACTTGAGGGAAAGAATAAGCAAAACAAAAAAATCAAATTTGCGTATTGAAATAGATAATAATACAAGTCATTAGCAAAATGAGTAGCAAGTGACAGTTATGAGTTCTTTAATATAATGTTGGACCTTATTGAATAGAGGTTTTCAGAATGGTGTAGATAATCATCACAAAACTAAAATAATATGATTTTTGATGAATTCCAGAATTTTAAAATTTGTCTTCTCATATTGTATAGGTATTTACTTTAACAATTGTGAAAAAATAAAAAATCAATTACTTTTGTATAATTATCATGTAAGTTTTATCTAGTATAAATTACTATACAAATAGGATAGTAACAATAATATTTGTATAATATAGGTAACAAATATACATAGGTAAAAAAATAAAACCATATGAAATTATAAAATATATTATTTATTAAATTTTGTGCGGTTTCAAGTGCATTTTGCAATTATTATTGTTAAAATAATATGGTGTATATGGTGAACACTGTTTATTTATACAATATGATGAAATTGTTCTTATTTAAATGATACTAGCTGATCCGTGCCCTCTTTGTTGGATGACTTTAAAAAATTAAAACATTAATCACAATCAAATATAGCCTATGTCACTCAGGAATAACATAGCTTTCTACTGGTGAAAGAATTTGTAAAGGTGGTTCAGTTGTTCAAGAGGTTACTTCTTACAAACAAACAAACTCACAATTTTTATATCTTTATAATATTAATAAAGTATAGACTGGATCCGCCCACACTTCAATCAACCCAATGAGACATAGGATTTACAAGGGAATGGTACTGTTTCTAGTTTCGCTGGTGACTATCCAAATCAGGGTGTCATCAAGGAATACTGTATTGAATTGTAAAAACTTCAAAAATCAATTTAAGCTCTATATTTTTTATTTATCTCTGGAATACATAGGGGTGTTCAAGTATTATTTTTGCAGGCTAAAGGTGTATTTAATTTTATAAGGGAGCACATTTCCTTTGTTAGAAAATATTAAAAATCTTACTGTAAGAAAAATATAAAATTGTATTCAAAATAATACTGTTACTTATTACTGTAATTATACCTAAGTTAATAGTCATTTCTAATTAGAATGAAATATTCTGAGAATTAACAAAGTACAGTTATATATATAGATTCATGTTTCAATTGTTCAATTCCAGTATTCCACTATTATTAAATACAAACAATTCTTACATAAAACTTGAAAAAATTGAAATTTGGGGATTAGAGCTATTATTTTTGTTTACTTCTTTTTACACACAAAATATTTTTTCATTGACTTTTCAAGGAAAGTGTTCTTAAGATATACTTGAACATCCCCATGACAAACATTGGTATTGTGATTGGTAGTAATCTGAGAATAATAAGAAATAATGTTTTTATACATAGGTACCATTATTAGCAATGTATGTTTTTTTTATCACGTATAGGTTCGCGTTTGACTATTATCTCGATCGATTTGAGCGGAGATATGATCTAAGATCGTGCACGCTTACCTAGAAGGTACCTATTCACACGAAACTTGAAGACACCCAGGTTGTAGGTTTTGGGAAAAACAGACTCCGGCAGTGTATTGCACTCCTTTGCGGTGCGTATAATGAAGGTGGACTCAAAGCGCTTAGTTCGAATAGGAGGTATGTCCACCATATAGCGGTGCCGCATGCCAATGCGTCTGGTTGTCCGTATGTATGTATAAAACAACAGTTATATTTTGAGTAAGAGGCGTTGAAAAATGTTCTTGGGCGAAGTACACAGTAATGGTAATTATCATACAAAACTACTATATGTATTCAACAATAGTGACACATAACGGAAACGTAAAGGGTATAGTCGGGTTTCTAGAAACGGTAAATTGGGTTTTTTAAAGAATCTCGAAATATAATTAATATGTTAAAAATCTTAAACAATGTGTGTGAATTATTTTTATTGCATAACAAAACGATCCCTATAATAAAAGTAAAAAACGCCGGAGGGGCTGTCCTCTCTTGGGATGCGAACACAATACATTATATTTTTGAGATATAAAAAAACGGGTTATAGTAGATTGCTACACGAGAGGTGAATGTGAACTTCTTAGGCATGAGATGGTTTTGCGCATGAGTGTAGCGAATGTGCTAATAGGCCAACTGTCTAAATAGGATTTTCACACGAGGTTAACAATCTGTTTTGTTTTCATTCCGAATATGAGGAAATTAAATACAAATGATTCAGGCTTCAAGTCCATTATCAAAATCTGATGAACTCGTTTAACTATGTCACATATATGAAACATCAAGTAAATTTGTTATACTAAATTTAGTGGAAAGTAATTTATAAGCATAAAATGATGTTACAAAATTGTTGATATTTTTTTATTACAATTTATGCCGCGATTTAACAGGGCATAAAAAAAATTGTGACATCAGCCGCATTGATTATGTATGCAGTTTGGAGTTTTTACATTTTTTGATAGCAGGGAAAATTGTTTCCCAGGGACGAAAACTACCTACAAAATGACAAATGAAAAATAAACTCTTATCATGCAACTTTCAAAATATCACGATAGAAATAATTTTCATTACTTTTCAAACAGTAATTTGAGTGGTGTCTCATCAAATATTGATATTGCGAGAATTCATACAGATACACTATTCCCTCCGTGGATGTAGTGTAGTATTATTATCGTATGTGTTCAATAAATCTTGATAATAACAAACAAATAACTATCTGAGTGCAAATAGTAACAAAATATTAGTAAATGTTAATATTCATCTAAATTATTACAAAAAATCATTACAAAATCATACAAAGCTTAACATGAAATGGTACTTTCACAGCAATAGTAACGATTTGTTCAGGTCTGTATTTCATATTGCCCATGTATGTCCACCGACCGCAGAAGTGTCTACAATTATTAATTACAGATTAAATTACAGTAACATGTACAAGATATATTCGAAACTTCAATAGGTTTATGGAGTTTACGAAGGTGCTATTACAATGTTTTTTAAATAATTGTTATTCAATCATGTTCCATCCAGATACCAAATTTAATTAAGCTCAAATTATAGAACAAGACATGCGCAAATCTATGATATAATTTATCCAAAGAAAAACTATTTTATGAGTATGCTGGAATCACGCGAATATAAAACAAACCGATCACCATTTTAAGCGTAGGTTTACGCACGAGTATTATTCTATAATCTGGGCCTAAACCGAGTATAATACAAATATGTATGACAAGTTAATGACTCATGACTGTATGTAATGCTCAATTCACGTGTACTGGGTGGGTATTTAAATTTCCAGACTAGTATTTTTAACCAATATCTAAAATCTAAAAGACGAAAATAATACGGAAGACTAAAATACAACGCAATAGAATAAAAAAAAACATTAAAAACTTAAAGTATTTTTAGATTCTAATAAATAATAAAAATCTAATAAATTTACAACAAAAAAAATATTAAAAACATGCTGACACTGATGGCTCGCTCCGCATAGCATAGGGATTTTAAACAATGTTTTACCGCTACTATTCTTTCGCGCTTGCTCCTTGCTCTTTACAAGAGAAATATATTAATACGCAACTGAAGAGAAACTATTTGTGGACCATTTAGTTCCTTTTCAGTCAATGATAGGAAATATTGGTGGAATCATGTATGACAGATTAAATGAATATAACTAAGTTGTTTAAATACAAATAACATTTTCCAAGAATCTTAAACAAATGAGAATTGTGACTTATTTTTTAACATCTAAGTTGATTTAAGTACAATAGCAGGGAATGTAAATAAATTGGTCGAATATGGCTAGTAATTTGGCCAAGGAGCAAGTTGCTTAATAGCAATTCTTAGCGCGCGTGTAAATTAACAAAGCCACCACGCCGCTGGATAGTATTCTCTGTCGAACGGGCATCATACGGCGGTTGCGCGGCCGTATCGGAAAGCGAAAAATGTTCGCATAGTACACACGGAAACTTATAGAATAGCCGCGCGATGGCAGCATGTTAGCGGGAGATTTGAAATACAGATTGGCCAGAACAGTGACGTTCAAAAGAAAAAAATAGTTAATTTACATGAAGGGTTACCCGAATTACCCCCATGTATATTTTACCAAAACTATACCAAATATAAAATAAAAATATTTAAACCCGTTGCGGTCGAATTTCCCCAAAAATCATTAAAAATTACACACATACATATTATCACGTCTGTTTCCCATTGGGGTAGGTAGAGACTATGGATCTCCACTTGTGACGATCCTGACAAACAACTTTCGCTTCATCTATTTTCATTAACCTCTTCATACATGCACGTTTATTTGAGATGCTTTTTACCTGACCTTTCTTTAACACTTCTGATATTTGACCATGGTGTGTACTTCTCGGTCTACCGGCAGACACTGTACCATTCACAATACTGTGCTACACCTGTTTTGTGATTCTACTTTATTCATTCTCTCTACATGTTCAAACCACCTTAACATTCCTGTTTCAACTCTTGTTATTACATCTTTTTTTCAATCCACAATCATATGATTCAAGCTAACCGCACATATACTTCTCAAAGCTCTCATTTCGACCGTGTTTATCCTATTTTCATACTTCCTTTGCCATAATCAACTTTCACTGCCATACATCAGTGTTGGCACCAACACCCCTCTTTGGACAGCCAAGGGTGCCTTTACAGACACTATCTGGCTGTTCATATAAGAGTTTAATTTAGTTTAATTACAAAATAATAACACGAAAGCTGAAAATGTTTGTAAAACGTATATGGGGTATTTTGGGTAGCCCTTCATGTAAACTAACTAAATTTTTCTTTTTAACGTCACTGTTCTGGTCACTCGGTATATTATTCAAAGTTTTTTTAATGATACTCTATTATTTATGTAACTTGCTACTAAATAAAACTACTGCCAAAATATTCATAATTTTAAATATTTAAGATAACAAATAAGTTAGTAAATTTTACAAAATACTGTATGAGCTATTTTGTGAGTGATTTTAGGTCTATAATACTATTAATATTACAATGTATGATAAGTAGATAAATTTTACACAGAGTGTACATCTATTTATAAGCATTTTTAATGATGGAAACTGAATATTGAATGATTAATGCTCTACAAGAAATTTGTGGCACAATAATGATGACAGATCTAAGTAGATTACCCTATTCTGGCACCTATTCTATTAAATTCTTCATATAAATATTGACAAAATATATTGATAAAGAACATAACTCTATAGAAAAAATAATAATTTTAACTTCTTATATATAGCTTTAATATACATATAAAAATGTAGTGGAATGCTTCAGTCTTACTAATAAGTACTTTGAGTACTTTATAATATCAAAGTAAATAAACATTTTACAAAACAAAATATACATAAATCTGAAGAACATAAAAGACATACTGTCCCGACTCAAAAATGTAGGAGAGTTACAACTGTGTTAGAGCCGTATTTTAGAAAAATGCTCATTTAAGCTTGAACTGATCATTCTGCTAAGTTCAAAATTATTTCTGCATGCACGGCGTCAGAGTAAAAATACATATAAATTTTATTCAAAAAAAGGGCTAACCTAATGGTTTGGCCTAATTTTGATACGACTCAGTCCGATATTAATGTTAGGAAAGTCACTTCATCAACTATTTTGGTGAAACAAACATACGGAAGCAGAATTTTTATATAAAAGAGTAAGCAATATTTACAGGATATTGCTTACTTCGTTATATTGTTGGATATTGTTTTTAAGAAAGAATTATGGTTGTAAATGCGACTTTAGTTTGCGAGAAGAACTCTACAGTTTAGGAGGCCTATTTAGTTGATGATTAATGTAAAACTTTTATATATTACATAGAGAGTATTTAAATAATAAAAAATAGTAAACTTCCTGAACAGAATCATATGTGATATATGAATACTAACATATAAAAAATAATAATATACATATTAAACAGTTAGACTCATATACCACACAAAGCAATATTAAAAAAAGGAAAATGGGCTTTGTTCTAGAATATGGGCCTTAATACCTAAGCCCTCCTGTTCAAAATCAAAGAAGGGAAAATAACAAGTCGGAAAAATATAAATATGTGCCGATAGCAAATCACTTAGCTTTTTTCTCTGTTTTCTCCTCTTTGCGGTCAGATGATTCTTCTTTCTTCTTAGGAATTAAAGTGTGTTTTGCTTTTTTGAATTGTTTTTTAACTTTGTCCTTTACTTTGTTTTTCTTGGGCGTTGGCAACACTTCCACCGATTTCATCGATGAACTATTCGACTCACTGTTTCTTTGAGCTGTGAATACAACAAAAAATTATGCGTGCGGTTCGATTGCCATTTGTAACAGAACTATTTATCGTAATGAATGTCCTGTTTGGCCAGCTCATGCTACACTTTCATTTTATTGGCGTATTTGCCACTGAGGATTGTTGTGTATGTAACAGCCAAACGTGTAAAATTATGAACAAACAATACAACAAAACAATAATGAACAATCTATGCATCTCATAGTTTTCTGACAACTTTAAATTGTTTAAGAACGAAGGTTTATAAAAAATCTAATATCGAATTACTGTAAGCCATAAGAATCATGGTTATGTATGTATGTACTGTACATAAGTACCTTTTGTTTAGTCCTTAGAAGATCATATGGGTAAAAGACACGTTATGCAATTCATAACACTATTTAAAGATGTTTAAATGTCTTAGTAACCTCAAGGAAAATTTAAAGTTAAATTAATTAAATAAAATTAATAAATAAAGTGAATTATCGATCTACAAACACAATAAAACTATTTTTTTTTCAAAAACTTTACTCCTAAAAATAAGGTTTAAGTAGAAATACAATACATCAGAATAACTTTTTGTATTGATAACATTGTCAAGCCAATCAAATCAATGCCTTCGGTTAAAGCATTATATTTTAATTCGGAAAACTTATCATCCTTTGTAACTATTACGTCAGAAACACTGCCTCAGCGGTGTGCGCCCATGCCTCGGCTAGGATTAAATCATTTGAATGAGACGTGAGTGCTATAGCCATAGTGGTACTAGTTAATTATGTGTGCAACAGGTGAGTTACCCCTCTTGCTGGCGATGGAGGCGGCGATGGCGAGGTCCTCCTGGCGCTCCCTCCTGCGCTCGGCGTCGATCTGCTGCACGAGCTCGTCGCGCATGCGCACGATCTCCACCAGCCTGCCGACCAATTGCTCCTCGCGCGCCTAACGTCACAATTAACACAACAGTGTTACCACACATTCCTATTGATAAATAGTAGTACAATTCGTCACAAAGGTAGGCAAGGGAAACTTAGTCCATACTACCAATTTTTCTTTATAAGTCTTCATATAGGTAGCGTAGTTGAATTGTAGCCTACAAGTGATACCATTGAACGGAGTTCTCACTGACTATACAGTGCACATTTCTCACAAAAACATAATTACTACTCAAAAACTATTGATAACCTACAACCGTGCAGGAACAGAGAAAGAGTACAACTTCCTGCGGCCGGGCGGCCTGTCGTAAGAGGCGACAAAAAAACCCACAGGTAGTAGGGTATTTACCCGTCTGGATTTTGCACACCACCTTTGCACCTTGCGAGGAGCACCTTTGGTGTAACAAATGACCATAGGCGGTGGTAACCGCTTTCCATCAGGTGGGCCGCAATAAAAAAAAAAATCAAACAGCTACTGTCCATTTCAGAGTAACTGTACACATTTTTAGAAAAAAAAAACTACTCAGTACATCGTCCCCTTTTAGTTCCCTCCAAAAACTCGCTGACTGATAAATGTTTGGATGTTTATTTTTGTTTCCTCTTCACGACCATGGGTATGCACCAATTAATATGAAATTTAGTAGATATATAACAATTATATGAGAAAATATTTTTTATAACTTGATTACATAATTATACAAATAGAAGAATGCGACATCCTAACAGTTCTATAGTCGACGCATTTTAAACAGTCGTCGGGCAATAAATGTCACTGACAGTAGGAATGTGTACGCAATGCAACCCGCTATCGATACTTAGCTACCTGCGCACGCGGGGTTGAAGCGTCATCGTGACCTTCATTAGCACTCTGACTCCTGATTCATCGTTACAAGTAAGGGTTGTTGTTTTTCTATAAATAGAATATTTTTTGAAAGAAAAGATAAAAACGGCCCTTTCAGGGCCAGATTACGATCTATACAGTTTCTCTACGATTACGTCGAAACAAACATTTTATCTTACAAATTAAAAACTTTCATTTTCGCGAAAAATTATTCCTATTAATACTTAACATAATTTAGCATATCGATTGTACCTATCCCGTTATCGATATGCACCTCTACAATTCTTACGCACATCACTACACCTCTCCATAAGGCCTGTAAGTGCGAGATAGACAGACAGATAAATATGATTTATGACCCGAAGCCTCAGTTCATAATGCGTCGACTATAGTGCTAAAGCACCGGCTTGCCTAGGTCAACGGAAGGTAGATTCTGAATCCGGTTTGCGGCAAAGTTACGTGCCTGAAATCGAACCCAGAGTTGTCCGTTGTCCATAACACAATGTAACTTACTTAAATTTAGAAAACACGACGTGTTTGTTTATTAAAATGAAAAGGTAGTTAATTGTCTAAGTTTTAACATGTATGTTTAAGGAGATTTATGAAAGTTGTTGAAGCGAAAAGTATTTCTCAGGCTTGTAGCTGGTGGAGATCCAAATTCATCGTTGCTATCTACTCCAATGAAAAACAGGCATAACAATATGTATTTATGTAAATTGTCTTTAATTGACAGTAATTCCATCTATTTAGGGAAAGTAAAACATTAAATGTTGATATGATTTTGATAATTGATACTTAAATCGCAATAAAATACATATAAGTAATGATACGTTCATAAGCTAGTAATATTTTAATGGACTATCTACTTATAGATAATATTCATTATTCTTTGTTGATGTGCCACTTATTTACTTATTATCTCCGCAAATTGCTAATGCGCTGGAACCTTGTCAAATTAACATTCACGTGACGTCATCCGCAACTCGATTTGTACGCGTAATCGCCGGCCAGTGATGCTAACAGTACTGAGTGTTCGGTTACGGTTACGTCACCAAAATGGCGGCCAGGCGCAATAGCAATTTGCGGGGGTAATATTTGAGATATTTTACAATTTATTCCATTAAATTTGCGAAATATTACAATACACATAATGAAAGTCAGTATTAATAAACGTTATTGTTATACAAAAAAAAAAAAATTTTTTTTGGGTAAAAATATTTTTTATTATAATTCGTTACATTTGTACAAAAGCAATGAGGCTCTAATGTTTTGTAAGATATGAAAGTTAATGGTAATGTCAACTATTTAGTCAATTGTGATTTCAGGAGTTGCTGCAAGGACTCCATTGTTTGGCGATAGTTATAGATAATGGCTGAGTTAAGGTTTTAACAAAAGCAGTTATGAATAATATAAAGTAAGATCTGACTTAGAGGACTTTGTTACCAGAGCAGTACATTCTGAAAAAAGATAATAATAGCATATCTACCTTATCTGCATCAATGCGATTGACTGCCGGCCGCGACTGAATTACCCTTATTTCGTGTTCAATATCTGCTTGTTCTTGCTCCAAACGTTGTTGTCGCCGACTGAAATAAATAATTTGTACATGAAAATAAAAAAAGGGGCCACATACTCATCGTGTTTTATTTTTAATAGAAATAATTAAGGCGTGTTGTTACAAAAACAAGAGGTTTTTGTTCAAACTATGAAGAAGAAATAATAAGGAATTAAAATCGTTCAGTAAAAAACGTAACTCGTAACACGCGGTCGAATGGCGTTCTATAAAAACTTTTAATATACATGTTATTATTTAAAACCTATTTTTAAAATTACTTTAAAAGTATACACAATTTAGTACTTACATATACATGAGTTCAGTTTGCTTCCGGAATAAGTCATTCTTCTCATTGACTAATTCACAAAGTTGTATTACCAAATCCTCTACTTCTTCTTGAGGTACTAAGGTCGGTTCATCGCCTAGAAAATGAATTGAATTTTCTAACACGTTAATATTATTTTTTTAATGTATAATATCACATTGTGGCGGCTAATATAATAACATATCCATAAATATTGTTCCAAGGAAGTAGGTTCGAATCCTAACATAGAAACTTAGCTAAGGCAGCTTTTCTAGCTTTTTCTTTCATATTTCTCCTAATCGTTTCTTCTTTCTCCTAATCGTTTCTTATCTATCCTTCATGAGTTTCAGTATTATCAGTCAGAAACCGGCTCAGTCCAGAATAAACATACCAATTTTGATATAAACAGAATCCAAGCACCAATTTAAAAAACTATACAAGAAAAGTGCACCACATTCCACAAGCATTAAAGATGTGAAAGCAAGATTCACAATAAATGTAGACAGTGCTATTTAAATGGGGAAATAGTAATGTGCAGCTGATTGTGTTTACCCTCACACTTGTCGCGAATCATCTTCTCGATGAGCACACCCTGTCTCTCGAGTCCAAGTTGCTGAGTCTCCAAAAGGTCCAATTGGACCTGCAACTCTTCAGGAGACATCTGGAGTTTCACCTCACGCCTTTCTGGTAGCGGGAGGCCTGGGGCCGGGCCTTTAATGCGACGGGCGCCTGTTACAAAGTTACATAAATATAACTCATATTAAACCAACACTATCAGAATGGAAATGTGAATACTATAATATAAGAGGCGACAAAACAACCCACAGCCAGGTGGTAGGGCATTTGCCCGTCTGGAAAGCTACTTCCCCTGGTCTAGAGTATGCTGTCCATAATCACCTTAAATTATGTTCCAGCATTAGTGGCTAGATTTCAGTCCCCACACCCCCCTCCCTGCGAGGACAATTGTAGATTTTTTTAAAGTTGTGGTATAAAATTGTTAACAGTCACATAATTTATAATATAAAACTGTACAATATGGATTTATTAATTTCTGAAATAAATGAATTATTATTATTATAGATTCGCGTTTGACAGCTAACTCACCGGATGTTAACTGAAGATGCAATCTAAGATAGAGCACGCTTACCTAGTAGATACCCAACATTTTCTTAAGTTTTCGCCACTAGTATGTATACATATAATTGGCGGTAGGCTAATTAAAAAGTGAAAAGTGGCCGAAAGGTTGGAATGATAAAATAAAAATCAAATAAATTACCACGCTTAAAACCGTTAAAACAGTCGATACCTGTTCATTCGTGACTTGAAGACTTTGTATGAATTGCGGAATACAGACTCCAGCAAATTGTCCCACTCGACAGTGGTGAGCAAAAGGAAAGTGGAGGCAAAATGTTTAAGTTCTGACCGGTACATCTGGCTGTTCGATGATAGAAAGGGCATGTGGGAACCAAGTCGTAAAGTTCCACAGCACACTTTACAAAGTGTATCCGATATAAAACAGACAGAGCTGCTATCCCGCGGCGATGATCAAGGCTTTCAAGCCGAGCCAATTAGCCTCCTGGCTTTCCTATCAGCCAACTCCAATGCGTCCAGTTGGTACTTAGCTGAGACGTCCCAAAAGTGAAGTTCCATGAATGATCGAGCCGGTCCTTGGTATAAAGTTAACAATGGTTCTGGCGTAAAGCATTGTCTCATCTTCGAAATCACACCTAGCTTTTTGGCTGCTACTTAAAGATTAGCAGCAGTTACGATGTTGGAAATCTATAGCCGATGGTAACCACTATCAATCAGGTAGACCTTCAGCCTGTCCACTGTACTCCAGCAACAAAATAGCACATGCATCTCGGAACGCCCGACAGAAGTGATAAGTGAGAGATAAGGAAGCCATACAGACTGGCGCCGTAACGCGTTACGTAACGAAGTCATTTACCCTGCCATAAGAAGTTATTATTTCAAAAATTAATAAATATAGATTAATTATTTTTATCATGAGATACTATTAATTATGGAAAGTTAGACAGTTTCCGAGGGAAATGTATTCAGTAAAATACCTGATGTATCAACGCCTTTTTCCATAGATTCTCCAGCTCCTGAATGTAAAGAGACATTGTCTGGTTGTGAGGGTGCCGGTCGTTTCTTTCTCATGGACGGCGTTAATTTCCCAAGAGATTTCTGAAAATTCAATAATAGCTTTAATTAATACATTTCCCTATTGTAAGTGTGTGAATGAGACATTTATTTAATCTTTTTTATCTTAATGTGAATCTCTCATACTATTAGTATATAAATGCGAAATTAATTTGACATTGACAGTTTATAAAGATACTAGAGAACAGATAAAATAAAAATTATAGTTAAACTTATTATTTTTAAACTGTATTTTAGATCTTATTTCGTAACACAAAAGTTCAAAATTGTATAGTAATGAGAGCAAGCAACCAGACCTATTTTCAAAACGGCTTATACTACACTACAAGATATTATTTTAGATGTTATTTCATTGAAGTTCGAAATCTACAATATTATAAAATTCTAAACACGCCGTGTCTGTACATCATGGCTATTTAAAAGAAAAACAACTGGAATAGACTATATACGATAGAGAACACAATGCAATCTTTTTCTGCTTTTTTGTCTGTTTAGTCGGGATTCACGCAAAACTACTGAGCTGATTTTGATGTGGTTGTCGCTGATCGACAGTAAATTTAAAGACTTAATATCTGCGCTACTTTTTATATTGGAAATTTTCCCGGGAGCGGTTTTTAGTGTGTTCGGGTTGTCGTTCGGGTATATAGAAATTGGCTTATTCCAACACAGCTTTCAATAAAACGATAGCTTAAATTCTCATTTAAATGCTGCGGCACTTTGTCCCGGGAATTTCAAGTTCAGCGTGGACGAAGTCGCGGGCATAAGTGCAAGATAAAATTTCAGATTAATTATTATTTATTTAATTTCTAACATTTTCATTCAAGTTCATTGAGCCGTTTTAGAGCCTATTCAAGACAAGCTTTCATAGAGGCAAACAAAAATTCTAAAAACAGTTATAATCAAAATTTGTATAACCAGCAGTTTTCACATAATTTGTGTTTGTTAAGAAATGAAAGAGGAACACTTCAATTTTAGTAGCAGAGATTAAAGCTATAGAGGTGAAATCCAAGACTCACTTGATCAGAGTTGAGAGTGGAGTTATATGAGCTGTAAGAGGATATGCTGGCGACGTCGTCCATAGAGGTGGAGAGGTGTTCGGGCGCGAGGCGGGTCGCGGGCGGCGGCGGCGCGCGCGCCTTCTTGCGCCGCGCCACGCTGCCCGCCAGCTCGGGCGTGCTCGTCGTCAGCGACGACTTGTACATCGATGAACCGCTACAAAAACAAAGCAATTTATAACAACAGGAAAACGCACACATTGTATACAATAGTAGCTTGGGAGACATTTGTATGTGTTGTGTATTGCGCCTGGCCGCCATTTTGGTGACGTAACCGTAGCTGAACACTCAGTACTGTTAGCATCACTAGCCGGCGATTACGCGTACATATCGAGTTGCGGATGACGTCACGTGAATGTTAATTTGACAAGGTTCCAGCGCATAGCAATTTGCGGGGATGATATATACACACAGTTTCTTCGTTAGGTAGCTTTGGGATGAGTTGGAGGAGGCCTTTACTAGAAGGTACTCTGTCAGGATTCTGTCTGTCAGGCTATATTATTATATGTATGCACACAGTAACTAAAACTAGAACAAACCAGTTTACCTAGGTGAAACAAAAAGTTCTTAAAAGTGCATATAGGTATATAAAACCTTTTTGTGAGAAGTTTAATATTAAAATTAAAGATTGTCAATCACACAATATTTATGCCAACTGTCACTTTTTTTATGCAAGAGTTGCCAAAAACTCAAAATTATGGATAAAGGTAAGTTACGTGCTGTGATAAAATATCTCAGCTTGAAAATACTGTTTACAAACAAAGAAAAAAAATTTCAGACATTCAGCAGACATTAAGGGATGATGCTGTACCCTATTCTACGGTTGCGTACTGGATGGCTGAATTTAAAAGAGGTAAATCAAGCTGTAAAGATGGCCCGCGTTCTGGGCGGCCTTCAACCTCCGTTACGGAAGTAAATGTCTAAGAAGGTTGAGAATCTGGTTTTGAAAGACAGAGATTAACTATAAAACATAGCTGAGATCCTAAAGATATCTTTGGTAGTGTTCAATCCGTTTTAATTGATTCACTGGGGTTCATAAAAGTGTCGGCAAGATTGGTGCCACCAATTTTAACTGACGAAAACAAAAAGCAATGTTTGGAAATTTTTAAGTGTAATCTCGAAATGTTCCATTGTGATTCGGATAATTTTTGCCGTCGCTTTATCACCATGGATGAAACGTGAAACTAAAAGACAAAGCATGTCTTGGAAATGACCATCCTCTCCATCCATTAAGAAATCTCGAGTTGCTCTTACCGCTGGTAAAGTTATGGCCTCAGTGTTTTGGGATAGTGAAGAAATCCTTTGTATTGATTACATGCCAAAAGGACAGACGATTACTGGACCCTATTACGTAAATTTAATTCAGAAAATGCACGAAGCGATTAAAGAAAAACGTCGTGAAAAACTGGCATTGGGCGTGTTGGTTCTTTACGATAACGCTCCCATTCATCAATCGAAAGTTCCGCTCAACGTAATCCGCTGTGCTGGTTTCAATCCCCTTGACCACCATATTATATGGACTTAGCCCCAAGTGATTTTCACTTATTCCCAAAATTATAAGAGAATATTCATGGAACTATTGTCGATAATGACTTGGTTATGGCTGAAATGAATGAGTGTTTGAGACTCAATAAAAACATTTTTTGTCGCAAGGAATAAGCTTAGAATTGGAGGGAGATTATGTAGAAAAATACTTTTGTTTAAATGTGGAATTTTTTAATATTAATTCCAAGAACTTTTTCATTCACCCTTGTACCACATGCCTCATATTCTCACTTATAATTTGCAAACAGTACTATGCAAAAAGTTTTCCAAGCTGATTGTTGCATATATTCCCAAGGCTGAGAAAGTGATGCTTGTGATAGAGATGGTTACAACAGACCACTCTGACTAATCCCAGACACAGATCCATAGTAAAAAATGATATTTTTTTTTATAAAATTTACCATGTGTATTTTATGAATTATATGCTTTGTAAGAAAGCCCATAAATCAAGTGGTGTTATGAAGTATCAAATTACCTAGTATGATTATTCTCTTCATCTGAAGAAGGCTCCTCACCATCAGACCAAAATGGATTTACAGCTATCAATCGTTTGCTGTAAAAATATGAAAAATTGATATTAAAATCAGAAATATAATAATCTACTATGAGTTAATAATTGCACTTTAATGAATATGGTACATACATCATGCAATATATAACTCAGCCCGAATGAAATTTACACAAGACTTTCCCAGAGATTTTTCAGTGGGAAATTTAGTTTCCCACATTTAGAAATGTACCATTATATGGTAATTGTTTTCAAAGTAATGGTATCACATTTGTATAATAATGTTATTATGTAGACAGATAAAAACTTACATAGGTGTTGAAGTGTTGGTAATTGTTGGGACATTTGGAGGTGTTTGTATTGGAGGAACATCATCATTCTCTTCATCACTGCTACCAAAAGGATTTGTACTAACTTTCTTAGGTGTCTCTTTAGGTTCCAAAGGCTAAAAACCAATAAATAACTCATGTTTTTACAAAGAATATGAAAAATAAATTAACAAGTTGTTATTATACCACTTTAACACTTATTCATAAACGAAAGACCTTATAATTAAATATATTCACCTCTTCTGTCTCATCATCGGAAAATGGATTCAAATGATCTGGATATTCTTTAATGTCTTTCTTTATATTAGGTTTGTTTAGTTCAGGAGATTTTGTTTTAGCCCCATGTTGTTTCTTTCTTCTTGGAGGAACACTTATTTTTATTTCCTCTTCTGTTATTACTGTATGCTCCAGTTGTGGTACATTATCTAAACTTGTTTCAGAATTATTAGTTTTTGCTAATCTGATATCGTCAGTAATATTGCTTTCTTCTTTAATGTCTTCAATTATAATAGTAGGATTTTCTTGTGTTGCCATTGTTTCTTCTTCTATGTTTTTAACATTATTGTTTGTTTTTGAAACTTCTTGTTCTTGATTTGAGTTATTTAGAATACTATCTGATTTATTAGCAACATCCAAATTATCCCCAGAGAGCTGAGTTTGGAGAAAGTTGAATTTCTCTTTATTACTTTTATATACTTTTTCTGGTGCTGTTTTATGTAAATATTCAATTTCTGTATTATTTGTTTTAATACTAAATAGAAGTTCTTTAGAGATATATTCATTTTGTGCTACACTACCATTACTAATATCTTTATATCTAATTGAATCATCATTTAATGATAGATTTATCATTTTACTATCAATGTTAGATTCTTTCTCAATATTCTCAAACATATTTATTTTGTCTGTAAAGAAATGTCAAATAATAGGTAAGAATTAAATTCTGTAACAGAGGTAAAGTATATTAAGTTTGTAATATAATAATTTTAAACTCGATTTGTTACATATAATATGGGGCTTGAACTAAATCTCAATAGTATGAAACATATGGAATGCAGTTTATTATGGTTAAAAATTAGTAGGGTCAATTAAATTATACAACCACATACCCACTAAATATTTGATCTGTAAGGAGCATTAAAACAATAATTTCATTATCAACAACAAGGAAGTGTCATTATCAAATACATTATAGGTAAAGAAATAAACACATGAGAAACTGAAGAGTAACAAATGTTATATTAACATACACAGTAATGTGTTTATTCATAAAGCCATAAGATTTTAATAGATTCAGCATAATACCAATATAGTTTTAAATAGATTCTCATGCTTCTCTCAGTACATGCTAAAGACAATAAAATGTTATAATATTTTAGGGTTATTAATTATATTAAACAATCAAAACATGAATACATTCTAACATACAGGAGTCACATTTAGAAAATTAAAGATATAATTTAGAAAAAGTGTTGGGGTTAAGATATTTAAATTTAATACCATATATTTTCGGCTGAAACCTTTTGTTGATATAAAGTCATAGCCTCATAAAAATTGAGCAAAATCCAAGTTTAATAATATCTGACACTATTGTACAAGGTTTTTATGTCAAAAATAAGAAATTACAAGCACTCACCTAAAATTGATTGTGGTCTAGTTTTTTGTTTGGGACTTATAATAGGATCTCTTTTTGAAATATCTACAATTTTACCACCTAAATTATCACTGAATGCCAGCATTCCCATCTGGTCATGGTGATTGTTATTAAAGATTTTTGGTAAAGATTTTTCATTTTTACAACTATCACATGTAAATTCAGATCCATCAATGATTTCAAAATTTTTTGGATTCATGTGTCCGGAGCATTTAGAGCATCGGAAACATCTTCTGTGGTAAAGTTTGTGCGACACAAGAAGGCGTTGAGCCAAATAAACAGGCAGACCACATGCTGTGCATTTATCTAGACCAGCTTTTCCAAACTTTAATGGTGCCTATAAAGAAGAGACACAAAACATTTATAGAGAAAAAGGTAGAGAATACATTTAGAAAACAAAACAGTGGCAAGTCACAAAACAATAAACACAAGCATTTTTAAAATAAAATATTAATGCATTTTAAGTACTTACAGGTTGAGCTGGTGGCAAATTTTGGGATAATAACACTTTTGAATCACTCTCAGATACTTTTGTATTCACTGTAACAGGAAAACTGAAATATAGTTTACATTGTATAACATGTAGTGTCATGTGAAGTTTGTAATAAAACAAATTCAGTGACATCAGTAAAAGTTCAATTATAAATTTGAGTATGTTATATCTCACCTGTATGTCCCAGACGTTGGTAAAATTGTGACAAATATGTTAAGATAGATAACCTGTCTGGAACGTCAGTCTCTACCATATCTTCAGGGTCTAATAATGCAGGAATTCCTAAATGTTTCTCAGCCACACTAAACGCTAATTGATTGTTTTCATAAATATTCTCTGGCTTCAATTTAGACATATCTCTGTAATTAAACATATTCTTTTAAATGATAACTTGGCGACAAATAAGTCATCGGCTAATAAGTTTCGGACACTGAAGGTGAACTTAAACTTACATGAGATCAGGTCTGAAGTGATGAACTAAGGCACAGAAAGCTATTCCATTCCTCCATGATGTTGTCATATTATCTATCTGCACTTCTGGACAATCTTTGACTAATCGTTTACACCATAACTCCAAAGCTTTGGTACCTTTTCTCTCAGACATTTTCAATAGTTACCTGCCTATTCTATTTTATGGAATAATATCTTAACTTCTAACATATCGTTAAATCATTATAATAACTTGTTTTTCATAGAAAAATGTATATTAATGTCATGATATCCTTTTATAGTTCATAAAAAAGAGACAAATAAATAAATTTGTTCGTCAAACAATCACAAGATTATTGGTTAGTTGGCAAATTGCACAACTGTCCATCCGACTGTCAATCATCTGACGTTTTTGTTTTTTAAAATCTTGGCTTCGAACTATAGTAAAATTGCACTAAAATGTTGAATTTTTATTTTTCTAAAACGTAACAAAAAGGCGATACTTATACGTTTTGAAGGGAAATCAGAGTTACTAAAACGTAAAGGTTAAATCTGTTGTATCTTTCACATAATGCTCCCAAGGTTAATTTCACAAGTTAGACAAAAAATTTGTCCTTTCTCATACGATATTTGTCCTTGATATTCTAATTAAAATATAAAGGACAAATATCGTATGAAAATAATGTGGCGAGCACTCCCCAAAATTCCATAATGAATAATAAATAACTGTACGTTATTTATTATTCATTTTACATGTATAGTGGTTTTCATTGCATACCCGATCTCGTGAACAAATGCAAAATATTTCTAGGAAAAAACAATTCATATTCGTCCACACATCGTCGTCCGTCCAATCTCAATTCGAGCTAGAGGTGCTCAAATACAACAAATTTGAGCCTCTATATGTATGGCCGAAAGTTAACGGTTTTCAAGTTATTCTGAATTTTTTGAATTTTGAAAATATATCCAATTTTGCTCCTTTATCATATTTACCTCAATGATAACCAATGTTAAATGATAATGATTGTGCCGTGAGGACAGGGTTGGTTATAAAGAGCAGTTCGGAGGTTATTTTGGTGAAAGTTAATCCCCAATAATTGAGAGTCGCATGCGTGTGTCCTGGAAGGGGCAGGTACACATTGCGCCAGGGTTGACTATTTCTCCTGCACGGAGAGGTGCATCCATGTGCCCTCGGAAGGCCCCCCTTTCGGTACGTATGTGTATTGACAGTCGCCAGCGTGAGCCTCTGAGGGGGCGGGCAGGTACGCATTGCGCAAGGATTGAGAATTTCCTCTGCTAAGAGAGAAACAGAGAGAGAGAGACGAAATGATGCGTGCGCCCCCGAGGGGGCAGGAACGTATACTCCACCTAATTGATGAATTGTGTGCACGTATTGGTTTTTTTTTAACAACAGTACTACGGACTCGAGGTCCGTACCCTTTTTACAACTTGATTACTGTTACAGTTTTTTGAGTTCATACACGCTTATTGTTAATTTTTGTTATAGTGTGTGACATTAATTTTGTGGTTTTTATGTTGTGTACCTTAAGAATAAGTTATTATTTATTTTCTAATTTTAATACTAAACTTATACTAATGTAGAGTGTATCTGTTACATGCTGGTGTTGTGAGAGAGTACATGTGCAGTGTGTGCCTTATATCTATACCTATATATATTATCCTAACTAGTGCCATGTATGCACGTATGGGTTAAGAACGTTTAAGCTATTAATTATTACTCCATAAACGCATATCTCAATACGGGCACTGAAGCGTACATATATTCCGGAGAAATGCTATGAGTTGCAAAATGAATTTGACCGTATTGGCCAAATGTACTTAAAATTTAGATCTTTATTGTGTGTAAGATAAACAATCATTGTTAAAATATATGTACATATTTTCATTATTTTGAAGCAAATTACATTCTACTAAGAAAGTTACATATACTTATATGTAATTAATACATAGAAAACGATGGTAGATACCTTTGTGTACATGTAAGTAATATGAAGGTAATTCTACTCTATTTACTATTTATTTACTTTAACGTTCGTCAAACACCCATGGAGCATGTTATACGGTGTTTACGACAAATGGGAAACAATTATGACGACGGCTTCAGTGGTTGAGCAGGTTAAACCTTTGCCGGCCTACACTGCAACACAGAGACTTGATTCCTGGCATGGTATTCCTGTAAACGACCTGTCCGTTGTTTATTATGGTCCAGAAGGCTGGGGTTGGTCCCGGCTTAGTCGGTTATATTACCCATATAACACAAGTGTAACTTAATTACCTTGAGAATGTACAATTATTATATAATGATTAAAAAATGAGATTCGGAAATTGATATGTTATAAATTTACACGAGCGTAGCACTAAAAAAGCTCCAGTATTTAAATAAAAAAGCAAAATTAATAATATTTAATGAATTTTATTTAAATTTGGGTTAATTTTGGTATACATTTTGTTATTTCTTTACAAATCAAACAATAATATTAAAACCAAATATTTCGCGACATATACCAAGTGCATCTGGTCTGTACCCTGCTGGACATTGGTTGGGTACACTTATTACATTTTTGTTGTCAATATAAATATCACCTGCATTATCTTCTTGCCTTTCGTGTTTTCCCACATCTATTAGGCTACCGGCCAATTTTGCGATAAAGCTGGACGATCTACAATAAAAAATATTGCACAAGACTTTACTTATCTCAAAAATAGCTAAGATAAACAGAGTCCTTACATATTAATAATGTTTAATAATTAAAATATTTCATTGAGTAATATACATGCAAAATCAAAAATTACTATTAGAGCACATATAAATAACACTTTTTTTTAACGAGCCTATAAATATCTTATAACTATTATGAATGCAAGTAGGCAAACTGGGCAAAGTACAACAGTCAAAGTTAATCAGAGACTAAAATTATTTATATCGAGCAAAGAAAGATATTTTATAGGAGGAGAAAGGATAACTAGTAAGCTGATGTGGGACTGCAAGTTGAGATTTGCACCTAACGTAGTTATATCGTTAACCCAGTTACGAAAAAGCATTCTCTTAAAATGATATCAATTAGCGAAACAAAAATAAAATTAAAAATTGCCTTAGTGAATTATTCTAATCAAGATGAGAGATCATTCTTATATTTAGAAATGATATTTTCTACCGTCGCTTGGGCAAGAATGTTTTTTTAAATATTGTTATGGATGAGAGAGGGTACGCACTTGGATTGGAAGGAAACACCAATTTTTTATTTCAATTTTAAAGCATAATTTATTGACTATTTAGAAGCAGTGATACAATCTTTACATTTATCCTTTGTGTGGCTAACTCCGACCTTCTTCTTAACTTCAACTCACCTTATACCTCATGTGCGACGCCACATGCACGTCGGCCACAACACACCTTCGAGGATTGTTGTCTTGTGCTGTCCCATTTCTCCCGCGCGACTTCACCTTCGTGTCGTAACACCAGCGCTCCCTCGACAACGCGGGACTTGTAGAATGCTTGCACATACCCGCGAATTTCTCACCATCTCACATCGTTTTAAAGGCGGCTACCTGCAACGATCCTCTTGGGTCGTCCTCTTCTTCCGCTCTTATCACTCCATCTTCATCTTGAACCCTCCTCCAACTCTCTTTGCTCATCTTCTCTGTACTACTAAACTCCACTAGCGTTGTTATCGTTCCCCTGTCTCCCACTGAACTCCACTTTTGCTGTTAAACGTATTCCTCTTCCCACTGAATTATTATTTGTTTTCGCTCCCCTGTCTCCCACTGAATTCACCGACAGGTGCGTATCGTTCTGCTTATATACCCGATAGAATCTTCTAGAACCCATATTTTCGATCTTGCTTTCGTTATTTTTTTATTTACTGTCTATTACTTTCTAAACATATATCTATCTCTGTCTTTTCCTTCCTGAACCTTCTATTCTAGAATTTAGATCTTCACTTCATTCTTTCGAGAACACGATTAATTTTTTTTTAGATTTCTTGATGTTCGTTCGGGATTAACGTAAAACCTATTAGGCTGATTTCGATGCGGTTTTCGCTGATCGACAAAAAATTCTTAGACTTAAAATCTGTGCCACCTTTTAACCTAGGAATCCTGCGGGAATATCCCCGGGAGCGGTTTGTAGTTGTTAAATTTAGTTTGTGACCTGGGAATCTCGCGGGACTTTTAAGTGAAGCATAGACGAAGTCGCTGGCTTATCTTAGTATATAGTTTCATTTTATTATAATTTTATATTGTATTAACAAATTATAAGGAAAACTACATATGTATATCAGTGTAATCTTTGCAGAATCTGGTTAATAACCTAGATTAGACGGTAAAAATGTACTGATTAGTTATCTATATTTTTATATTGCTTTATTAGTGCAGTAAACAATTAAATCTTACTTTTTCCTAATGTTACTCAATAATATTCATCAATTTGCATCATGGAAGATAAATGCTTTAGTATTCACCTAGTTCTTCACAAGGAAAATGAAAGTTCCCGCGAGATTAGGACTCGAAGTTTACGCAAGACAAACAGCGGTGGAAGTCATATTGAAGCATATATAAAATATATTATTACCTAGCCCACACATCACGGCATTGTCCATTTACATATTCCTGGCCAGTTGGACAGTTAGGGGGTACGGAGATAACGTTCCTTGGTGTTTCAGCTTGTCTCCACACATCTCGGCATGCACCATTAATCCATTGTTGTCCAGGAGGGCAGTTCGGTGGCACTGTGATTACATTATGCGGCCGCTGTGCATTTGAGTCGTCGGCCCTAATATACGCAAAATCAAAACAAAATGAGAACACAATAAATCGAACATCCATCTTATCGTCGTATTTATCTGTACAACATATTTTATGCGTATATTTAAAACTATTTTCAGATGTCTATTGTTTTGAACTGTTGAATTCTTATCATATTATTTTTTATCAGATAAAGAACAAATTTAAGAAGGAACTGTATGTGGCTTTTGTTCAAGGTAATGTTGATCGCGTAGAATTTAACATGAGGGTAATCCCACAACAACATTAATCTCAGTAAAACAAGCTGTTGACTCAGTGGCTAAGACACTCGCGTCTCATATAAATGAAATATGAACCCTACACAGAGATTTCCGACCTGTTAAATTTGTCATGGATAGCGGTGACTGGCTTATCAATTTCTATGAATAGAGGTGAAAAGAAGTCAGCAGTGGGAAGTTTATGGGCTGACATTTAAAATTATAATATATATGCGATTTAATTTATATTTTTATTTTTAACCGACTTCGAAAAAAGGAGGATGTTCTCAATTCGTCGGGATCTTTTTTTCTTTTTTTGCTTTGCTTTTTTTTATGTATTTTTGCCGATTACTCCGTCATTTAGGATCCGATTTACGTGATTCTTTTTTTGTTCGACGCGGAATAGCTTCCAACTGGTCCCCTAAAAATTTTACATAGTTTGGCCCAGTAGTTTTCATTTTATGAACATTTTTCATAAAAATAATTTTCACTCCGTTCCATATGTACACCGATTACTCTGAGATTTATGATTCGATTTACGTGATTCTTTTTTTGTTCGACGCGGAATAGCTGCCATAGGGGACCACCTAAAAATTTGACATAGTTTGGCCCAGCAGTTTTCATTTTACGATCATTTTTTTGTTCCCGGTTCTTGGGACCTATATTTTTTAAGAAGCGCGGCACCATTCGTATGTCCACCCATACATAGCTAGACACTAAAAAGTAACAAATAAAAAATAAAAACTTCGTTTAAAAAAACCGACTTTAAAAACTAAAAAACTAAAATGTATAAAATAACTTATTTCTAAAGCTATTAAATATTAATATATATTATCTAAAACATCTTGAAGTCGGTGCAAAGCAAAACATAAAAATTACTATATTTTGAAAATTACTAAGCACCAACTTTAAGATGTTTTAGATAATATATATTAATAGCTTTAGAAATAAGTTATTTTATACATTTTAGTTTTTTAGTTTTTGAAGTCGGTTTTTTTAAACGAAGTTTTTATTTTTTATATACATTTTAGTTTTTTTTTTTTGAAGTCGGTTTTTTTAAACGAAGATTTTTTTTATGCATACATAGTTTCGCTGTATGAACTTATATTATCGGTATAAAGAACTATATTGTACTTACAATGCATATTCCCGTTCAGCAAAATTCCTCCACAGTGGTTGGCATTGTCCATTGACTAAAATTTCTCCTAGTCTGCAGTTGGTGGAATCTGGTAAAATGTATTCGCGATTATATCTCCATATATCACGACATTCGCCATTGAACCATTCTTGACCGACTGGACAATTTGGAGGGACAGTTACAACATTTTGCGGATATATACCCTGCTCCCAAGGTTTAGAGTCACAGAGCACAAGGAATTCGAAAAGAAATGCAACGAAAATCATCACTTCTTTTGTTACTCTTGCGTATTGAACTCGTAGAAACATAAACACTTGTATGATTGTGATGCTAATTGACTTTTGATTACATTTATCAAATCATTTACCATTTAATAAGTGATAATTATGAAGTAGTGATAAGGTATCTTTTTACCTTAATGATGATAAATTATAAATATCAAGTAAAGTCGAATTAAAGTTAACATGTTTGAAAACAACCACCTACCCGCCTTTTCTTATTTGATTTTAACTAATAAATAAATTGATTTTTACGAAATACCGAGTTCTGAATAACTTCCCTATGGTAGGTGACTTCGTTCGTTGTTTTTGTTCGTCTTTTGTGATTTCTGCACACTTTTATCGCGCAAATATAATAATAAAACGACATTTTAGGTTACTGAAAGTTGACACGTAACACAACCGTTCAACGTGGCAACAAAATTAACACTGTGGGACCGCGAGCCTCTTATGAGGTAGCTGTTACCTGATATTTTTTTTATCTACGTCTTTGCTCCATCGTGCCCAATCTAGAGGTTTTATAATCAAAGGTTTATTTATTTATGTGCTGACACTACACTACTACAAACGCAAAAACGTCTCGAAGCTAATTTATCTGTATGTCTCTTTCAATTTTTAATGTAAAAAGTATTATAAATTAAACGTGGTTAACTTTACAACATTTTTTATTCAAGTAAGAGTTGAATTCGCATAATACATAGAAGGTACTTTCCAAGCAATATATGAAGTATATTGCTTGTGAAAGATTACAATGTTACCCCTCATTTACATTATTCTCATATCCACGGCAGCAAGCAGGAAAGTGGCGAGCGAAGTGGGCAACGCGAATAGAAAATGCTCATTCACACTTTATTGTGGATTGACCATGTCCCTTTCCTGCTTGCTGCCAATAAAGTGGGCATAATGTTAGCAAGGCATTAGAAATAGAACAAAAGACATTATGTAAATAGGCACACACGCTCGGGTGCGTACATAGAGTAAGTTTGTAGACTTCTTTAAGAACCTTAAAGAAAACTACACTCTTACTCCAACTGAATATGAATAAGGCCGTTAATTTACAACTAGAGTCATACCCTAGGAGGTAGGCTCGGCTAGGCTCTATTTTACTTACATAACAATTTAATCAGGTTTTTATATAAAAACCTTGATTAAAAAAGGTGTAAACCTTTTTTTACCTAATAAAACTACGTTTTAACGATTTTAACCGCGGTAATTTAGGTATTTGATTTTGGTTAATTCGACGTTTTTAACCTTCCTGTTTTTTTATAACCTTCAGTAAAAATTATTTAACTGATGGTAAAAATCGCTTAAAAATCGTTTGAGCTTAAAAATGCGGTTTATGAGGAGTTAGCGGATATCCAGACAGATGCAAAAAGGGACTTTGTTTTATACTAAGTAAAGATTCATCTCTTCATAATGTTTAACCTATATAAAAACAATTTCCCCATATTTTTAAATAGTTCAAAGATTATGAAGAGGTGCTTGGCAGTACTCGCATATTTGCGGTACTCCCAGGATAAAAATCAGCGCAGATTTTAAGTCTAAAAATTAGCTGTAGATCAGCGAAAACCACATCTAAATCGGCCCAGTAGTTTTCACGTGAATCTCGAACAAACAGAAAACAGACAAGAAATCTAAATAAATATGCATTGCATTCTCCGGCGTTTATATAGTCTGTTCCAGTTGTTTTTTTTAAATAGCTTCAATGTACACGGCATTTTTGGAATTTTGTAATATTATAGATTAGATTACATATTCCTACTAAATATGTATTATCTACGTAGACCTAGTTGTGTCTGAGAAAAAAATAATGTGACACGTGAAGACAGATAGACTGATGTACTGACATGCCGAAAACACAAGGGTCCTCTGACTTTTTGGATTTTTGGAACTTTTTGATACTTTTCGTTGGACTTTGATGGTTTTTAATGGTTTTCAATGGTCTTCGAAACTTCCTTCCAAACAGATGACTAGAGATACCTCGTTAGTTTTTTTTACCCCGTCAGTGGTTGAATTTCGAAAAACGCCATTATATTTGTGCGTTTATTTCTAAAGCAGAAGTAGATACATAAAATTTCGTGCTTTTTACTTTAAAAATGATGGATTTTCATATTTTTTTTCTTTTTCACCTCCTCAGGGGATAATTTTCAAAAATCCTTTTTTAGTGTGCACCGAACCAGCGGCGGCCTTACCCATTGCGAGGCTCCGGGCGGCAGGTCTTTGCGAGGCCCTTTGTCCTACAGAAAAGTACTTATGTGATGCGAAAGTAGGTCTGGTTGTTTGGTAGGTATTCATTATGTTTGACGAGAAATGCTAAAGTTATACAAATAAATAAAATTTGAGTTTTAAAATATTTTACTTACATTGAAAGATTTACAAAATTAACAAATAAAGAGATGATAAATTTTAAAATTGATGTTTGCGGCTTTTACTAAGACTAAAATCTTTAATTAAAGCACAATAATCTAACGAATGAGCTACGTCATTTTCGATTGAAAGAATAGCAAGGGCTGAAAGCCGATCCTGTGTCATCGAATTTCTCAAATATGTTTTAATAATTTTAAGCCTCGAAAAACTCCTTTCAGCAGACGCAACCGTAACAGGTGTGGTGGCAATAATTCTCAGAACTATTTCGATAGTGGGGTAAACTTCAGTTAATTTTTTTTCTATTATGTATTTCAGCACCGAGATAATGTCATCGTTTCCTTCATACACACAGATGAACATATTCAGTTCTTCGTACAATTCATGTCCATCAATATCACATGATTTTCCTACTGTCATAGATATTTGCAAGTCGCTGCATTGCTTCAAAAGTTCACTATCACTAATTTCCTTTAATCTTTTTATATTATACATGAAACCAAATATGCTCTCATGATGTTTAAGTGCCTCAAACCTAGGATGGCAGCTTGCGCGCACATTGTCGACAATAACATAAAAATAGTTTATTTTGAAAATCTCTTCCGCATTCAATTCATGAGCTTCATCTTCCCCTTCATAATCAAAATGCCTTTTTTTACGTCGTCTTCTGACTTCTTTAAACTGTCTGTCAATATCATTTTCCTCGGCTATTTCTCCCGCTGTTACAAGGGATGACTGAAAACCATTTTCTCGATATTTATCGAGCCAATTTGTGAATGCATCTAGGTGTTGTATAGCCACATCTAAGTGCATGTTTTCGCTTTGCCACATTTTACTGATAACATTTATCTTTGTAAGAATGTCATACCATATGACAAGTGAAACTACAAATTCGTAGGTAGTTATTTCCTTTTCAATAGAATGGCATTCACTGACCAACTGACAATCTGTTGTATTTTCTGCTAAATCCTTTAAAGCATCACATATATCGCTTAGTTGGTATTTAACGGCCTTCACCGATGCTACCCTGCACTCCCATCTAGTTTCAGAAAGTGGTTTTAGCGATAAGAATTTTACATGAGCATTTAAAATAGCCCACCTCTGACTTGAGCCGGCAAACAGAGTGTACAACCTTTGTAGCAAACCAAAAAAAGATTTTGCTTGGACACAAGACGATGCTGCATCTCCTAGGATGAGATTCCAGCTATGACTCCCACAAGGTAAAAAATAAGCAAGTGGATTAATTTCAATAATACGTTTTTGGACACCACTTTTTTCACCACGCATATTGGCACCATTATCATATCCTTGGCCTCTGCAGTTTTGCAATGATATACCTAACTGTTCTAATTCTGTGATTATATAATTAGTCAAACTTTCAGCTGTGGTTTTTTCGACGGCTATGAAACCAATAAAATGATCTTCAATTTCAGCTGTTTTTGTATTCAAAAATCTTATAATAATTGATAGTTGCTCAACACGAGAAACGTCGCGAGTACAATCAAGAATAATAGAGTAATATTTATTATTAATTATTTTTTCAACAATTTTAGTTTTCACGTGACTTGCCATTAATTGTATGAGCTCATTTTGAATATTTTTTCCGATATAGTGGTCATTAATCGTTTTATCTTTTACTTGTTGTAAGTGAAGTCTCAGCACGGGATCAAATCGGGCTATTAACTTTACTAAATCTATAAAGTTGCCGCTTGTCTCACTCGAACCTGAGTCAGATGTTAACTTCTCTCTATGACCCCTGAAGCCCAAATTGTGATATGCTAAAAAAATTACAATTGCGAGCAATCGTTCTAAAATATCTCTCCAACGTTGCCTTTCTTGTTCAATTTGTGACTGAGCCAAGGAGTCAATAGTGGAACAGCTTTTTAAACCATTCTCTAAATTAATCCATTTCAGCATATAATCTTTGTGCTGTCGACTAGATTCGTGTGACTTTAGGTAATCACCCAAGTGTTTCCAATCACACACTCCTTCACTTGATCCAATCTTTGTATTTTCTAGCCCGAATATTCGACACGGAAAGCAGTAAACGGCATCCTTTGTTTGTGAATAAATCATCCAGCGCCTGTCAAGCTTTTCACCGTTAACTAATATCTTATTATAATGATATTCACTGAATCGCCGTCCATTATCATTTACGGGAAATAACTCAACTTTAATCCGGATTGGACCTCTTAATACAATCTCAGTTCGGTCTACATCAGTAATTGTTATGGGCCACAAGCCGGGGTCATTTTGCGGATTCAGATTTTCCATTCCAGCAGTCATGGATGTAGACATAGACTCGGGCTCAGATTCGTGTTCTTGACTGGATAGCGTTGACGGCGGCACCGGTGACCTAAGAGACAATGATGTAATTAAATCATCATCATCCTCGATGTTTTTACTTGATGACGGCGGTGGCACCCATGATGATGTGGAAGGAATGTTTTCAGCTGAATCAGGATTAAAGTCACTTTCAATCAATAAATGTTTCGTATAGGTTTCTTGATCATCACTTTTTATATACTTATATAAAGATCCACGTAGATTTTCTTGTACCTGCTTTCTTTTAATAGCTCGTTTCCTTTTTGAACTACCTGACTCAAATTTTCTACAGGCATCACGATCACGCGAACTCATTTCGTAAATCTTGTTTTGTTTCGCACAAATAGTCAGAAATTATTTTTAAGTAGGTGCTGCAGTTTTTTTTTACTCTTTATCAGCTTACTCAATACTTAAAATACTATAATTTACACTTTTCCAGCTCACTCAATACTTGAAACACTATAAGAACGTAATATTAAATATAATTGAAAGATACAGCAACGATCTTGTAACACATACTGCAAGCAAAATAAAGCCAAAGTGACAAAAGTTGACGAACGAAATGAAACAAGGGAATTCCTCTAGCGACGGGGATTCCCCGAGCGATAGACGAGCAGAACATTATGTCCCGACTCCCGAGTCACAGACTATATAATACTATAGTAGTCCCGAGTGCTATGCGTTTAAAAAACCGATCTTCAAGTGTTTCGAGGCGCGATATTCAAGTACTACAAAATAAATTTATCAATTATGATTTGATTGAATGAATTAGTTAACTAACTTTATTTTAATTTACCGTTATGTTATAACCTTAATAAATAATTAAGAATCAAAATCAAAAGTTTTAAATAAAAAATATATAGTTAAAAATAATTGTATTTTTTTTAAATTTGGTTGACGCGAGGCCCCTGCAAGAGCGAGGCCCCGGGCGATTGCCCTGTTCGCCACCTCCTAAGGCCGCCCCTGCACCGAACGTATAGAAGGAACCCGCATGCAAATCCTTTCTAGGCCCGGTAGGTTGGGCTGTGTGATATATCAGTCACTCAGTCAGTCAGTATTCTTCCTCCATGTTACTACAAATGCAAAAATATCTCCAACCTGATTTATGTGTACCTACCTATATAAGAATCAATTTTCCAATTCAGCGCTGACCAAGTCGTTGACGGTGTGTATTCAGATGCATAATGTATAAAAGTGCAGTCTTTATTCATTCCAATTCAATCTTTATTTAGTACACGTTGAGTTTATTTTATAATGTTTATGGATTAGCACATAGGCAATGCTTCTCTAGTAATATGACAAGAACTTCAGACTACTGTGATCTGTAAAGAGTACTACTTCCGCCAATTACAGTTAGTGTGAAGTCGATGTCATATTGAATCTTTGTCGGTCTTCATATTATATCATTTAGTAAGGTTGGAAAAAAATACCTAACTTTATTTGTTTGGATCTCGATACTTGATACAACTAGATATTAATTTTGGTAGATAGAATGGATTTTATTTCACAAAATAATTATAAAATTACATATAAGTAATCGAATACAATAAAAGAAACTTAGAATGGTTTTAGTTGATTTGAAGGAAATTCTTAACAAAATATGTGATTTATTTTACAAATCAGATTGTTGCTGTAATTGAAAATCACTTTCAGGTTTTAAGAAGGTACAATGATTAGTTTTTGATATGTTGGGGATTTTGGGTTACAAACTTTTTTAGCGTTCCTTTTTTTTCGTAGGAAAGTCCATTACACTACACTACTACCACACAGAAATAAATAATACAATGTATTTTATAACAATTCAATTGAAATCGTATAAAAGCCAAAGTTACTTTCTTTGTTTCCTTATCACGGCTTTAGATTGGTTTCCCTGAAATTCAGTGTCTTTAGAAATGGGTGTTATTATTACACATGTTCATACATTATGACTTTTTTGCTTGGAATATGAAGAACTTCACACGGTATACCTCGTAGGGTAATAATGTCATAGGAATAGGCTGTTCCCTGTATGTTAAATGCAATACTTGCTAGGTCGACGTTTTGAAGTGTGTACGTACACATAAAAACAGACCCGGGCTCCTAAGCGAAAGATTAGAGAGCAACCGCGATTTGACACTAGTATGATAAATACAGTGTCAACTCTATATAACGACACTGAAGGGAGTGTGCATTTTATAGCGTTATAGAAAGTTGTCGTTAAATGAAGAGAAGTCTGTTGTTTTTGTCTGACGTCTTTTGCTACACCAGTAATTTTGTTGTATTTCTTACTTATTTTATTCATATCTTGCGATATTGAGGCATTTTGGTAATAAAGGTGGTACTTGAAATTTGCGCGCGTGCGTGATGCCGACAGTCGAGTATATTACGGGCTAGGATAGTAAAGATATAAAAGAACGTACACAGCTGCGCAGTTTTAATTAATTTTGGCAACTTAAAAGTTACTTTTTATTACTTAACTGTTGTCGTTATTTAGAGTGGGTGTAAGGCTATATAGAGTGTATCATTGTATGGAAGACAAGCTTTTTTTTGAGGCGGGGGAAATACATATCACACACTACCGGGTCCTAGTGCTAGGGATTACACCAAAGGGATGAGAGTTAGCCACTGAAGATAGCGCAGTTAACAGAGTCGATCACCGGCATGTGTGCAGCATGGCCTGGACCAGACTGCCCAGCGAATCGATCGGACCTACGACGTTCTCGAGTTCAAATCTCTGCAGTACCCATGCTGCGCACTCAACCAGTGTATGAAACGCAGAGGCCAGCGCGCCACATAGGTGGCATTGAGGGGAAGGCAGACAGCGTATGATATGATTCAGATATTTATCGAAGCACCCATGCCCGGTATGTATTTGTGTCATCCTGAAGATTAGGGTCTCGCGTTTCCACGCGAGCTATCACAATAGGTGTAAGCGCACCGCCTCCACGATCGCAACGCCAACTACAGGAGTTTCCAACTCTCTCGACCAAGTTTGGACCATGGTCGCGGTTTCCCCCGTCCTGATCGCCTGATTCTCGTCCTGGCAATAAACCAGGCCACGGGTGATGGCATCTTGTCAGGGGTGACCAGCTATGTCAAGTAAGTCCGCTTGGAGAGGACAGGGCGGATTGCCTGCCAAGAGTGTCACCGCCGTGGAAGACAAGCTAAACCAACTAAAGCCAAGTAATTTCGACGCTTCAGGCAGTTTGTCGTTAAATCGAGTGACGTTACGTGGAATTTACACTGTACTTATTAAATTCCGTTTTATTTGGGTTCAATAATAAAAGATCAGTATAAAAGTCTGAAGAGTAAACAATATTAAATAATACAAAAATCTAGACTGTTAGAATTCTAAGGACGTATGCCTTTGTTCAGCGGTAAATATTATTGAGCTGCTAATGTAAGGGTTACTATTTTCGGAAATAATCAATACTCTGTTTGTATATGTTTAGGGTAAGAATATCGATTCAACGAAGTAGTTTACCACGATTGCGTGTCGTCTGTTATAAACAACTTACAGTCACCGTCTGCTCGTTTAAAAGAAGCTGTATGAGCGTACCCTAGGACTTTATTTACATTGTATACGGTGCGCAGGAAGGTGGGTGATCGTAGCAATTGACTATATAACACATCAGTCCGACCAGTGTTCGAGAAACTTTACGTGCTACATGTGTGGTCTGTGGTACCCCTCAAGATTACAATACGCATAAAGTTCAACTGTTATTTTTATCTCTACTTAAATAATAAGTGCATATTTGGTGAATTGCAAAATGGATTTAAAATTGATCATATTCTCATTTTTGCTTTTGATGACAATTTTTGCTGATGGAAAAAAGATATCAATCGGACGTAGTGTTAGTTCGAGTCGCGGTGGAAGTAGAAAAAATAACCATAAACCACAGCCAGCACCCACTTCAATCAGTCATCCCCAGCAGTCGCAACCGAAACCAACTTTGTTTGGATGGCAAGAGAAACCTTCTCGAAAAGCAGAAACATCGTGGCAAACGAAGCCTTCGTCTAGTGGCCAGAGCCATTCTTATCCATCCAGTCAGACTGGTCTCTCAGGCCAAAGTCCGCCGAAACCTAATCAAGATATTGTATCGAAAACCGGCAGCCAGAGTCATTCATACCCTGTAAGTGGAACCGGAATGTCCGGACAGAATCAACCAAATAACCAAGGTGTACAAAAAATTGCTAGCAATAGTCATTCGTATCCTGCCAGCCCGACAGGTATGTCTGGCCAGTCTCAACCGAAACAACCTCCTAGTTACCAAGAAAGTATGCAGAAGAATAGTGGTTACCCGACACAACAGCAAGGGGGTCTATCGGGAAGTGCTACAGGAACCAATATGCAGTCACATGGCAGTGGATATCCCCAACAAGGTACAGGCTATTCACAATATAACAATGGCCCGCATAATTCTGGAGGAGCATCTTATCCAAATTCCCCACCTGCATATAGTCCCGGCAATAATGGTGCAAGTAACTACGGAAATCAATACCACCATCCACAGAGGCCACCACCACCACCCTACAACAATTTTGGATCAAACTATGGAGGACATGGTGGCAATGGAATGTACAATCCAAGTCATACTCCCCAAATGCCTGGTTATTTCGGAAACTACGGTCAGAATAAAGGATTTGGTGGCGTCAGTCGTACTAGAAGTGCACTAACTGGAGTGGGCATCGCGGGAGCTGGAGTGGGAACCCTTCTGACAGGCCTTGCTTTATGGAATCTGGCACGTTCTACGGGTCAGCATCATCACACTGTGATATACGACAATAGAGGTCAACCGGTAGCTGTAGCACCCGCTAATAATACAGATCCTGTTGTCGATCCTATGTTAGCTAACCTTATAAATTGCACATTAACTATTAGCAATGGAAATACAACGGAAATACTTGCAATTCCTTGCGCAATAGCTTCTTCTTTTAGTCCGGATGCTAGTGTCCATGATGTTGATAATAATAATAATTCCAACGACAGCACGAAGTGTATTGTAACAGTAGTGACGAAAACCCTTAAGGAATATATGACAACGATTTCTTGTGCCACACTTCTTAATACTGCTGTTGAGAATAATGTTACGGAACCACCTTTGATTGCAGAGGAAATGAAAGAAATGAATTCTACTGTGTACCCTCCAAATACATCTGAAGGTCATCTGGAACCTGTGGCTCTGAATCTTACAGACTCTGATAGTGATGCTAAATTAAATTGTACTCCTATTCCAGGTGAAATTCGAGATCCGATAAACCCTTGTTATTCTGTCACTCACAATCTAGAAGTATTGCCATTGTCTACCACCATTAAAACTCCAGTGTCCGGTACAGCTAAATAAAGCTAAACAATATTGAATAACGTGTTAAAATCGATTTCTTGGTTCTGTTTATTGTATTAATATGAGAAATAATTATACAGATTTGTTGTGTTTTATTTTTTGAACAAAGTTCCTTATCGTACGTTAGTGAAAAATACTGATCGCTGTATTTTATTATACAAGTAGGATATGCCCGCGACTTCGTCCACACTGACTTGATTTTCCCAGGTCACAAGAATTCGCAGAATGAAAAAAAAAATATAAGTTATCGTTTTAGTGGATACTGTCGAAATATGCAATTATTATTCATCCGAAAAACTTGCAATGCTCCCGGGAAAACTACTGTCAAAAATTTGTTTGGAACTACAAAGAGTAATACCCAGCTCCCCCCCCCCCCCCCCCCGCCCGTTCACGATAACTTGACGCGCAGAGTAACCAAATTCTAAAAATGAACATCACATCACACATAACAGCATGTTATAAAATATATAATATAAAATTCTAAGCATGCATTGAAGCTTTAAAAAAAACCCACTGGAATAGACTATATAAACAATGGAGAATATGATTCTTTTTTTTTTAGATTTTTTGTGTGTTTTCGGGATTCACGTAAAAACTACTGGGCCGGGACAAATTCTTAGAGTTAACATCTGCGCTACTTTTTATACTGGGAATTCCGTGGGAATTTTTCTGGGATTGATTTAAAATAGCCAGATTATAAAAAAAATCGGATTAAGATATGATTTTTCACTGATCTATAACAAATTTTACGTAATAAAATGTGTGATAATTTTATCCCGCGGTTCTTGCGGGAACTTTCCTGGAAGCGGTTTGTAGTTGTTTATACATACATACATACATAACTTCACGCCAGGTCCCTTGCGGGGTAGGCACGAACAACAGAGCGCCATACAGGCTTATTCTTACACACCTCACTTGCTTCTTTGACATTCATAGCTCTTGTCATGCACGCTCGTCTGTTCTTAAGGCTCCTGACATCACCTTCTGCTAATACACGATCAATTTGATCATGGAAGGTGTGTCGTGGCCTTCCGCGACTTCTGCATCCATCCACATTTGCATTGCATATCTGTTTAGTCATTCTTTCATCATACATTCTTTCCACATGCACGAACCACCGGAGCATTCCTTTCCTTACCTTCACTCCGACACTCTCTTTCAGACCGACTCTCTTTCTTACTTCGGTATTACGAACGCGGTCCGCGAGCGTCTCTCCGCAGATTTTGCGCAATGCTCGCATCTCGACCGCGTTTACTCTACTTTCATGCTCTCTGTTCCATACCCAACTCTCGCTTCCATACGTGAGAGTAGGTACCAGCACCGCGTTGGGTATGGCAAGCTGGGCTTTCTGGCTGAGGTTCTTAGCGCCTAGAAGTAGTTGTTCAGGTGCATAAAAATTAGCTTATTCCGATAGTTTTCACTAAAGCGATAACTTAGTTTTTTTTTAAATCCTACGGTACTTTGTGCCTCGGGAATCTTGCGATATTTCAAGTCAAGCTTGAACAAGGTGGGGGGCATATCCTAGAAGGTTATACATATAGATTATTACAAAACATACATTATTCTTCATTTTTGTTGGAATTTTCTAGTACCTATCGGGATTTTAGGTGTTTTGACTCGTAGTTTTAGGTGTTAATATTTTTTATTGTTGGTAACCCTGCGCGTCAAGTTATAGTGAACGGGGAATATAATATAATAATAAATATAATATAACTTTACTCGTAAGTCTATAGTCCCGGGGTTGGAGTGACGGTCATCAGGTTAGCATCTGGTGAGTGGATTCCAGGTAAATCGAGAGTATTATTAAAGAACGCCGTGCACCTACCTACATTCTTGGAAAAAAATCTTGAATACGCGTGTAGGTATTATATTTTCTACAGGCGCTTAATTTTTTATATGCACTTTACACGATTTCTCCGCCAATTGTGGACCGATTTTCAAATTGTTTTCTTCAACTCCCGAGATCCCATAATTAATCAAGTCAGGGTCTGATTTGCGGATCACAAAGAAATCGAGAGCAAACCTTGTTGAAGAGCATATACACTGACGACTGAAATGGCAGATTTGTATACGGGTGTTAGTTGTACAACTTCTACAGGTGCTTAATATACACTGACGGACTCATAAATTGCATCAAAGTAATAGACGACTTTGAAATAAATATTTTAACCAAGTATGCAAACTTTCTATACAGATTTAAATTGAAACCTCTAGATTGGTTCGTGAACTTTAAAAAAAACCGACTTCAAAAACCAAAAAACCTAAAATGTATAAAATAACTTATTTCTTAAGCTATTATTATTAATATATATTATCTAAAACATCTTAAAGTCGGTGCTTAGTAATTTTCAAAATATAGTAATTTTTATGTTTTACTTTGCACCGACTTCAAGATGTTTTAGATAATATATATTAATAATAATAGCTTAAGAAATAAGTTATTTTATACATTTTATTTTTTTAGTTTTTGAAGTCGGTTTTTTTAAACGAAGTTTTTAAATTTTATTTGTTACTTTTTAGTGTCTAGCTATGTATGGGTGGACCCACGAATGGTGCCGCGCTTCTTAAAAAATATAGGTCCCAAGAACCGGGAACAAAAAAATGTTCGTAAAATGAAAACTACTGAGCCAAACTATGTCAAATTTTCAGAGGACCACATGGCAGCTATTCCGCGTCGAACAAAAAAAGAATCACGTAAATCGGATCATAAATCACGGAGTTATCGGCGAACATATGGAACGGAGTGAAAATTATTTCCATGAAAAATGTTCATAAAATGAAAACTACTGGGCCAAACTATGTAAAATTTTTAGGGGACCAATTGGAAGCTATTCCGCGTCGAACAAAAAAGAATCACGTAAATCGGATCATAAATCACGGAGTTATCGGCGAACATGCATAAAAAAAAGCTACAAAAAAAAAAGATCCCGACGAATTGAGAACCTCCTCCTTTTTTCGAAGTCGGTTAAAAACAGCGTAGGGTCATATCCTTAAGTTTGTTGCGTGCTGGCCATTCATTGTACGTATCCCAACCTTTTCGCAATATTGTCGAACTTGTGCAGCAGCGTGCGGCCGGGCATAAGCTCTGTTTTTAACCGACTTCGAAAAAAGGAGGAGGTTCTCAATTCGTCGGGATCTTTTTTTTTGTTGCTTTTTTTATGTATGTTCGCCGATAACTCCGTGATTTATGATCCGATTTACGTGATTCTTTTTTGTTCGACGCGGAATAGCTTCCAATTGGTCCCCTAAAAATTTTACATAGTTTGGCCCAGTAGTTTTCATTTTATGAACATTTTTCATGGAAATAATTTTCACTCCGTTCCATATGTACACCGATTACTCTGAGATTTATGATTCGATTTACGTGATTTTTTTTTGTTCGACGCGGAATAGCTTCCAATTGGTCCCCTAAAAATTTTACATAGTTTGGCCCAGTAGTTTTCATTTTATGAACATTTTTCATGGAAATAATTTTCACTCCGTTCCATATGTACACCGATTACTCTGAGATTTATGATTCGATTTACGTGATTCTTTTTTTGATCGACGCGGAATAGCTGCCATGTGGTCCCCTAAAAATTTGACATAGTTTGGCCCAATAGTTTTCATTTTACGAACATTTTTTTGTTCCCGGTTCTTGGGACCTATATTTTTTAAGAAGCGCGGCACCATTCGTAGGTCCACCCATACATAGCTAGACACTAAAAAGTAACAAATAAAATTTAAAAACTTCGTTTAAAAAAACCGACTTCAAAAGCGAAAAAACTAAAGTGTATAAAATAACTTATTTCTTAAGCTATTGTTATTAATATATATTATCTAAAACATCTTGAAGTCGGTGCAAAGTAAAACATAAAAATTACTATATTTTGAAAATTACTAAGCAGATTACTTTATTTTGAAAATTACTAAGCAGATTACTAAGAAATAAGTTATTTTATACATTTTAGTTTTTTCGTTTTTGAAGTCGGTTTTTGATGTTAACAGACGTGAGGAAACGATTTCGCAGGGAAGTTGTAACAATAAATCGGTCATCACGACCGGTGGTTGCTCGAGTCCTGCCTGTACCATGTCTCCTTCTGTAAGAACCTGTCTCCACAAACCTTCTGTATACATATATATATATATATACATATATATACACACACACATATATATATATATATATATATATATATATATATATATATATATATATATATATATATATATAGAAACCGTAGACTGGTTTAAATTTAAATTTCTACCAATCGTTCGTTGATCCAAGCCCTCCCGCACCAATGCTACAATTTGAGCCGCTTGTTCGGACGAAGTATCCATATTATGGTTCAAAAACTCTCGATGAGTTAAAAAACTAACCCAACAATTCTGCTGGTAACAATAATTCAATTGACAAAAGAATAAAAAATCAATGATAATCAATTTAAAACTTTGCTATAAATAACACGCAAATCTGATACTACGAGTAAATTTTCTTTTCCCGGCTATATTCATTTGTTTTACTGCAGTGCTATTTTTAAATTTTCCTTTTTTTTGAGATTAAGAGCCAGTTTTTCCATATTTATATAATGTAATCTAAAAAGTTTGCATACTTATTAAAAAAAATCATTTCAAAGTAATCCTGAACTTTGATGCAGTTTATGCGTCCGTCAGTTTATTATTTATAAAGCTATTTAAGTATTTGCGCAAATAAAAAGTTATTCTTCTAAAAAAGCAAAACCGACTTCAAGATGTTGTAGAAATAAGTCGGTTAAATATTTTTTTTGTGTTTTAGTGCGAAGTCGGTTTTGTTTTTGTTAAAAAAAAATGTACGGGCAACTCATAATTCCTCAAATTCTTTTTTTATAGCATGTGTTCAGCACACAGGCAAGCGTCCCATCTGATGGAAATTGGTAACCATCGCCTATGGACACTTGTGACACCAAACGTGCTGCCGCTCTCTAAATGGAGACTGGAACTTGGTCACTAAAGCCGGAACATTTTTAGTCATTAAGAAACTTTTTCTAGAATTACTTGTTATTTTTTGTTGTGAGAGCAAATAAATAAATATTGTTATTATTATTAACACAGCTCAAGGTTTCGATTTTTGGAAAGAAATGCGTGTTTCTTGCTTCAGCGTTGCATTACTTGGCATTGTATAATTGACGTTATTCAGTCAGTCATTCATTCTAAATGATAAATCATCTACAATGAATAAACAATAAAAGTGGTCGAAGTGGCGGGTGACAACAAGTTTATTAAAGTGTGTAAGGCAGCTTAGGTATTAAATAAGTAACCTGTAATTATTAATTTGACCAATATTTATTATATTTCATGCAAGTGCTATAGTGAGTTGTGAGTTTTACCAATTAGGTTTTTAGAATCTTGCGCGGCAGTTGCCGTTTTTGTCAGGTCTGTAACCTATTGGACATTGATCTGGTACTGAGGTCGTTGTCCGCCTAAAGTAAAGAGTATTGCCAGCATATTGTGCTGGTACCCCATGTGTGTTCATGCCGTAGGAGCTTAGACCACCGCCCATCCCCGCAAACATGTTTGACCTATAATAAAAAGTAATATTTTTGTTTTTATCATTCTAAAATGCAAAGAAATTCATATTTATACTACTACTATATGCTTTATACATACTACTAAAATTATAGTTGGCAATTAGATTGTTCGCAATTGCCATATATCCACACGTTACAAAGTATACTCATGCCAACGGTCAGGACGGGCGGTTGTCGAAAAGGCGACAAAACAGTCCACAGGTAGATGACAGCATATTTAACCCTATGGATGGCTACCACACCGGTCTAGAGTAACCCCCTTTGAGACCCGCAGCACACTGGTTGGGGTTACTTTTGGATTACAACAAATGTCCGCACGGCGATGCTAATAACATTCTGTTAGATGGCTGCATTAGTTCCGCAATTAAAAACCAAAAAAAGAGCGACCAACTATCCTTCTACGTCAGAATTGATGAACATACATTGTGCTGGATAATATTTGCTCAGCATTGTAATTAGGTTTGTATGACTAAGCGAAAGAGATTAGTTTAAATGAGTCAGCATTTCAGCAAAGAACTGGAGCTGAGCTGTAAGTTATACAAGATTGAATTCTAATTATCTACATAAAGAATAAACTGTTATTAACCAACTTTAAAAAAAGGAAGAGGTTCTCAATTCGTCTTGTATTTTTATATATGTATGTTCAGTCAGAACTTTTTTGTTTCTGAACCGATTTTGATAATGAATTTTGCATGCGATTTAGTACAGCTTCTCAGTGCTCCTATATGATTTTCATCGCAATTGGACATTGGACTTTGAACAGATAGCAGAGAAATCATTAAAATTAAATAGAAAATGAGTAGTAATAGAAATATCGTTAGGTGACAATCCTAGAACGTGTAGGAACCTAATTGTAATAAAAAGTTTGCTGTACTGGAATAGTTACGAAGACGAATCTACAATGGGACTAACAGCACGAAGGTTTAAATATTCAGTTATTTAGAGTTTTGTTTCATCTACCTTTGATGTCCGATTTCGAGAAGCTAACGTACTAGGGATACCAACGTAACTTAAAAGTGTATAACAAAAAAAAACATCAAAAAACAAACCAATTTCATGAGTAACTAAAAAGCAAGAAATAAATCTTTTCTAGAACATTTTAAAGTCTGTGCCAAGTAAAACCACAGATTAATAAATAGTTTGGTAAAACATGACATTTTTACTTGGCACAATACTTTTCGTTGTTCTTCAATTTCTTTTGGAGCTCTTCTCTTCACATTATTAACAATGTAGCATCTCAAATTTCTCATTACACCCACACATTCGCGTTAAACGGCATATACCTTTAATTTTAATCCAGATGAAGCCGCAACAGAAATATTTATTATTTAACATTAACGCACATAAAGCCAACAGCAACACATAGGTAATTAAAAACAATAAAGTACTTACAGTCCATATCTGCTACTAGGAAGAGTTAGTATACCAATTTGTCCTTGTGGATTGATAGCATCCTCCCACCACATCTGCTGGGCGTTACAGAGCACGACAAATCCGAATAGCAACGTTACAAAAATCTTCATTTTTGCTAATATTGGTTATAATAATGCTCTGAAACAATTTGATGAAAATTATCTTGTTAAAATTAAAATAATAAATTGATTGTATAATTACATTTGGAGCTTGAATTGATTTTAAAAATGATGACTTAAATATTTGATATATTCGTAATAGGTAGACACAAAAATGAAATACTTGGTATTTTTGCTTGTTAGGCTTTTTATTCTGTGTCAGGGAAATAGATACATATTTCAAATCGTTACCATTTGACACCGTCAATGTTATGAAAATTCTAAATTTCAATTAGTTTGTAAATAAATTGTGTAGGTTAACTTTAACCACAAATAAAATGAGCTGAATGGTTTTCCACGATACCGAAATTGTATCAGTTAACGGTACTCATACTCATAGAGTGCAAAACTATACAACCTAGATAGGTTAGGATTTGAGGACTACAGATATAGTACTGCACTGAATGCACAGTTATAAATTAAGGAATGAGCTGTAGTTTTTAATAAATATCGTAATAAATAACACATTGTAATAAAAAATCGCCAATGGACAATTCGGAATTAGAAAAAAAACCAATTGATTTTGGAAAATCTATAGTTGTGACTAAATTTAGATTATTTGGAATCATAAATGATTTTATGATGATGTCTATTAGATGATGTATTTAGATTATTTTAAATCATTGTAAAACAACGTGTTTATTTAAATTTAATAATAAATAAAAAATTAAATATTTAATAGAAATAGTTCTATTTAATTGATTAAATCTTTAAAGCTTTTAAAGTCTTAACAATAATTAAAGATTGTTCATTTTGGCTTTGTTTGGTCGGCTTGGGGCCTTATGAAGAAAACCTGACATTTCGTAAACGTTCGGCTTTTCTTGGTCCCAAAAAATAGCAATGCTAAAATTAAGACTGATCGAATTAATGCAAACTGTCTAAAATAATAAGTAAAAGGCAAAAAATTGTGAGAAAATTTAAAGCGATAAAGCTTAAAAATACATTGAACAACGATTGATTTGAAGATATCGATTCATAAGAAACATTAAATAGTTCTCGTGGTATACACGTTACGTGCTTTTGTGGTACCCGTATCCCAAAACTTAAGTTAGTACACCTTCTAGTATGAATTTTTAATAACTTATACTTCTATAATACACATTTATAAAACAAATTTTACAATACAATATTTTAACAATCTTCCCGGTAAATAATGACTCCGTGGTTTAGCTGCCCTTATAATAGAAAATGTAATAAATGTGCCAGTAAATGTAGTAAAAGTAGAAGCGATAAAAGTTATACTTTACCAAAGCAGTTTCCTAAATACTTACTGAAGTGTATTTATTTGCAAATAGACTCTTTATATATTAACACCGTGTCATTTCATTTTCTGTGCCATTTGCATGAAGTTCAGGTTGTTTGCTTAGAAAAATTGCATTTTAATTATATTACGTCCTAGATAATTAGTAACTGTTTTTAGACAATAGTGGTAGTGTAGTATTTGTTTGCGATTTTTCCCCTGCTTTATGTATAAGGTATCAAAAAAACAATATCATATTAGGTTGGAATTCCATTTTGATTTTCCAACAATATGGATTAATTTTCTCCAAATATTTTAATTCTTTGTATTTTTTAATAACTTCTTACAACCATATTAAATTAGTTTTGATAATTTCTACGTAAATTATTATACCTTGTAAGTTTTAAGTTATTTTCAGAGCAAGAATGCTCTCGTATTTACTTACAAAATTCAGAGAACGTCTATCACGTTCAAATATTACACGGATGGATCGTTGAATTGATCTTTAAAAAAACGTCAAAAATCTCAAGAAAATCCTGTCATCATTTGGTATAAAAGTAGTGTATCAGAAATTATTAGTATCATTCAAAGATATATTCTCATACGCTATCAGGGAAACAACCGCTAGACGGCTAGACGAACGGCTCGGCATTACGCCGAACTTACGTTACTCAAAAACATTGCGAGCGTTAGTCGAACTTTCAACTCCGTACCCCTACTTCTATGCAGTTGTGTTGCTGTCTTCGTGTGGTTTTAGGTGTGAAATTACAAGTAGTTCGGCGGACTGATACTGCATATATACAATAACTATGAAGTCCAAGCAAATACCTAACCTATACCTAATCACTAAAGCTAAGTTATTATATTGAAGTATTTATTTTATAATAGTATTTCTTTTTTATTGCTGAAGAACAGCAGACAGGTTGACGGCCGACCTGTGATGGAAACAGTTTACCGTTGCCTATGGACATTAGTAAAACCTGAGATTCTGCCAATGCGCTGCTGGTCCGAAGTGGAGAATGGAACCTGACACTGTTACCGGAGCACAACTCGAAGTTGTTACGGCGGCATGCTCTAGACCAGATGTGGTAGCCATCCATTGGTAGAGCAAATGCCCTGCTACCTGGCTGTGGGATGTTTTGTCGCCTCTTACGACAGGCAGCCCAGCCGCAGGAGTTAGTATTCTTTTTCTGTTTTTGCACGGATAGTATTATAGTACAGGAATACTAGAACACTGAAGATCCATGATAAAATTTTGACTTGCATACGGCTGAGGTAATTTTTGCAACTTATGTTATAGGTATTAGTTTAATAGTGATTTTCACGCTTCATTAATTTTATTATTGTTTTTTAAAGTTGTTTATTAAGTTCATTTTATTAATAAAACCTATTTAACGCTTGATGTCACGTACTAATCGCGTACGCAAATAGGGCAGGGAGGGGGAGTCTCAGTGTTTCTGTGTAACCACGTGGGTTTATGTCTGTTCTGCTGTGCCCACCCGTTAATTTCAACATTCTTAAGAGGATGTTATACTGACCTCATTCTTGTCTAGTTTTGATATCGTAGGTTGGTCGACATCCAAACAATGATTATTTTGGATTACCTAGACGATCAGAGAAAGACAAAATTGTGTAGTTAAATTAAATCAAGCACCACATTTAAATATATATATACGAGTGCAATAAAATCTCTAGTGTAAAATAAAATAATAACAGCACATAAATGTCCCACTGCTAACCTCAAACTTCCCATAATAAGAAAACAAACAGTATGCCCACCACGCTTGTCCAAGGCGGCTTGGCAGGTTTGACATATCGGTTATCTCGATGTGCAGGTTGCATCACCATGGTTTCTTGCGTTATTGTTAGCACGTGGTAATATCGTAACAATATGCTTAGTGGTGCCCTTTGAGTTTGGGACACATGCGCTAGCCATATTACGCTTCCACCACTAATCTTTGGTGTAGCGTTGACTAATTTTTATTAAAAATCCAAATACTGTCGAAGTACCTATAATGATTTCCTTCAATTATTTACCTACTCACACATGTCCACATATGTATACCTTAACAGGGTATACCTACTTCTCCAGCTATAGTGGACAAGATTGAAAGTGATAAATGGAACTCTGCGGTGATCGTTATATCGTGTTTAGGCGCATACAATTTGTACACACCGAAATTACTTTCTAGTGCGATAGGTGTAAAGGTTTTAAATTGCATTGGGGTACACTGAATCTGTTTCAAAGTTAAACGGCCCTAATGCCCATGTGTCAAATGCGGAATGGCGGGTTTCCCATTTAACTCAAAATATGCGAATTGTATCCATTATAATAGAAAAGGCTTGCATTTTTAACTCTTACAATTTTTTAACGTTGTAAAAAACATAGTTACTTTCGTTCGTTCGTTTCGTTTGTAGCCGGTTCATATATTTTACTTTACATTCACTTTACTTACAATCGGTTAAATTTTAACGTTATTTGTATGGAATTTATGTAACATTTTAACCAATAGTAGGGCAAATAAACGGTTGGTAACGGTACGCCACTGTCTTGGCTCTTGTAGTTTACTTTTTGTACATAATAAAATATTAGGTCAACACTCAGAGAGTATTGCGAAAAATAGTTTTTATGTATGAGAAGCTGGCCTGTTGTAATCTATTTTGAAAATATGAAGCTAAAAATAAACTAAACATAGTAATGTTCCAGTTTCAAAATTTCCCTTCACATTGTCTGCGACCTAATTTAAATTATCGTGTCTCATTGAAAAATAAATCTGCGCAGGGAACATGTTCGCGCTATGATTTTTTACGATTTCAACGATAGACTTCAAATGGCATTTATAGATGAAGGTCCTTCTAAGACAACCGTGTATCGCTGGTACAACGAATTCAAGCGCGGTCGATTAACTTTGGGGGATGAAGAAAGAAGTGGTCGCCCTTTGACGGCTGTCGCGGAAGAAAATATGTTAGCAGTGAAAAATTTAAGCCAAGACAGTAGACGGGTTAAATATGAAGAGGTCCAGTAGGTACGTACTGTAGATTGGATCAGAAAGCCTTCACGAGATTCTACACGTGCATCCCCGTGTGAGGAGGATAGTTTCACGCTGGGTGCCGCACAAACCTCACTGTTGCTCAGAAGCAGGCAGGCACTAGGTTAAATGGTGTCGTGATACGATAAACAAATTTAAAGCAGGCTCGTATCGGCGTTTTTGTGTCATCATTACAGGTGAAGAGTCCTAGATTTATCAATGCGATCCAGAAACGAAGCGCCAGTCGACGGTTTGAGTGTTCCGAAACGTCCCACATACTTGAAACACCCAAACGTACGTATCATACGTAACGTCCCAGGTAGGTACTTCAAACAGAAGTCCTGGTATGGAGGACTCACAAAGTACTGTCCTCACACTATACACTGTAAATTCTGGTATGACCATCTGGTTTTTGGTTCTTATTCATAATACGACCAAGGGACTTTTACCAGGTGGCAAATTTTCTTGTTAAATCAGAACTAAATCTCCTTTATTGATTTCTTCTTTTTTTTAAATCCATTTTTAACCGAATTCAAAAAGGAGGAGACTCTTAATTTGTCTGTGTGTTCGTTATTCGATATCTCCACCAGTTTTACATTTTTTTTTCTTTTAATCGAAAGGTTCTTATATATAATATATACTTTAATACTCCTTAATCGGGCCCACTATCACCATGTCAGGATCTGATGAGTGGATTTCAAGGAATTGGAGAAACTCACGAAAACTGTTAACCAAGTTCTTCGTAACACGATATCTCCGTCAATTCTAAAACGATTTTCAAATATATTTTTTACTCGTAAGTGTATATGTATATATATATATACTTTTGAGGTAGTTACATGGTTACCAAGTCAGGATCTGATGAGTGGATCGGATCTCAGGGAATTCGAGAATAACGCTTATTAAAGAACGCCGTGCACCGAAATTCTTGAAAAAGGCTTGCATACGCGTGTAGGTATTACATTTTGTACAGGCTCTTAATTTTTTATATGCATATTACACGATTTCTCCGTTGATTGTGGATCGATTTAGAATATTTTTTCTTTATTCCTAAGTATGTATACTCCCGAGGCGGTTCCATAGTCACTAAATCAGGACCAATTAAGTGTGACGGGTTGTTGTATGAGTAATAAAACAACCCGATCATTAAAAAAAATACAATTTTGTGTATAATATTTAAAATTGTCCAAATAATTGATAACTTAAGTAAGTACAATTATAGACCTATAGACATTTGTAATACCAAAGGCAAGCTACCTATGCACTGCCTCTCTCTCTCAACGGAGACTTGAACCTGAGTCACGAATCCCGAATACAGCATTAGGTTTTGGTTTTTGGAAATTAATGCGTCTTTTGTGCTTCAGCATTACGTTACTTACGTTTTGAAGTCATAAATGACGTCATTTATTCAGTCATTTGTTCTAAATGATAAGTCGTTTAGAATGAATAAGCAATAAAAGCGGTCAAAGTTGTGGGTAACAACAAGATTGTTAAAGTGTGCATGGCAACTTGGGTATTAAATAAATAACCTGTAATTATCAATTCAACCAATATTTATTACATTTCATGGAACTGCTGTAGTGAGTTGTAAGTTTTACCAATTCGGTTTTTAGAATCTTGCGCGGCAGTTGCCGTTTTTATCAAGTCTGTAATCTATTGGACAATGATTTGGTATTGAGGCAGTTGACCGCCTAAAGTAAAGAGTATTGCCAGCATATTGTGCTGGTACTCCATGTGTGTTCATGCCGTAGGGGCTTAGACCACCGCCCATCCCCGGAAACATGTTTGACCTATAAATAAAAAGTAATATTTTTGTTTTTATCATTCTAATATGCTAATAAATTCATATTTATGCTACTACTATATGCTATATACATACTACTAAAATTATAATTGGCAATTAGATTGTACGCACTTGCCATATATGCAGACGTTAAAAATTACACTAATGCCAATGGCCGAGCCGGGCGGTTGTCGAAAAGGTGACAAAACAGTCCACAGGTAAATGACAGCACATTTGACCCTATGGATGGCTACCACACTGGTCTAGAGTACTCCCCCCTTTGAGACCTGCAGCACTCTGGTAGTAGGGGTGGGATTACTTTTGGTATTACGGCGACGGTAATAACATTCTGTTAGATGGCTGCATTAGTCCATTAAAAACCAAAAAAAGAGCGACCAACTACCCTTCTACGCAAGAATTGGGATTGTTCACTTTTTTCAATCTAGCTATTTGAAAAACCATTTCGAGGAATAGTGTCCCTAATCATTTCTGTCTAGTTAAAATTCCAAAAAACGTACGATCTTCTTGTATTTTGTAAGAAATGCGTTTGACCTTTATTTGACCTTACTAAATCCAATCAGGTGGGCCGTCTGCTTCTTTGCCTGTTTCAGGTGTAAAAAAAATTCTAGCTGTACATTATTTGATTAAAGTTCTGTAACATAGATTTTCCCTAAAGACCACTTTAAAAAATTTAACGATAACTGTAGAAAATAATAATGGTTGAACACGAAAAATTATAAGCCTAGCGACAAAAAACACTAAAATGATCACGATACGTGCAATGAGTAATGATAGTGACATTTAAATAGTAGCACAGATTACTATGATTATATATAGATAAAACTTACTTTTATTTTTTATTTTTTCTAGGCAAAGGAATCAATGTAAACTTGTTACTTATGAAGTCATCGGAGAAATAATTTTAAAATTGAATTATAAAAAAACTAACGCTTAAAATACAAAAATATTCAAATTAGTATCTTAAAATACCCTATTTTACGTAATAAAAATATAAAATCAGAGGGTATTTTTTTGTGAACAATCCCCATTGCTGAACATACATTGTGCGGGATAATATTTGCTCAGCATTGTAATTACTTTTATATGACTAAGCGAAAGAGATTAATTTAAACGAGTCAGCATTTCAGCAAAGAACTGGAGCTGAGGTGTAAGTTATACATGGTTGAATTTTAATTATCTACATAAAGAATAAACTATTATTAACCAAGGAGTTTTTGGCGGGAACTGAAAGGAGATGTTGTGCTGTGCAGTTTTATTTTCAAGAAATGTGTAAAATTACTCTAAAATGAACAATAATTGTAGGATATTGATAGTTTTTGAGTAGTAATTATGTGTTTTGTGAGAAATGTGAACTGTATAGTCAAATTTGGCCTTTTGAGTTGTCACAAGAACTCTGTTGAATGGCACTAGCTGATTACCTACAGTTCAGCTATGCTACACATAGGCATAAGAAAATGAAGAAATTATATTGTAAACTAAGATCTGGCTTAAAGACCTAGCTGCCAAGGCATAAACCTAAACAAAAAAATTATTAACCAACTTTAAAAAAAGGAAGAGGTTCTCAATTCGCTTTGTATTCTTTATATATGTATGTTCAGTCAGAACTTTTTTGTTTCTGAACCTATTTTGATAATGTATTCTGCGTTCGATTTAGAACAGCTTCCCAGAGCTCCCATTTTTTTATCGCTATTGGACATCGGACTTAGATACCAGAAAAATCATTAAAATCAAAAAGAAAATGTTTAGTAATCGAAATATTGTTAAGTTTATGACAATCCTAGAACGCGTAGGAAACAAACTGTAATAAAAAGTTTGCTGTACTGGAATAGATTAAGAAGACGTATTTACAATGAGACTAACAGCACGAACGTGTAAGTTTTGTTTCACTAACTATGATGTCCGCTTTCGAGAAGTTACCGTACTACTGGTACTAGGGATCCGTAACTTAAAAGTGTATAACAAAAAAAAGCAAAAAAACAAACCGATGTCATGAGTAACTAAAATGCTAGAAATTAATATTTTCTAGAACATCTTGAAGTCTGTGCCAAGTTAAACATAACATGTAAATTTCTTTTTTGTTTCTGAAGCTAACTTCAGTGTCTCTTGAAGTCAGCTTCTTTTTGCTAGAAAATTTGTATTCAAAAATTTGAGTTATGTATTATAATCCTGTCAATAATTGACTTTCCAAGATTATTATTGCGGGGGCTTTATATGCGTTACCGTTAACGATAAAGGGCTGTGGCCGAATGCGTTTTATTTAAAGCGTATATAATATAGCTAGGTTATCTGTCAATATTTAACATTATTAACAATGTAGCATCTCAAATTCCTCATTACACCCATCGCCACATCTGCGTGAACCGACCTATTTTACCTTTAATTTTAATCCAGATGAAATAGCAACATAAATCTTTAACATTAACGCAGATAAAGCCGGCAGCAACACATAGGTAATTAGAAACAATAAAGTACTTACAGTCCATATCCGCTACTAGGAAGAGTTAGTATACCAATTTGTCCTTGTGGATCGATAGCATCCTCCCACCACATCTGACGGGCGTTACAGAGCACGACAAAACCGAATAGCAACGTTACAAAACTCTTCATTTTGGCTAGTATTGGTTATAATGCTCTGAAACAATTTGATGAAAATTATCTTGTTAATATTAAAACAATAAATTCATTATAGAAGATTCACATGTGGAGATTGAATTGATTTTAAAAGTGATGACTTAAATATTTGATATAGGTATTCGTAATAGGTAGACAAAAAAATGAAATTCTCAGTATTTTGGCTTGTTAGGCTTATTTATTCTGTGTCAGGGAATTGGATACATATTTCAAATCGTTACCATTTTATACCGTCAATATTATGAAAATACTAAATTTCTATTAGTTTGTAAAGAAGTTGTGTAGGTTAACCTTAATCACAAATTAAATGAATTGACTGCTTTCCCATGATACCTACATTGTATCAGGTAACTCATAGAGTGCAAAACTAGATAGGATAATCTAGATAGGTTAGGACTTGAGGACGACAAATATAGTACTGTACTGAATGCACGGTTGTAAATTAATGAATGAGCTGTATTGGAACGTAGTTCCTTATCGCGCGGTACGAATGGGGGCTAGACGGGAAAAATTCTTACGAAAAAATTGTCACGACACTTTTTGAACTTGCCAAGATAAAATGCAGTTGCATAACCCTTTATGCCCACGCAGTTAGAGTTTAATTTGGAGTACATTATCTAAATGTCATGGGTTGCTGACGTACAGATAGCATTTGCGGACATATAGAGTCTTAATGTCATTAAAATAAGGAGCAATATCGCGAATCTGGTTTAAAGTTAAATTTGTTTCAAGAGTCGAATTGCAGGATGTGATTCGATTTTTAAATTGTTTCTTATATTGAAGTAAATAGGATTCAAACTTACTCATTTACTATTACACTTAAACTTGCAGATTGCAAATTAGTTTTGCTATTGTGTTAGATCTTAAGAACCATGTGTTAAGGTTGAATGTATTGTTTATAAGTGTGTTTAGAATTTGGCAAGATAATAGATTACTATAGCATGCCAAACTGCATGTTAAACTTCAAAGAAAACCTCATGATGATATATGTATTAAATATAAACTTGCTAATACGTTTCGCGCGTTGTGAAAGGGGGCTAGACGGAAAAAATTCTTACGAAAAGTTGTCACGACACTTTTTGCTATAGTAAGCTATTGTAAGAACTTCGTTCCATCCCGGTGTCCCTTGACACCTCTCAAGTTTTTTTTTGTTTTGGCAATAATAGCACATTGTAATGAAAAATTCGACAATGGAAAATTCGGAATTAGAAAAATACTAATTCAATTGATTTTGCAAAATCTATAGTTGTGACTAACTTTAGATTATTTGGAATCATAATGATTTTATGATAATGTATTTAGATTATTTTAATTCAATGTAAAATAAAGTGTCATATACATATATCTCTCTCTATGTTTATTTTTATTCAATAGATATAGTTCTATTTAACTTATTAAATCTTTAAAGCTTTTAAAGCCTTAACAATAATTAACAATCTTTGTTGTTCATTTTGGCTTTGTTTGGTCGGCTTGTGGTTTTATGAAGAAAACCTAACATTTAGATAGATAGATAGTAATACACATTTAGTAAACGTTCAGCTTTTCTTGGTCCCAAAAAATATAATAGCAATCCTAAAAGTAAGACTGATTTCCATAGAAACATCTAATTATTTCAAACTGTCTAAAATGTTTCGGTTTTATTTTCTTAGTTTGCCGATAATAACGAATAAATATCGCAAAATATCTTGAAATTACTAGTGGTACCTATATCTAGGTAAATGAGGGATGGGCAACAGACTTCTCTGCATAATAGGTATATGAGATATTATTTGATGGTCTTCAAAGATCATAACGATCTTTCTAATTGACCTTTTAATTTTAAAGTTCAATATAATGTTTTGTAAGATTTACTACGCTTTTAATCTCATGTACGATGTGCCCGCCTCCTTTTGACTTGAAGTAAAGGGCAAAAAATTGTGAGAACAATTAAAGCGATAAAACTTAAACAACGACACATTAACACATTGAACAACGACAATCGACAATTGATTTGAAGGTATCGATCCATAAGAAACATTAAATAGTTCTCATATTACGTTACGTGATTTTGTGGTACCCGAATGCCAAAACTTAAGTTAATACACCTTCTTCGCCCTTCTTGTTTGAATTTTTAATAACTTGTGCTTCTATAATACACATTTAAAAAAAAATTGCCGTCGAGACGCTTGGACCGTGGGGTCCGTGCGGCCATGAGCCTCCACCAAAATTTATCGAAACGACTCAGTGACTCTACAGGTAATCAGAAGTCTGGTGCTTACCTCGGCCAACGGATCAGTATGACGATCCAGCGTGACACGTGATGTGACACGGCTTTTCAAACACTAAAGCAATATCTATGCCAGACGCCTATATTAGGCTATCCGAGTAAAGAGGGTAAATTTGTAGTAGACATACACGCGAGCAACATTGGAATTGGAGGCGTACTGTCTCAGATGCAGGGAGACCACCAAGTAGTGATAGCCTATTTTAGCATGGCACTCACAAACCAGAGAGAAACTACTGTATAACTCGTCGAGAGCTACTAGCCGTTGTGAAGACCCTACAACACTTCCATAAATACCTTATCGGGAGACAGTTCACCATACGGACCGACGACGCTGCGTTGAAATGGCTTTTGCAGTTTAAAAATCCAGATGGGCAGGTAGCAAGATGGTTGGAGCAGCCACAGGAGTTTAATTTAGAGACAGAAAACAGGAGTGGAAAAGGCCATAATAACGCAGATGCTTTATCTCGTAGACCTTGTACAGATGACAGCCAACATTGCAAGAAACACGATTTACAAGAGGTTGTAAACGTTATAAGAACACAAAGAGTCGATGACGAATGGACAAACGCCAGCATGAGAGAAGCACAAAAGGAAGATAACGACTTACAACCTATTATTTCCTGGATGCAGAGCGGAAATAAACCTCAATGGTGCGATATATCTGCCCATAGTCCGGTTACTAAAGGATACTGGGCACAATGGAATAGCCTAGTGATAGAGATGAGGAGGCTATTATATAGGAAATGGGAATCTTTCTTACTAACGATTGTAAAGAAACTACTCTTCAGATTGTTGTTCCACGGTCCAAAATGACGCCATTACTTAGACACATACATGACGGAGTGTCTGGTGGTTATTTAAGTGTGAAGAAATGTCTCGTCAAACTACGGCAACGGTTCTACTTGCTCCGTTGCCGGGAAGATGTTCAAGACTGATGTGGAAAATGTGAGGCGTGTGCATCAGTAAAAGGGTCACGGACTAGAAATAGAGGCAAACTGAAACTATACAATGTGGGGGCACCATGGGAACGCATAGCAATTTATGTGACATCATTATAGTTCAAAACTACTTCACTAAGTGGCCTGAAGTATTTGCTACGCCTAACCAAGAGGCTAAAACGGTGGATATTTCAACAGGTGATCTGTCGATACGATGTCCCATTAGAAATTCATTCGGACCAAGGGCGGAACTTCGAATCTACCTTATTTCAAGGACTTTGCAAGCTTGTGGGAATGGACAAGATTAGAACGACTCCAATGCATCCACAATCAGATGGAATGGTTGAGAGGTTCAACCAGACTCTGGAAAATCACCTGACTAAGATAGTCGATAACCATCAGAGGGACTGGGACCAATACATACCGCTATTCCTGATGTCGCACCGATCGGCCGAACACGAAAGTAAAGTTGACGCTATAACCGGGCCACCGCCAGATACCCCAATACCAGTAACGGATTATGTGAGCAATATTCAAGATAAGTTGACCAATGTACACTCGATGGTACGTGAGAACTGTTTAAAGACTGGAAAAAAGATGAAAATCCGTTACAACTGAAGTGCCAAGGGCAGTGACTTCAACGAAGGCAACCTAGTGTGGCTTCATAACCCGCTCGGTGGGAAGGACCTTACGCAGTTATAACGCGGATCAACGACCTCATGTATCGGAATATATAAGGAGGAAGAGGAAAGCCGAAAATTGTACATGTAGATCGGCTCGCCCGCTACCAAGGAAGCAATGATGCTCGGGACGAGCATAACTAAGAGAGAGATAGTGTTCCATACCGACAAAGAAATGCTCACCTGGTTTATTACTCTTCCCGCATTTGGGGTTCTTTTGTTTACTTTGTGTTTAAAATTTGCAATTATACACAGGTCTGCGTATTCTCTGCCAAAAAAACTCCATTCGAGCAAGAGCTTCAGTTCCAAGGAACTCCCCTTACGACCTCAAAGAGTATTGGGGTCCTTGGTGTTGACATCGCGAACGTTGTACGGTTCAGGGGCCATCTTAAAGGCAAGGCAAAACTTGCCTCCAAGAAGTTGGGAGTGCTAAACCGGTCCAAGCAGTACTTCACACCGCGGCAACGCCTTGTTCTTTATAAAGTCCAGTTGAGACCGCATATGGAGTACTGCTCACACCTTTGGGCTGGAGCACCCGCCTACCAACTTAATCCTCTGGATTCTATTCAACGTCGAGCTGTTCGCGTTGTTGATGATCCCATACTCACAGACGGCTTAGATACGTTGGGCTTAGGAGAGACTTTGCATCTCTCTGCGTATTCTACCGACTGTATAACTGGGAGTGTTCCGAAGAACTGTTTAGAATGGTGCCTTCCTCCTCTTTCTACCATCGCACCGCTCGCCATCGGTTGGGAGTTCACCCCCACTTCCTTGAGCCACTTCGCTCATGTACGCAACGGTTCTGTAGAACGTTTCTCTTGCGTACCGTAGGGATTTGGAATGAGCTTCCAGCCGAGGTTTTCCCATAGCGCTACGATGTGGAGTTCTTCAAAAAGGGTGTCATAAAATTTCTTCGAGGCCGGCAGCGCGTTGGTGACATCTCTGATGTTGCAAACGTCCATAGGCGACGATAACCGCTTTCCACTAGGTGGGCCGTCAGCCTGTTTGCTGTACTCCAGCTATAAAAAAAAGATAATAGCCTATTGTTATTGTTTTTGACTTTGTTGGCCGTTCCCAGGAATAATTAACCAGGTTTGCGGATTAACTCAGTGAACGCGGTCCTTAATTGTACGAGTATTATACAGTTTAGTATAAAACAATGCTCGAACGGAGGGATGGGGCAGTCAAGCGAGGATTACGATACGAGTAAAGACGTTCGATGAGCGATGAAGTGACGGACTATGCGTGTGTTATTGACTCGTCCAGTTCGTACTGGTTTTGTACAGTTCTAATAAACTCTATAGTAATTTCAACGGCATTTTAATTCGATTCCTGCGTAACTCGTAACAATGTTATAATTGTTCTCATACAAATTTTAAAATACAATATTTTATAAATCTTCCCGGTAAATAACGACCCCTAGCTTTAGCTGCCCTTGTAATAGAAAACCAGCCTGTAGATGTCGTAAAATTAGAAGTGGTAAAAGTAATACTTTACCAAAGCAGTTTCCCAAATACCTAATGAAGTGTATTTGGAATTAGACTCTTTATATATGGGCACCGTGTCATTTAATTTTCTGTGCCATTTGCATGAAGTTCAGATTGTTTGCTTAGAAAAATTGCATTTTAATTTTATTACTTTCCAGATTATTAGTAACTATTAGAACTAAATTGTTTATTTTTTTAGATAATAGTGGTGTAGCATTTGTTTGCGATTTTGTCCATGCTTTACGTATCACAAAAATAATATTTACAACGTATGTTTTAAGATATTCTTAGAGCAAGAATGCGCTCTCGTATTTACTTACAAAGTTCAGAGAACGCTTATCACGGTCAAATATTACTCGGATGGATCGTTGATTGATCTTTAAATATACCTACTTTAAAAAGCTTAAGAAAATCCTGTCATCATTTGGTATAAAAGTATAAAAATCAGAAATTATTAGTATCATTCTGAGATATATAATATATATCTCAGAATGATACTAATAATTTAAATTATTTAATTCGCTATCACGATAACAACGTCTAGACGGCTAGACTAAAGGCTCGGCATTACGCCGAACTTACGTTACTCAAAAAAATCGCGAGCGTATTTAGTCGAACTTTCAACGCCGTACATACTTTCGGCAGGAGTGTTGCTGGTCCTCGTGTGGTTATAGGTGTGAAATTACAAGTAGTTCGGCGGACTGATAACGAATATAGAGTAACTATCAAGTCCAAGCAAATACTTTACCTAAACCTAATCACTAAAGCTAAGTTATTATAATGAAGTAATGTATTTCTTTTTATTGCTGAAGCACAGCAGACACGCTGACGGCCGAACTGTGATGGAAACAGTTTACTGTTGCCTATGGACATTAGCAAAACCTGAGATGCTGCTAATGCGCTGCTATCCTCGAAGGGGAAACTGGAACCTGGCCACTGATGCCGGAGCACAACTCGAAGCTGTTATGGCGGCATGCCCTAGACCAGATGTGGTAGCCATCCATTGGTAGAGCAAATGTCCTACCACCTGGCTATGGGTTGTTTTGTCACTTCTTACGACAGGCAGCCCAGCCGCAGGAATTAGTATTTTTTTTCTATTCCTGCACAGATAGTATATAATACAGAAATATTAGAACACTGACGAACCATAAAAAAAAAACGATTTGCATACGGCTGAGGTAATTTTTACAACTCGTGTTATAGATATCAGTTTCATGGTGATTTTCACGCTTCATAAATTTTTCATTGTTTTTTAAAGTTGTTTATCAAGTACATTTTATTAATAACACCTATTTAACGCTTGATGTCACGCACAAATCGCGTACGAAAACAGGGAAGGGAGGAGGGAGAGAGGGTGTTTCTGTATAACCACGTGGGTTTATGTCAGTTCTGCTGTGCCCCCACCCGGGAATTTCAACATTCTTATGAGGATGTTATAATGAGCTCATTCTTGTCTAGTTTTGATGTCGTTGTTTGTTCGACATCCGAACAATGATTATGTTGTTGTCAGAGAAAGATCTCGATGTGCAGTTTCATCAGGATGGTTTTTCATCATTGTTAGCACGTGGTAATATTGTAACCATATGCTTATTAGGTCAGAAAACTCCTAGTGATGCATGCGTTCCGGCCAGGATCGAAACCACGCCCTTTGAGTTTGGGACGCGTGCGCTAGCCATATTACGCTTCCACCACTAATCCCTGGTGTACCTTTCACTATTTTTTATTAAAGATCCAAATTCTGTCGAAGTATCTACAATGATTTCCTTTAATCCTTCAAAAAATGTCGCTTTAACGTATGTTGTAAATGTACGAGGTACTCAGAAGTACCTACTCACATATGTATACCTTGACAGGGTATACCCACTTCTCCAGGTCTAGTGGAAAAGATTGAACGTGATAAATGTAACTATTCGGTGAATCGTCATATTGTGTTTAGGCGCATACAATATAGGTGTACAGGTTTTAAAATACATTGGGGTAAACTGAATCTATTTCAAAGCTAAATGGCCCCACTGCTGGGGAACCCCGCACTACCTTTTTTTGGGGAAAGGACAGTAAACCAACCACGTGTCCAATGCGGAATGCCGAGTTTCACATTTTACTGAAATATGCGGATTTTATCCATTGTAATAGAAAAGACTTGCATTTTTAACTCTTAGAAAAAAAATTAACTGTGTAAAAAACACAGGTACTTTCTTTCGTTCGTTTCGTTTATAGCGGGTTCATATATTTTACTACACATTTAACTTGCTTTACAATCGGTTAAATTTTAACGTAACGTTTGAATTTATGTCAAATTTTAACCAATAGTAGGGCAAATGAACGGTCAGTAAGCTATAGGAACCGGACCTGACCTGACTTTGTAATCGAGTATGAAATCCCCTGACTAATTTTGCTACATATAGTGCCTGTTTTTGACTACCTACGCCCGTGGCTCTTGTAGTTTACTTTTTGTATATAATAAAATATTAGGTCAACATTTTTCAACTCTTATTAGGCCACTGAGAAAGTATTGCGAAAAAAGTTTTAATGTATGAGAGACTGGCCAGTTATAATCTATGTTGAAAATATAAGTTATAAATAAACTAAAGATGGGTACGTTCAAATTTCAAAATTTCCCTCCACATTTGTGAGCTGACTGAAATTATCGTGTCTCATTGAAAAATAGATCTGCGCCGGGAACATTTTCGTGCTATGCTTTTTACAATTTCAAGTGTTGCCTGAAGCCGGACGAATCGTACGATAGACTTCAAATGGTATTCATGGTTGAAGACCCTTCTAAGGCAACTATGTATCGTTGGTACAACGATTTCAAGCGCTGTCAACTAACTTTGGCGGATGAAGAAAGAAGTGGTCGCCCTTTGACGGCTGTTACGGAAGAAAATATTGTTACGAGCTACAGGATTAAAATAAATGCCGTTGAAATTACTATACAGTTTATTAGAACTTTATAAACACATATAAAACAAGTACAAAATGAAACTGGATGCAACCAGTTCACACTGCACGATTCAATGTAATTTAACAGCAAAGTCCGTTACTATGTGGCTAATTGAAAGTACTACACGTCTTAATCGTATCGTAGTAGTCGTTTGACTGCCTCACCCCTCCGTTCGGGCGTTGTTTTATACTAACTATACAGTACAAAAAAAATCGACCGCGTGCCAGTGCACCGCTCGGCATTCGGAAACACCAGTGAATTTCCGAGAAATAGTAATTTGCACACCTGGGCGCAATGCAATAAAAACAAAGATTAAGTCGTTCGACACTAATTACAGCCATAAAATGAATACGATAACAATAAATGTTTTTAAAGTTTAAACACGAAGTAAATAAAATAATTGGTTTTTTTTACAACATGCCAGATGTGCGGTCTTGTCGGTATGTAACAATATGTTACCAGTTAAAAAAATAATCTAAGACAATAGGCGAGTTACGTATTAAGAGATTTAGCACGTACTGCAGATTGGATCGGGAAGCTTTCACGATATTCTATACGTGCATGAGGAGGATAGTTTGACGCTGGGTGCCGCACAACCTCACTGTTGCTCAGAAGCAGGCCGGGGTGGAATGGTGTCGCGATTTGATAAACAAATTTGAAGCAGGCTCATCTCGGCAGGTTTATGTCATCATTACAAGTGATGAGTCCTGGATTTATCAATACGATCCAGAAACGAAGCGCCAGTCAATGGTTTGGGTGTTTCAAACGTCCCACGTACTTGAAACACCCAAACGTACGTACCGTCCCAGCTAGGTACTTCAGACACAAGTCGTGGTGATTCAATAGAGGACTCACAAAGTACTCTCCCCACTTTTTATAATGTAAATTCTGGTATAACGTCTGGTTTTGGGTGCTTATTTATAATACGACCAAGGGACTATTTACCAGGTGGCAATTTTTCTTGTTTACTCAGAACGAAATCTCCTTTATTGAATTCTTCTTTTTTCTTAATTCTGTTTTAACCGACAATTAAAAAAAGAGGAGACTCTTAATTCATCTGTACAATTTTTTGTATGTTCGTTATTCGATTTCTCCGTCAGTTGTGAACCGATTTAAAAAATTTTTCTTTAACTCGAAAGATTATACTCCTGAATTGGTCCCATTGTCACCATGTTAGAAACTGATGAGTGGATTCCAAGGAATTAGAGATAATAGCTAAAAATGATAATCAACTTCTTCGTAACACGATATCTCCGTCAATTCTTAATCGATTTTCAAAATATTTTTAATACTCGTAAGTGTATATACTTCCGAGGTAGTGCCATGGTCACCAAGTCAGGATCTGATGAGTGGATCGGATCTCAGGGAAATCGAGAATAACTCTTATTAAAGAACGCTGTACGCCTAAATTCATGAAAAAGGCATACGCGTGTAGGTATTACATTTTCTACAGGCGCTTAATTTTTTATATGCATATTACGTGATTGCTCCTTAAATTGTGGATCGATTTAGATTTTTTTTTCTTTATTCCTAAGTATGTATATTGGATACTCCCGAGGCGGTTCCATGGTTACCAAATCAGGATCAATTGAGTGTGACGGGTCGTTGTAGGAGTAAAACAACCCGATCATTTAAAATATTTATAATTTTGTGTATAATATTTACATTGTCCAAATAATTGATAACTTATGTACAATTAGGCCTATAGACATTTGTAATAATACCAAGGCAAGCTACCCATGTGCTGCCTCTCTCTCAATGGAGACTGGAACCTGAGCCACTAACCCCGAATACAGCATAAGGTTTTTGGAAATTAATGTGTCTTTCGTGCTTCAGCGTTACGTTACTTACGTTTTGACGTCATAAATGACGTAATTTATTTAGTCATTCGTTCTAAATGATAAGTCGTCTAGAATGAATAAGCAATAAAAGCGGTCGAAGTTATGGGTAACAACAAGGTTATTAAAGTGTGCATGGCAACTTGGGTATTAAATAAATAACCTGTAATTATCAATTCAACCAATATTTATTATATTTCATGGAAGTATTAGAGTGAGTAGTAAGTTTTACTAATTAGAATTTTGGGCGGCAGTTGCCGTTTTCGTCAGGTTTGTAGCCTGTTGGGCATTGATTTGGTACGTCAGTCACTCCCCGCCTAAAGTAAAGGTTCTTTCCAACATATTGTGCTGGTACACCATATCTGTTCATGCCGTAGGGGCTTAGATCACCGCTCGCTCCCTCCAACATGTTTGACCTATAATAAAAATCAAGGAAAAAATTGTATTATTCTAAAATGCGACAAAATGCATATTGTTTATTTATGCTACTAAAATTATAGTTGCTAATTAAAATACTTCCTATTAATGCAGAATGTGAATTCGGGCCGGGTGGACGCCTGCCGAAAAGACAACAAACAGTCCACAGTCAGATGATAGTACATTTGACCGTCTGGATAGCTGACACAGCGGCCTACAGTATACCGCTATAAAAACCTCGAGTTGTGTTCCGGCATTGATGGGAAGATTCCTGTTCCCCTTTGAGACCCGCAGCAAATTGGTAATAGGGGTCCATGTCCATAGGCGACGGTAAAAACATTCCTTGAGATGACCGCCTATATCCATTAGTAAAAAGACACAAATTGCCCTTCTATCCCAGAATAATGCTAATCAAATATTGTCCGGCACAATATTTTCTCAATATTGTAATTAGGTTTCAATGGTTAAGTGAAAGAGATTTTTGTAAGAAAGTTGGATAGTTTGTTTTTTGGTTGTTGCGATTTGTCATTTTCGTTATTTTGTTCATTATGGTAACTATAGTAATTATGGTCATTATGGTCATTATGGTAATTAAGGTCATTTTGGTCGATTTGGTCATTTTTGTAATTTTTGTCACTTTTGTCAATTTGGCCACTTTTGTCATTTACTTATATAAACGGGGTATAGATAAATAAAACTAGAACGGGCTGAAATAGAGGGTGAAAGTTTGTATGGGCCCAATCATTTCTCAAGTGTATAAACATAAACAACATTCATCATCTATAAAAAAATGCGGCAGTAACTTGATTTGTCTGTTTGTCAAGCTTTCACGGAAACACTACTAGGAGTACTGGATCGGTTTTGCTGTAAAGTTTATAAGTTTATAAATTGATATAAATACTTTTAATGCCGGGAGGACTGTTTGCGATATAAAATGAAGTGCATCTTCCGAGGGGTAAATAGCACTAACATAAAAATTTAGTACAATGTAACCTGTTTCAACGCCTACTCTTTAAACAAGAAGTACGTATCAAGGCTTGGTTTGAAAACTCTTGTATTTTATATATACGTTATTTGTCAATATTTAATGTCCTTTACAATATCGTATCTCAAATTGCACGTAACACCCATCGCCACATCTGTATGAAACGGCTTATATACCTTTAACATATTAAGCCGGCAGCGTCACATAAGCAATTAGAAACAATAAAGTACGTACAGTCCGCCGCTAGGGAGAGTCAGTATACCAATTTGTCCTTGTGGATGAATAGCATCCGCCCACCATACTTGCTGGGCGTTGCAGACCACGACGAAACCGAACAGCAAGGTTACAAAGATCTTCATTTCTGCTGATATTGATTATAATGCTCTGAAAAAAATTGATGTAAATTATCTTGGTAAGATTAATATAAAACAATAATACTTTCTTAAGTTTTCGCGACTTGTATACAAGTACATAATAAAACTACGTTTTAACGGTTTTCAGCGCGGTAACCGCTCCGGTCAAGCCGAAGATGTATAAAAGCTACGTAGAAGATACTTTTGCCGTCCTGCCAAACGATAAAGTCTCTGGATCATCTCAAACAGAAACTTGATAGATATTTTCTTTTATTTCACCCATTTTAATATTATATAAAATTATTAGAGCTAAGGCATATTTGCTGAAGAGTTCGATGCGCCGCTTCTTCTTTTCAACCCGCAACATTTTTTGAAGCGGTGGTAAATTAGATTAGTAAATAATAACCATAAACAAAACTAAAACTAAATAATTAAAATGGACATGTTGGCGGTAGGCTAAATAAAACTTTAAAAATACTCATTGACATCTTTGTCTTTCGTGATCACGGCCACTGAAAACTGAGCGAAATCTCGGAATAATAAAATAAAAATCAAATAAATTACCGCGCTTAAAACCGTTAAAACATAGTTTTATTATAAAACAATAAATTTTTTGTAGAATGAAATCTGAAGCTTGAATTTAAATCTGTTTAAATGATACCTGTATACAAGAAATTAAGTTGGTAGGTAGACCATTTTCGCCATCGTAGTATGATTTTTTAAAATCTTGTACTTCTATAATACACATATATACAACAAATTTTAAAATATTATCCCCGCAAATTACTAATGCGCTGGAACCTTGTCAAATTAACATTCACGTGACGTCATCCGCAACTCGATATGTACGCGTACTCGCCGGCCACTGATGCTAACAGTACTGAGTGTTGGGCTACGGTGACGTCACCAAAATGGTGGCCAGGCGCAATAGCAATTTGCGGGGATAATACTATACTTTCAATGTCTACCCGGTAAATATTTACTCCGTGTAGTAACTATTTACCGTACACAGTATAGTAGTACTCTTTAGGGTACTCTGTTAGGTCAGCTAAATTTTAATATATATAAATTACGAATCACGTTCTTTGTTGTTCGTGCCTACCCCGCAAGGGACCTGGCGTGAAGTTATGTATGTATGTACGATCTTTGTCCGCGATGGACTCCTAAACTACTAAACCGATTTTAATCAAATTTGCACACCGTGTGCAGTTTGATCGAACTTGAAAGATAGGATAGCTTATATCTTAATCAGGTTCTAAATTTTATTTCTTCAGGGCAGTGTATATAAAAATATAGAAAAAAAGTGAGAAAAACATTCTAAAATTGGGAGGTAATAATTTAATTATGACACTGAACAGCCGTAAAAGTTATACTTTACCAAAGCAGTTTTCCAAATACCTGATGAAGTGTATTTGCGAATAGGCTATTTATATATTAAAACCGTGTCATTTAATTTTCTGTGCCATTTGCATGACGTTTAGTTTGTTTGCTTAGAAAGATTGCATTTTAATTTTATTACGTTCCAGATTATCTATTAGTAACTATTATAACTTAAATTGTTTATTTTTTAGATAATAGTGGTGTAGTATTTGTTTGCGATTTTGTCCACGTTTAAATACGAATATTAGTGTGGCGCAAAAAAAAAACCCACTTTATTTTAATTTTGAGTTTCTAGTGAAAAAATGGTACTTTTTGATGTTTTAAGAAAAAGCCTCGCACGATGTATTGATTGCTATTCAAAATAAGTATCTTTATTAAATTCATTTTCACTGAAACAACCGCTAGACAAAAGGCTCAGATTCTGTTGAAGTGTATATATATAATAAATTCTCCAAAAACGTCGTTTCAAACATAGAGTTATATGTAGTACTTAGTACATTATACCTCAATGGGTTTAAAGACTCATTCATGCTTAATACATAATGGTCGTATGTTTAGCCTGAAAGAGCATACTTCTCGAGCCTGGTAGAAAAGATAGAATGTGTTTATTCATTTATTTTATTTGTTTGGGATACATGCAATAATTAATATTCTTAAATATAAAACACAAAATAAATACATATATGAATCAAGTTTCCATTAAAAAATAATTTATATAATAAAATTAAAACTTGTTTCAAACAATTAATTACAAAAACATTACAATTATACGAAAATTACATAAAATGTCTATTTAAATGAGATTAATATTGAAAAAATTTCACCACACTAAATATTAACAAAATAGAGAGACTAAAGGAAAGTATAAAAAAGTAAGTCATTGCATTATTCTAAAAAGTGTAAGTAATGGATTATTATAAATTACAAATTTTTTAATTTGGATTTTAAATTGATATAAATTACCCATGAAATTATCTACATTACTATTTATAGTAAATAATGCATTATATTGTACACTGACAAGTGCTAAACATGTGTGTATTGTGTAAGTATATTTAGTTTTGATAAGCGATACTAACAATAGGGATTTATCACGTAAGCTCAAGCGGGAACACTCCAGGAGTAAATTATTGATGAGAATTGGGGAATCAACGCAATTATTCATAATTTTGTAGAGGCACACTTGGTTTCTTTCAGTTCGACGAATTAATAGTGGAGTAATGTCAGGTGGTGGGTGCTTTCTATGTGAGTATTTGTAATTTAAGTGCTATATTCGATACTTTTAATGTACATTTTATACTGTGAACTCCAAATTGTGGACGCGTATTCCAATATAGATCTAACATACGAATTATAAAGTAAAATCAAAGTAGAAGCTAACTTAAAGTATCTTGCAATCCTTAAAATGAACCCGAGCATTTGATACCCCTTGATCGTTACGTGATCAATGCGATTCCTTATCCTCATTCTCCTGATACAAGAAAAAGACGTACTTATGCGATTACTGTAAGGTACAATTTTTAAAGTATAAAGTCTTAGGATTTCAACATGGAAACCAGTTTTAGGGACTTTGAGCGTTTAGTTCAAGCAAGCGTTGCAAAACCTGGGCGCTAGGAGGCTACTTTACTGACATAAAAACTTAATTAGATTTTTATAGAACACGAGCGAGGTCGTAGACAAAAGTTAGTATATTGAATATCAACCTATTTTTTAAGACAAAATTATTTGAATGATGATGAAAACCGCTTAATAATCCGTGGCGTGGTTTAGAAAGAGTCAGCGGATATACAGATGGATAGCCAAACGCGAAAAGCGACTTTGTTTTATGCTATGTAAATGTAATGTATCTCAAGTACTAAATTAACACAGCATTCCAGTTATTACCCTTATGACTTATAAGACTTTGTAACTAGGGAATAAATTAAAAAGGATTGTATTTTAAGTCATAAGTCAAACGTCATAAACCCCAATAATGTTGCTACCTTTACTATTTTTTGTATGTATGGCGATTTCCTAGAATATTTTATCACTAGAGATTGTTTAAATGAATGTCATCACTCATCAAAGTGGTTAAAAAAATTTGTATTCACTTCGTGATCAATTAGGGAACGAGCATTATCTCATATGTTTCTATCTAGACTCCAGATAATTCAATTTATCTCCCTTTGTGTGGGAAGGGAGCCGAAATGTGTTGCCAAAATTAGCAATTATGCAGCGCATTTGTAGCACGTTTGGTGTTGCAAATGTCCATAGATGATGGTAACCGCTTTCCATCAAGTGAGCCGTCTGCCTGTCTGCTGAGCTCCTGTCATAAATGTGTGTTCTCCTGCTTTAGTATTATTATACCACCTTCTTAGTGGACATAACCAACTCGTAATGTACGAGATGGTTATGTTTCGGCGCGGCGTGCCCTTAGAGATCTAAAGTCTCGTATGAATAAATAACGATGAAGAAAAAATATCGGATGAAGTACACTCAACATAGTTATATAGTCAACATTATTATCAGATTTAACAAATATATTCTTATTTTTTTTTCATGATGACCCCCCCCCCCTGATGCACCTTAGTTAATATTACTGGCAGTGTCCTAATGCGTAATATTTATAGCGTTAAACATAACTCCACAATTAGCTGTGTGTATATTATATATCTTCACTGCTGTTTGTTTGTTTTGATTAAAGTCACTAACAATATCGCATCTCAAGCTTGGCTACATCTACGTATTATCTTTACTGGTGCGTTAGTTAAAGCGATAACGTTAAGATTACTGCGACGATTGTGTACCAGGGACATAACAAAAACTGCAATATCTGGTGATTTCAATACTAATAAGGTGGCAACATTAAATAAAATACTAATTTCAAGGAGTTTTTGGCGGGAACTGAAAGGAGACGTTGTGCTGTGCAGTTTTATTTTCTAAAAATGTGTATAATTACTCTAAAATGAACAATAGTTGCAGGATATTGATAGTTTTTGAGTAGAAATTATGTTTTTGTGAGAAATGCGAACTGTATAGTCAGATGTGATCTTTCGAGTTTTCACAAGAACTCCATTGAATGGCGTCGGTTGTAGCCTGCAATACAACTGCGCTACTATACGAAGACCTATTAATTAACATATTTCCGACTGAAAGACTTTGATTCTATGGTCATGAATAAATTAAAAAAAAAAACTAATTTCAAAGTTTCAACAATTCAAAATAGTGCCGCAATTGTAATATAATTATGTAAATAATGCTAGTGAATTGTGAACTAAAATTTAATTCACCATAGAAAATAATTCATTAAAATATCATATTTCATTTTTCACCTGTTGTATATAATTAAAGGAGTCTAGAAAATGTCGGATCCCACAATACAAACATTTTGTTGTCATCACACTGGTAAAAAAGAAGATATGGCTGTTAGAATTATGGATGAATTTAATACCGACTCTTATAATATTCTTTGCTTGATTTCGTCCTCTATTGGAATTTTAGGTGCAATGTATCAGGTATTTTTGTATTGTTTTAAATTTGGGTTACGAATAAAGTTCGCGTAAAAATTTATAAATTGTCCGTATTTGCTGCAAAATAATGTAATTTGTATGAAAAATCATGGCATATCCACATTTATTGATTAAGACTAGTAGCCACTAATTTTGACAAGTTTTGGGTGGGGTATAGTTAGTACACTTATTTATTATGAATACATATGAATTTCTTTACATAGAAGGCAGTGCCATGTAACTACTCCAACTGTTATTCAGTTTAAAATGTACAAAGTTAACATGTTCTTTACTATTATAAACGAGTCATCACAAAACAAACTGCCATTTAAGAAATATGAATTAATATTCTTAAGTAAATGTTTCAGATATTTCCAAATATTTTTAATCATATTCAAGGAAGAGTAAATTATTCAAGAAGTCGCGAAATCATTGTGTGGCTAGCTGTTGCAGATTTGTTTGCATCTTCTGGTAATAAGAAACTTATCAAAAATTTAACTTTAATGACAATCTTAGCTTCTAACTATAGGTTCTTAGAAGAATTAGTGTCTAAAATTATTTGCTTTGACCTTGTTTTATAACTGTTTAAAACTTGTTATTCTTGAATAAATTAAAAAAGTTGACTGTGCTAAGGCTGTCCAGTTCTATAGCTTTAATATTTATTTTTGTATTAAATTAATGTTTCTTAGCATCATATTCACAACTAGGATATATGCTCATGACTTTGTCCATGCTTGACTTGAATTTTTTATATAAATCCCAAAAAAACAGACAAGAAATCCAAAAAACAATTACATTATGATCTACATTGTTTATATAGTTCCAGTTGTGTTTTTTAATAGCTTCAATGTTGTACAGACATGGCATTTTTAGAATTTTATAATATTATAGATATGGAATGCATACTCCTAATATACTGTTACATACCAATGAAGACCTCACAGCTGCATGTTGTAAGAACGAATACTTCTATTTACTTTGTGTTTAAACTTTAAAAACATCTATTGTTATCATACTTATTTTATGGGTGTAATTAGTGTCGAACAACTTAATCCTTGTTTTAATTGCACTGCATCGAAGCTTGGCAGATGTGCAGGTTAACACGGCCCCCTTTATCCAGTTTAGTATAAAAGAATGCCCAAACAGAGGAGTGGGGCAGTCAACCGGCGACTACAATACGAGTAAGACATGGAGTACTTTCGATTAGCGACATAGTGACGGATTTTATGAGTGTTAAATTGCATTGAATTGTGCAGTGTGAACTGGTTGCATTCAGTTTCATTTTGTACTTGTTTTATACGTGTTTGTACAGTTCTAATAAACTCAATAGTAATTCCAAAGGCATTTATTTTAATTCGAGTCTTGTAGCTCATAGCAATATGAATGTCAAAAATTTTTACTTCTTATTAATGTGAAATGTGAGATAAATGATGTTTATTAAGAATATCCTTAATTTTTTATTATGATTAATAGTGTTTTATATGAATGAAATTATTTTTTGTTTTAGGTGTTTTAGTAAGGTCAGCATTATGGTTAAGGTACAAAAATATAATGCCTATGCCTGATGACAATATCAGTGTTTTGTTCTGTAGTGTCACATCTGTAAGTATTGTATTGTTATACAAGTTATCAAAATGTTGCTTGATTTATTAATATTCCATAGTGTGGTTGTCAAGTTGTCACTTGATTTAATTTTCCAGTAAGAACTTGTTTTCGTTTTTTTCTTGAAGTGAGCAAATAGCCTACCTGTTGGAAAGTGGTTACCACCTTTTATAGCCTTTACTACTAATAACCTCCTGTTGCTGTTGAAATTGATCAAAGGCAATGTGATCTTTTTCCATTCAAAGATGTCGGCGAGAGGTGCTTGTATCAAGGTATTTAAAATTGAATAAACAAGTTATATGGTCCAAATAAAGGCTAAGTTACGATATTTTCTTTTTCATGGACTTGAAAAAGAAAATATTGTAATTTAGCCTTACCTAGACCAAAAATATCGTTTATTTGTTATTTGTTTTCTTTAAATTATACCAAAAAAAAAATCCTATCCAAAAACTGGACACTTGGAGCTACAATGAGCATTTTTTAAATTTGGTGAACTACTTTTTTTTCAAGTTGTCCCCTGTTGAAAATCACCCAATTAGATTACTTCTTTGCTACCTTAATTTTTGTGCAAAGTTTAGTTTTATGTTTGAAACATATTGAAGGTTTTTTTATGTCTGTTTCAAATTGTCTTAAAGCAAATAACACATAATAATTGTTTATTTTACTGTTCTCGATATCAATGTGTTAGGTGTATTTTTTATAAAAAAATATGCTGTTCATTGGTAAATACATCACTTAGAACAGCTGGAGTAATTTAGCAAATTTTTTAATGTTCTCGGTCTTGATAAGTAATATGGAAAATTTTACATGTGTATACATTTTAATGTACTCCTCAAATTGAATATTGGTAGCTATAATCATTAATAGGTATAATTTCACATACAATAATAAAATAATTTTTTCAGGCATGGACCCAGTATTTTTACACAGTGTCATGGTTTTGGACACTGTTCTATGCGATAGATACTTGGAGAATAATAAAAAGAAGAGATTCAAATCCATTGCTCTACCATTCTCTTGCATGGGGTTTGCCTGTTGCCACTACAGGCATTGGTCTATCTATTTTATACATTCCAAATGCTATGTGAGTAAAAAAATAAAGGCTTTTATTTAATTCATTTTGTAATATTAGAATCTGTGTACTCTAATGCCATATAAGTGGTCTACCAGAGATCAGAGTCTAAAGCATTCACTTTTTAGGTCTAATTTGTAGTTTGTTATAATTATCACATACTGACAGTGAAGGAAAACCTTATGAGGAAACTTGTACATTAAGATCAGCTATGTGTATAATCCTGCAATTCACCTTGGACAGGTGTGGTGGGAAACTATTAGATTTTCTAATGAGAAGGGCTAAATTAAAAAGCAACATTTTTATGTGGTGTTGTATTAATGTTATATATGTGCTAACAATGAATTTGTAAACAACATAATGACAATAATACATTTCTGAATAACAATGAAACAAGTGTCAAAATGAAATTTGATAATTTTTACAAACTAGTTAAGATTCTATGAAGTTTTTTTTCTAATATTATGTAAGAGTATGGAGTTTTGTTTAGTACTTTAGTAATATTAATAATTAACCATATTTCAGGTGTCATAACTTGCCATCCCTTTCCAGTGCCTTATACAAGATTCTCCCTAACTATTGTGCAACATATTTGCCAATTGCTATTGTTATGACTGTTAATCCAATAATGTACATGTTATCTAGTAAAAATGTAGAAATGGCAGTTGCATTACCACTTGCCCAGGTAAAAAGGTCTTAAATACAATTTTAAAATGTTATTTATATAATAAAATAGTTTTAGAATAAAAAAATTCTAACAAAAAAAAATCAAACTTCAAAAGTTTTTTTATTACAGGAGTTCAGCAGACAGGCAGTTGGCCCACTTGTTGGAAAGCCGTTACCATTGCCTATGGACATTGGTGCTACAAATGTGATGCTGCACTCTTAAGGGAGACTGGAACCTGGTCACTAAAGCCAGAACACAACTCAAGGTTGTTATGGCGACATATTTAAAAGTAACTATAAAGCAAAACATAAAATTTTCAGCATCTTAAAGTCGGTGCTAAGTGAAACAAAAATTACTTTACTATATTGCAATATTCTATTGTTGTAACAATGTACATATTATTTTTATGAGATTTACTTAGCACCGATTTCAAGATGTAGAAAATGTCATTTTTTTGTTTTTAGTAACTCTAGCAATATGTTTCTTTTTTCTTAGATTTTTTTATTTTGCACTTTTAAGTTGCATATTTTGTATCTCTAATAAGATAGCTTCTTAAAGGCGGAAATGATAGCTATTATATATTATATTAGCTATTATTATATTATATTTTTATATACTTTTCTTTTTACTATATTGATATGTATTAGTCTGTAAGCCTTCCTAAAATTAAATAAATTAAATTATATGAAACAGAAGCATATTTAGAAAATTTGTTGTTTATTATGTTTTATGACGTAATTTAGTCCGAAAGCATTGTGCAGAGCAGCTCGAAAATAATAATTGTATGTACTTATGATCCTCAAATAAGTGTCGTTAAATTTAACTAACAAACATGTCGTTATCATGGTAACGTAAACGAAGTTTCAGTAGCACATGCTGGTCAGTGTATAAATGTATCAGTGTATATCAGTCAGTTCTGGCACTCGTCGGCCTATACCGCGGCGTGACGCATACATTTTGGTTTGCAGAAGACCTGCTTGACGCGATCTTCGGCCGTGTCTCGCAACCCATTTTTATCAGCTATTTTAGAAGTCCGATCGGTATAAGTGCTAGACGAAAATCTATACATATAATAAATCCGTAGAGGTTGAATTTCTGTACAATGATGAAAAATGCTAAAAACCGAATCAGGGGGATGTAAGAAGTGAAATAGAACTAATTTAGATTTTTTTCAATTTTTTTGTTTCTCTGTTTGTCGGTTTGTTTGTTTGTCTGTATGTTTGTACCGGCTAATCTCCGAAACGACTGGACTGATTTAAATGAAATTTTGTAAGGCTTATATCCCTGGTCAACATACAACATAACTTAATTCCGAAAAAATAAAGAGTTCCCGTGGGATAGTTAAAAAACCGCACCACGCGGACGAAGTCGCGGGCAGTAGCTAGTTGTTTAGTAAAATCATTCACAATTAGGCAGTATTTTGTTTTGAATCTCGACTTCGATCATCGTTCTTTTTTTATATAATACGGACCTCGTTAAAGATTTCTATTGTACGTGTTTTGCTAGTCCTATTGGAGTCGAGTACAGCATGTTACCTACTCGTTTTCTTTGGATTGGCATAAACCTAATAATATTTCAATTCTTTTTGATTTAGACGAATTTTCTGTTATATCTTCGGAATCCAAGATAGTAATGAAATTGTTATCAGATCACTTTGAAGGCATATTAAACCCAATACAAACTGAATGATCAAAATCGGTTCAAAAACAAAAATGTAATAAACGTCAATCACAACAAAAATTTTATTTTTTATTTAGGGCAATGAACAATTAAACCACTAAGAAATTAAATAAAAATATTAACTATTGGCAAATATTACTTGTGCCGCAACCAGCGATGTTACCTACAACCATAATATGTAGATTTTAAGAAATTTCTGCTATATCTTCGGAACTCAAAGTCAATGATCAAAATGAAAATTTTATGAAACTATTCTGAATTGAGAACCTTGTATGAAATCGGTTAAAAACATTTTTCTTTTTCAGTTTACCAGCAAAGAGAGACGAGTTGTTGATGCTTTGAGGCTCAAATTCTTTTTTATAAATGTTGTATTCTACTTATGCTGGTTGCCAAATCTTCTTAATGGAATACTAGTTTGGTCAATGTGGTTTGATATGCCAGTTAATCTCATCATAAGTATTTGGTATATTATGGTTAGTCATCTATAGTAAAATTAAGATATATTTTATCTAACAAAAACAAATTATAGGTATTATTTGGATCAAGTTGAATCCGTTTAAGTTTGTTGTTGGAAAAGATCGCTTCTTAACAATAAGACGGCCCATAGCCCATTTCGAATATTTCTACTCTATAAGTTGTTCTGTTTTCTGAAATGGTGTACAATACATTTTTATCCCTCTTTCAATAATGATTTTGCATTTTTTATGTCTTTTGCAGTATGTACTTACTGACTTGATATAAATAGCTTAAATAAAATATACCTTAGGACAATAGACTAGTATAGTAAACAAGTGCCTTTTGGACCAACTTTTTTCAGCAGTCTCCGAAAATCATAAATGAGGTGTCATTCGATTCCGAATGGCATCTAGATGATTTTTGAAAAAAATGAAGTTCCGCTTGCAAAAATTGAAGTTATTAACAATTAACTAAAAATATCTCAAAGTAATAAAAAAAATTCAAATTTGAAAAAAGATTCGAAAAGAGGAGGAAATTTCCTATAAAAAGTCTCGACTCCCGAAACTGTAAGATCAATATTTATAATTTTCCCAGAGGGATGAAAATACGGCCGAAAACGGGTACTCTGGCTTACGCAAGCCACACCCACATCGGCCCTTTAATGAATAAATATTATTTAAACATACTAAATATGAAAAAAAATAATGAAAAAATTCAGGCACTAACTGAATAGATGAATATACAATAATCTGCTGGAATTTTTTTTTATAACAATTTTTCATTTAGTTATTCAATAGTTAATTAATAACATTTTTTTGCTTGAACATGAACATTGCAAGTGTGATAATTGTTAAACTATAAATTTAAGATTTTTTTCCTTTCTTGGAGCAATTCTTGAAAGGCTTTAGAATTGAACCCCGTTGGAAAAATTAGAAAATGTTTATTATTCATTTTTTTATTAATAATTTTCGTTGTTACAAAATTAAAAGTTAAAACAACGAAAATTAATTAATAAAAAAATGAAAAATAAACATTTCCTAATTTTTCCAACGGGGTTCTATTCTAAAGCCTTTCAAGAATTGCTCCAAGAAAGGAAAAAAATCTTAAATTTATAGTTTAACAATTATCACACTTGCAATGTTCATGTTCAAGCAAAAAAATATATTAATTAACTATTGAATAACTAAATGAAAAATTGTTATAAAAATTTTTTTTCCAGCAGATTATTGTTCATTCATCTATTCAGTTAGTGCATGAATTTTTTCAATTTTTTATTTTCATATTTAGTATGTTTAAATAATATTTATTCATTAAAGGGCCGATGTGGGTGTGGCTTGCGTAAGCCAGAGTACCCGTTTTCGGCCGTATTTTCATCCCTCTGGGAAAATTATAAATATTGATCTTACAGTTTCGGGAGTCGAGACTTTTTTTATGAAATGTCATCCTCTTTTCGAATATTTTTTCAAATTTGAAAAATCTTTATTACTTTTTGAGATATTTGCAAAAAACTAAACACCCTTTTTTTTAGTTAATTGTTAATAACTTTTACAATTTTTGCAAGCGGAACTTCATTTTTTTCAAAAATCATCTAGATGCCATTCCGAATGGAATGACTCCTCATTTATAATTTTCGGAGACTGCTGAAAAAAGTTGGTTCAAAAGGCACTTGCTTACTAGTCTACAATAACTAATTATTATTCTGAGTTCTATCAATCAAGTCATAAGTTTTGTCACATCTACATTCTGTCAAATTTTGACCAATGGCAAGGGGACTTTATAAATTGAGTGAATACAAAATGTGTAGAGTTGTAGTTATATACCCTTCCTCACATTGTTGAAAATTCTCAAATATTAATAATAACCATGAAGGTTGTATATGTGTCAAACAATTTAGTGAAAAATTACACTTCCGAAACAAACAGAAACAGAAACAGCCCGACCATAAATAGTTCGACTCAAGAGGTCATTTAAGCAGTGGTTTTCATTTTCGACACAGGACTTGCGCTAGCCCTTAGCATGGGATAAAAGTGTTCCAATGACATAGTCTGAATAAATGTTACTGAAAGTTACGGGACTAACAAGTATAGAGTAACAGTAATTTCTTTTGTAGTAATATATGAAAAGTTATTTTTTTAATCTTTCCAGGCTCTTATGAATCCAATGCAGGCTCTTCTGAATGCCTTAGTATACAGAAAATGGAACACAAATAAATGGAGGTGTCTTCAGTTATGTTCAAAGAAGGAACAAAAGGAAAGCTTTCATTTTGATGAACAATCTCCTTTACTAGGTTCAGAACCTAGACTACATTTAAAACCTATCCCATCTAGCATTAATGACTATGCAACCCTGTGATTATAGTCCTAAGTACCTATTTAATTATTTGTCAAAGACAATATTGCCATTTTTATACTATCTTACAGACAGAAATACATTAATGAAATAATTAAGAGTATTTTATTTTCACTTACTAATTTGGCTTTATATTAACAAAAATAATGTATTTAACATAAAAAATGGAAAAATATAGATAAATATTGTACTTAATAAAAGCAAATATTAGTAACTAGTATTTATTTGTTAATTTAGAAAATATATATTTAAACGATAATAAGTATCACATAATATTTTTATATATCACCATGTGCATTATCCGGTGGGGCCATAGTTAAATCTGTGACATCTTTCACAATCATGTGTGCTATTTGCCACGCCATTTCTTCCTCCACTTTGGTGGTGGTGTTTGATGGCACAAATCTACTAACTATTTTTTTCAAAATAGATTTGTCTCTTTTATCTGGATCTGGTTCAAATTTTGACTCAAATCTACCCAAACTATTAACTCTCCCTATGCTCAAGCCGTCATGTCTATGTCGTTGCCATAGTGAATCTGCATTATATAGTTGATTGGAATCTATGGACATGTCAGGCACAGAATGGTTGCGTTTTTTTCGGAAGACTGGATCCCCCATTGCTAGAAGAGTATTTTGAGTACTTATACTGAATTCACTGCTACAATCAGAATAGGATTTATGTTTAGCAGTCCATGTTTTGTCAATTGAATGAATCATTTCAGAGAGATACTTATAGTAAAGTTCAGATTCTAAAAACATATTTACATATTGAGTTAAGGTTTTATATACAATTATATAAGGCATGTCAAAACATGTAGAAAGGGGACCTCCCTCTCTGCATATATCACTTTCTATATTTAATCTTACATCAGTTGTAAACCCTATGGGGTTTATAGCTTGTAGAGAGAAGTATTTGTCATAAAGCACAATAGCATCAGCTTGTGCTTGGTCAGTACTGTAAGTTTTGCCATTTATTATATTATCCCTGAAATTTGTTACAGCCATTAAGAATTCTAATAACACCTTGCAAGACTCTTGGTCCACATATTCAGTAAAGTAAAATAATATAGTTTCATTATTTAAAATGTCTTTTAGATCAAGAGAGCCACTAGTAAGTATATCAATTTGTGCTTTAATGTAGAGTGGACTATTCAGAAAATCTTTAAAATATTTATTTTCCATTTGGCTAAATATATCATCTTGAACCGGTTGGAAGCAGTCTTCTCTCATTTGCCCTTCAGGTTGACATATATTTGATATAATGGATTTTCTTAAGCTATCTGGTAAATCTAATTTATGTGGAGCTTCTAGAGCAATGTATTTCTTGAACAAGTTAATAGCTTCTTCAGTGATTTTTTTTCGATTGGTACAATTGTCGGCACTTTCATTTTCAACTTGCTCAGCTAAGTTCCCGCAAGAACTTACAGAACTAAAATTTATAGTATTAGAGTTATTACCTATGTTATCAATGGTCTGTCTCCATTTATATATTTGTGACTTCAAGTCGTGGTCCTCATAATAACTTTCACATTTACTGTGTAAATCAAAACTTTGTGTCCTGTTAATTTTTGAATGATTTTCTATTGAATTACGCACACATGCATTTGTCATGAACACTTTAAAGTTTTCCAATTCTAACCAACATTTTATTAGTAAGTGTTGACCAATTGTCTCCATAAACTGTATAAAATATTTTAAAGCTTTCTTATCATGAAGTACATCATCTAAATTAAGTGATAATTTAGATTTTTTCTCAAATATATGTTGAATATCTGAAAAACAAATGTTTAAAGATTAGACTCATGGACGAACCTTCAACTATATGAAAAAAGTGAGCGATCTTTACCTTCATTCCCTTCCAGTGATTGAAGACTGTGGACTTTAGATTCTGTATCGGTTAACGAATTTATCTCTGGAGGTCGCACTGGACAACCGGATTTACCTTTTGCTAAAAAAAGGAGTTTATTAATCTCACAATTTACATGGTAATCATATGCACATGTATTCCCGACAACGAAGAATTGAAACTGAGCAAAATAACACCAACAACTTACCAGCGCTTTTCCAGAATTTAATCATTTCCGTCGCATTTGAGCACTGTGTATCCTTAAAAAGGTTTACGATTAGCTGTATGTGCAAACTACGTATGTTATTTATATGAACGCCTTAAACACATAGCTGAAAACAATAATAAAAATTCCGTGTATCCATATCAAATTTGTTATTGTTTCACAAGTTGACTGTATGACACAATTACGTTTACGCTTTAAATGTCAGAGTGTATTTTTATCACAGTAATACTGCGGGCTAAGATTGTAGTCCATACAGTCATGTTTGATATCTTCCCCTGTAGCTACAGACAGCGGCGCCAAGTCAAACAGTTCCTGATTCTATCCTTCCACCTTTATTACATTGCAAGGCTGCACGTTTAATACTTCCTGCTCCTTGTCCACCTTTTGGGGTAATTTCTTCAAAACACGTCGGCATAGTGTTTCCCTGGTCTGCGTAATACTCGTCGACGTCCTCCGTGCATGGTCCTCACCATGCAAAGAGATTGGAGCCTCATTGAAGAAGAGTAGGCTACCCCAGTTACCTAACTTCCAAGATAGGCAATCAAGCAATCCGGTGCTCACGGAGTAACTTGGGGGCCCGAGCTGGTTGTCGACTGTGTGTATCAGCCGCTAAAAGCCTCCTCCTCACAGTCTATAGGCTAACTGGTGCTCCTCGTACCTCTTCAACGTTTCTTTTGAGGTCTATTTAATTGCATTTCAAGGCATTAAAAAGCGGTCGTCTCGTAGTTGTGTGCAATTTTTTCTCCCAGAACCTTGCCTTCTGTGAACGGAACATGGTCTGGCTCTTGATATTGAGTCCAGGTTCTTTGAACGGTTGAAGGACTCAATTTTAACCGCTATGAGACGTAACTACACACCTCTTCCAGCAGCGCTATAATTTTACTAGCTCTTATTGCTTTTTCTGCCAGTGGAATAGACACAAAGATATCGAAGTCACAATAAGGCAGGATTATGCGACAAACAAATTTTCTATTAAAAATTACGAGCAGCAAGTTTTATTTGCCTGATAACCTTTTAACCGCAAACCCGCGAAAAGCATATAAAAAGTCACAAACTGAAAAAGTGATTTATTATTTTTAAAAACAAAAGTTTTGAATTAGGAAATCAACTTTTTTTCCAGTAACATAGTTTGGCTATTAAAACCTCTTTAGAAGTAAATTATTACCAATAGAGTTTGGAAAAAGCAAAAACGCCGTTTTTTGTGAGTGTATTTCTTGTTCGAAGCATATATGTATATCTTAGAATAGAAAACACTATTGTTCATCACATATACATAAAATAAACAATTTACAGTAGACACCTTAAACGGTAAAAGTAGGAGCAATGGGCAGACTTATCTTTATATAAAAATTTTATATGTCAAACTTCAAAAATCCGGGATTGCATGCAAACGGTTTATCCCTTTATTTGATATATTTGCGGGGTAGATTTAAAATAAAACAAGTTATGTGCCGTACCTATTTTGGTACGGTTCAAATTTTCTCTGTACAAAATTTCGTCAAAATTGGTTTATTAGTTTCCATGTTGGCAACATAACAATTGGACAATACTACTACTTTCGCGCTTATAATTTTGTGTAGATGCAATTCTAAACTTTTAGTTAAAACAAGAAAATATGACTTATATTTTGTTTATGCTGAAAGAATAATTTATTCATCGGTATCGGGAAATTTATCTGCAGTCCTTACGTAATCTGAGGACGCTGTGCACTGGCGGAGGGTATCGACCTTCCAACAGTTACTTGAAATAACTGTTAAATTGTTGGAAATAACTTGAGGCAGCAGGCGGAGCTCAGGGCGGCCGATGGCACAGGCCAGTCGCGCTTGTTCACGGGGCTCGATCGCAATCCCAACATCGAACTGGTCACTCACGCAACCGCATAAATCAATCATCACAAAATAGAAATGGCTAAACTGATATCTTTGATCGTAAGCTTTCTTTTAAACCAGTATGTCCAGACTGCAACTTATGACCAAAGGCAAACAGGGGATGTTAATGTACAAGTGGAATTAAATGATTTGCAAATAATTGCTTTGCTCAAAGGAGGAAAAGAAGAATATGTTGTAAGTACCTACTATTTTACCTAAGTATTCAACTTATGGGATTATACAAACTAAACAGGTATTTTTTGGGTGGTGCCGTAATTTGTTAATACATTAATAACGTCAATTAAATGCAATTACATAACATCAAAGAATTTTATTGATTACCGTTAACATGCGTGCCGATTCCATCGATATATACCGATCTAACTGTTTAGAAAAAATGTACAGGTTTTTGCACTCATCATTATTATGCTAGTATTTTTTGCACTTAAACTTTAAACTTGAACAAAAATACATTATGAGCTAGTACTATCAGTAAAATACAAAATGTTAATGATAACAATGTTTCCAGGATTACGACTATGTGTATGATTATTCAGAAATGACGATAAAACCTCCAAACGGTCAACCACCAAAACCGTTAAACGCAACAGGAACAGTTACAGAAAGTGTGAAAGATAATATCACAATGCCGACAACGGTGCTCATTGAACAGACGACGGAATCTGCTATAAAAAACTCCAGCGTATTATTATATCTCGAGACCACGGATGTGACATTGAACTCAACATTGAGTGATACAACAACTTTTAAACCTTTAGAGGACCTCCCATCAACAGCCACAACAGGTGTAATTAAAAATGTAACTACAACGACTCCTTCGAATACTTGTAAAAAAGGTTTTGTTTTGAATGCCAAAGGGAATTGCGAACTCAAGCTGCAAGCCACATCAAATGCGTAAGTTTAATATGTGCTTATTTGGGTTATTTGCTTTATCAACAGATAACCGTTTAATATTTTCAGTTCAACAGGACTTTATCTTTATGATTTTATTTAATGGGACGTACATATTTACGTGTAGAAGTAATTTCTAGACTTTGAGTAGTTTTTTATTGCTAGTGTCCCGCAGATAGGATGACGGCTTAACTGTGATGGAAAATGGTAACCGTCGCCTATAAACGTTTGCAACACCAATGGCGCAGCTAACGCGTTGTCAGCCCTTAGAATGAGATAAAGAAGACGGGATAGGGGGATGAAATAGAGGAATAAGATAGAGAAGATGGGATATGGGATTGGAATAAGGGTAGGGGATAGGGAACATTGGGTATGGGGAGGGGAGTAAGTGGGTAATTGGAAGTCTCACTCATCGCACGGAACACGATTAGCTTAAAGCTAACCGTTTCATGCCGATATCCTGTGAGAACGCGATAGCGCACCGATCGAATCAAGATAAGGATTCCAGCATGGCTCAGCCACGTACAAATCAGAGTAACAGTATTTTTTCTGCGTGTGGCATTTGCTGCTCATCACCGATTTGCTAAATACTCAATTTTATATGGGGTTTTGCTGAATGCTCAATCCCATCAGGTCTGCTGATGGGGTTGGGTCTTATTTATTTGAGAGGGACGGATTGTATATTTTGCCTTACTTCTCCAAGGTAGATTGGCAGAATCTTCAAGTTCTTCACCGTGATATGCGGTATTTGTAATAAGGTAAATTCTTGTACAAGGATTCGAACTCATGTTATTTATGATGTTGTATAACAATTGATACCTACTTTGGTTTCACTTCTGAAATGTCGTTAGAAACTTTGTTTATCCATTTTCCTCCTCTGACTATTCGGATAAACAAGTACAAGGAAGGAAAAATAATACAAAAATATATAGAAAAGCAAATTGTTAAAATGTATTTTTAATCGTAAGTATTTATGCACACTATAACAATTTATAAAACAACTAGAAATTACCCCAAAACCTAGTACGTGACTCTTGTTCGAGGAGCAAGCAATAATACAGGACACCATGTATTAAATCTTTATGTAGGCGCTATTGGCCCCAGGAAGATTTACCTAATTTTATATCGCAAACTATCCTACTTTCGGGAATGAAAGGTATGCAAAGTTCATTGTCGGTATTAAAACTAACTAACTAAATATATATGCCAAATTTTAGCAATAATTGTCGACTTGCGTTTCCTTAAAAACGTAACAGTAGTAATATACTCTTCCATGGTACAAGTCAGAATATTAGTAAAGTCATAAATAAATAATAAATAGTAATTAGTTATTATTAGTGATCGATGTAATTAGTAAAATCTCAAATGTCCAAATGCCTCAAATAGGATGAACAGGGTAAAAAAGCAACAACAAAAAGGGCAAAAAGGCTAAAAACACATAAAAATAACAATAAATTACAAAGAATGATGAAAAAAAAATTCAAATAATACAAAAAATCTAAAGTTCCAAGAAGGTCCAAAAGGTTTAAATAAACAGTAGATACTAATTAATCGTAGGTGACTTGTAGTTGAAGCATTGGCGCTATCCGGAATCTATCCTATATTCCGGGATCACCTTTAAATAAGTCTATACTTCGGTATAGACATCTCGAAATCTATTTCTCCGGGATGAAAAGTATCCCTTTTCTACCCTCAGTATTAAATGTGTACCGAATTTCAGCCAAATCGCTTCAGTAGTTATTCCGTGAAAACGGAAGAAACAAGAGACAAGAGTTACTTTCGCATTTATAATATAATTAATAGGGATAGGGATAGAAATGAAAAAAACCGACTTCAAAATAAATTTAATAACAAAAAAAAAAAATTTTTTACAACATCTCGAGGTTGGTGCCAAGGAAAACAAAACTTTATTGTTCAAAATTGGTTCATAAACAATGAAATTAAAGCTGAACATAATTACATAGCAACTTTTTTAGTACTACTCCGGTGTCGGTGGCACTGGTATAGACGACCAGTTTGGCCGTTCGATAATGCTCGTAATGTTTGAATGAATTGCTAAGTTTGTGGACACACAATATGTGCTCGCTGCGATATAAAAAAAATGATAATTAGAAATGGTTCATTTAAATGTTTTCAAATTCAACTAAGTTCTGATAATGAAAGACGACTATTAGGAATGGCAATTGACCAGAGAGTTCCGATGGCCCACTTTGTCCTCCTCCCCTATCCAATCCTATCCGATTCCTCCTGTTTCATCCCTTTATCTCACCCTAACGCATCATCATTATCCCATCTTAAAGGCTGGCAACGCGTTGGCTTCGCCATCGGTGTTGCAAACGTCTATATGCGACGGTACCATTTTTCATGAATGAATGAATGATGAATGGAGGACCATCTGCCTGTTTGCTAGCTTTGCAATAAAAGTAGAAACGTGTATTTGAAAATGTTCTAAATCCTACATAACTTGATGGCGCCATAGATGATTCTGCTCCTGATTTTTGACATTTAAATTATACTTCCTACTTATTCTAGTATAATTAATTATTATATGTAAACATGGTTTCGGAAATTGTTATTGCTGTTCAATAAAATATATTATTTTATAGAAAATTCATAATCACTTAAAGACATTTCGCAGCGATAATTTGATTTTCGTGATAATGAAATCTACATTGTAAGGTCTCTTCGCTGTAACAATTCGGTTATAAAATGATTAGGTATAGTGTTTAGCAAACAATGATACCACTTTACAGTACCACGTCATTGTTTAAATTCAACACAAGTGTTTTAAAATATTGTAGAAATATGTCATCTATATGATACGGAATGTAATTAAATGTAGCTAATTTACCTTTTTTTATCTATAACTATATTATATTGAGCACAGATATCCCATTGCTAGACTCAAAGTTTTCCATGCTTATGAGAACGTATGGTATACTGGCCACGCTTGTGCTTGTGCAAATACACATGGATAATGTTGATGTGCAGTTTTTCCTCAACATTTTTTATTTTGGTTTTTAATTTGGTGATTGCATCAGTATGCATTTTAGATCAGAGATACTGCTTAAGTGATGCAAGCTAAGCAATTCTAGGCAATAGCCTAGAATTCGAATCCATGTCATTAAAATGAGACGTGGGTTCTTAAGCCACTACGCTAGCACGACTTATCCATATCTGATAACAATTTAAATTATTGGTCAATTTTAATGATGTCAGTTCTGTATAGACACAAAATAGTTTTTAAACTGGTATAAATTATTTCCAGGCTGCTCAAGATACTGAAATTGTCACAGAAGCTCAAATTGCGAAGGGGCAATAGAGGAGACGCGGCGGACTCTACGTAATTTGAATCAATGATTTATATCTCACTAACTGCATTTATAAATACTTTAGCGGTATTATGAATAGAGGCTGCCATTATATTCTTGATTTGGTTATAGTTAAAATAAAAATAAAACCTGTTTTAAAGATTTGTAATTTTTCAGTCCTACATCCGTCAAAGAAATGGGTATTAATTGCATTATAATACTATAGGGCGTGTAGTGTAAGATTTTTTAGTATTATAAATCTGACTGTGAATATATACTCAGTCAGTTGATACACCCCCGCCAAGATCAGTGACTTTGGATAGAATAGCACATTGTAATGTTGACATCTTAAAGCTGGCGACTGACATGAGCATTTGGCCGTAACGTACATTCGAGGCGAGCGTGTTACGTTACGGCATTACCTGACTGACCTGTTCCCCTAGCTCGTGGCGAGCACTATGCTCGATTGCGCTCCGTCTTTTAGTATAATCAAAATGTCGGATAACGAAGACGTGTTTCTGGGATTTTACTAAATTATTCCTTACTCCAGATGAAGAAAAGAAAGAAACGTTATTGGACACGCGTCTTGTTTTTGTATTTTATTATAATGTTGTGCATGAGAGGGGTTCCATAAAATAGGCATTTCTTTATATTTTTCAATGAACAATAGTTTTATCCTGGTCCCATTCCATCTTCAACGCTCGTCAATAACACTTCGAAGCTGTGATACTCTATTGACACATGCGCTCGCAACGACGCTAGGGGCTGTACTGACCTACAATTAAGGCGTAACGTAACACTCTCAGAGATTCGCGAAAATACCGACAACCGGGTGGAGCACGCGGCGCTCGCAGCGAGCGGATCGGTTCGCTGTACTCATGTACTGACCTGTAACATTTCGTCGTAACGTAATGTTACGTTACGACGAAATGTTATAGGTCAGTCGCCACATTAAGGATAAACTGCATATCCTACAGGGCGTTTAACAAATTTTGGCTGGCGTAGAGACACACCCGTGGGTAATGGCCCTCAGGGATACTAGTAGCCATTCCTACATCACAGTCTCAAAGAACAGGTGTCCCATATGCGCTTACCTCTTTAAGTGTCTATTTTTTTCATTGGGAGCGCTGAACAGACCCTTCAGACTGCCACTGGTTATGGCGCGGCCTACCTAGCGTCCCGCGAATCTGATCCAAGTAGTTCGAGTAAGGCCAGGTTGGTTTCAATGGGTATTTGGCAGTAGCTGTGAATCCCAATCACGTCATTGGTTGTCTCCGAGCTGTGGAGTATGCAGCTATGCGCATAAAGCATTCCTACTTAAGTATTTGCTATAACTTACTCAATTATCATAGTGATGTCCACTTGAGTAATGTTATAAATGATTTTTTGATAAGTCCTACTTATATTTAAAGGACTTTTGTTTCAGTGCAATATATAAAACAAAACCAGCTAAGGCCCAGTTCCTATATCTTACCAATCATTCATTTGCCTTACTATAGGTTAAAATTTGACATAAGCTCCATAGACTCCATACATCTAATGACAAAATTCAACCTATGGTAGGAAAAGTGAATGAATAGTAAGATATAGGAACTGGATGTAAGTGCATATCAATATACACACAGGAATTTGTTTTTTAGTGGCGGATAATCTTTTAGTTTTTGATCATACATCTCAAAAACTACCTTCTTAGTGTATTTTGTCCAAAGTAATAATAATAATAATTGGCAGACAAACACACATGCCTTATATCCCCAAATTAAGCAAGTTACGGGCAATATACAACGGTCTACTCTGGGGCCGATCCCAGACTCCCAGACCATAATAAATAACGGAGAAAATATTTTTCCGAAATTTACTATACCATGAATCAAACCCGGAGCCTCTGTGTTCAAGTGAGGTAGGCCGGCAAAGGCTTAGCCCGCTCAAGCCGTCATAAGTAGTCTTATTGTTAGTATTTTCCAAGTTCTATCATCTCGTTTTTTAAAAACTATCTCTGCACTTACAGGGACATACTCTCACACATACACTTTTACAACTTTTAAAGATAAAATTTTACCAACTATTCGTTTAAACAATTTTTTCAGAGATTTTACACCCTAAAAGACAAGGTAATTTTCCAACATAGAAACAATAATTATATTGGGGTTTCTTGCATTACAAGTGTTTAGGTACTTATAAATGGTATTTTAATTTTGAAGGCTACAAAGAAATATGGAAGAAATTTTTTATTATAATGACACAACTCTCAACCTTGTAAATAAGATCTTGACCATGTGGAGAACACTAATTGTATAGTAAACTAGCTTTAAAGTTTAATTTTGCTAAGCAAACACCCTTACATCAGACACTTGCATGGAATTTGTTTGTAAAATTAATCTACAAACTAGCTACCAAGAAAATCAATGCTAATTAAAAAATATATGCTTATTTTTCATATGTATTGTGTGAATATAATTTACATATAATCTATTTAAGACCAAAAACATATTTGCCCATATTATTCCAATGCAGTCTGAGGTCTTACCATCTAAGTAGAGATGTCACTTTAGCAAAAGCAAATCTGGTAAGATTGATCATCTTTATAGTTGTTAACCTTGGTGTGTAGATTTATTCATGTTTTTGTTATCAATTAGTAGGCAGACAGATGTCCCATCAAATGGAATGCTATGTCCTATATGATTGCAAGACCAGACAAATTATCCATGTATTACATGTCTCTAAGAAAATTTATGATACCCTTCTCATATAGCATTATTATTATTCTCAAGTTTACCAAAATGAATTTATTAGTTTAAATATTCTTTCCTGATACATTCTAAACTCACATATAATTGTTGAAATGTTGTAATTTTCTCCATATGACATCTATAATAAATATTAAGTTTTTACTGGATGAGTTACAAATAAACAGCATTTCAACTTAAATTCTTTTATTTACATAATTACTGTGCATTAGATTAGCTTAATAAACTGTGTAGAGAACTAGCTTTAATTTAGGACGGGTACTAATAGAATCCATATTTTAATTTATTTGTACTCTGAAAATTGAGCTTAATTTCTAGCAGCAGAAATAATCAGCAAATATTTTGGTTTATTCAATGTTCTCATGTAAAATATTATGTAAATGCTTACAGCATACAATCACACACAAATCAAAGACAGATACAAACATTGCTATAACATAAAATTAAAGTTTACACAAGCAGAATAGTAGTGGAATAAAAGCACCTATAGTTATGAACACTGGTATTAGAACAGAACTTTCATCCATTGAGTATGGGTCTGGTTGTTTGGGTCCACTGGCACGTTTTGACTTAGTGCTTTTTTCTTCAACTTCATCTTTTGGCTCTTCCGCTTCATTCTCTGGCCACACCAGGGGAGGAAGTTTAGGAACTTCATCTATTGTACCTTTCATTACATATAATGCATTTATTTTTGGATTATCTCTGTAACCTTTTATAAACTCCACTTTAATTTTACCTCCCCTTATATCTGACTCTTCTTCATTATAATAAAGTTTTCCATTTTTAATTGAGTATGGAATGTATTCATCGTGAGCGACACCACGACCCACTTTATCGAAAATGTCCAAATCAGCGACGATTGTGTGATCACCATTTAACACTACGTCAAATACTTTCATGTTGGGTGCGTTGAAGTAAACTTCACTAAACTTGAGCACAAGTACATAATCTCCGTCTTTACTTGCGGGTATGTCATAACCAAAGGTGCTGTGGTGGTATCTCTCCGTCTGGTATAAAATTTCGTCTTTAGGATTAACTCTTCCTATCATAACTAATTGTTTACCGTAGTCCGAAGCGGTGCCGATTCTTCCTTGCAACGGATCTTTCTCATAATGTACTCCATAAATATCAGTATGAGCAGGTCCACCAGCATTAATAGCATATATTATCTCGCCTAATCCTGTTGCAGTTTTAAAAACACAGAGTAAGAAAAGTATATGAGAAATTTTATGCGACATGTTCGAATCTATATTATCGTCGCTTAATATGTAATAATAAAATTGCTTACAATTCACTTTATAAATTAAAAAGAAACACAATATTGAGTAAAAAATTAACACATATTGTTATGTACTTCAAGGAAAATGAATTCAGGTAAAACAGGCGGTAGGAAAATGATTAAAAATGTCCGAATTCTGATGCAAAGAACATATTACTCTCTAAGGAACATGGTCCGATGCATTGCTTGCCTGCAGTATCGATACGATATTCGTCAGTGAAAGCTGTCAAATGTCAATTCATTTTGGGCGCGTTCTCACTGTACCTATTTCGCAACCCTCAAAATGCTCCATCTGCCGTTCCACATAGCGACCACAGTCATTATACAGCGCGTTCCATTTGTAGCTCAGAACGCCCAAAATGCTCCATTTGCCGTTCCACAGGGCGACCGCGGTCGTTGTGGTCGTGGAGGGAACATTACTGACGTCATTATTTTGGAAACCAAATTAAAACTTAGTTGAAGTAATTAAAATGAGTACCGACTACCATACGACAAATAAAATAACGTGTTCTTTTTAATCTTATAATTGCACGATAGTTGAGATTATACTTAAAAATATTGTAATAAGATTAATACAATGATTCGTTTTTTTTTGTGTGAAGAATTATTAAATAAATTTGGTTAATTTAAAGAAAATTATGTTATTTTTTTGAAGTGATAACTTCTTATGGGAGGGTAAACCACTTCGTTACGTAACGCGTTACGCTTTTTCAGTAATAACACCAAAATGTATAAGGTTTTTAGTGTCGAGTTGCCGACCTAACCTGTGGAAGATAATTTTAGAAAATAACAAGGGTGCCACGTTCGCAAATTTATCTAAACTAGCAACTCCAATTTTTATGTTGGGGGCCACACCTGCGATAGTATCAAAGATATTGAGTTTTTGGCGGGAACTGAAAGGAGACGTTGTGCTGTGCAGTTTTATTTTCTAAAAATGTGTATAATTACTCTAAAATGAACAATAGTTGCAGGATATTGATAGTTTTTGAGTAGAAATTATGTGTTTTTGTGAGAAATGTGAACTGTATAGTCAGATGTGATCTTTCGAGTTTTCACAAGAACTCCATTGAATGGCGTCGGTTGTAGCCTGCAATACAACTGCGCTACTATACGAAGACCTATTAATTAACATGTTTCCGACTGAAAGACATTGATTCTATGGTCATGAATAAATTGTAAAAAAAAATATATCAAAGATATTGATTGTGGCCCGATTAGATAACAAATAACGTATTAGACCCATGGCTAATTCTGCGCGAAACGGCCCATATCTGTAACGTTATCCCAGAGCAGGTTCTACGTCAAACATCATGCAAAGATCAGGTTGATTCGTTTACGATATGTGTTTATTTTTTCTACATAACCTATGATATTTATTTTAATAATAATGACTATAATTTTGTAAGCAACATTGCGTATCATACAGAGTCTCTGCTGTGGAGGGGTGAGACCAGACCGCGGCGATAAGCGCCGCGAAGCGTGTGCGAAGACTCTGGGCGGAACCAACTATTCCACTAAACCTAAACCTGCGTCCCATACCCGGCGCTTGTGTGGAAGAACATGAGATGACGAGCGAAGCTACACCCATTGTTAAACCGCGCAGCAAACTACGGTCACTCCGGGATGCAGAATGACCCACTTCACCAACAGAGGTTAGACCCGTCGCATCGAATCATGGGAGGAGATTTAGCGCATACCCGTGTCTCCGGATGCCAATCTGACGACGGTGTACGGGAAGCGCGTACGCAGCTCTCTCGCTTAGTCTTTCAGCGGCTTCCTTGCGGGACATTAGTGCTTCGCAAAAGAAAGAAACCGCTGACCAGTGATCGTCGCTGTGGAGCATGGCCTCAACCAGTCCCCTCAGCCTATAGATCGGCCCTACAATGGCCTCGAGCTTGAACTTCTGAGTTTGCCATGCAGCGAATTCGACTAGCGCGCCGCACTCGCGGCACTGCGAGGAAGGCAGACACCCTACAATCTGATGCAGATACTTATCGAAGCACCCGTGCCCGGTAAGTATCTGCATCATCCTAAAGGCTAGAGTCCCGCGTTTCTGCGCGACCCATCGTAGTAGGTAAGGACGAACTGCCTCCACTGTATCAATACCGGGGTAAAGAGATTCTAAATCTCCCTGCCAGGTTTGGATCATGGTCGTGGTTTCCTGCATCCTGATCGCCTCAATCTCTGCCCGGCAGTAAACCAGATCCCTAGCTCTGGCATTCTGTCGAAAGCGTCGGACCTCGGCAAGCACGTCTGCCTGCAGTTCCTAGGGCGGATCTCCCGCCAAGAGTGTCGACACCGTCTATGACACCGTAAAATACCTCTGAATGGACATCACCGCCAGGGTCCGCTGAGTTCTCCTCAGCAGAGTCCTGTTGTGGCAGTGAAGTTCCATATTCCGAAGGATGCCGGAATATAGCCGCCCAGCCGTCCTGCCGGGTTGGAGAGAAGTCTGACGAAGGCGCCCGAGGTCCTAACCAACTTGGGAGCAATTGTTCAAATTGTCTTTTGAACTGCAATTTTCCGTCGAGAACAAGCCCCAGTTCGCGCATCTGGGATTTAATGAGAATGGATGTGTGTATGTAATATGTATGTGATACGTAATGTGATGTGGATGAATGAGAATGAAACCCTTTAGACTATATACCTAATGACATTCTTATTAAAGATGATTACGTTCCACAAAAGACTCACAACGACCACGTTTACGACCGCGATTTTTCCCGATCCACTTGCTTGCGGGTGTTATAATCGTAAACTCTAGTGGAACGTATTATGGAGCGCTAATGTCATTAACGACGTTAGAGACACAAAAGTCAAATTGCGCCTTTTTTATGTTAATAGACAAAGGGAATTAATGCCTTGTGAAGGTCTTTCCAATCGAATACCGATTAAAGAAAGCCTTTTTTTTAAATTTTCTTACCCTTGTCACTTTGCTATCTCAGGGCGTTCCATTAGAAGCTCACAACGCCCAAAATGCTTAGTTAGTCGTTCTACAAGGCTACCGCAGTCGTTGTGGTCATGGCGAAGACATCACTAATGACGTCATCATTTTCGATCACATATCGCTCACAGCGGCCCATGCCAAGAGGTGGGTCGAATCGTCGTTCTACTTGGGTTTACGATTGTAACGCTGGCAAGCAAGTGGAACGATATAAATCGCGGTCGTGAGCGTGGTCGTTGTGAGTCCCTTATGGAACGTAGCCTCTATTTGTTATTTAGCAAAATCAATGCCTTTGCGTTGGTACTACTGACCTCCATATATTGTATATATGGAGGTCAGTGGTTGGTACCATTTGGATTCAAATTGGAAATATAATGCTCTGTTGTCAACATCCACTTAATTCCACTTCGATCCAGCTCTTGAGTGTTGACACATGGGTAATCATGGGTTGCTGTGAGCGATGTGTGATCTAAACTCTGAAAAATTCATCCCGGTAGAAAAATGTAGAAAGAAATTGGTATTCACTTTAATGGAAATGGCGTTAGCCGAAATGAATATTAAAAACTACAAACAAACAGATTTAAAAGACATGTATTTCGCATACAAATATTTATAACGATAGAGTGGCGTGTCCGTGGCACGCCATTGGAATTGAGAGAATACCAAAATCAGGCAACTCTACGGTTAATAAAACTACGTTTTAACGGTTTTAAGCGCGGTAATTTATTTGATTTTGGTTTATCCGACGTTTCGGCCGCTTTTCAGTGGCCGTGGTCACGGAAGACAAAGATGACATTTGTCTAACGTGTATTGTCAAAGTTTTTATTCAGCCTACCGCCAACTTGTTCATTTTAATAAGTAGTTTTAATTTTGTTTATGGATATTATTTACTCTATGGGAGCCTAATCTAATTTACTACCGCTTCACAACATGTTGTGGCTTGAAGAGAAGAAGCGGCGCAAGAAACTCTTCAGCAAACATGCCTAGTTCTAAAATTTTTATATAATATTAAAATGAGTGGAAGGAAAAATAAAAGAAATTATCAGTCAAGTTGGTTTGTGTTTCGTTGTACGCAGAAAAAGCTCACAGTGTCTTGAGGTCTGGCAGTTGGTGTTTGCTGGGTTTGGGTCTTAATAGTTTTGATGATCGGATCCCAAACAGGTGGTACCTGCCAACCATCTTCTCTATTGAAATTTGGATGTTTTTTGATTTCAATAACTACTCTTAAATTCTTCTTATTTTGCTCTATTACATAATGGATGAGTACTTTTCCCTGATTCGTTAAATGCTTATGTAAACGTAAAAATTTAGTGAACTGTAAAAATCAAACAGGCTCATTAGTATTTGACGTCGAAATTGATTTAGAATAATGAATAAAAATTCGTTATTAAGCGCGATGTTGGAGTCTCGTGCTCATAGAATTAGATTAGACCTATTTTATGTTATAGAACAGCGTTTTTTTTAGTAACTTTTTTTGTGTCAACGTTTTAGTTTGTTTTTTATCTGTCGTGTGAAAAATATTGAAGGAAATACATGGACTAATATTTTAATTGTGTTTATTCAGTTTATATAATAGAATTAACACAAAACCAGTATATTTATTTACCACAGACCACAATACGCATGCTCATACAGCACGTCATTTGAAGAAGGGTCAATTTTTTTTTTTTTAATATTTATGGCTTGGCAACTAGGCCTTTAAGCCAGGAAGAAGGGTCAAATAATGGTTTTACCATAGATAATAGTTATACCAATATACGAGGATATGCTCGCGACTTCATCCACGCTTCACTTGGAATTCCCGCGGGAGTCTTGGAACACGACGTAAGTTTTGTTACATATCGCTTAAGAGAAAACTGTGTTGGAATAAGCTATTTTTATGCATCCGAAAAACTACAAACCGCTCCCGGGAAAATTCTCGTGGGATTCCCGGGATTAAAAAAATCACTAATTTTATTACATAAATTAATTTGCTATCGATTAGTAAAAAAAATATTTTGGAATTTGACTTTTTCTTAATCTGGCTATTTTAAACGATTTCCAGAAAAAATCCCGCGGGATTTCCAGGATAAAAAGTAGCGCAGATTTTGTATTGTTGACACATTTGGATTGTTGTAAGCCCATATTAATCCTTTGCAGGTGTCTTATTACCCCTTTGAATTTGAGTGATCTATTGTTCGCGCTTATCTCTTTGTTTACGCCACCGTAAGACATCATAAAGCATTCTTTCCTGAGTTGGTATTTCATGCGAATTCTTGGAAGCCATCAATGGTCAGGACCATTTCACGATTTCAAGACCTAGTGAGCTGGTTGTTGGTAGGAGGCCATGGCTAATTTACAAATGGATGAGGGTCGGTCAGTCGAGACTTTTTTATGTTTTTTTTTTATTGCAGGAGTTCAGCAGACAGGCAGACGGTCCACTTGATGCCAATTGCGCCAGTCGTGTTCTGACTGAGAACAAGGCGTTACGTAGTGCACTTTCGGAGTGAGTATCTTATGACGACGACCTTTGCGCGATTTATGTGATAACGACTTTCTGCCCTACGGTTTGATTTTGTTTTATTCAGCTATACTTGTAAGTACTGTGAATTACGTGTGTTTACTTGTAATAAACTTTGTGTTAATTCTAACGGCATTTTCGAATTTCTATCCTACAAATTCGTAACAGTATCAAGCACAGATTTCATTATGACATTATTTCATATACGGCTCATAGATTATTTTTTTACTTCTCTTCTTTTTAGGTACACTTTTGCCTTAGTTATTTTTACTTCCCTACTAATACGTCTATTTTGGCATAGAATGTGCGTTCGTTATTACTATAGATCAAAAGCCACGACCATAGGTTATGGCAATAGGCAGGCGGATCTTTTTCCGTCATTAAGATCATCTAACGTTTAAAAATTAATTAATTTTAAACCTTTTACATATTATTAGAAAAACTACAATTATTTACCAAATTTTTCGTTGTTCCGTAGCATGTTTTACCGCATGCAAGTTACGGCTCAATGATTTTTGTCAATATGTCCTAAAGGTGATGGTATTGTGCTCATTTAGAAATTGGTAAAAATGTGAAAATATAAATATTTAAAATATATGAAAATTTACGCCATATTAGGTCATTTGGAGCTGATAAATTTTTATAGCCTCGGAATTTGTACATTTTAGGAAAAAATTCTTTTAAGATATACATACCTAGTTCATGTGAAAATAAATATTCAATATGGAAACTGACTCAGGGTACTATTTATTACATAAATTATCATTTTATAGAGCGTTGTTATCTTTGCGTTTACTCCGAACTTCGGAATCCGCGCCATTTTCTTACTTTTTCTTCTTTTCACGCAATCTGTGGCATCCTTGATTGTTTAACTCATTGGGAAGCATATCAGTACTCACGAGATTAAGCTAGCACTTTCAAGAGCGTGATTTAGAAAGACACTTTTGCGTTACGAATATCTTTCTCAGTTGTTATTTCAATTCATAGAAAAGTTGAAAGCTGAACCGAACATGTTATAGATTTTAGCAGTAAGTTACAAGCAGGGTAAAAAGTTACGGGTATGTAGGTACGTATTAGCGCTTTATTGAGGAAGATAATTTATTACGTCTTTTCTCCATGAGTTGGCTAAAATGATCAAATTTTCAATAACACTTGCGTCGGCAGAGTGATAAATGATTAAAAGGCTTTTAAGGCGGAGAACCTACGCAATCATATACATGATCTTAAATCATTTTAAATTTAAACACTTTATCGCCTATTATTATAACATGCTGTGGGTATTAACGGTAAGTTGTATATCATTTTGTAATACTTATAAGTAATATTAAATTAAATAGTTAGGCTGTTCAAAAGAATCATGTTGGTGAAACCAATTTTCGTTCAGTGTTTCAAAGTTTAACTATGTGTATTTAACTTATAAATTACTGTAAGTATATGAATGTAAGTTAATTACTATCTAATGTCATAAATCACCGCTTACATCGCCAGATTAGTTTAAATATTTTATTTAAGTTAGCTTGCCTGGGAGGGATTGATTAGAGCAATAAGGTCGCCTATTGTTTTTACCATAACAATATTGAAATCGTATATTTTTTAAATTCTTTATTAGGTGAGCAATAAAGTGTTATCTACTCTACTATACTGTCCTGATATTATTGTTACGAGTTGCGGGACTCGAATTAAAATGCCGTTAGAATTATTATAGAGTTTATTAGAACTATGCAAACACGTATAACACAAGTACAAATATAGCCGAACACAACTGAATATGATGAAGATACTCTTCTGGTAATTAAGATTAAATGAAAAAATGCTAATAATTTCTTTAAGATAAGTCAATATCCAAGCCACTTTATACCACTTCTTGAATTTGCTGTAGATTTCGTTATGCCCTTGGTGATTCTCCAATTATTTGATAAAATCCTTTATTATTGTTGCTGATCCTGTATCAGGTAAGGCCTATCCGGCTCGAAGGACCAAGGAATATGATGAAGATACTCTTCTGGTAATTAAGATTAAATGAAAAACTAAAAAATGCTAATAACCTGTAATGTCTCTAAACTTGGTATAGTTAAGAAGGGGGAATCCCCTAACGGCTAACGCTGTCAATATTCAAACGGCGCTAGCCGTGTTTCGTTGTCATTTTGTTTGAAATTCAGCGTAAGATCTAGAACAACAACAAATCCAAACGTAATGCATAAGGTTGTAATTCAATAAAATTTAAAAACTTCGTTTAAAAAAACCGACTTCAAAAACTAAAAAACTAAAATGTATAAAATAACTTATTTCTAAAGCTATTATTATTAATATATATTATCTAAAACATCTTAAAGTCGGTGCTTAGTAATTTTCAAAATATAGTAATTTTTATGTTTTACTTTGCACAGACTTCAAGACGTTTTAGATAATATATATTAATAATAATAGCTTTAGAAATAAGTTATTTTATACATTTTAGTTTTAGAAGTCGGTTTTTTTAAACGAAGTTTTTAAATTTTATTTGTTACTTTTTAGTGTCTAGCTATGTATGGGTGGACCTACGAATGGTTCCGCGCTTCTTAAAAAATATAGGTCCCAAGAACCGGGAACAAAAATGATCGTAAAATGAAAACTAATGGGCCAAACTATGTCTAATTTGTTGGGGACCAATTGGAAGTTATTCCGCGTCGAACAAAAAAAGAATCACGTAAATCGGATTATAAATCACGGAGTAATCGGCGAACATACATAAAAAAAAGAAAAGAAAAAAAAAGATCCCGACGAATTGAGAACCTCCTCCTTTATTCGAAGTCGGTTAATAAAACGCGTCAAGTCCGTCACTAATAGATATTCCCGATATGTACACACGTCTCGCCTTGATCGTGGTTCTCGCTCGACTGCCACCTCCCTCAATAGGGCCATTGTTTTATACTGCACAAATGCAATATGTCCGTCTGGCAAATAAACGATTACAATACAACAATAGGCCGGCCGTATGCCAATAAATAAGTAAATAAAAGAAGACGATCATAAAATAATTACAATAGTTTCAATGTTATTAGTTATTAGTTCAAATACGACGGGTAATAAATGTGCTTTTACAGATATGCAGGTGTGAATTTGTTTTTGTCGGGACCCGAGTTGTAACATTATTCAAATTTTTCAATCTAACATTTAAAAAAATACGAATATAGTGTCGGGAATATAATTTCTAGGGTTAACCATTTTGGCAAAACCGGATAATAAATAATCTTCTACATCTGTCTGTTTATATCACAGTTATTTTTCTCAGAAACTATTAAGCCTACATAAATGAAATTTATCAGGAAAACGTGTCTATTTCACTACAAAGTCATGTAGTAAGACAGGCAAAATATATAAATTAGGGGCAGTTGCCACACACGTAACTAGGGGATTAAAAACATTTTCTTAAGTCTAGAGTACAGTATCGTATAGGGTATCTTTAGATAGATTTTTAAAAGAACATAACATAGTAATGACTATTTATTGAGGCAAAACATGTGGCAAGATATCAACTCTAAGAAAATTGTTTAAACCGCGTCCAACTTTTAAACTACTTGTGTGTGTTGAGATGTGGGGTATTTTCTATAGAATGCTTTTTATGACTTCTCTTTTATTGCAAAGCTGGTAAAAAGTTAGACCGCCAATCTGATGGAAAGTGGTTGCCGTTGCTCTTCTATAGACGTTTCCAATATCAGGGCGGAAGCCAACGCGTTGACAGCCTTCAGAGTGAGACAGGGCGGGGGGCATGGAATAGGAGGTATGGGATGAAGGGAATGGGATTAGAGGAGCAGAAAGTGGGGCATCGGATCTCTCTATTTTGTGAGGAACATTTACCCACATATTAATTTTATAAAAAACAATTATTAACTAACAATATTTTGATTTCTGAAGACCTATCTCATAATATACGTGACGCATATGTGTACATTGCATAGATATCTTTTTTCATCACTCATTTACGTCATGTGTGACAGCTACCTCTAATATTTCATTTGTTCCGCACGATTTCATGCCATTGTGTGCGGGCATAGAGATACACCTTCCTGCCTAATTTCATCTATATAAACCCAGTAATTTATATGAAAAATAGCTGTGAAGTGTATCGACAGACGGTTCGTTCTTCTGTGACAATTTTCACTTCTTTTATAGCTGGCGTACAGCAGACAGGCAGACGGCCCACCTGATGGAAAGCGGTTACTGTTGCCTATAGACGTTTGCAACAGAAGAGATCTTACAAATGCGCTGCCGGTGTCAAAGAAATTTTATGACATACCTTTAAAAAAATATTGCAGCGCTGTGTGAAAACCACGACTGGGAGCTCATTCCAAATCCTCATAGTGCGCAACAGAAACGTTCTAGAGAACAGTTGCGTACAAGAACGAAGAGTCTCAAGGAAATGGGGATGAACACCCAGGCGATGGCGTTCATCCCCATTTCCTTTATTTCATACCTTCTATTCCATCCCCCCCCCCCCCCCCCTGTCCCACTCTGAAGGCTATCAACGCGTTGGCTTCGGCCCTGATATTGGAAACGTCTATAGGAGAGCGACGGTAACCACTTTCCATCAGACTGGCTGTCTAACTGTTTGCCAGTTTTGCATAAAAAAGATGAAGAAGGTACCGTTCTGAACAGTTCCTCCGAACACTCCCTATTATACAGTCGGTAGAATACGCAGAGAGACGCAATTTCTCCTTAAAGCCCAAGGGCATCTAAACCGTTTATGAGTACGAAATCGTCAACAATGCGAACGGAATCATTTCTAGATAGGTGTTCTTTTGAGATCGTAGATGGACGTAATTCTAATATTAGACGGAGTAACCAAATTGAATCAATTTGATTGAAAGGTACAGAACTGAAAGGATACGACGTCATTCAATGACATCGAATTATTCAAGTTTATGTTTATATGGATCACTTTGGTTGATTCATCCAAATTGAAAGACATCATTGATTCGTCTAATATCGGTTCAGATGTGGTTAACCTGAGAATATAATCAGACATTTTAAATAAACATAATATTATACTGTTTGTTTATTATGATTGAATTGTGATATCTGCAAACAGTTCTTACCAATTCTTGATTTCCCTGGAGGTGGTTATTGATATGATAAGTTAACTATGTACTTCTTTTAATGTTACCATCAATCACTTATTTTAATTCTGATCCATTAATAAAGTGCTAAAAATGTTTAAAATTGCGTTTACGTTTTGTTTGTTATTGTTCCTTAATACCCCATCGACTTTAAATTAGCAAAAATAGGTTTTAAAATAATACATCATTGGTACAAAGCAAAATATTTTTTACTCAATCCCTATTAATATTATAAATGCGAAAGTAACTCTGTCTGTCTGTTCCGTTTTCACGTAAAAACTACTGGACCGATTTGGCTGAAACTCAGTATATATATATTTTCGATGCCGAGAATGAACATAGGATACTTTTTATCCCGAAAAATGGGATAGTGTCCGGGATAAAAATATATTTGTCTTTTTGTTTGTTGTGCTTTTACGGAAAAACTAATAGGCCGATTTGGCTGAAATTCGGTACGTATGTAAATTAAATAGGTGGACAAGGGATACTTTTCATTTTGGCCTTTTCAGTAATTTTGGCCATTTTGGTCATTTTGGCTATTTTAGCCTTTTTACTCATTTTGGCCATGTCGGTCATTTTGGCCTTTTTGGTCATTTTGACCATATCGGTCATTTTGACCATATCGGTCACTGTGGCCTTTTTGGTCATTTTGGCCTTTTTGGTCATTTTGGCCTTTTTGGTCATTTTGGCCATATCGGTCATTTTGGCCATGTCGGTCATTTTGGCCTATTTGGTCATTTTGACCATTTTGGCCTTTTTGGTCATTTTGGCCTTTTTGGTCGTTTTTGCCTATACCGTCATTTTGGCCATGTCGGTCACTGTGGTCTTTTTGGTCATTTTGGCCATGTCGGTCTCTTTGGTCATTTTGACCATTTTGATTATTTTGGCCTTTTTGGTAGTTTTTGCCTATTCCGTCATTTTGGACACGTCAGTCACTGTGGCCTTTTTGGTCATTTTGGCCATGTCGTTCATTTTAGCCTTTTTGTTCATTTTAATTATTTTGGCCTTTTTGGTCGTTTTTGCGTATTCCGTCATTTTGGCCATGTCGGCCACTGTGGCCTTTTTGGTCATTTTGGCCATGTCGGTCACTGTGGTCTTTTTGGTCATTTTGGCCATGTCGGTCTTTTTGGCCTTTTTGGTCATTTTGATTATTTTGGCCTTTTTGGTCGTTTTTTGTCTATTCCGTCATTTTGGCCATGTCGGTCATTCTGGCCTTTTTGGTCATTTTGACCATTTTGATCATTTTGGCCTTTTTGGTCATTTTTGCTATTTCAATTATTTTGCCCTTTTTGGCCTTTTTGGTCGTTTTTGCGTATTCCGTCATTTTGGCCATGTCGGCCACTGTGGCCTTTTTGGTCATTTTGGCCATGTCGGTCACTGTGGTCTTTTTGGTCATTTTGGCCATGTCGGTCTTTTTGGCCTTTTTGGTCATTTTGATTATTTTGGCCTTTTTGGTCGTTTTTTGTCTATTCCGTCATTTTGGCCATGTCGGTCATTCCGGCCTTTTTGGTCATTTTGACCATTTTGATCATTTTGGCCTTTTTGGTCATTTTTGCTATTTCAATTATTTTGGCCTTTTTGGTCATTTTGGCCATTTTAGCCTTTTTGGTCATTTTGGTCATGTCGGTCATTTTGGCCAATTCGGTCATTTTGACCATTTTGGTCATACTTTTTATCGCAAAATAAAACTAAAATAGATGAAAGTTTGAGTGAGAGACTAATCGTTTCTCAAGTTTATAGATATAAAAATTCACAATCTATAGAAAAAAGTGCGATAGTAAATCGATCCGTCTGTCTGAATACCGAAAATGGACATAGATACTTTTCATCCCGGGAGATGGGATAGTTTGCGATATAAATAAATAAAAAAAAGTAAATCTTATGAGGGCAATTAGCATCAATATAAAAATATAAAACAATTTCACCTGTTTTAACGCCGGCTGTTTAAACAAGAGGTACGCGCCGCGGGGTAAACTCTAGTATACTAATATTTTTAAAACTTAAGGTAGGTAACCTGCATTCTCTGTCGAACAAAATAGATAGACCAAGCCTAGTGTTCTCAGATTGAAGCCTGCTAAAGGCACCCGATCGGGTCGTAGTGCATTACAATAATTTGGTGCTAAGTAATCGAAGTAGTTTAGTACGGATAAATGTGGAAAAATTCTTAGTGATACTATATGCTATTACTGCACGGATCATTTCAGCATGCATTCTATTATAGATTGTATGAATAATAAATAATAGGAAAGAAAACCGGAATATCTCGTTAGCTCTATCGACATTAAAACGCTTATTAACGAAATAGAGCTATAGAAGCTGGATACCGGCAAAGAAAACGTTTTCTAGTTATTATAAAGCAAAAAGTCAAGATATCGATAGGTCAGTTATTTGCATTCCGCATAACTGCCAGTTCATTATAAGATCTAGTCAGTCGGACTACATAGTGAAGCGTGCCGTAGTAGTAGAACGTACACCGATTTTACCATTTCTCTATGTAACTCTAAAAACAATAAATAAAAATACGCCATATCTCTAAATCTCGTCTTATAATCTAATACTGATCTTTTCCGAATTCGGTTTGATTATAACCTATCTGTAATAAAATGTAGAGGGGTCGAGTGTACAATGAATTTAAAAAACAGGACATTGTCAGTCTGTTTAAGCATCATGTCAAAACTAATAAATGGGTTTCAATTAAAGTAGTTACCGTGATATAAGCTGAGTTATGACTTATACTTTAAATTATGATTAATGACGTCATTTTCGTAGCATAGACGAATATATCAATTGTAAAAAGCCTTGCAGAGACTTGGGCAAGAAAGTACCAAATATACCTAATATTAACTATTTGGGCAGAGATTCCCCTTTACCACTCAGTAAGCAATGAACACCGTCTACACGCCACACCGCCTTTTATACGAAAATACTACGAAAACTACCCTACATAATAATATTATTATCTATGAAGATTATCTATGTGATATTAATATAATCTATGGTTCTTATAACTGCTGTGATGGACATCGCGTAACATTCGGCCATCCTACCGCAGCCGTGGTCCCCCGCGGCGTGCCAACTATTGAGTGAGTTTGCCTTCTGTCACCAGAGAATTAGTTCTCTTCGCCAGTCTGCGAACAGAAAAAACAAAACACAGTACTTGTTCACACAACCATTCGGCTACTCCTGACCAATAATGATTCTACTTTCCATCAAAGTAACAATAAACTTTTTTTTTTTTATGATTATTATTTCAAGAATAATAGTCACAATTTCATGATCTCCATGTACCAACTCTTCTATGTACCAAAAACTTATAAAATAACCAAGAATACTAGAACTTATTGTTCACGGCTACAAAAATTCCAACAATAATTAACCACAGTTAAAAAAAACCCAGATACTAGAATGAAGACTATTTTAAACCTTTAGCATTATGGACCTCTGAACTTATAAAATACGTGTTACAAAGATTAACTGCATTTACTACGTTTAATAATAACTGAACTTGGGTTATTCTAACTTCAAAAAACCGGGCGAAACTAGAGTTATTTTAACCTTAAATAAAAACCGGGTGAAACACGAACAATGTGTCAAAACCAACTTTACACTATACATATCAAAGTAATATCAGTCGAATGGTAGACTCGATTGTCATGTAAAACCTAATAAAAGAAACCATGACTTGTCGTTCATAAGATCTGATCACATCGTCCATACAAACACATTTCTCGATAGATATGTAACTCAAAATAACATTGAAAAATACTAACTACGCGATTTTTCGTAATTTTCCATGTTCGAAACATACCATAATATTTTCGTACAAAAAAATATATGAGGGTAGTACAATTGCCTACCACGACCGGTGAACCATTACTATCACTTATAAAATTAATTCACTTTACTTTGCATAATAATTCACACAAAAATAATAATAAAAATAACCATACCTTCTGTGCCAGGTAAAGTAGACACAGTGGCCAAAGTTCCCAACAGTGTCCCGTCCACGTATAGGCCGACACGCCAACGCTCCATAGGCACCTTCAGGGCACCACCACAATGCCGCCGCTAGCTCCGCCGTTGGCCGCGTCCCGTTGACGGCCCCGATATGTCGATCCTCGAGCTTGGTCACACAGACGTGGTCACACAGACGTGGTCACACAGACGTGGTCACACAGACGTGGTCACACAGACGTGGTCACACAGACGTGGTCACACAGACGTGGTCACACAGACGTGGTCACACAGACGTGGTCAAACAGACGTGGTCACACAGACGTGGTCACACAGACGTGGTCACACAGACGTGGTCACACAGACGTGGTCACACAGACGTGGTCACACAGACGTGGTCACACAGACGTGGTCACACAGACGTGGTCACACAGACGTGGTCACACAGACGTGGTCACACAGACGTGGTCACACAGACGTGGTCACACAGACGTGGTCACACAGACGTGGTCACACAGACGTGGTCACACAGACGTATAGTTGTACTTATACACGTAGAATTTAGTACGCCATGTCTTTGTTACAACTATAATATATTTATTTACTTTTATTGTATCTCTGTCTTATTGAATATGCACCGATTGCTACAACCGCATTAATTCTTTAAAAGGAATTCTGTAACACACTTCTGCATAAAACTAATTTAAAAATAAGAACTTGAGATATAAGTATAATCCATACTTCTATACGCATATTATAAAGGGGAAATATTTGATTGTTTTTTGCATTGAATAGGCTCCAAAACGACTAAACTGATTAGAAAAATTCTTTAACTGTTGGCAAGCTACACTATTCCCAGTTGACATAGGCTATATTATATATTCAAAAATAATTAGGGATCCTTACTAAAACTCCAATAGTGTAACCCAAGTGTAAAATCGTGTGCGCTGCGAAAACTATGGATGATAGAACAAAACAATGTACTACGACCTTATAGAACACATCATTATTCACAAAAAGAGTCGCGATAGCATATGTTTAACTATTATAGTTATGGCACAATAAGGGTTCTTTTATTTTTAAAATTTAATTAAAATGCCACCGCTTGTTTGTATCTTGGTATTCATCCTTATCAAAATAAATTACTTCATATTCAAGACTGCTTCTATTGAACCTACTACCCATTGAATAATACCTTTATGCGAGTTTTTAAATTATTCAATATCACGAGTTTAAAAATGAGTATTAGAAAAAAGTGAGTATTAGAAAATAGTTGTGGTCGCCGCGCACCCTAATCAGCTAACTATGTTCATGCGATGTAGGCGTCACTGGGATACGGACAGTACGACAGGTGAAATATTTTTAATTCGCTTAGTAGGTAATTAAACCAAAAAAATGATCTTTTTTAGATACTCGTGCGAAGTCGGGGTAGACCGCTAGTAAGAAATATAAAGAAAAACAATTTTCAGCTAGACATGTTGTGAAGCGGTGTACATAGAATATGAAGTAAAATTAAATTTAAAAAGTGTTCTCCAGTGTAACTTATTTTGAATAAAAACTTTAGAATTTGACTTGGGTCACGCAGATTTTAAATAAGGCAGACTTTAAGTAACACAGACTTACGGGCACGCAGACTTTCGCTCACGTAGAGTTTCCGTCACGCAGAGTTTAGGTCACGCAGAGTTTAGGTCAGGAAGAGTTTAGGTCACGCAGAGTTTAGGTCAACTTATACCCAACCCAGCAGCATAACGGCCTGCCATTCTTGGGTAATCCCACTTCTGAATGTAAAAAGCCTTGCAGAGACTTGGGCAAGAAAGTACCAAATATACCTAATATTAACTATTTGGGCAGAGATTCCCCTTTACCACTCAGTAAGCAATGAACACCGTCTACACGCCACACCGCCTTTTATACGAAAATACTACGAAAACTACCCTACATAATAATATTATTATCTATGAAGATTATCTATGTGATATTAATATAATCTATGGTTCTTATAACTGCTGTGATGGACATCGCGTAACACAATATAGCAAAAAATATGGCGATTCGGGCGTGTTTTTTGCTGCTATCTCGCCGTTACATTTTTTTCATTAATAAATATATAGCCGCCATGATACCGCTAACGAATTTTCGCTGCCACATGGTTTTAGTATATAATTGTAAGTACCTATTCTCATTAGTAGTAGTGGTTCAAGGTCTAAATTGGGTTAAACAGGGTACTGAGATAATATAGGATATTGTTGTATTTATTCAATGACCGCTGCAATGTACGAAATGCTCAGTAAATAGAACTTATACAATTTTGAAGAAAAAATATTGTCACAAAATTTAGATATAACATAATGGCAGTTAGAAATAAGTTTCTCTTATTTTAGATTCATTATTCTACTAATTTGGATCTTCGATACAGCTTTACCTGAGAAATATTAATAATAAACAAATTGGAAACGAAATTACGAAATTGTAAGGAGTTATTAAAGTTAAAAGTCTTCGTGAAGAAACAAATAACTTTGTTAGGTTTCCTTAAGCTCTTAAAGGAAAAATTAAAGCTACTACGTACTACGGGTATTGTAATAATAGCCAAGTCTTTCTTTAAAGTCAAGTATTTTTTTTTACCATCTCTAGAAATTAAGGTCATATGTAATATTTTCTTAAGTTTTCGCGACTTGTATACATAATAAAACTACGTTTTAACGGTTTTAAGCGCGGTAATTTATTTGATTTTGGTTTATACGACGTTTCGGCCGCTTTTCAGTGGCCGTGGTCACGGACGACAAAGATGACATTTGTCCAACTAGTATTGTTAAAGTTTTATTTAGCCTACCGCGGACTTGTTCATTTTAATTATTTAGTTTTAATTTTGTTTATGGTTATTATTTACTCTATGGGAGCCTAATCTAATTTACCACCGCTTCACAACATGTTGTGGCTTGAAGAGAAGAAGCGGCGCAAGAAACTCTTCAGCAAACATGCCTAGTTCTAAAAAAAAATAATAATATTAAAATGGGTGGAAGGAAGAAATCATATAAATTACCGCGCTTATAACCGTTAAAATGTAATTTTATTAAGGTCACACGTGTCATTAAAAATTAAGAAAATAAAGTACCTTGGCCTTGTACTTAGGGCAACGAATCAGCATTGCCATCCAACGTGGAAATGCGGCCAGCATTTTGGGCACGCTCCCCGCCGACAGCGATTTGGAGTCAATTTTTTATGTATACATTTATGCTATTTTGTAAGTATAGCTTTATTTATATTATAGTTTAGTTTATTTATTTTAAAGGTTTTATTTGTAAGTATGTTAGATAATTATTGTTGTTAATCCAATACCAATTAATTTACATTATAGCATTCATAAGAAAATAAAGTTATACTTTATTTCTTAGTTTACTTGAACTTGAACTTTGGGTGCTTGGAAATTAACGCCAGAAACTTGGATAACGTGTATTTAAAACGGAGTAAGCTAATAATGAATCTATACTATTGAAAATATTTCCACTATCCTTGCTCGATGGCAATTTATTACTCAATTACAAACAGAGTCGTCCGCTCTGTCTATATATGTAGTTTATGGGATTATTAAACTTTGCTTCAAGGCTGATGAGAACATCAGCCTAGTAGAAACTTAGTCCCTAATACCTACCCACTGTTCCTCTAAAAGTTCGACGAATTTCAGTATTCGAGTTTGATGAGAACAAGGCTTCGATATCAAGTTTAGAGTATACAAAATAAATCTCGTTTAAAATGCACTAAGCTTTATCAGAGCTCAACGAAATAATATTTATACCAATATTTGGTTTTAGTATTTTTTATTCTTTTATAATAATAAAATGTGTTCAGTTTATTTCTTTGAAGTTAATAAATTGTTACGATATGTTTAATGATTTCTGAATTCGGTTATTTAAGTTCTTAATATAATATATATCTGCATACAGTTAAATACATATTATTGAATAATCTCAAAAGTTTTATATAAATTATTTTGTATGGTCCTTATTACTTTTAAGGTACGTATTTTTGTCACTACAAATTTTAAATTCCGCCAGATGCTTCGTAAAATACAATCAAGTAACTCAACATTCACAATACATGAGCACGCTATATAAAAATTGTGAAATCGAAAATTTGTTATTTCCCTTTTTTGGCATTTGATACTTCGATAGAATTCCCCCTATATTCTATCATCTCTACATAGAATGTAAAATTATTTCTTGATATTAATTATGATAGTGATGATGAAATGATTAGTGGCTGTTTTCTGACAGATCGACCACACTGCTGGATGAGTACCTACTGATAGTGATTTGTCGACATTTGGCATGTTAAAATGTTATGTATCTACGTAAAACGGCTGACATGACCATGTAAGGCTGTTGCACAGTATAGTGCGGTTGCATTGATCTAACGGAACAGAATTCAAAATGTTATAACGTTATTCTTTAGTAATTAGGAGTAGGTACACGCATAAAGTGGCTTAGCCCGGAGATTAAAACGCTTTTACAAAACCCTTGCAGGAACGGAGAAGAAATACTAATTTCTGCGGCCGGGTGACCTCTCGTTAGAGGCGCCAAAACGACCCACAGCCAGGGAGGGCATTTGACTATCTGGATGACTACCACCTCTGGTCTAGAAATTGCCGTTGTGGAAAGAACAAAATTGAGTTGTGTTGTTCCTGCACTAGAGGGCAGACTTCAGTCCCCCCTTCAAGGTCAGTAGCAAATTTGTAGCATCTATCGTGCTGTGTGTCGAAAAGTGACGGTAACTTGACTTTCCATTAGATTGGTCCTCACTACAGCCTGTCTGTTGTACCTACTGTAGCAATAAAATAAACACTGAGACGAATTTCCACAAATGTATACGCGGGCAGCCCCTAGTAAAAAGACTCGAAATAAACAAAATTTCCGGCTTACCGTTTGTTCTTATTGAAATCACAAAGAAAGGAAGAAAATGTTTGGATAAAGGAAATTAGTTATTGAACAATACAAATCTTTGAAAATATAATCCAAAGAAACTTCGGAATAACCAAAATCAAATAAATTACCGCGTACTATTATTATGTATACAAGTCGCGAAAACTTAAGCAAATATTATAATCCAAAGAATTTATTATAAGACACCAATATTAAAATAAAAATTGAAATCACAATAAATAAACTGTGTGTCATATCAACAATTAGGCATTAGGCTACTAGAAACATAATTAAACAAGAAACATACTCAGCCCATAAACATTCCACTGCTGGGCACAATCTTGTCCATTTTTAATGTGTGTTCAATCTATATTAGAATATGTAGATAAAAATTTGCTTAGATACACATAATTTTTTTATTTATATCATTTACATCTATCTATAATATTATAAAATTCTAAAACTACCGTGTCTGTACATTGAAGCTATTAAAAAAAAACTGGAATGGACTATATAAACGACGGCGCACTTTTTTATATTTTTTTATTGCAGGAGTTCAGCAGACAGGCAGACGGCTCGCTAGATGGAAACCGATTACCATCGCCTATGGACATTTGCAACACCAAAGGTGCTACAAATGAGCTGCTGCTCTCTTAAGGGAGACTGGAACCTGGTCACTAATGCCGAAACACAACTTAAGGTTGTTATGGCGGCATACTCTAGACCAGGGGTGGTAGCCATCCAATCGGGAAAATACCTTACCACCTGGTAAAAAAATTAAAGATTTCTTGTCTGTTTGTTTGTTTCTTTGTTTGTTCGGGATTTGTTTCGTAGATTTCGCTGATCGGCAGCAAATTCTTGGATTTAAATCTTCGGTACTTTACCTCCCGGGAATCCCGCGGAAATTTTCCTGGCAATGATTTAAAGTGATCTGATTGAAAAGACCATATGAATTTCAATATAGTTTTTCACTAATCGATAGTAAATTGTATGTAATAAAATCTGCGATACATTGTATCCCAGGAATCCCCCGGGAAATTTCTCGGGTATGGTACAGATTAGATTGGATGCCTAACTATTCGCTGATTCCGATACGATTTCACTACAAGTCCGTTTTCAAGTGCTCTATTACTTTATATTCCGGAAAAACCGGAAGAATGTTCCCGGGAGTGTTTTAAAGTTTAAAAGAGAATTTTTATATTCTCCGGGATTTCCAAACTACGTGATATTAACACCTGTTTTATATGACAGTTTCTATATTTATTAGACACCATTAGTACAGGGTTAGCACCGGAATAAGTAACATTACTTATCCGGGGTTTTTACGGGGATCTTCAGAATTCACGTATTTTCTTACTAAAGAATTCGATGCCCTGCAGAAAATATCCTTTGATTATAAATACTGGCAAAATAGCTGTAATTTAAGTTGCCTGTCAAACGTTAACGAAGTCCCGGGTATATCATAGTTATCTATAACGTTATAAAATTCTAAACATGCCAAGTCTGTATATTGAAGCTATTAAAAAAAAAACTTAAACAGACTATATAAAGTTATAAGCAATGGAGAACACGATACAATTTTTGTAGATTTCTTGTTTGTATATCGTTTTGTCTGTTTGTTCGGGATTTACGTAAAAACTACTGGGCTGATTTTGATGCGGTTTTCGCTGATCAATAGCAAAGTCTTGGGCTTAAAATCTGCGCAACTTTTTATCCCGGGAATCCCGTAGGAATTTTTCTGGGAATTATTTAAAACGGAAAGATTTAAAAAAACGAATTACAATGTGATTTTTTCACTGATCGATAGCATTTGCTGAGTTAGGGCTCTGTTTAGAGTTAGATAAACTTTGGCTTTTGTTAAAATGCTTATGTATAATTTCTATTTTAATTAACTATAAATAATATATTTTTTTCTTTTTTTTCAAGTTTTATGTAGTAATAATGTGTGATCGTTTCTATCCCAGGGATACCGAGGGAATTTTCCCAGGAGCGGTTTGTAGTTGTTCGGATGCATAAGAATTAGCTTCTTCTGACAGTTTTCACTAAATCAATAGCTTACATTCTTTTCTAATGCTGCGGTATTTTATGTCCCGGGAATCCCGCGGGATACTATATAATATTGTCTATGTGTGTATTTTCTAAGTGATCTGAACTAGATTTGTTACATATTGTTTAGAACGTAAAATATTATTATAACTTGTATCGAAGTTATTGGCGTCCTGTAGGCAATAAACTATAAATGTTAATGTTTATGGTCAGTGTTCTGTGCACGAGCGTACAGTGATGCTGCGAATGGCAGGCGTACAGTCACAATGAGACCGGCCTCGGGGTAGCACGTGGCGTGCAGTGACATTCACTCTTCGCACTCGCGTAAATAATTCTGAAAACGATAGTTTCAGAAAGTATTACCATGAAATATTACCCTGATGCATTGAAAGTTTTACGTGAGACCTCGTTATCATTCGAGACAAGTTTTCCGGGGAAGAAAATAATACAAAAGTTTTTCCGTTGCTAACTTTTCAATGTGATTTAGGTGTATTGGGATTGAAGGATGACCAATATAATGAAGTTTATTTCTAAAAATAAAATAATAGGTAAGTGTAAGTACTTATAATTTTGAGGCCACCTGGGAAATCGTTTTCGTTTTTCTTTTTCGTGCCAAATTATGTTTCAATTTTTATTTATTCAGTTAATATGTTTTTGCCAATATTGACTAAAATGTTTAAAATATATAGTTTATGAATTTAATTAAGTAATAACATAAATAGTACTTTTTTAAGTTTTCGCGACTGGTACTGGTGGTATTTTATTTGATTTTTATTTCAACGTTTCGGCCACTTTCAGTAGCCATAATTACGGAAGACAAAGATATCAAGTGCCCATGAGTAATGTTAAAAGTTTTATTTAGCCTACCGCTAACTTGTTCATGTAATTTAGTTTTTATTATAGTTATTTAGTTTTATGGTTATTATTTAATTTTACTTTATGGGAGCCTAATCTACTTTACCACCGCTTCGTAACATGTTGTGGCTTGAATAGAAGAAGCGGCGCAAGAGACTCTTCATTAACGTGCCTAGCTCTACGGATTAGAGCTGGGCACGTTAATGAAGAGTATATTATTATAGATTAGAGTCTAATCTTTATTAATATAAAATTATAAAAATGTCGCGACTGTACATTGAATCTATTTAAAATAAAAACAACTGGATTAGACTATATAAAAGATGGGGAACACGATGCATTTTTTTAGATTTCTTGTTTGACTGTTTGTTCGGTATTTTGGTATTCACGTCAAAACTACCCTGATTTCGCTGATCGACAGTAAATTCTTAGACTTAAAATCTGTGTTACTTTTTATCCAGAGAATCTCACGGGAATCCTTTCTGGGAATAATTTAAAATGGTCCAATGAGAAAAACGAATTACAATGTGATATTTTGATCAGTGGACCGATAGCAAATTTTATGTAATAAAATGTGTGATATTTTTTATTCCGGGAATCCCGTGGGAATTTTTCCTGGGAGCGGTTTGTAGTGGTTCGGGTGCTTACAATAATTTTTAAATGCTGCGGTACTTTGAGCCCCCAGGAATCCCGTGGGAATTTCAAGTCAAGCGTGGGCGAAGTCACGGGCATATTTATTATAATTTTTATAATATTAAAGTGACGTGAAGTTTCTTGCGATGCTTCTTCTCTTCAAGCCACAATATGTTGCAAAGCGCTAATAAATTATTTATTTAGGTTTATGGTATGGCAGCTAGGCCTTTAAGCCAGATCTTAGATTACAATATAGTTTCTAGGTTATCAACTGACGTCATTCAACGGAGTTTTTGTGACAACTCCAAAGGCATTTGACTATACAGTTCACATTTCTCACAAAAACACGGTAACACAGTAAATATACTACTAAAAAACTATCAATATCCTATAAATATTGTTAATTTTAGAGTAATTTTACACATTATTAGAAAATAAAACTGCACAGCACAACATCTCTTTTCCGTTCCCGCCAAAAGTCAAGCGGCAGTAAATTAGATTAGGCTGGAAGGATATAACAGTTATATAGGAGAATATTATATCTAACAACCTTAATAATAAATAAATCAGTATTATTCCAGCATTGGTTGGTTTCACTTGTCTCCCATTTCGATAGCCGTCGCAAGGCTCCCATAGAGTAAATAATAACCATAAACAAAAATTAAAAGAAAATAATTAAAATGAAGAAGTTGGCGGTAAGCTAAATAAAAACTTTAACACTACTCATTGGCACTTGACATCTTTGTCTTCCGTGATCACGGCTACCAAAAGTGGTCGGAACGTCGAAATGAAAATAAATACCGCGCTTAAAATCGTTAATACTACCTGACCCGTGCGCTGGGCATCAAAAAAAACTTATTATTAATCACAATCAAATATATGTCACTCAGGAATAATGTAGCTTTCCACTTGTGAAAGAATTTTCAAAATCGGTTTAGTAGATCCAGAGATTACTCCCTACAACGTCACAAATTCACAAACTTTACCCCTTTGTAATATTAGTACAGATTAGTCGTTTATTAAAACGTTTTCTCAAAAATTGTAATAGTCTTGCTGGGTTATTAGAAAAGTAAGCATACTTTATTATTTTATTTATTTATTGACAACATCCAACAAGTCTTACCCTAGTACATATATCTGTTTATATTAATACACTAAGTTCTTAGTATAAGTGCAGACTTAATTACAGGTTGCCACATCATGCTGGAGAACATGCAATTTTTTGTAAACATTCTGTAGCATCAGTTAATGTTTATTGCCAATTACGCGACATCGAAAGTTCGCTCTGCTTTAGAATTCGTTCTATTAGGCAACGACGTTTGAGGATTTCAAAATGTTTGAATGAAATGCATTAAATGTAATACGAGTAATAACGGCATCACGAAAGAAAGAAAATATTTCTTTCTAAATTTCTCACACACAAGACAAAAAAGACAAGAAAAGAAGATTAGAAAACATATATCTATGTACAAAACAATTATGCTGCCATTTCAGAAATGAGGTTGGCACTCTGTAGTTTGATCATTCATTTTCAGTGTTCATCTCCTAAATCATCAATTTGGTTTTAGTACGTATTTGGCGTTTGCAGCGTTTCACTATATGTAGCCATCGAGTGCCTAATGCACGGCCATTAGGGTGAGCAAAAAGTATTCCCCTTTTCCCGGTTCATAAAACAGCAAAGCTTATTTTCCGACACTTCTCTAAATAGTCTGGTGTGTTTAGCAGATGAAAATGTAAATAAATACAAAAATCTTTTCGCAAATTTCTTAAAAATATATAAACTATATTTCAGAAAGTTTACTATTGTAGGTAAATTAGTTTTGAGAAGTTTTTACGTTTATAGTATAGTATTTGTATATTTACAGGAATTCTAAACTTGAAATTTAAAATTCCTTGTACAATCAGCAAGAAGGGGCTCGCTATATTTTGAAGAAGAAAATATATTTACAATTAAAAGTCAACGGTGAATGTCAAATAAATAATAATTATTATTGCTAATTGTTGTGAGGTCTATTTGGTTTTACTTTGATAATTACTGAATTAATTGTAAAATCAATTGTTGTTTGTGGTTCATTCCGGTTATTTATTGTTCAGTGTTATAATTGGTAAATTGTTACTTGTTATTAAAATTGTTAATTAAAAATGGTTCCGACGTTTACACATGCTCGAGGCTAAGCCTTTGACTTCCCAGACTTTAATACTCCCGTTCAATAAGTTGCTAAATGAACCGTGATTTCATTGACTTCCATCAGAAAGGTGCTATCAACAACAACAATTTAGTATTAGAAAAAGTGTGCGTCTCGGGAAGCCCAACAGAAGTGATAACTTGCGTGAGAGAAAGGGAAACCAGACGGACTGACGCCGTAATGCGTTACGTAACGAAGCTGTGTACCCTCCCATAAGAAGTTATCATTTCAATTATGTATAACGTTAACATTTATCATTTTAATATCGTTTAATATTATTAGTTTAATATTAAGTACCTGCCTATAAAAATAATAAAAATAAATTAAAGTATTAGTTTATTGATTTATATGCTGACCGTACACTACTAGAAAAGTAAAAACGGTTCGAAGCTAATTTACCTGTACAGTCTAATATAACAAAACAATTGCAATAAAGTTTAAAGCGCAAAGGAATAAAAGATGTAAAAAACAAAATAGTCGTTATGTTAAGAATATAATGATTAATTTATAACTCTTTATTGTAAATCAAAACATAGTCACAGAACAAAAAAGAAGTATAGATAGTAAAATGGACAGCCTTGTCGCTGAAAAGTGATCTTATCCTGAGATCCCTATAAATTACAGGTAGATAGTATGGATATAAACCTCTATTCAACTAACTCAACCTGCATATCTCGAACTGTGTGGATTTAGTTCTGTAAAATTATGTATTCCTCAGCTGGTCTCACGACGGAGATGTGATTTAAAAGACGCATAGCTCGTTCCGTATTCTCGTTGTGAAGCGAGCCAGCTCTTGTCAACAGCTCGATTATTCCAAATATTATTTATTGAAACTTAAGGATGGGACAAAATAATTCCTTGGATGCTATCTTATGTGTACAAGTTATATTGTATTATACATACCGTGTCCGTAAAGATATTATACATTTGAACAGCTTATATGTAATAGAATGATTTGGTACGACCTATCCGCTAGGTTTTATTACAGCAACATGATATGGAGCTTTTAAAAAAGAGGTCAAAATTCCTTATCGTTTTTCAGTACTTTATTTACATTTGTGATATTTTAATTATCTAAAGGTCTAACTACTGAAAATCGCTTTTTGCGCTATAAATGAAAGTGCTTACATAAACGTTGTTGTATCTTTTCTCTACTAATCTAATTGTTTTTTATCTAACTATACTATGGTTTGAGTTTGTACAATGCGTTTAAAAATGTGAAAAAAATCAGGGTGCTAATTCAGCTAATTCATTCAGCCCAGGAGATTCCGTAATTATTTCCGTAATTACAATTTTTAGATTTTTTTCAATTCACTTACAGATACTTACGTTGTCATAAGCAACATGTCATTCATTGTATTACTTAAAATCAGGTTGGCTTCGCCTCACCTCTATGTTTTGCTGGGCAGTATTCTATATAGTTTATGCGTTATTTGTGATGTGATTTTGTTATTAATTTTTATATTGTATAAAACAAAGTCTCTTCCCACGTCTGTTTATCGGCTAACTCCTCTCAAACCACGTAACGGATTTTTAAGTGATATTCACTATCAGTTAGATAAATTTTCATCGAAGGTTTTATATGTAAAAAGCCGAATTATGTGGAAAAAATAGAGTTACTATCAAGGTAGGTTACGCCTAGCCGTGCGGCAAACTTGTTTAAAATAATAAAGTCTAGTTTAAAATAAACACAAGGCTCCTACAGGATTAGTCTATTAAACAACACATTTCACACTTACATAACAAGCTGTTTAGTAGAAAGGACTAGGCTATGCCTTGCGACCATTCATCAATTTAATTTCTAACCCGCCTACACCCCCTCTAATGCTCTTTCTGAATTAATCATGACTACAATTGGCTCCACCAACTTCTTGAATAATATAACTGTTCCTTGATAATTTAATTGTTAGGCAAGTCGGATCTTGAATATTTTGGTCATAATTATAGTTTACGTGCGTGATGTAATATTTATTGAATAGTTACACCTACACATTACACAGATATTGACTTTGTAAGAACATATAAATAAAATACGACTATAAATATAATAAATAGCAATCAAACAAAGTAACGTTTCAGTCTGGCATCTAACCCATACATGATGGTGAGCAGGGCTCAATATTACAGCCTTGAAAAAGCATGAATTAACATTAGGCAATGAAATAAGTAGATGTACCCAGTAAGGTACATTTTGTTTGCTTTATTAGATTATGATTAATGTTATTTATCTTTTCGTAATATTATAAAGTTATATATATGCTGTGGCTGTACATTGAAGCTATTTAAAAGAACAACTGAAATAGACTATATGAACGACATAGAACAAGATAATTTTTTTAGATTTCTTGTCTGTTTGTTCGAGATTTACGTAAAATCTACTGGGCTGATTTGGACGAAATGTTCGCTGATTGATAGCAAATTTCTCAACATAAAATCTACGTTCTATTCCGGTAACCCCGAGGGACTTTTTCTAGGAATAATTTAAAGTGATCAGACTGATTTTTTTCGAATTTCAATGTATTTCTTTTATCCCAGGAATCCTGTCAGAATTTTCCCGGGAGCGTTTCTGACGAAGTTTGGGTGCGTGAAAATTAGCTTATACCGACACAGTTTTCGCTAAATCGATAGCTTATGTTCTTTTTTAAATACTACGATACCTTGTGTCTTGGGAATTCCACGAGCATTTTCCCGGGACTGGCTTAAAGTGGTTAGTATGCATGAAAATTTGACCATTTAGATACGATTTCAGTAGAAAGATAGCTTAGTCTTGACTACTGATGTTGTCAAGTGTGTCAAGTAATGCGATACTTTATATTCCGGGAATCCCGCGGGAGTGTTTTAAAGTGGGTAGTGTGTATATATAAAAAATAGCTGATTCCGATTCGATTGTTCCAGGCGATCTTATTCATAGAGAGTAAGAGTAAAGAACGGTTTTTTACGAAACCTAAAGAAGCGTTCAAATTTACTTTAACTTTCTATAAATAAGACCGTAAAACAATATAATCCGGGGCTTTTTATATTCCACTAGTTGTACCATTCCACATATAAAATGGGCAATACAACAATTTTGTTTTATTGTCAATTTTGTATCGTAAATATATTGAAGTTTTTGAGATAATAGCTTGTAACTAAGTTATCCAAAGAAGGCGGATGCGTTTTCAAACACTCTTGGGCCCAAATTACTCTTCAATTTGTTAATTTTTATAATTGTGTAAGTTATTTTGATTGAAGTGATCGTGTAGTGTTTATATAATTATTATAATTTTTACACGATATTATATTATAATTGTAGAAATTCATTCACTTACATCTATTATGGTAAACGATATAATAGAATTAAAAATATAAAGCTTTTTATAAGACATATCTCAACTCATTACATTTCTTTGGCCTAGAATCCCTTAGAATGTGGAAAGAAATTATCGTTAGTTAAGTATAGTTATTAAAGTAAATGTAAAAAAGGATGATCGATTGCAGTTTATGAATATTGTAATGGAGTATTGTTAAAGTTTCTTAAGTGTACTGTCTACAAAAGTCCAAAGGTTATTCTTATTTTTCTGATGAATATTAAAATAGATCGTAGAGTTCACTTTGCTATGTACATAAGGCGAACAAAGCGTTTGATCCCAGCCCCCGGCTCTTTGCCAAAATGCATTGGTGTGACTAACATTGTTTGATAGTAGGTAAGCTATTTGCACAAAATAAAAGGGAAGTCTCATGTCGTTTTCCATTTAATTATATTTACGATGACCCAATATTTTTACGAAGAACCCTTTGAGGTTATCCGACCTTTTAGACTCCATTATACAGAAGCAAGCAAAAAAGAGAAAGGAGCAGTAAAATGGGCTAATTTACTTTCAACTCGTGTATTACTTTAGTATAATATCTTTATTTAGTATAATAGCTGTATAACTTGACGTTGAAATATTAGCAAAATACTCAACCAAAAATAAGTACATGCAGTTTTGGCCAAACTTAAACGATGTTAGTTTTCGTCTATATCTATCTATAATATTATAAAATTCTAAACACGCCGTGTCTGTCAATTAAAGCTATTTAAACACGATGCATGTAGATTTCTTGTCTGTTTTCGGGATTCACGTAAAAACTATTGGGCCGATTTTGATGCGGTTTGATAAAAGCATTCAAATTTCAAATTTAATGTAAAATTTGTGTATTTTTTATTTATCTGTAATAAAAAAAATTACACTACAAATAGAAGTAAAGCACTTCTACCACTTCACCACTTAAACCTATGAGGTTTGCGTGTGATGCAACACACCCTCGCAATTTCAGGAAAAACTTATACATCCATATACATATACACCTAATCACATCGTACTCGTTTGTGCAGATAACATATACGTAGTCACGAACGCTCATACACATAGGCTGTCATTGTAATTTGTAATTGTTCAAGTACGTAAAAATTCACTTATTCCGACACGAGACAGTTGTCTCTAGAACCATAGCTTACTTACATTTCAAGTAAAGCGTGGACAGTCGCGGGCATATCCTAGTAAAAAATAATTTTATACATAACAAAACTGGTGCAAACTTGGACACATTATTAATAAATCATTAGAAAACAAATGACATTTGATTAAAAACGTTAATGACAGTCTATAGCAATTAGTTTTTAATTAGTGTTGCCTTGATTTATACCATTTTTCTCTTATATACTTATATATTCAAATTACACGCTTACTGAACCCATAATAGAGTTTTCTTTTTAATAATTGTTTCTGTTTCCAATCTTAAGTAAGTTTATTTAAGTCAATCATAAGTATCCTTTGTTGTTGGTAGCCATGGGGTGGATCACTAGTTACGTATCTGTCACACAGATTTTTTTATTAATCTACTTCAAGCACCAATCTCATTATCGCAGGTTTCTTTTTGTAAATTTGTTGTGTTAAGAAAAATAAATAAAGTTTTATTATTATTATCATCGTTAGCTTTAGATGGATGATCGATAGAAGATGATTAACAATAGAATGAAAAAAAGGGAGTGTAGTTGAAAATACCGGGTCCAATCCTGAATCTAAACCATCCCAGGACCCACTTGTTCAAGTGGGTCCCGGGATGGTTTAGATTCAGGATCAGGGTCACACAAATATAATGCACCTAAATCAGACAAATGAAACTTACCGTAAATCGGCCGGGAAAGATCATAAGAAATGAATGGCTAGAATGATGTTGTGACTGATGTTTTTTTATTGATGAATGTCATATTTTAATACTTATTACCCTATTCCGGACGAAGACAATTGCTACAACACAAAATCATAAGAATTGGTCCAGCCATTCTTCAGTTATAAATGATGTAACTAACACGATTTTGTTTTATTTATATAGATATGTAAGTATTTCAAAGTTTGAAAGCCTTATCGCTGCGAACAAACCGACGAAACTAATTCCTGTGCAATAATGGTCTTGTTTTGCAAAATCTAAATATATGATATAAATTAGGTTTAATAAGTTGATGTATCGCTACATAGTAGCAAAGAAGTTAGGTTTCTTATCTTAGAGTACATAATGTGAAATTAAGTAATAAGTATATTTTTAATGAAAATATAATATGTAATTTAGTCTAAGTTAAATGTTCAATTAAAATATTGTCAGCCTCGAGTTCCTTGGTTGTAATTAGCCTTTGATAGTTCATTTCAACATGTTCACAGTTTCTATGAGATGTATGTACGCATTCACAAAGCTTTGAAATATGCTTCTGCGATAAGCCAAATTTAAATGAAGCGTAATACACATTCAGTTTGAAACGTTAAAAATAATTGACTACGTATATCTAATCATAAAAAATGAAAACAATCAACATTAAGTAAAATTTTAGAATGATATCAAATAGGAAAACTTCTTGCCCTTGCCTCTTTTACAAAACCCAGACGAAGTGTTTATAGTCCAACAATTTGAACTATTATAGTGACTGATATGAAATCCTCTGGCCTCGTTCATGTCCAACTTACGACCTTCATTTTCTTTAACTGCCTCTCCTTATCTTTACTAGACTGTACTCTCAGTAGTATCAGGCTTCTTGACCGATTTGTTTCACTTGATTGCTAGGCTTTATTTCTTGGAATTAGACTGATGGGCTCTTTTATTACAAAACATTTGTAAGTTAGGACTGGTAATTATGTTTGTATTAAATAAATTAAATTTACAGCAAACATGCAATATCACTTGAAACATTTATAAACAATAAATTTATTGCAAGTGTTTTGTATTTCTGTTGATTATGTAATTTAGTTTCAGCATCGGTAAAATTATAGTTTTAGAGAGAAGTTATTTTTAGTTATTTTGAAAAAAAACATCTGTAGTGGGTTAAACTATGGTATTAGATATAAATTGTTTTTAAACAATATATATTATATTGCAATATATACTATATATTGTTTAACACTTTATTGCTCACGAAATATAATATTAAAAAAATGCATAATTACAATATTTGTCATGGTAGAAAGAATAGGCGGCCTTAGCGCTTAAAGCAATCTCTTTCCAACCCAACTTAAGGAATAATTTAAACAAATTTTAATTATGATTATTAGGTACATTTTAAACAAAAATACAATAATTTGTTTGTGTAGAAAATTGTCAACTTTAGTAAAATGAGACTTAATGAGTTATTTAAAGAATTCTGTTGTTTGGCGTTAGTCAAAACACTCATTTGCACCTGTCGATTTGACCGAGGCTAGATTCTAAGCTCTTGACGTGTTTTTATTCAAAACTTATTTTTATATTAAATCAGAGCAAATTTGAATGTGTGTGAATGTTCTTTTTAAGATTGTTTATATTTTTATCCCATGATGACGAGTGCTTCGCGTAATTTTCTAACCACGTATTTCATGCGGGAACGAATTTTATTTGTTTAGTATATGATTCGGATCTAGAATAGAATGTTATCATGAATCCGTTTAATGATAGATGTTGTTTTGATTGTACGATATCGCCTGCATGTGGGTTTACGACCAATGTAATCGATGACTGAGTAAACAATGATAAAACAAATGCTTTTGAAGTACATAATGTATATTATCTTTCTAAATCTAACCCTTCTTTCATGAATTCATATTTCGTCTTGATACAACCTAATTAATATTGTCTGATTGTATTTTAGCTAAGGTTAATAGGTTTGACGTTGTTAAGAAAGTGCGTTAAGTAGTTCTTTTTAAAATATCGATTGCCGGAAGATTTAGATCTAACTAGTGTCAAACAGTCATGAATATTAATAATAATCTTTAAGCACAAAGGCGCCAGGCGAAAGCCGTCCCCGTACAGTCCTGCTGTACCTAATTTAATAATATAAATTATAAACAGTCACTATTTTGTAGCTATTGTTAATTTTTACTCAGATTAGCAGATTTTTAGGGTTGTAGTGTGCATAGGAGGGAAGGGTAAAATGTAACAAATACTAAACCCAACGAGCGCTTTTATAACATTGATTTTATGACCGAAAATATCCGAATATAAATGTGTAGTTAAGCATTAGGCCGGAGTTGTTTATTTGTAAACTGCTGACATACTTTGTACAAGGGTTTCGTAGACATTTTGGCAAAAACGCTAGCATTGTAAAATCCTCATATACATTCATCTTGTCTTTACATTACATTACAGTTGTTTTTATAAAATCTGTCGTGTCTTTTTATATTGTTTAAAAGAAGGAATTACCTATTCCTGCTTCTAGTATATGGCCGCCACATAAATATATAACTAAGCTTTCTTAATTTTTTTCATTGGATATTGTTAGTCTCATCTTGAAAAGTGACGATTTTTATAAACTTTTATTTAAACCGAAGATGATTAGATATACGGGTCCATAATCGTAAAAAGTGAGTGACCTTGGAAGCCTAGCATTATATGACGACTAACTCGTATTTGGCCGATTTTAATTGTAAATCAAATTTCCTTTCATGTGCATCACCGACAAAAACTCGGAAGTGTTGTTAAGATAAGTTTTCATTATCCTGCTAACAGAGTCAGATTGATTCAACTTCGATTACCTAATTTGATTTAAATAAATGCAAGTCATACTATCACCATGAGGATTGAATAAAATTTTTGTTAAGGTTAAAAAGTGGGAAGTGTGTGTATGACAAAAAACAAATGTAAAAAACATTAAGCCTGGAATACACATGCTACGTAGTACCACATAAGCATGCTAGTTTCGAGCAGATGCTACTTAATAGCATACAATTAGCCCGTCTATATGAAAAGAGCATGCTTGTGAACAAGCACGCTACTAAATCGCAAGCCGGTCTATTTTTCGTGCTAGTTAGCACATGGTGTGAGGCGCGGGGGAGAAAACGGCGGCTCCAAAGCAAGTCTGAACGTGTATTCTATGCGAGCATGCTACTTGATTTGTTTGCGTGGGTACGCGTAGTCACGATGGCTCGATGGGCCGATGGCAAAACTTTAAATTTTATATTTCATTACCGAAATTATGACTGCTTATGGAATGTATATTACGCTCACCACAATACAAAAATAAAATTTCCAGAGAAAATGCGTACCAAAGTTTATTGGAATCGATGAACGATGATAATTTAACACTATAAAGTGTTAAAACAAAAATTAAAAATTTAAGATCCATACATCATACATATACACACATATACATAACATTATACACATTACACATTAATATAACTGAATTTAATTCATTCCGCAAAGAAACGTCCATTTTGAATGATGAATATGAGCATGTGTATCTCACACGTACTAGAAAGAAGCATGCCAGCAATAAGTATGCTTCCGAGGTATGTGCTCTCATGAGCAAATGTACACACTTTGAGAGCATGCTATAAATGAGCATACTACTTAGTAGCAAACAAGCATGCTTTTCTAGTAGCATGTGTATTCCAGGCCTTAAAATATGTTGCTAGTCGCTTGCTATCATCTTAGTTTTAAAATATCGCGATGAAAATAGTTTGATTAGTCTTTAAGAAATAATAAATATGCTATTTTAGAACTATAAGTCGTATGACTACAGTCATATAAAAACTGGAAGGTTATAATTAATAAGATGTGAAGCAACAGATATTAATCGTTTTTTTCATCGTCGGCCATTCCCAGTCCACTGCGAAACGTAGGCCTCTCCAAGTCGGCGCCACTCATCCCTGTCCTCTGATTTCCTAGTCTAGCGCTTGTCGGCGACCTTGCACAGCTCATCGGTCCTTTGGGCTGGAGGGCGTCCGACACTACGTTTACGAGACGCGGTCTCCACTCTAGAACTCGTCTCCTTCATCGGCCGTTGGTCCTGCGGCAGACGTGACTGGCCCATTAATCGTTTTTAGAACATTCAAATTCACAATAAGCCTACCATATATTTAACCGACTTCATAAAAAGAAAGTTTAATTGCTCTTGGATATAGTTAATCATTCTTTAAGCTTTCCAAGTGCGGCAGGTAGGATCTACGTTTGACATTATTAAGTGCAAGTCCGTACAATGTAGAATTTAACTTTCAAAAATGATTTTTCAAATACAAATAGTTAAGTGCGGCTTGACTTACTACTTACAAGTTACTTGGGGCTTGATCGTAATATGTTAATCGTAATGATCCGAACATTATTGATGTGTCTATTACCATTAATTGCAAACTGGAGCATTACAAGTAGTAAGCTACTAAATAATGAATCACGTTTCTGGGTTAATTATAGAGTCTGTCATATAATCTTGATCGGAATTTGCATATTATAATATAAGCTATTCAATACTATATAAAACCATGGCAGTTGCAACGACGAATGATGTTTTAATTTTTTTGATTCTATGCCCATGTGCAGATTTCCTCAAGAGTTTTTCCTTTCACCCTCAGCACATGTTAGTAATAATCACATCATGCCTGAAAAACTGCCCGCCATGATTCACATACAGGTACTGTATAGGTCGTTAAAACCACCTCGCCTTTAGCGAACAGTCTGATTTTACGTACATAATGACAATAGGATCCGAATTCTTACATAAAAAATTTAATTTTCCTCACTAACCGCACCGCTCGTCAGCGACGGGATGTTCACCTCTATTTCCTTGAGCTCCCACGCTCAACTACGCAACGGTTCTCTAGAACATTTATTCTGGATACAACAATGATCTGGAGGGAACTTCTTCCTTTGCGCTATGAAATTGGATTCTTTAACAAGGGCGTTATAAAATTTGTTAGAGGTCGGCAACGAGTTGGCAACACCCCTGGTGTTGCAAACGTCTATAGGCGACGGTAACCACTTTCCATCAGGCGAGCTGTCTTTCTGTTTGATGATGATGATGATCTGATGGCATACAATTGAAAGGGTTCCGCATTGGAACTGAGAGATTACCGGTAAGAAAGTTTAGAATCCGAAAGCTGGTCATGATCTGAACGTAACGTCGTAATGTATAAAGTAAACTGAGTTTTTTGGCGATATCCCAAAATCTAAACGACTGAAGTTACATAGCTACTCGCACGTATTTCATAGCTAAACTTGATTCATTTTGTTCTCGACGAATTAATGTGTTTATACAGTGCATACTGTATATTCTCATTTTTAAAAGTAGCTTTATCAAATTTTTGTTAAAAATAACCATGATTTGACGTAAGGAGCAAAAAGCTCCATGAATCAAAGAATCAAGCATATTCTGTCATGGAGGTTTATTGACATTTAGATATATTAGTGACTAATTTATTGATATAACACTAGTTTTTCCATTTTATTGATCAGTGTTTTAGCTTATTTTTTTCAATATAGGCATATAAAATGCGTGTTAATGCTTTTTATATTTAAATAATGAAACCATAACTTACTAAAAATAGAAAATAAAATATAGGAACTCTATTGTACAGAAATGTATCAGGCAAAGTAAATTAAGTTCACGTTTCGAAAGTACAAGAAAACCAGAAGTTAGCGTAACTACGAACGAAGAATTCTAGGCATGATAATAGCTCACTAAAACTTGTGTAAAAAGCCTTGCAGAGATTTGGGCAAGAAAGTACCAAATATACCTAATATTAACTATTTGGGCAGAGTTTACCCTTTTAACACACAATAAGCAATGAACACCGTCTACACGCCACACCGCCTTTTATACGAAAATACTACGAAAACTACCCTACATAATAATATTATTATCTATGAAGATTATCTATGTGATATTAATATAATCTATGGTTCTTATAACTGCTGTGATGGACATCGCGTAACATTCGGCCATCCTACCGCAGCCGTGGTCCCCCGCGGCGTGCCAACTATTGAGTGAGTTTGCCTTCTGTCACCAGAGAATTAGATCTCCTCGCCAGTCTGCGAACAGAAAAAACAAAACACAGTACTTGTTCACACAACCACTCGGCTACTCCTGACCAATAATGATTCTACTTTCCATCAAAGTAACAATAAACTTTAATTTCTTTTTACGATTATTATTTCAAGAATAATAGTCACAATTTCATGATCTCCATGTACCAACTCTTCTATGTACCAAAAACTTGTAAAATAACCAAGAATACTAGAACTTATTGTTCACGGCTACAAAAATTCCAACAATAATTAACCACAGTTAAAAAAAACCCAGATACTACAATGAAGACTATTTTAAACCTTTAGCATTATGGACCTCTGAACTTATAAAATACGTGTTACAAAGATTAACTGCATTTACTACGTTTAATAATAACTGAACTTGGGTTATTCTAACTTCAAACACAAAAACCGGGCGAAACTCGAGTTATTTTAACCTTAAATAAAAACCGGGTGAAACACGAACAATGTGTCAAAACCAACTTTACACTATACATATCAAAGTAATATCAGTCGAATGGTAGACTCGATTGTCATGTAAAACCTAATAAAAGAAACCATGACTTGTCGTTCATAAGATCTGATCACATCGTCCATACAAACACATTTCTCGATAGATATGTAACTCAAAATAACATTGAAAAATACTAACTACGCGATTTTTCGTAATTTTCCATGTTCGAAACATACCATAATATTTTTGTACAAAAAAATATATGAGGGTAGTACAATTGCCTACCACGACCGGTGAACCATAATATAATAATTCACACAAAAATAATAATAAAAATAACCATACCTTCTGTGCCAGGTAAAGTAGACACAGTGGCCAAAGTTCCCAACAGTGTCCCGTCCACGTATAGGCCGACACGCCAACGCTCCATAGGCACCTTCAGGGCACCACCACAATGCCGCCGCTAGCTCCGCCGTTGGCCGCGTCCCATTGACGGCCCCGATATGTCGATCCTCGAGCTTGGTCACACATACGTGGTCACACATACGTGGTCACACATACGTGGTCACGCAGACTCGGTCACGCAGACTCGGTCACGCAGACTCGGTCACGCAGACTCGGTCACGCAGACTCGGTCACGCAGACTCGGTCACGCAGACTCGGTCACGCAGACTCGGTCACGCAGACTCGGTCACGCAGACTCGGTCACGCAGACTCGGTCACGCAGACTCGGTCACGCAGACTCGGTCACGCAGACTCGGTCACGCAGACTCGGTCACGCAGACTCGGTCACGCAGACTCGGTCACGCAGACTCGGTCACGCAGACTCGGTCACGCAGACTCGGTCACGCAGACTCGGTCACGCAGACTCGGTCACGCAGACTCGGTCACGCAGACTCGGTCACGCAGACTCGGTCACGCAGACTCGGTCACGCAGACTCGGTCACGCAGACTCGGTCACGCAGACTCGGTCACGCAGACTCGGTCACGCAGACTCGGTCACGCAGACTCGGTCACGCAGACTCGGTCACGCAGACTCGGTCACGCAGACTCGGTCACGCAGACTCGGTCACGCAGACTCGGTCACGCAGACTCGGTCACGCAGACTCGGTCACGCAGACTCGGTCACGCAGACTCGGTCACGCAGACTCGGTCACGCAGACTCGGTCACGCAGACTCGGTCACGCAGACTCGGTCACGCAGACTCGGTCACGCAGACTCGGTCACGCAGACTCGGTCACGCAGACTCGGTCACGCAGACTCGGTCACGCAGACTCGGTCACGCAGACTCGGTCACGCAGACTCGGTCACGCAGACTCGGTCACGCAGACTCGGTCACGCAGACTCGGTCACGCAGACTCGGTCACACAGACTTGGTCGCAGACGTGGTCATACAGACTTGGTCATACAGACTTGGTCACACAGACTTGGTCACACAGACTTGGTCACACAGACTTGGTCACACAGACTTGGTCACACAGACTTGGTCACACAGACTTGGTCACACAGACTTGGTCATACAGACTTGGTCACACAGACTTGGTCGCACAGACTTGGTCGCACAGACTTGGTCGCACAGACTTGGTCGCAGACGTGGTCACACAGACTTGGTCACACAGACTTAGAATAAGGAAGAATTCACAGACTTACCAGACTTTCGGTCACGTAGATTTTCGGTCACGCAGAGTTTAGGTCAACTTATACCCAACCCAGCAGCATAACGGCCTGCCATTCTTGGGTAATCCCACTTCTGAATGTAAAAAGCCTTGCAGAGATTTGGGCAAGAAAGTACCAAATATACCTAATATTAACTATTTGGGCAGAGTTTACCCTTTTAACACACAATAAGCAATGAACACCGTCTACACGCCACACCGCCTTTTATACGAAAATACTACGAAAACTACCCTACATAATAATATTATTATCTATGAAGATTATATATGTGATATTAATATAATCTATGGTTCTTATAACTGCTGTGATGGACATCGCGTAACACTTGTTAGTCTGAAAAAGCCTCTAGCCTTTAATCTTACAATTCTAGATGGTGCCATAAATATATCTTGTGGCAGACGTTGTTCCTGCCCTGAAGAACGACCGTTTCTAGTGTCTCCTACCGGTTTCAATTGTAAATCTAAACTTCTAAACCAACCAGGGGCCCACTAAAACACACAAAAAATCATCAAAATCGGTCCAGAAGATTCTAGAATCCGATACCAGGAGCACCTACCGGTTTCAATTGTGAATCTAAACCATCTAAACATACAGACAAAAATCATCAAAATCGGTAAAATCGTTCTCAGGCTATGCGCGTACATACATTTCTACGATTCATTTTTATTTATATACATAAAGATGATATCCGAACTAAATGGGTAAATTTCCACATACACATGCTCCGCTCCTATTGCTCTTAGCGTGATGGTATAGCCTATAACCTTTTTCAATAAATGGGCTATCAAACGCTGAAAAAAAATATTCAAATCATACCAGTAGTTCCTGAGATTAGCGCGGTCAAGCAAACAAACAAAGAAACAAACTTATCAGCTTTATATATTATATATAAGATAAAACTCTCTCACCGACACCATACCCTGTCAAAATCTCCGCTTCTATTATGTTACGTTGCAGAGAAGTTACATTCAGTCTGTTATAAGCTGTTTAAGTAATTACCTAAAGGTTTTTAACTATCCCACGGGAACTCTTTAATTTTTCGGGATCAAAAGTATCCTATATGTTGACCAGGGATATAAGCTACCACCATACAAAATTTCATGTAAATCGGTCCAGTTGTTACGGAGATTAGCCGGTACAAACAGACAAACAGAGAAACAAAAAATTTGAAAAAAACACTAAATTAGTTTTATTTCACTTCTTACATCCTCCTGACTCGATTTTTAGCATTTTTTTCATTGTACACAAATTTGACCTCTACAATTTTATTATATGTATTAGTCGATGTAAAGTATTGTATATGTAACGAACAAAATGCAACTGTTCATCAAGGCAAGACTTTAAGCCATTAGGAATATCGTATCTAGTAATTCTCTTCTATGGTTTACCTATTTATAGAATTAAAATTACTACAGGAAATATTTAATTTTGTTTTCTCAATAGGGATGCGATCACATGTTGCAAAAACACTAGTATTTTTTTGCATATATAAAGAGCAGGCTTTAAAATACCATTTTATCATCTAACTTTTGAAATGTCGTGAGATAAATAATTTTAATTATTGATTTAACAATTATTAATGCGCTATTTGACTCCTTTTATTTATACCTACTAATGACGTCTATAATGACGTCGACATGCTATATATGCTAGGGACATACCATAATTATAGTAAAGCTCTTTGTTTTTTGAAGTGTTATCAGGTTATCAGTGAGTTAAGGACTTGGGGGTTTCAGAGCTCTGTTGAGCCGAACATAGCTAAGGTCATGAGCGCCCAGGGTTAAATATGAATCCTGTACCAGCAAATCTTATTTTTTATTGTGTAACATAATAAAATGAAAAAGATCTCACGAAGAACATTTTATAAAGAAAACTTATTCATACTAATACATTTTATTTGTGTTTGACAGCATATATTTGAAAGCTTTTTTGCTCTGTGATTGAGGTGAGGCTTAAGATCTAACTGTAGTGGGCGATTAAAAAAGGGATATTTCATGTGGGTGAGAGAGGGAGGCGAGTAAGATAAACGAAATGGCGACAATAGAATAATTCATAGAATTCTATTAGGTGCCCTCCTCGCGACAGGTGCTTTACATTTGTCAAGGTGCTTTATATAGCCAATATCTGGATCAATACTTCCATGCCCTATTTTCATACCATACCCGATATATTATTACAAAAATGTCACGAGCTGATAATATGCGTTCCTTAGATAAAAATGTACTTTACTAGCTGACCCGGCAAACTTTGTACCGCCTCAGAATCAATTTAAAAAAAACGTTGATTTCTGAACGACGGTACGAACATCAAAGGTTTCACATTCAAAACCAAAAGAATGAAAAAAACTTCACTTTTAAATTTAATTTGATTTTTTGAATGACTTGAATTTCATTGATTTCTAAACGACAGGACGAACATTAAATATTTGACAGGTAGGAATAGTTTCTACGGGAAAGCGAAATTGTTATTTTTACTATATTCCAAGCATTTTTTTCATATTTACTCAGCTTTTAAACCTCTCCTGGACTTCCACAAATTATTTAAAACCAAAATTAGCCAAATCAGCGGCTGGACTAATTTGGCTAATTTTAGTTTTCTCGAGTTTTAGCGAGACTAACGAACAGCAATTGATTTTTATATATATAGATAACAAAGCAGCAAGTTCAAATTCACAAATTGTTGAAAGCTCAATTTAACTTTGGAATCTATGTAATCCATACTAATTTGATTAAGTTATTTATTCCCTTTGAAAACGGGGAGTTTATTAGTTTTGTAACTTTTATTCATTAAAATTTTAAGGGTAATCTGGGACAACAGTAGTCAAAATTTCACTTCACATAACTTTAAAATCTTCCCTACTCAAAATTAATTGTTATAAGCCGTTTACTTCGGTATTGAACTTCGAACAAACTGCAAAACCGTAGTATGTTCAATCGATCAATTAAATATTTTTTACATCCCGAACGTAGCATGGATTATAATTGGTACACGACTTAGTTAATCTAGTAATAAAATGGCAATATAGACTTCTTCAATATAACCATCATGAATGTTTATCAAATTACAAGTTATTAGTGACATCCTGCCGCACACTAGGAGGCCCTGAAACGCTGAAAATGCTGCAATTGGTAATGTGAATATTTTTGCGGCTTTCGGGGTTGAGACCTTTTGGCCATGAGGGTCTGGAGTTCATCGAGACCTCTCAACGCGTTTCGTGTGGACAACGCATAAGCGTCGCCATCCAAAGGGAAAATGCGGCCAGCATTTTGGACACCCTACCCTAAGTATAGTTATATTAATAGTATTCATTTATGATAATTAAACGACTATGCGGAATTTATTCCGAAAATTAACTCATATGTACGTACAATTATTAGATACTTACAATTGTCACAAATACCATATTATTAATAGCTGTATTTATTTTAATACAATATTTAAAAATTGATATAGTAGATATTTAATGTAAGTATTATGTAATTTTGTTTAAAATCTGTCTAATTGAAAATATGTATATTACTATTATATCTCACAGTTAGAGGAAAAAATGTTTACAAAAGCCATGAGTGTACAACACCTGATAACGGTGAAGAATCTTGCCGTTCATCATGTTACCTATAATTCAAAAATGTATTAAAATTTATTAAATATTTTCGAATCCGCGATGTAATACTAAAACCGTGTTTATTTTAAATATTGAAGAGTTGACCTGGCGCCGTTACTAAGGCCACAACCAAAATCCCATGTTCAGAGCAAGACACCAAATACATAGCGTTTGTTTTAAACTAAAGGCATTAAATGTTATCAGTTTTGACAACCATTGACTATACCCAGAACCGGCTTCAGCATTACCGGTGCTTTGGGCAAAATTTCTACGGCGCTCCGTTTGAACTTTTAAATCATGTGGAAATAATTTAAAAAAAAAACAGCCAAAAGCAAACGTTTCACAAGCTTTGCGTTTAAACGTCTTATACTTGTTGTTGATTGTACACGAAAGACTATATAGAGGGGCGCTTAGGGCACCGATATTCAGGTGCGCTTTTACGTTTTGCGCTCTTGACAGTCGCTCAACCGCATTCTGTCCTAACCCCACTACTGCTTACAGTACCTCAATGTAATATTTCTTTTATTTTTGAAGTGAAACTTCTATATAGAGGGGGTCTTATGGAGTTTTGACTCACGAAAAGATGTCACAGTCACGTGATCACCGTCACTAATTCTTACATTTTTAAACTCGTGATATCTTTCGAATGGAATGTCCGAATTGAATATATTAGAAGTGAAACCTCAACGGACAAGTGGAAAAACGAATCGCAACGGACAAGTGGAAAAACGAATAGCAACGGATAAGTGGCAAAACGAATCGCAACGGACAAGTGGAAAAACGAATGGCAACGGATAAGTGGAAAAACGAATCGCAACGGACAAGTGGAAAAATTAATCGCTACGTACAAGTGGAAAACGAATCGCAACGGACAAGTGGAAAATCTTCAACTGACAAGTGATAAAATGAATAGCAACAAAATTTTAACTTGAAGTTTTACGGGCAGATTGTTAATGTACTTGTCCAATTTGAAAACCTGCCCGTAAAACTTCAAGTTAAAATTTTGTTGCGATTCATTTTATCACTTGTCAGTTGAAGATTTTCCACTTGTCCGTTGCGATTCGTTTTCCACTTGTACGTTGCGATTCGTTTTTCCACTTATCCGTTGCCATTCGTTTTCCACTTGTCCGTTGCGATTCGTTTTTTATACATACTTTACACAATCAGATTTTACCGCCCTGCTAAATATTCATCTACGCTATAAAAGGAATTTCAGTTTAAATATTCAAGGAATTCACTTTTAAACATTTTAACATGTTTCTATTAATACTTTGTGGGTTGAATATATTCCAGATAAAGGTCACGCTAGTGTGATTGTTAGTACTTACCTTATGCCCAGAGGTCTTAAGTTAAAAAGGTAAAAAGCGGGGGTATAGTCTACAGGTATTTGTCTACTGGCCAGACTTAGAGCAAGTCCTATTGTTATCTTTCGCATAGGTACCTTGTGGCAACGTAGATTTTCTATCACTAGCATTATTATAACATCAGTTTCAACGATGAGAAAAAAATGGACGAAAGTAAAGAAGAGGTATAAAAAGGTGGCGAAAATTTTGTAGTACAATACGCCACAACGGCAGGTATGAAACTTCAAAGTCCATACAGCCTTATCTCATGTAATTCTTCGTATCACTCAGCCGAATTTTAGAGCTTCGAAAGCCCACATTTGACTACACAGTTCACTTTTCTCACAAAAACACATCATTAATACTTAAAAAGTATCAATATCTTATAACAAATGTACATATTAAAGTAAAATTATACCGGTCTTATTCATATTGAGTTAGAGAAAGTTTGTAGGCTTTTTATAAAACCTCAAAGAAACTTACTCAACCAAATATGAATAAGACTGCTTCTTTATAAAACTTCAAAGAAACTAACTAATGAATAAGACTGTACATCTTTAGAAAATAAAATTGCATGGCATAACATCAAATTCAGCTCCCACCAAAAACTCTGAACCGTTATGTTCTTTCGTCATTCACTGCAAATAATAGTCTCTCTAGATCACGGATTACCAAAGTGGTCGGTATCGACCCACTGGGGTCGAAATCGGTTTCCCAGAGGTCGACATAACCCCTAGAACCCTATTAATTAACACAAGGTCTTATTTGAAACTTTCAAGATGCTGTTTAAGTTGTGTTACGTGTACAAATGTGTTTTTTCTATATAATTATCTACTTAAGTATTTTTACGTAATTTGTATTAATAATAATTCATTATTAAACTTGATATTTAATGAATTTTATGTCTATTTATTTTGTATAATTTTGATGATAAAATGATGTTAAGCTTTACTTATTTAACCAACCGCAAAGATTTTTAAAGTAATTTGCTTAAGAAGGTCTGTGATGAGCTAATACGCTCATTTTGGCAAAAGGGTCTCGCCCAAAATATATTGGAAATCACTGCTCTAGATAATGCCAAATTTGCATGACAAGCGGATCATTACTAGTGGCGTAAAGAAGCAATATAGAAATAAACAAAGAAATTCACTTTTACATTCAATATTTTAACATGAGTTTTATATACCCATATGCATACATTAGAAGACTCTTTTTATATGAGAGAACGGTCAAGGACAGCGTCTGCTTTGAATGAACGAAAAGGTTGTAATTTATTATACCGTTTTTTTATGAAATGTGCTAATTTCGTTTGGTTTTAATGTATCACTGTAAACGAGCCCTTTTGTAAGTCAAACACCTAAAGTAGTTATATATAACAATAGGTATGCCAATATTTCACGTGTTTCATCCATCAACCGCAATGCCCCGAGTGGTTTCGGTTTAATCTGTTTTACATTTAAATTCAACTATTATTTTATACGTTACCTTACCTGTACATGTTAAATGCGGTTTCGATCTCGAAGGATTTGACCTTTATCCTTAGGAAACTCCCATTTTCAAAATATTAACTATTCCAATATTGGTACTCTATTCTTGTCCTCAAAAGCACATTTCTAATGAAGATCACTCGTGCCTCTGGCAACTAGAATCTGTATTCCGTGTAAACTATACTCTTTTCTGGGATAAAAAGTAAAGTAGGTATATACTTTCTTGCTATTAAAATTAATTTTATCTCGTAGATAAAAAATAATAATTAATGTTCAAAATCGATTTAGTAGTTTTCCTGTAAGTGGTAAGGACAGATGTTTTCATTTATATAATAAGGGTAAATAAGGTTTTATGAACTTAAATAATCCTACCAGCGTTTTCGTAAAGGAAATAGTGTTACGTTTTTAATTAAAAAGGTAACAGAATAGATATTTAAAAAAAGGGAAGAAAGGAATTCTTTTTATATTCAAAGTTATTTCGGATGGAAAGTAAATATACATTACTTACTTAAGTTTAGCTGACGGAAAAGTACAATATAAATACGTAGTTATTTCAAAAGGGCGGCTTTGTGGAAAGTTTCAACGAAGTTATGAAACGCCTTATGTAACGAATCCCCTTTTTGAGTCTAATGACTATGGAATGACATACCCAAGCCGAAGCATAGAGTGAGAAATAAAAAATTTATAAGTGGAAATTAATAAAATTTATTCATAGAATAAATCTTGTAATATTGGCCATAAATCGTGATCATCTAGTAGCAGGAACCCTCGTCGCAATACCGTTAACCCTATGTTCACAAGGTAGGTTATATAAGAGTGTCGATCAGAGGACAGGAAGACTATCAAAGGTTGATGTAAATATATATATATATATATATATATATATATATATATATATATATATAATATTGTAGTAGTATGTTGTAAGTGTAAAATGCTATGCATTTTATGAATTATGATAAATGTATTACTCATGATATAAGCTCATCACCTGAGTACGCCCGTGCCTTTATTTTGCCAAAAGATATTCTAATGTAGATTCATAACAAATTATATATTTTTGTGTAAGGCACCCCTCCTAACCACCTCTCTGTTATGCCACCGCATTAGCTATCAGTAAAAGAGCTCATATCGAGATAAAAGAAGAACCTCCAATTTTTTAATTAATATTTATTGAATCAATTATAAACATTATCTAAAACTAGCGTCGGTTCACAACGTACTATTGCTGGCGAGAAGAGCCGACAAGAAACTCCCAGCAGTACGATCTATCCATTTAAAAGAAACCCGTTTGGAGTGCCTTGTGTGTAAAATGAGTTGGAGAAGCCAAAAGACTTAAGTGAACATTTCATCTCAAAGTCACCTTTCCAAAATATTAAATAATATTGTCAATATGAGGAATGTCACCTCAGAGACCTCCCCTGATGCAGTAATAAGAATATCACAGTAAATTAAAGATAATGGTTAATTGAAGTTTAAATAGTGATATTCTCTACATCTCGTAAGATTCCCATCCCTAAATTGTCAGAGTAAGAGTTTCAGAATGTCTCTCTATGAATTGTAAGTAAATTTTAAATTAAAGTTTGGCGAGAGACAACTTCACTCATATTATAGATTCCCTTGTCAAAGACAGGTTTCAGGTTTGCCGTGAAAGTTAAAATGAAATTGAAAGTTAAAGTAAATTAGCAAAACCTTACATCCATCTAATGACCCTAGCACCCAAGAGATGAGAGCATAGCACCGTAAAAGTAAAGTTTAAGTTGAATTTAACATAAAATGGTGATACTCTGCATCAAAGATGCCTTCCTTGGTAACAATACTCAAATGTAGGTATTTTTAATCATCCTTTCCAATTCAGTCAAGTCCACTTGGCCTAACTACATCTAAGACTCTCATGAAGTCACATATCGTAAAAGAAAATAAGTTTTGATACGATTGATCCTCCTGCAACACGGTAGCTCATTCCCCTAACCAGCTAGGGCGTCATCGAGGTGCCCACGCGCCTCCAGGCTGATCCGCGACTTAACTAGTTCCAAACCTTCAGTTACCAATTCAGTTAATCTTAATATGTGAAACCATTTTTAGTCTCGTGAATACACATATTATAAAACAAACTAAATTTGCTTAAAAGCTATACGCGCGGTAATCCTGGATAATTGTCGAATAACCATCCTAGGGTAATTTGTCCCGGTAAGTAAGGAGGTCGTGAGTCTCCTTACCCAGAGTTACAAAGACCATAAACCCGGATCCTAGTCAAAACTAACATGGAAACGTTCAATATGTGCTTTCACCCATCTCGTCACTTCAGTTTGTAATAATATTTAAATGCCTATTTTATACACATTTGGTAACAGTAGAGCTGCTTGTTTAAGAAAATATAATTAATCAAAAGAAACCTTTAATGAAAATTTAAATTGTAATCAACAACTCCTTTGCACCAAACAAAGCCAAATGCCAAAGTAGACCCCCTCAACAAGAAAGTATTTAAAATATTAAAATTCAATAAAACTAAATAAACTTTAAATTTTCTAAAGTCAATTAGCCTTCCCATGTGGAATGCATGATTGTTGTATAGTGTAATGTTATAGTGTAATGTTATAAAACCATATATAAATATATACACATATAAAAATAGACTAATTAATAAATTATAAATCAAGACTTCGACTTCACAGCCATAGGTCAATAATAGTCCCTTCGATATCAGAACCAATGAAAACTCATTACGCAGGCTGACTCCAAGCTCACTGAAACAGAAATAATCGAACAATAACAATCAACGCTCCAGCTCTAATCAGCAAACACAACAAGTAAGAGTCCATAATCAGGTCCAACAACGTGTGTGCAACAGCAAGACAAGAACTCCTATAAGTCTCCATTGACATATAATTAATCTCCCATAGCAAAGTAACTAATAATCATATTACTTGAAAGAATCATCAAAATCTCCCAATAGTTCCCGGCTATGAAGAAGTAATATTATTTAATTAAGTTTCCTAAGACAATATTATATTTAAGGATCCTTAAATGAAATTAGATTAATACATTTTTATCCGCAAGAGACTATGTATCATAACTCCTAAGTAATGTATTAGCACACTGAGGCTTTATAAATAACCTTTAATCATTTAGTTAACTATGAAACTAAAACAATGTACAAACAATTCTTATCTGTTAATAACGCACAAGTCAATTAAGACATACTTTAAATTAATTCACCCTTATATAGCTCGTTCTCCATATAATATATAAATTAAGGACAGTAATTAATTAAGTTCAAAAATATATAGGACAGTAGATAGTAAACGAGCCTTCCTATCTTTACATAAGATTATGTAAGATTTCATATTAAAGGCTTATGTATTTCTATAGCATTTATGCCTAGACAAATTATAGAAACGTTCCTATAATATTATAGTTTCGAAGAAACGGACCTAAGGAACCCTAATACGTCTAAAGACTACCAGCTAAGTGTAACAAAATCAATGTTACTTATAATATGTACTACTAAGAATAGAAGTTATTTGTAACTACACATTACTAATCAGGCTTTTAAGATTAATTCAAATCGTATGCATACGAACAATTATTATTAAACTACTAATACATTACAAAAGACAAGAATACGTGATCACGTCAGAAGAACGTCTGAAAACATAACAAGCAAGATATCAGGTAAGTCTACATGGTTAATATAACTATTAAATAAAGCTTGAAGACTTAGCTTGGCTCTTTGGCGAAATTTACAACAACCACATCCGACGTATACATATTGAACTTTGATTGTTTTATTATTAATAGCGATTAGTTTATCCATTTAATTCTCAATTAGATTTTCTCCATCTGAAAATATATAAAACACAAATTTTTCCGAGAATTCTTTTCCATTGTCTTCCTCTGTCAAAAAACCAATATTCAAGTCCTCTCTTTTCTCTGTCAAAGTTTCAAACTAAGAAAAATTCGATTATATCATACAAAGAGATTAGTAGTAAATACATATATTATGCGAAATAAAGGAGGGAATACATTATATGGAGAACAGCCATTCCTTTATAAAAAAATAATAATTAATAAGTGAGAAAATAATAAATACATGATGATGCGTACCGTCACACCACCCCGAATTTAAATTGGTAGCTTGCGGATAAATTAAATTCTAACCTAAGGTACGATCATCAAATAATAAATTGATAACACCCTGTATATAGCCCTATAAGTTACTAACATCCTGCATATAACCTTAATCTAAATTAATAACACCCTGTATATAACCTTAATCTAAATTAATAACAACCTGTATGTAACCATAGATTAAGTTAGTAACAACCTGTATATAACCTTAACCTAAGTTAATAACACCCTATATATAACCTTAATCTAAGTATTAGCCGTCCTTTGCACCTCACTACTATTATATCTCATCCCCAAAACAAAACAAAAAAAAAATGAAATCACCCCTTCGAGCTTTAAATTTATAGACATAATTAATCACCCCATATAGCATGAAACCATAAATATGTAACAAACATAACCTACAATTAAAAAAAAACATAAAACCCCTTCATAAAGAAAGACTTCAATAGCTATTCTCCTTAAAAAATCTCAAATGTCCTTCTCCTCAACATACTCTACCTGAAAGCTAAATTGCCCTAACTATAATATCCACCAAGTTAACTGATTATTGCATAATTCCCAAATTCTCAAAAATCAAATCTTTATGGTCAATCCTAATTACTAGTCTAATAATCGCATGGCCCGAGGAAAGACACTTAAATACTCTATCTATCTTCTTAGGAATAGGAAATTTCTGTATAAACTCTATTTTTTCCTGATCAATTCTAATATCTGAAGTTGGTATACTATCTTAACTTCCTTACAAAGAATTTACACCCCTACTATTACATGTAAGACCAGCATCTTGCAATTTCTTTAATTAATATACTCAAATGATCTAAATGCTCAATCAAAGTACCACAAGTTAAAATTACTAAATCGTCCAAGTAATTTACACAAAACTGCCTAACCTCGGGGCCCAATATAATGTCCATAGCTCGACTGAAACTGCCCAGTGACTGTCCAGGTTCCCACCCCCTCGACAACATAATTCTTAACCCTATTAACAACTTATTAGTCTTTTCTAAAGTTGATGGGTCGGGCACGCCCCCGCCAACATCATCTAGTTTAAATTATAATCATATTCTTCATATGGTATAGTTAAATCTTCTATAATATTAACATTAGCACTGCCCACTAGAGGTACTAGAACTGGCTTCAGAGCTTGCTTCTTGGATTGCCAATTAGTCTTTGTCTTGTTATTACTATTATTCTGCTCATGTGATGATGAAGGTATCCGCAGTGTAGTACTCAGCACTTCACCCCTGTTAACATTGTCTAGCTTCCTCAGGAATTCCGACGCTTCAATAATAGTCTTGTTCTGACTCGTGGTCCATGCATATTGTACATCTTTAGGGAAATGATGTATGATATCATTTATGAGTTGTGTCTCTTGGATCGGGTAGGTGAGCATCTTCGCTTGTCCACATAAAGTAATAAAATAATTCAGCATACTAGTGTGACGGATCCAACGTTGCCAAAGTGGGGATTTGATATTAAAATACAATTAAATCCATGTATGTAAATAGAATGATCAAAACTTCAATTAAAGACATTAGCGATATGCGAGGAGCATGTATGTTATTGGATACATTAAATTACACATGCAATCAATCGAATATTGATTAATAAAACTGATAACAATATTCAATTAATGGAATATATTAAAAAGTAAATTAAGAATGACGACACCTGGTGTAGATAACGCGGAAGCTTCATACAAATCGTTGTCAGATATTCTTGATTCTCGAGTAGTTTCAGCTTGCGATAATAGATGGCGCTGAAACAGAAAAACTTTTACATAGAGGTGTTGTATTTTGAAAATTCCAATTTTCTTCGGTAATTTAGAGATTAGGGCATGCAAAATGCATTAGAAATAACCACAAGCATCTAATCTATGGTAAATTAACAAAATATGTTACCTTTATTGTGTTCAGAATGCAGTATTCATAGATTTGTGTAGCAATCATAACATATTTTGGAAGTTTGTTAACATTTTAGAATTTTCTTCTTATTTTTGTGAATATACACTTCAGGATATACTTAGGATGAGTATGACACTCCTGAGCTCCGTAGGGAAGTGTGGGTTTCGCATTTGATAGCAAGTTCAAAGAACAAAAGCATATATCTGAAAAGAAATAAATAATTGTTATAAAATTTAAAATTAAACAAAGTTACACATTAAATGAATAGCTAGTAAATTGCAGACGTTAGATAACATGTATATCACGGAAAAATTAACCAATTTTAGAAATATTAAGAAATAAATAAGTTATTAGCGAAAAACAAAATAGAGATTTGCAGGGAAATTGACAAAATCGATTTTAGCCAAATTACCTTGTTAAAATTGTGCTGAAGGTTGAGAAGTTTATGTATAGAGATGCTAAATTAATACAGAAGACGTAATATCACCTGCAAAAGTCGATTAGAATTAGTAGTTTATAAATAATGGGGAAAAATTAAATTAATATAGTCAATAACGTTTCGCAATAACAGACAAGATATTATCAAAAGGAGGTTATGGGCATATAGCTAGTTATTGCAATTTAAACTGTAAATTTACATATAGAATCTAGTAGTTAGATATTAGTAATTCTATACTAAATGTAATAAAGAATAACTAAATTTGTAAAGCAGGAAATAATTAAATTTAATTAGCATAAATGAAGGTACTTCTGAAAAGTAAGAAATTAGCATTTAGTAGTTAATTTACGTTATTAAGGAGATATTTCTATGTTGTGATTAGGTAAAATAGTTAAAGATTTAAGTAATTAATTATGCATAAAGTAATAGGCGTTTATAGATAGAAAACAAGAAATTATTAAAAGAGAAACATAAGATACGATTTTTAAGTAGAGGGCGCTTTCAGCGATGCTGTTTCGTTTAATATGGAATATTTCGGGATTTATTAGGAATATGTATGAAATATTTATGTCAGAAGATGGCAAAATGATTTTAAAAAAGATTTTCTTACAATAAAATAATTCTAAGTTCTTAGTTTTACAAATAATTATGTAGAAAGCAACGCTGTTCTCTGATTGGTTGAAAAACGTTGGTGCCGATACCAGGGGGGCTGAGGAAAGCGGTGCGAGGGAGAGAAAGACGGTAAACAGCGGAAAAGTACTGGGAGCGGGGTTGAACAATATAAATACTAGGATTCGAGAAAGAGTCGGGACAGTCTACGTTATACCATTATCCGTCGCGAAGCGCTGCTAGCCGGAAACTAGCGCCCCCTATTGAGTACCATAGGGCGAAGCGCTGCCGCTCTGCGCCGCTAAATAATTAATTAAATTAAATTAAATAATTAAATAAGTGCTGCGTCGTCGAGTCTACGGTGAGATTAAATCAGTCATATTTGATTCAGAATAGTATAGCTAGGTGATTCAATCAGCATTAAATTAAAATTAAGAAAATTCATAATTAAATAAATCTTAAAAATGTAAAGAAATTACGTGAGTTCGTAAGATTTTAATTAAAAATGATTGTTTAAAATTGCTTTTAAAAACTCATATAAACGGTTCGCGTAAAATTATCCTAATATCTAGTTCTTGTACAAATTAATACGGGAGATAATATAATATTTTAATGTAATCTTAAGAGTCGCGATAAATAAAAGCATACCTTCTTTTAAATCAAAAAAATAAATAAATCTGTGAGTTCACTAAACGAAGCGATGATGAATTCATTAAAACTATTCAAAATTAGGCCTACCTTCTTTAATTTAATTAAAATGAGAAGAATGAAATTATACGAGAAATTAACGGTATTAAATTGAATTTAAAAATGCAAAGAGATTACGTGAGTTCGTAAGATTTTAATTAAAAATAATTGTTTAATATTGCTTTTAAAATCTCATATAAACGATTCGTGTAAAATTATTCTAATATCTTGTTCTGTACAAATTAATACGGGAAATAATATAATATCTTAAAATAAATTTAAAGGTGTCGCGATAAATAAAAAACCATACCTTCTTTTAAATCATCAAAACTAAATATGTGAGTTCATTAAACGAAACGATGATGAATTCATTAAACGATTCAAAAATGAATCTACCTCCTTTAATTTAATTAAAATGAGAAGAATGAAATTATACGAGAAATTAACGGTATTAAATTGAATTTAAAAATGCAAAGAGATTACGTGAGTTCGTAAGATTTTAATTAAAAATAATTGTTTAATATTGCTTTTAAAATCTCATATAAACGATTCGTGTAAAATTATTCTAATATCTTGTTCTGTACAAATTAATACGGGAAATAATATAATATCTTAAAATAAATTTAAAGGTGTCGCGATAAATAAAAAACCATACCTTCTTTTAAATCATCAAAACTAAATATGTGAGTTCATTAAACGAAACGATGATGAATTCATTAAACGATTCAAAAATGAATCTACCTCCTTTAATTTGATTAAAAATGAGAGAATGAAATTATACGAGAAATTAAACGGTATTAAATCGAATTTAAATATACAAAATATATTATTCGGAATTTAAAGGGGTGGTTGCAAGAGAAAATAAATATTGTAAAATCTTATAAAGTAATAATTCGGTTAATATATAATTTGATGTAAAATTAACTAAAATATGTATAAGCAACCATTAATAACTTATGTTCTGGAAAGACATGGTTGATGCAATAAATTTAGTAGAATGAAAGGCGTTAGCCTGTTTAAAATATTGTCAAATTGCATTAGATTGATTAAAAATAAACATAATAATTAATACATTAATAGAACTGTGACATGCAAAATTAATTCTGGTATTGTAGGCTTGATTGAATCAACAAAATTAGAAATTGTGATCTGCGTATAGATGGTAGAATACCTAGTGTCGGTAAGGTGTCTTAGCGTAGAAGACTAGTGTCGTGAGTCTATTAGTTAGGTGGTGTTAGAATCTCTACAATAGTAGGTAAGTCGGGCAAGAACGTCCGGCTTTTGGGTAAGTCTTTGAACAGATTGACAGGGATGTTCGAGCTATATTTATTTCTTTTACTTTTATTGCATTTGTTGAAGATTTCTATGTGTGTTACAGATTTATTACAAAATATGATATTCGGAATTTGGTTGCGATGTATTAGAATCGGCTAATGTAAGTAGGCGGATAAGAAGGTTATTCTAGACTCGTAAGTAGGGTTACGTATAGTTTGATGCGTTACGATAAACTGAGATACATTTAGTTTTAGAAGGCTGGTAGGGCGGATAATTAATAAACGTGGTTAATGTAGGAAGCGGTTAATGCGATATTATGATTACATTAGGTTAAGGCGTTATTTTTAGAATAAGCGGATTTGAACGTTCGTTATACGATAATGAAAAAAGTGGCGAATACGTTAGTATTATTGCGTTAGATTAAGACGTTATATTTAGAATAAGCGGATTTGAGCGTTCGTTACACGATAAGTTAGGAAACGGCCAAAGTGTTATTATTAAATACACTAAAGCGTTATTTTATAAGTTTAGATTAAGCGGATTTGAGCGTTCGTTACACGATAAGTTAGGAAACGGCCAAAGTGTTATTATTAAATACACTAAAGCGTTATTTTATAAGTTTAGAATAAGCGGATTTGAGCGTTCGTTATATGATAAGCGTTATTATTAAATACACTAAAGCGTTAGTTTATAAGTTAGTGTAAGCGGTTAACGTCCATTATACGTTGAGTTATGCGTTATTTTAAAACGTTAAATTAGGCATTATTTATAAGTAGTTATAAGTTACTTAGGTGCGTTAATTTAGGCTTTAGTAATTATAAACGGGTTAATGTTCATTATACATTGATTAATACGTTATTATTATTGCATTAAATTAAGCATTAATTATAGGTAGTTGTAAGCAATTTAATGATCATTACACGTTAATTGGCTAATGCGTTAATTATGAGTAGTATAAACGTTTTATACGCTCAATAGATATAATATATATATGAATCGGCCGTCACGTTATCATTAGAACGTCGTAGTATATAGAATAGATGGTAGGAACATTGAAAGATACTTATAGAACCACTTATAAATAATAACTAAATCGTTAAACAAAAATTAGCATAAATAACTTGAAACTTGTCTTCCATTTACTGGTTTATTCGAAGTAAATATTCATCACACATTACAATACTATCTTAATAGTTCATAGCAGTCTTAAAATTAAGTAAGCCTAGCCTCCCTCGTAGAAGATAATTCAAAATGATATGATTCATAGCAAACACTAATGAAATAGTTATGTAATTATTACATAGGTTCAATACCTACTTCTCATAGAGTCTATACAAGGTCCTAAATGCTTGGAATACTAGCAAGATTTAAAACATTCTAACACTTGTGTGTTATTGATCCATGAGTTAGGTATTTATTACATGCATCTATGTGCTCTAATTCATATAATATCCATACATACTGGGTCCAATGTCAGAAATGAATTAAAATACCCTAACACTTATATGTTATTATTAGTCCAGGAGTTATGGATGTATTCCTACCCTGAAATATTAAAACAAAATGAAATAAATATCCTAAAGGTTATTTCTATATTGAATACATATGTATTCATTAATTATACTGGTTAATTATATACATATGTACGCTTATGTATCACATGTATACTAGTCCTTTGAAATACTATTGAATTTAATATATCATGAGTTATTACATATGTATTGATACCCTTGCTTTATAAATATTTATGCACAAGTAAATATATTCTGTATGCATGCAAGTTCAATAATACTATGGACTTAATATAATGGATGTTATTTATATAAATACATGAGCATGGATACTTTACTTTGCATGTATTGGGTATGCTTACCACTTGCAATAACTTACTACATGATTCATGGTACATATTATTTAATTACAATATATGTGTATTCTATTGGACACATTACACTCAAAAAATAAACTAGATTCACTATGTGTGCTTCTGGTAAAGTATATGTGTTGAAGTTCAAATGGTGCCGATGCCAATCATAGACCAACGTTTGGCGCTCACAAAATGTGTTTCATTATAGGGTGTCCTTTAAGTCCATGAGTTGGTTGTATTGGGCTCTAGGCATTTGACTAAAGAGTTGTTCGCACATCTCTTGGGCCGTCATCAAAGCCATTGACTTCGCAGTGAATTGTTTTGATTTCGGATCATTCCTGCATCATTAAACAATGATTTGGCTAGAAGTTTAACCAGTCGTAGGTATAACTGGGCCTCCTCATGTTATGGCTGAGCTTAGACTTCATACCCTAGAAGTCAGTTTAATGTGTTGTGAGACATGGGTACAATGCACCGACCAGATGGAACCATCAGCTTGTACTGGTGGTCTAGTTGTCCTCTTGTGTTGGTATTCTCTGAGTGCCCAATGTTGACCTAAAACGATTGAAAAATCAACGATCGGTCCATATGAACTGAACACATATATATAATACAGACTAAACAAGGTATGGTAAATATATTTCCTATAAGCCGTCTGATATTTATATACATTACCAACTACAGGTGGGATTGGTGAAAGTCCTCCCGATATACCTGTCTATATACTAATACACTTCGATCCATTCATTGTTGATTGCGATCATATAACATTTATACATTACAAACTACAGGTGGGCTTGGTAAAACTCCTCCCATATACCTGTTCATATTACAAGTTTGTTTCGATCCATTCATTGTTGATTGCGATCATATAACATTTATACATTACAAACTACAGGTGGGCTTGGTAAAACTCCTCCCATATACCTGTTCATATTACAAGTTGTTTCGATCCATTTATTGTTGATTGCGATCATATAACACATATACATTACAAACTACAGGTGGGTTTGGTGAGAATCCTCCCAGGTACCTGTCTATATTACAAATATACTTCGACTTATCCATTGTCGGCTGAGATCATACTACATTCACATGTAACTAAATTGCAGATGGTGGTATACCCTCCTTATATGTATCTGCTTGACATATATGCCTATATGTATATATATATATATACTAGCTATATGAGGTGATGGTGAAACATTCCAAATTACCTGTCTGATCAATCCTTCTTGGGTTCGAGATCAACAAAGAGTTAACTATTACCAATGTATGAATTATAATCATACACAGCTGATTTAGGCTCGAAGTAACAGATCGTTCAGGTGGTCGTCTTTTGACTTCCAAATTATCAGGCTTCGAATACACACATGCGAGCGGATACACTGCTGAGTTGCATATAGGCTTCTTATAGTCACGTAAGTCACAATCTTGTGCACACATCCTTGATGTACGTTGACAAAGCCGCACTCCTGTGCAGAATCAATCGTGAGTCTCGCTCTCAGGTCTGCTTGCAGCCTCGAGAATATACTAAACAGCCTTCATACCGTCTTGACCTGTAACGTGAAATTACTAGAGCAATTATCAGCAATAACAAACATTTTTAGTACAATTTTGGATGAAGGTCTCGCACCTTATCCCTGAATCCGTCCTAACACAATGATGATGCCTTGTTATTGAGGTCAGCCTTCAGTTGGCCGGGCGGTGGCTTTTGGGAGCCTCTCATCATATATTTTTATATATTTCATATAAAAATATTAAGGGAGGAACAATACATCACCATTGTTCATCCAAGATATATTATCATTCTTTATTTTATATCAAGTATATAATGGCTGCCTATACATCTTTATTATCTATATACTAATTTCTAATTATTTATATGTATGAGAAAAGGATTATTATTTTACACTTTTATGCAACCCGTAACAATATAATTCAATCTTCTATAACTCACTCATTGACATATTGTCCATATGGTTATAACATTTTGGGGTTTAGGGTATTGTTAAAACGAATATATGAGTTCATCTATATCATAAATTCCTTACTTTAGTGTTGATTAGGTTATATGAATGTTATACTTTATATCTCTCCCTAGTGTAGGATATAGATTATTTAGCACAATTATATCTTATATCAAATACTGCAAGTAGGTACAAATTTAACATGTAAAAGACTTTTCCAGTATCTCATATCACATATAGGAAACTTGATGTTATAATTATAGATGTTATATTAATAACTTTTCTGACTGTTAAATGAAGTTGATTATAGTAAAGTTCTAGGCAAATAGATCTAGTTAAATTCAAGATTAATGGTTTCATTTCAAGACATTTCAATTGACTAAGCAGTCCTGTTCGATAGACCTCCATAAAAGAACTAAGGCCACTACAATACACAACCAAAGGTTCTACCATGACGATTCACGCCAAATGATATAAAGTTAATTACATCTATGAGAAAGTATATGTAACATGTATGGCTCTAGATACAGTCCCATATAATATTCTTAAATGACTACAACACATATTCATATGTGTCATTCATATATGTGTTTTATTACACATGTGAGGGGTATAATTTAAATATAAATTTGATAAGGGGGGGAAGAGTTACACTAGTTCCAGATCGATTCCATGTGCCATGCACTATTTTCTTACGAAGCTCTCCTTGCTCAGCTTCACCCCAGTATGTTTCTAGGAAATCTCGTTTAAAATCCTCAAAATTGGTCCAGCGTTCTCGGTATACACGAGCCCAACTCCTGGAACCACCATCCAAACATTCTATAATGAGATCAATCTCATTGTTAAATCCCGCTGGCATTCTCTTCAAATAAGCACATAAATCTTCTATGAAGGTAACTGGATGTTGTTTTTGTGATGGAAATTTCGGCTTCTCCAAATTATTAATTGGCATAGTAGGATAATACGCCATCGGCATATGTCTTTCAACAGTATCTGTTTGTGAACAGCATGTCTTCATAGTATTTGATTGTGTAATGTTGGTCTCAACTGGTCTAGATCCCGTTGATCCGCCAGCCACTGATTCAAAATTCTCCACAACTCCCCGAGAGTTGACTCTCCCAGAAGCCAATGTCATATCACTATCCATTTGATCTAATCTCAAGGCCACAGGCCTCTGCGAACCGGCCTCCCCATTATTTGAAGTCGAACTGTTTTCTAATTGGTTAATCCTTGTAAGCAAAGGGTTCAATGTCTGATCCAACATCCTCTTCATAATCCTCAAAAATCTCGGGTTTCCTCCTTGAGTAGTAGTCGTAAGCCTGGTACTCTCCGCACCCCTCGCAGCACTCCTCTTTTCTCTTCTTGTAGCCATTCCAGGTTTCTGAACTTCCTTTGGCATTTTTCTTCACTTTAATAAATTTCTTTAAATTATTCAATATTTATTCTCCAAATATAATGGCAGCAAGATAATAATAGCTCTTCAGCATCAAATGATATGCACTAATCTTCAATTAATATTAATAGAATAGCTCCTTTGCTTATATGAGATCGCTTCTGCTCTTTGCTTTTGTAGCAATTATATAATTCCTCTTGATTTATTATAACTAGCAGTGAACTAGCACTGTTACATCTCTTGGTTCATCCTGAAATATTAGAATTCCATTCTTATTATTCCTAAGTTCGTGCCTCATAACAACATCTGACTTCATCATAGTGGATAATTATTAACCTAACTCCCATCTATAACACAAAACTGACTAACAATCAATTAACTTCCTCAACTCTATTATGAAAATAAAATTTAATAAAGTCCTCAATAAAGTTTCAAAAATATTTCATTTAATTGAAAATATGCACCCCATTAATTAAATATGTCTCGCTATATAAATAATCAACAAGACCAAGAATATCAGCAAAGTCGTTGTGGCGCCCCCATCGGTAAAGTGTTGAACTAATTCGAATGTGAAAAATAAAATTTTCAAAGTCACTTGCAACACCCGTAGTGACAAAAGGATAAACTAATTGCAACGCTAGAGTTGAAATTCAAAGTCACTGCAGCGCCCATAGTGACAAGGTGACGAACTAATTTGAACGCAAGTACAAAAAAAAATCAACATCACCATGGCGCCCCCTAACGACAAAATGTCGAATCAATGTGAACGCAAGTATTAAAATTTCAAAATCACCATGGCGCCCTCTAACGGCAAAATGTCGAACTAATTCGAAATTTAAATTTCCAAAACCACCACAGCGCTCCCTAACGGCAAGATGACGAACTAATTCAGAATTCACTGCAGCGCTCCCTGACGGCAAGAAATTGAACTAGATTGGGCAAAATATTTTAAACTGAACTGTCTCTGTGGCGCCCCCTAACGGTAAACTGACAAACTAAATTAGACACATAATTGAAATTCGCAACGCCACAGTGGCGCCCCCCAACGGTAAACCTGTGGACTAATCTGAACATGAAAATTAAAATTTTCCTTCACAATCTCAAAATCATTTACCTATAAAATCAGACTGTTAATTATTACACCAACCACCGATCACCCCCTGTCATCTCTGAAATAAACAACAGCCCTTCTATAACCTTTGAAACCTTGCTCCGCCTCACAAGCAACAAATTGTGTATCTATCAGATACACAAGAATAAAATAACTCAGCCCAAAACAGCAGGACTTGTTCACCATCATCAAACCAGACACCTTGGATGCAACCCCCAATTGCTCCCTTCGAACCTGAACGAAATATACTAAATAAGACACATCATGCTGGAATCTTGGGAACACGCAGCGAATCGTAACGTTACAGGATTCGATTCTACTGTCCTAGAACCACTCTACATCACGCCCAGAAGACCAGGTCCTGAAATCCTGGTCACGGCACCAAATTGTAACGAATCCCCTTTTTGAGTCTAATGACTATGGAATGACATACCCAAGCCGAAGCATAGAGTGAGAAATAAAAAATTTATAAAGTGGAAATTAATAAAATTTATTCATAGAATAAATCTTGTAATATTGGCCATAAATCGTGATCATCTAGTAGCAGGAACCCTCGTCGCAATACCGTTAACCCTATGTTCACAAGGTAGGTTATATAAGAGTGTCGATCAGAGGACAGGAAGACTATCAAAGGTTGATGTAAAATATATATATATATATATATATATATATATATATATATATAATATTGTAGTAGTATGTTGTAAGTGTAAAATGCTATGCATTTTATGAATTATGATAAATGTATTACTCATGATATAAGCTCATCACCTGAGTACGCCCGTGCCTTTATTTTGCCAAAAGATATTCTAATGTAGATTCATAACAAATTATATATTTTTGTGTAAGGCACCCCTCCTAACCACCTCTCTGTTATGCCACCGCATTAGCTATCAGTAAAAGAGCTCATATCGAGATAAAAGAAGAACCTCCAATTTTTTAATTAATATTTATTGAATCAATTATAAACATTATCTAAAACTAGCGTCGGTTCACAACGTACTATTGCTGGCGAGAAGAGCCGACAAGAAACTCCCAGCAGTACGATCTATCCATTTAAAAGAAACCCGTTTGGAGTGCCTTGTGTGTAAAATGAGTTGGAGAAGCCAAAAGACTTAAGTGAACATTTCATCTCAAAGTCACCTTTCCAAAATATTAAATAATATTGTCAATATGAGGAATGTCACCTCAGAGACCTCCCCTGATGCAGTAATAAGAATATCACAGTAAATTAAAGATAATGGTTAATTGAAGTTTAAATAGTGATATTCTCTACATCTCGTAAGATTCCCATCCCTAAATTGTCAGAGTAAGAGTTTCAGAATGTCTCTCTATGAATTGTAAGTAAATTTTAAATTAAAGTTTGGCGAGAGACAACTTCACTCATATTATAGATTCCCTTGTCAAAGACAGGTTTCAGGTTTGCCGTGAAAGTTAAAATGAAATTGAAAGTTAAAGTAAATTAGCAAAACCTTACATCCATCTAATGACCCTAGCACCCAAGAGATGAGAGCATAGCACCGTAAAAGTAAAGTTTAAGTTGAATTTAACATAAAATGGTGATACTCTGCATCAAAGATGCCTTCCTTGGTAACAATACTCAAATGTAGGTATTTTTAATCATCCTTTCCAATTCAGTCAAGTCCACTTGGCCTAACTACATCTAAGACTCTCATGAAGTCACATATCGTAAAAGAAAATAAGTTTTGATACGATTGATCCTCCTGCAACACGGTAGCTCATTCCCCTAACCAGCTAGGGCGTCATCGAGGTGCCCACGCGCCTCCAGGCTGATCCGCGACTTAACTAGTTCCAAACCTTCAGTTACCAATTCAGTTAATCTTAATATGTGAAACCATTTTTAGTCTCGTGAATACACATATTATAAAACAAACTAAATTTGCTTAAAAGCTATACGCGCGGTAATCCTGGATAATTGTCGAATAACCATCCTAGGGTAATTTGTCCCGGTAAGTAAGGAGGTCGTGAGTCTCCTTACCCAGAGTTACAAAGACCATAAACCCGGATCCTAGTCAAAACTAACATGGAAACGTTCAATATGTGCTTTCACCCATCTCGTCACTTCAGTTTGTAATAATATTTAAATGCCTATTTTATACACATTTGGTAACAGTAGAGCTGCTTGTTTAAGAAAATATAATTAATCAAAAGAAACCTTTAATGAAAATTTAAATTGTAATCAACAACTCCTTTGCACCAAACAAAGCCAAATGCCAAAGTAGACCCCCTCAACAAGAAAGTATTTAAAATATTAAAATTCAATAAAACTAAATAAACTTTAAATTTTCTAAAGTCAATTAGCCTTCCCATGTGGAATGCATGATTGTTGTATAGTGTAATGTTATAGTGTAATGTTATAAAACCATATATAAATATATACACATATAAAAATAGACTAATTAATAAATTATAAATCAAGACTTCGACTTCACAGCCATAGGTCAATAATAGTCCCTTCGATATCAGAACCAATGAAAACTCATTACGCAGGCTGACTCCAAGCTCACTGAAACAGAAATAATCGAACAATAACAATCAACGCTCCAGCTCTAATCAGCAAACACAACAAGTAAGAGTCCATAATCAGGTCCAACAACGTGTGTGCAACAGCAAGACAAGAACTCCTATAAGTCTCCATTGACATATAATTAATCTCCCATAGCAAAGTAACTAATAATCATATTACTTGAAAGAATCATCAAAATCTCCCAATAGTTCCCGGCTATGAAGAAGTAATATTATTTAATTAAGTTTCCTAAGACAATATTATATTTAAGGATCCTTAAATGAAATTAGATTAATACATTTTTATCCGCAAGAGACTATGTATCATAACTCCTAAGTAATGTATTAGCACACTGAGGCTTTATAAATAACCTTTAATCATTTAGTTAACTATGAAACTAAAACAATGTACAAACAATTCTTATCTGTTAATAACGCACAAGTCAATTAAGACATACTTTAAATTAATTCACCCTTATATAGCTCGTTCTCCATATAATATATAAATTAAGGACAGTAATTAATTAAGTTCAAAAATATATAGGACAGTAGATAGTAAACGAGCCTTCCTATCTTTACATAAGATTATGTAAGATTTCATATTAAAGGCTTATGTATTTCTATAGCATTTATGCCTAGACAAATTATAGAAACGTTCCTATAATATTATAGTTTCGAAGAAACGGACCTAAGGAACCCTAATACGTCTAAAGACTACCAGCTAAGTGTAACAAAATCAATGTTACTTATAATATGTACTACTAAGAATAGAAGTTATTTGTAACTACACATTACTAATCAGGCTTTTAAGATTAATTCAAATCGTATGCATACGAACAATTATTATTAAACTACTAATACATTACAAAAGACAAGAATACGTGATCACGTCAGAAGAACGTCTGAAAACATAACAAGCAAGATATCAGGTAAGTCTACATGGTTAATATAACTATTAAATAAAGCTTGAAGACTTAGCTTGGCTCTTTGGCGAAATTTACAACAACCACATCCGACGTATACATATTGAACTTTGATTGTTTTATTATTAATAGCGATTAGTTTATCCATTTAATTCTCAATTAGATTTTCTCCATCTGAAAATATATAAAACACAAATTTTTCCGAGAATTCTTTTCCATTGTCTTCCTCTGTCAAAAAACCAATATTCAAGTCCTCTCTTTTCTCTGTCAAAGTTTCAAACTAAGAAAAATTCGATTATATCATACAAAGAGATTAGTAGTAAATACATATATTATGCGAAATAAAGGAGGGAATACATTATATGGAGAACAGCCATTCCTTTATAAAAAAATAATAATTAATAAGTGAGAAAATAATAAATACATGATGATGCGTACCGTCACACTTACCAGAGTCCATGTTGTCGGTAAAATTCAATGCAGTTGTTTTCAAGTTTCATGTATATATGGATGTGCTTTCTAGATAATCGAACCCCACCCTTAGCCTCATCTGAAATTGGTAAACGATTGGATAGAAGACGATATTTATATAAAACTGGAGGTATCTAAGTGGATTCAGTTGCGTGCTTTCGATGCCCATGTGTAGGGACGACTATGCCATTATCTGGAACAAAAAATATCGTACATTCAAACTCGTTATAATTAGCATAAAGTGAAATTAAAAAGTTGTATATATACAGCAAATATAGAGTTTATATTTTGTCACAGTAACTGGACGATTGGCTCGCAAACTAGGACAGACCTGTATTTTGGGCGTTATGGGACTTATATCTGCTAGTGCTGATATTAGATGGATCAATCAAATAGAATCAATTTGGTTGAAAGGCATAGAACTGAAAGGAAACGTCAATATCAATAACATTGAGTGATTGTCTGTTTGTATGGAACACTAATAATAAAACTTTATTTATTTTCCTCAACACAACAAATTCACAAAGAAATCTGGTGTGTGAGACTGGTGACTAAAATAGATTTACAAGAAATCTGTATGACAGGTCACCATCACCAGTCACAAGACTGGTTGATATACTTTGCCATTTAACTTTTTTCCATAGGACTTGTAGTTTTCGCAGTAAATCGAGATAAACTGTTTTTTACCCTTAAAACTCACCCCCTTCCATTTCCCGACTTCAGATCGCCCGTAAATTATTTTTCTTTTCATTTTTGTTACATTCCCTTCCTTTTCCAATCCAACAATTTTTTTTTGGGTTTAAAAATTATCCATAAAACGATAGATTAGATTCTTGTTTAAATGTTTTGGTAGTTTGTGTCCCAGGAATCCCGCGGGAATTTCAAGTCAAGCGATTGAAGTTGCGTGCTTATCGTAGTTGTTAATATAATTCATGTACCTATTTATAGGTAAATAGAGATAGTCGAAAGCTTTTCTAAAGCAATTAAGGTAAACGTGTTTCAATGAATAACGATGACCTATATACTTTAATAAAATTTTGTTTCCACTCCTTAATTAAAACAAGGAAAGGACGCATTGAAAAACAAAAACAAAACTTTATTTCCCGGGGCTTCCAGTACATGTACTAACTAAAATTCGAGGTCAAAAGGCGTGTTGACCTTTGACTGTAAGAGGAAATTAATGAAGCCATACTATAACCGCGCTGCCATTGAAAAATCTTCTACGCTCAACGAGTAACCCGATTATATAAATAAATTACTTGAATAGGTAGCTGTAGTTTACATCCATCACTGATAAGATTACATTTTGTGGACAAACACTGGACACACACACACACTGACTCGGGCTCTCATTTCAGTGGAATAGACAGTATACTCGCCACGCTTGTCTAGGGTCGTTTGGTGGGTGTAACACATCGGTAATTTCAATATGAACATTTTTCTGACATCGTTTTATTTCAGTTTTCAATACTTTCCGCTACTCTATCATGATGATCATGATTCCATCAAATACTTAATTTAAACGTTAAAAATGATTTATACATGACAATGTATAGACGGCGGTCGACAAAAATAATTGTCATAAAAATCACAATTTTACGTATCATAAAATATGTCATATTGGTGTAACAAAGCTTTTTAGCTTTAGATATATATGGCCATTCCGTAGTGTTGATGTTCGCCAAGTTTTATGTAATGAAATATATCTTTATTTGAAGAGTCAAGCATTGAGACGATATGGCAACATATTGTTACGAGCTACAGGACTCGAATTAAAATGCCGTTGGAAATACTATAGAATTTATTGGAACTATACAAACACGTATAATACTGGTACAAATATAAGTGGACGCAACCAGTACAAGCAGCACGATTATATAACACGCGCAAAGTCCGTCGCTATATAGCTAATCGAATGTACGTCTTGTTCGTATCTCGCTTGACTGCAGATCTCTCCACTGGGCCATTGCTGCACCGATACAATATGGCTGCACGCACGCATAGATCGGATTTCTTAGAATCAATTCGACACACCTGCCTAATGACTGCCATAAAACAAGTACAATAACAATAGAATGTTTTTCTTAATTACAAATTTTAAACACAAAGTAAACAAAACAAGTCCAAATGCGGAAAAGGTAATAAACTGCGCTTTATGACAGGCAGGTGTGTATTCACCTTTGTCGGCATGTAACAATATTATATTAACGATATAGCGAGATATGAAACTATGTCATTACTATGCGTGCTTTAGTACTATAATAAATACTTCTACAAACAGAAATCACCTATTTTTATGTCATTGCTTCATTAATGTAATTATTGTGCCAGAAGTCTATGGCCGTACTTGTAATTGTGACAATACAGCAGTTTTGATCAAATTATCATAATGACTATTATAAATTTTTTCGTTTTGTATCTTTCCCCCTTCCCAGTGTAGACGTGATTTACGCTCATCAATGGTCCACGTTTAGCCGAGGCTAAAATGTCATCAGACTTGCTTACACTTTAAAAACATGTTATAAACATTGTGTTTTACAATAAGGTTGTTTCGTACCTCAAAATTTGTGTTGCTTTTAGTATTCAGGTTATGTTTGAAACTGTTTCTCTTAGATTATTTCGAGAGCAATGTATATAGGTCTGGCTAAGGTCATATTGAGTTTCAAGTCAACATCGAGTATTTGCAATTCACTACTTGTTTTCAACGTAACTTTCTCTAGTATTAGGTAGTAATCACGTCGGATAAACAAACGCAGCACTGGAAAAGTTCATCGTAGTGTAGGCGGGCATCTGATTTTTTCTTTTATTATAATATTCAAATAGTATTAGTCTAAAATTCTTCCAATGGCAGCATGGGCTATTCTCCTCACAATTTCAAGGAGATAGGCTATATAACCACCACACTTATTTAAGGTGGATTGACCAATGTCACAGTTTCACTACTTTTGTAGTGTAGCTTTAACTATAGATTAATAAATAGTTACTACGTAACTTTAACTCCAGTAAATAAATAAAAATAATAGACCAATAAAGCAACCCAAGCCATGTATGTATATTCTACCAGGTTTTGAATACACATTACTAGTATAAGTCACGGGTTCATTAAAGTGAAAGATATTTCTAATAAATAGTTTGTTAAACTTGTGTTACGCGATGTCCATCACAGCAGTTATGAGAACCATAGATTATATTAATATCACATAGATAATCTTCATAGATAATAATATTATTATGTAGGGTAGTTTTCGTAGTATTTTCGTATAAAAGGCGGTGTGGCGTGTAGACGTTGTTCATTGCTTACTGAGTGGTAAAGGGGAATCTCTGCCCAAATAGTTAATATTAGGTATATTTGGTACTTTCTTGCCCAAATCTCTGCAAGGCTTTTTACACTTGAAATAGAGTTTTTAAAAATTCTATCTACAAAGTAAATAATTGTTACGTCTCTAATTATTTTAGTCATTTCAGTAATTATTTACGCATAGCAATTTAACTAAATAAATTAAGACAACAGACATCATTAGCAAGTCCTAATTTCACTTAACAATTAAATTATTATAACTTTATCCTTTCGGAATGAGTTTATTCTTGACTGCTTTATTATATTTCTACATAATAGTATACATACACTAGGTAGGTTACATAGGTTCTAATCTCTGATATACAAGTATTACTATAGACATTATTTTTCCATGTTAAAGAGAAGTTGCTAGAATAAAAGAAGAAAGGGATTTGCGTTATGTGTCGGATAAGCTACTAGTTTTTCGGAATATGCCTTCATTGTGTTGCAGATAGAAAGAATACTGTCAGGCGCTAGTTGGATAGGTAAAAAACATTCCAAAACATCGTTGTGCCACCCGCCTGGATTAAATCTAGTTAGCCTTTGTGGATGTTCGTCAGACAGCTTAGTGTCAATCGTTTCACAGGTTGCGGTTATATATGGGTTAATTAAACCGCAGTCATGGCAATTAACTTTATAATATTGTGAAAGCTATAGTTTCTTCATTGGGTTTTATTCCCTAATTACCATAAGTAAACATTAATTAGGTAGTAGTAAGTAGCATATATAGTATAGCATTAGTAAGTAGGTTTCTTAGTAAAACATTCATGAATAATTTTGAATATTGGCTTCAGAGTATTTTTTGGTAGGTATTGATTTAATTACATAATTTTAATATCCATACAAATATATCTTGTGTTATCTCACAATATACATTTTTGAATAAAATTTTAGTGACATTGTGTCTGTAGATGATTAATATAGAACATTTTCTACTGTAATATCTAACTTCAGGTGGCTTTAGGTGTCAAAGATATTTAAATATCATTCAACAGTAACAATTCATTGCAAAAATCCTTTTTTAATGAGTAAAAATTAACTTCTAAGGAATAACATAAAGGTTTAATAAATCAAGCGTGCCTTACTAGCCATGTCCGAAACTATGTGAAATAACCAAAAACACTTAAAGGAGTCTTGGGATCGATTCCGATGAAAACTATCACTAGTAACAATAGATTTTTGAAAAATCGATTATCCTTGATTCTAACTAGGTATCCAATCAATTGATTTACAAAAAACAGTACCCGTACATTTTTTTTGAGGCGGGTGAAATGCATTTCGCACACTACCGGGTCCTTTACTAGGGATCAGACCACAGCGACGAGAAGTGACAACCCGAATGGGCACCAGAGTTCAATCGTCGCTTTGTGTGGACACTCGATACCAAACCTACCACCCAATTCAATACTCCACTAAAACCACCCTCCTCCCATGTGCCCCGCGCTTATGGCAGAAAGAGTGTGAGACTAAGAACGCAGTTACGCCCACGCTGAACATTGCATGTACATACACTAACGCACTGTGTGTGTAAGGATGAATTTCTATGTAGAAATTTCAATCAACAATAGGTTAGGGCATTTTTGACAAAATTGAAAATTATTTTTCTTACATTATATTTTCTATTTCTTTGTTATCGTTTCACGACTAAATGTAGATTTTATGTTTATGAAATATGACAAGGTGGTAGATAGTATAGCGAAGGATAAATGCTACATTTTGTTTCACAATTTTTTTTAATGGGGTGGTATTATATACACAAACTTTAAGCAACATCAATTGCCAAACATTAACAATAATATAATTCGTTGAATACTAAAATGTTTTTAAATTTAAACGTATTAAATAAGGCGACCTTTCTTCAGAGATTTATAAATCGTAAAGAACAAACCAACCCATTTTAGAAAAGTGAATTTTGTGGTTTCAAGGATTTATAAATTAAATTAGGGTCTCTTGGTGTCTTTAAATTACTTATACCCTTGACAAGATAAATTGTATCTCACATCTGCCTTGAGCTTTATTTAAATTAATAAATTATTTTTGAAAAAATGTTCCTAGGAAGTAATTTATGGCGTTTATTATAACAGTTATTTTTTTATAATAATATTTTTTTTACATTATTGTTGCAGTGGCGTATTATCTTCAAAGACAGTGCTGGGGAGTTTCTTGCCGCTTCTTCTCCTTAACAGCAATAACACGTTGCGAAGCGGTGTACATAGACTAGGAAGTAAAATTAAATTTTAACCTATATGTATGACCTTCAAAAAGTGTTCTCCAGTGGAACTTATTTTGAATAAAAACTTTTGAATTTGAATTTGAATTTGAATTTGACAAGACTTTTAAAATATTCAAAAGAAGTGTATTTTATTTCTTATATTGCTTTTACAATTTAATTGGCCGATAAAACCTTTATGTAAGTCTAAACTTATAATTCAAGTACACTAATTTAGTGAAACAGTAATTAATGAAAATGGCTTAGACAAACGCGTAAGTAAATTTAATTATCGACATTGAACTAAATCGATTTCAAAGCGGCGTTGTTGACACGAACTCAAATAAAACCGCATATCGATTCATTAGCACTATAAACATCAGAAGTGTGAATATCGACAGACAAATGTGTCTGAAATTATATAATATTATTTATATTAATTATATAATATTAATTATATAATTATATAATTTTAATTATATCAAGCAAGCTAGTTACAGCCCTCACTGCATGAGCTCAGTTTTTTAGAAGAGTTAAAATATTTTATTGTGTAAGTTATTAACGTATATTTAGTATTTTGCTTAATAAGCCTTTCCTTCTAATGACTGACGTCAAACGAGAGAGTAGATATTTGTAATGGTTTAAAAAGGTATGTTTCATTGAACAGTAGACATTTTTAGTAAAACGTCAAACAAGGTTTATGTTAAAATTCCATCTTATTAATGTTTTTATATTATTATTATTATCATCATCATCATAATCATCATCCGTTTTGAAAAGTAAACAGTAAAACATTCTTCATGTTCCTTGAATTTATTTTAATGATTAAAACGTGATCATTAAATTCATTTTAATGATTAAAATTACAAGTATGTATATTTTACATGCGTTTACACTTTAAATCGTATATAGAACGTACAAAGATTGATTTCTCCCAACTAAACGTGTAGGAGGCGCATGGTAAGCCATAAATAACTCTGGTAAAATTTATCTATCCAACGACAAGTAAAATACATGCATCTTATAAAATATTTAACAAGTATTCTGTGGCTGTATTTTTGGTATATACGACGGATAAGGAAAATATCAGTCTGCTTTCTAAAATTTCATTAATCACGTTAAAAAGTTTCCCTCGACGTCTGTAGCTTATTGGTAATAACACACCTCATCTCACAAATAGTATAGGTGTCGACAGTAAACAATTTCTATCAGGATTCAGAAGGGCAGTTTATCTGTCACTCGAGCCTAGTTATTATAAGACGACAGCGATTCTGTAGTGCGTTTCTATGGTTGTCGAAGCGCACATAGATAGTTTTGATGCTTTATGGGGAAAAAAAACAGCTTCGTTACTGAGCAGATTGCGCGAAAGCAGCAACAACATTCTGAAGGGAATAACCGATAAATTGGACTGCCCACTTATTTGGTCATTTTTTAAGAGGACACAACTCAGTGTTAGTCATTAATTATTAATATCATAGATATAAGACAAACATACTACTAATATTATTGTATCTGTTCATTTACATGTTTTAATAAATAAATGATGTTATAGGCCTGTAAGCTTGTCAGAGCCGTATAAGCTCATGACGAGCTTATTCATCAGAAGTTATGATGGCATGGCATGATGTATATAGGTATATTCATGGAATTAACATCTTTTGTGATCTTCGCCAATGTAATGTTTCTATTTTTTAAATAACAATCATCTCTTTTGATATTATCACTGATTACGTTATAATTCACTTTGACTTAAGCAATGAATCGCAGTTCGTCGAAATACTTGGTGCGCTGGCGACCGTTCTCTAGAAGAGGTTTCTCTCCCTTCCTCCGTGGCCTCGCTTCCGTAGTCACGACGCTCCGTGAGAGTGATATTGACAACATATCACTCTTGACAGTATGACAGTGACGTTTCAGTGAACCTTCTACAGGCCCTAGAGTTTCGTCGTTATTTATTACCCATTACGCAATCTATTCTATTCTATTATTGCTGGTGCTGGACATTATGAAATCGTAACTTGCTTGCGTAACTTGCGCTTTAAGGGTATTAAACATATATTTTATTTGAATTAGGTTAATTAAATTAGGCTCCCATAGATAGCCTAGCATAGTAAATAATATATGGGTAATGAAATCAACAAGTTTATAATATAATAGGGGTAGGCTAAATAACTATAACATTTCTCATAGACATTTGATATCTTTTTCTTCCGTGATCACGGCTACTGGTAAAAAATTCTAACAAAAAAGCATCCGACTTTAAGAGTAACTATAAAGCAAATATAAAAATGATTACATTTTGCAATAGTTTGTTGTAGTAACAAAGTATATGACAATTTTTATGTTTTGCTTGGTACCAACTTCAAAGTGTAGAAATTTTTATTTTTGCTTTCTAATTACCTAATTACTTCAAGAGTACCTACTCTTGAAGTCTTCTTTTCTATTAGAAAATTATTATTATACTCTTTTAACTTACATACATGGCATCCCTAATAAGATAGCTTCTCGAATGCGGAAACGATAACTGATGAAACGGACGAGTATTTAGAAAATATTGTTGAGTGCAGCTTGTAGATAAAGTATGTACCTACACAGGGACTTAATTGAAATAGTGTGACTTAATTCAAAGTGTGCTAAGTGGTAATTCGGATTATGAGCCAGCACTGTGTCAAGTTTCATTCAAAAACGTTCAGTAGTTTTCAAAATAGATGCGATCGCAGCGCCATCTTTTAGGCTATTTTCGTCTATCCTACGAAAATGATGTTATTTATATTAGGATAAGTATACTAAGTTACGCCACGTGATAGCGCGGTTTCGAATTTCATTTAAATTTCTTCAGTGGTTTTACGTGATACTCAAACAGAATAACAGATAGACAGAAAATTTTTCTTCGATTTATTATAGTATCTATATATTAATACGTGAAGCAAAAACTTTGTACCCCTTTTTACGAAAATTGCGTGGATGGAGGAGTATGAAATTTCGCACACTTATAGTTTATATAGAGAAGGAGTGCAGAATGCTAATGTTTTTTTTTAATTATGCATAAAAATACATTAAATTAATAAAAAAACATTACATACAGGAAGATGTATAAAATAATTAATTTATTGTTTCTTAGTATTTTATAAAGTAATTTTATAAAATACTAAGAAACACAATCTATGTTAGATTGTGTTTCTTAGTATTTTATAAAATTGCATTACATTTACGGTCTAAGCATACCTACTACGTATAATAGAACATCAGCCAAATTATAAACCGTTGACTGGCTTCAAGGGATAGAATATTTGTGATGGCTTAAAAACTCATGTTTCACTAAACAGTTGACATCTTAAGTACAACACGCCAAACAAGGCATAAATGTTAAAATTATATCTTATTTTTGACTCTATATTTGTATCCTATATCATTCAGTTTTAAAATACACACAGCAAAACATTATTCTTCAGGTTCCTGCCTAAAATTCTCTAAATTCCATAATAAACAAATTAAAGGTTACGATCAAAATTTTAATAATTCAAATTACAACATATATTTTAGAGGCGTATAAGCTGTAACAGGTACATGTTATAATTAAGAATAACCTACCTACTTGATAATAGTTGTGTGTACATAATTATAAAGAATTAATAATAAATTCAAAAGTAAGAGATTCATCTCGTTGCATGTATTTTCAGATTCTAGTTTCGAAGGCCATTCAATTTTCCTTTTGATTTATATCAAAAATGCAAAATGTTAATTTTGTTAATGAAATTCTAAACGATACATTTTGCTTTTGCTTTCATAAATCTCCATTGATAGACTAATAAAATAGTCGCAAACAAAACTACGTTTAATTTGGTTCTTGAAATATAATACTTGTATTTTTACAAAAGAGGTTACAGTTCTCATTTATTAAAAAATATAGCCATATTTTTTATTAAATGAGAACTGTAACAGCCAGTAGGCTGCAAGGAATTTCTAATAGATGTATATATGTGTGTATGTATATTGTTATTTAATAGTTGCGTAATACACGTGCACTCCCAATAATCAGTAATAGTAGATTAGGACTAAAACCGAGCTCAGAAGGAAATTGGAACAACAGATGAACAAATCGCAGGAGGTAAAAAACCAAGAAAGATAATTTATTACTAACGACAAATAGCCGGGTTCTATACCTTACTATACTATCATTTAGTTGTCCTACTGTCGTTAAATTTTGATGTTAGTTGTATGGAGCTTATGTCAAATTTTAACCGATGAAAGGCAAATGAATGATCGGTCAGATATAGGAACCGGCCATTAGTCGATTGACTTTCTTTCAATGATACTAAATATAATTTAAAGGTTTTCTGTGTTAAGTAATATAAACAATAGTTCATTGAATAGTGTTTTGTATTGTAAATTAATTAATATGGGAATATATTTAAAATTCACTTAATCGGTACATACACATCATCATGGTAGAGAGGTATAACAGTAATCTTGCAGAACATGGTTAACTTTTGGCTGATAATATTTTGTTGCCCAATGTTCATAGTTGTTAGTTAGTTGTCATTTGGATACGGAAAATAGTTGGTTATTTTGTATACCTATGAAAACTATTTTTATTAAATTAATTTCATAATTTCGTATCCATTTTGCCGAATTCTTATACATTTTGTCGAAAACGGAATCCTTATGTAATTGAATTTTTCCGTGTTCTCAGAGACATTTTTCTTGGAAAGTATTTTTTTAAATGGATGAAACTGTCTATTGTCTGTTCTCTGAATAATGTCTCTATTGTCTGAATAGTCAATAGTGTATTGTATAGTGTAGTCTATTGTCTATTAACCGCTACAATAATATGTAGGCGAAAAGGTTAAGATTTGGAGTGGCCGCCATATACTAGTATGTAACTAAGGGTTGAATTTTTTTAAGGTGTATATACCTATATAATCGTGTTGTTTATTAGATTCCGAAAAAATGTAATGATGATTAATGATTCTTAATAGCTTGTGAATAAAGGTGTGGTGGTGGAGGAAATAATGGTGAAAAGTAGAAACACACAAAAAATTAGTTCGTACATCACCAATCATACAGAATATGTAAAGAATACAGAGACAGCAGCATTATTAGTTAAGTAAAAATAAATGTACACATAATTATATTTTATTTATATAACACATATACATCTATTTTCTGTAGTATTGTTAAATACATAATAACGATATATTATAATATATAATATAATTATATACAAATTTTGTATAAAGTAATGTATATTAAAGATTAGTGGTTATATTTATACCTGTGTTATACGTGTTTGTATAGTTCTAATAAATTCTATAATAACTCGTAACATTATGAAAGATATTGGTTCGTTGCTATATAATAATTACTTGCATACTACATATGTTTTTATAATAAGACTAGCTAACCCGGCGAACTTCGCATCGCCATATTTTCTGAATTCATAAAAGACTTTGTTTCATGACACAAAAACAAATCACCATAATCGGTCCAGGTGATTAGGAGGATTCTAGAATCCGATCTCAGCGCCACCTATCGGTTCTAATTGCGAATCTAAACCATTCGGGAACTCTCTCAAACACACAAAAACAAAATCACCAAAATCGCTCCCGAGGTTTCTAGAACCCAATTTCAACACCACCTACCGGCTCCAATTGTGGAAATAAACCATCCCGGGACCGACTCAAATACACACACAAAATTTCATCAAAATCGGTAAAGTCGTTCTCAAGTTATGCGCTTACCAACACATTTTGCGATTCATTTTTTACCGACTTCGAAAAAAGGAGGAGGTTCTCAATTCGTCGGGATCTATTTTTTTTTTGTTGCTTTTTTTATGTATGTTCGCCGATTACTCCGTGATTTATGATCGTGATTTTTTTTGTTCGACGCGGAATAGCTTCCAATTGGTCCCCTAAAAATTTTACATAGTTTGGCCCAGTAGTTTTCATTTTTGAACATTTTTTATGGAAAAAAATTCCTTTTCGTTCCATATGTACACCGATTACTCTGAGATTTATGATTCGATTTACGTGATTCTTTTTTTGTTCGACGCGGAATAGCTGCCATGTGGTCCCCTAAAAATTTGACATAGTTTGGCCCATTAGTTATCATTTTACGATCATTTTTTGTTCCCGGTTCTTGGGACCTATATTTTTTAAGAAGCGCGGCACCATTCGTAGTTCCACCCATACATAGCTAGACACTAAAAAGTAACAAATAAAAAATAAAAACTTCGTTTAAAAAACCGACTTCAAAAACTAAAAAACTAAAATGTATAAAATAACTTATTTCGAAAGCTATTATTATTAATATATATTATCTTAAACATCTTGAAGTCGGTGCAAAATAAAACATAAAAATTACTATATTTTGAAAATTACTAAGCACCGACTTTGAGATGTTTTAGATAATATATATTAATAATAATAGCTTTAGAAATAAGTTATTTACATTTTAGTTTTTTAGTTTTTAAAGTCGGTTTTTTTATACGAAGTTTTTATTTTTTATATATATAAGATTTAGGTAAACAGTAACAGGTTTCTGTATGTATGTAGTACATGTATGTTACAATATCATATGCTGATGAATCAAGACTTAATTAAAATATCTGACTAAGTAGATTCGCTTAGTTTCGAATTCATGAGGAGTTAACACGACATCGCGATGTTTCAATTCAAGACTAATTGCCGTTACGGAATACGGAATTTATCCCTATCCCTATTAATATTATAAATGCGAAAGTAACTCTGTCTGTCTGTCTGTTCCGTTTTCACGTAAAAACTACTGGACCGATTTGGCTGAAACTCAGTATATATATATTTTCGATACCGAGGATGAACATGGGATACTTTTTATCCCGAAAAATGGGATAGTTTCCGGGATAAAATGATATTTGTCTGTTTGTTTGTTATGCTTTTACGGAAAAACTACTGGACCGATTTGGCTGAAATTCGGTACGTATGTAAATTAAATACTGAGGATGGACAAGGGATAATTTTCATTTTGGCCTTTTTGGTAATTTTGGCCTATTTGGTAATTTTGGCCTTTTTGGTAATTTTGGCCTTTTTTGTCATTTTGGCCTTTTTGGTAATTTTGGCCTTTTTGATCATTTTGGCCTATTTGGTCATTTTGGCCTATTTGGTCATTTTGGCCTATTTGGTCATTTTGGCCTTTTTGATCATTTTGACCTTTTTGGTCATTTTGGCCTATTTGGTAATTTTGGCCTATTTGGTCATTTTGGCACATTTGGTCATTTTGGCCTATTTGGTCATTTTGGCCTATTTGGTCATTTTGGCCTTTTTGATCATTTTGACCTTTTTGGTCATTTTGGCCTATTTGGTAATTTTGGCCTATTCGGTAATTTTGGCCTATTTGGTCATTTTGGCCTTTTTAATCATTTTGACCTTTTTGGTAATTTTGGCCTATTTGGTCATTTTGGCCTATTTGGTCATTTTGGCCTTTTTGATCATTTTGACCTTTTTGGTCATTTTGGCCTATTTGGTCATTTTGGGCTTTTTGATCATTTTTAACTTTTTGGTCATTTTGGCCTATTTGGTCATTTTGGCCTATTTGGTAATTTTGGCCTATTTGGTTATTTTGGCTATTTGGTCATTTGGGCCTATTTGGTCATTTTGGCCTATTTGGTCATGTTGGCCTATTTGGTCATTTGGCCTATTTGGGCATTTTGGCGTTTTTGGTCCTTTTGCCTATTCGGTCATTTTGGCCTATTTGGTAATTTTGGCCTTTTTGGTCATCTTGGCCTATTTGGTCATTTTGGCCTTTTTGGCCATTTTGGCCTATTTGGTCATTTTGGCCTATTTGGTCATTTTGGCCTTTTTGGTCATTTTGGCCTCTGGTCATTTTGACTTGATTATTTTGGCCTTTTTGGTCGTTTTTGCCTATTCCGTCATTTTAACCATGTCGGTCACTGTGGTCTTTTGGTCATTTAGACCATTTTGGCCTTTTTGGTCAAGTTTTGTAATTTATTTTGTTGACAGATAGACGGGGGATGGTATATATAATTAGCGATATAAAATGAAGTGAATCTTCCGTGGGCAAATACATAAAAAATTAATATAATATAACCTGTAGCACTTGCTCTATAAACAAGAGACACGTACTAGAGGTTAACAGGTAAAAGGTAAACTCTAGTTAATATTATAAATGCAAAAGTAACTCTGTCTGTCTGGCTGTCTGTCTGTTCCGTTTTCACGTAAAAACTACTGGACCGATTTGGCTGAAATTCGGTACGTATGTAAATTAAATACCGAGGGTGGACAAGGGATACTTTTCATTTTGGCCTTTTCGGTAATTTTGGCCTTTTTGGTCATTTTGGCCTATTTGGTAATTTTGGCCTATTCGGTAATTTTGGCCTATTTGGTCATTTTGGCCTTTTTAATCATTTTGACCTTTTTGGTCATTTTGGCTTATTTGGTCATTTTGGCCTATTTGGTCATTTTGGCCTTTTTGATCATTTTGACCTTTTTGGTAATTTTGGCCTATTTGGTCATTTTGGGCTTTTTGATCATTTTTAACTTTTTGGTCATTTTGGCCTATTTGGTCATTTTGGCCTATTTGGTAATTTTGGCCTATTTGGTTATTTTGGCTATTTGGTCATTTGGGCCTATTTGGTCATTTTGGCCTATTTGGTCATGTTGGCCTATTTGGTCATTTGGCCTATTTGGGCATTTTGGCGTTTTTGGTCCTTTTGCCTATTCGGTCATTTTGGCCTCTGGTCATTTTGACTTGATTATTTTGGCCTTTTTGGTCGTTTTTGCCTATTCCGTCATTTTAACCATGTCGGTCACTGTGGTCTTTTGGTCATTTAGACCATTTTGGCCTTTTTGGTCAAGTTTTGTAATTTATTTTGTTGACAGATAGACGGGGGATGGTATATATAATTAGCGATATAAAATGAAGTGAATCTTCCGTGGGCAAATACATAAAAAATTAATATAATATAACCTGTAGCACTTGCTCTATAAACAAGAGACACGTACTAGAGGTTAACAGGTAAAAGGTAAACTCTAGTTAATATTATAAATGCAAAAGTAACTCTGTCTGTCTGGCTGTCTGTCTGTTCCGTTTTCACGTAAAAACTACTGGACCGATTTGGCTGAAATTCGGTACGTATGTAAATTAAATACCGAGGGTGGACAAGGGATACTTTTCATTTTGGCCTTTTCGGTAATTTTGGCCTTTTTGGTTATTTTGGCTATTTTAGCCTTTTTACTCATTTTGACCATGTAGGTCACTTGGGCCTTTTCGGTAATTTTGACCATGTTGGTTATTTTGGCCTTTTTAGTCATTTTGGCCTTTTTGGTCATTTTGACTATTTTGATAATTTTGACTTTTTTGGTCATTTTGGCCTTTTTGATCATTTTGGCCATGTCGGTCATTTTGGCCTTTTGGTCATTTTGACAATTTTGATCATTTTGGGCTTTTTGGTAGTTTTTGCCTATTTCGTCATTTTGGCCACGTCGCTCACTGTGGCCTTTTTGGTCATTTTGGCCATGTCGGTCACTGTGGCCTTTTTGGTCATTTTGGCCATGTCGGTCATTTCGGCCTTTTTGGTCATTTTGACCATTTTGATCATTTTGGCCTTTTTGGTCATTTTGTCCTTTTTGGTCGTTTTTGCCTATTCCGTCATTTTGGCCATGTCGGTCATTTTGGCCTTTTTGTTCGTTTTGCCTATTCCGTCATTTTGGTCATGCCGGTCATTTTGGTCTTTTTGACTATTTTGGCCTTTTTGGTCGTTTTTGCTTATTCCGTCATTGTGGCCGTGTCGGTCACTGTGGTCTTTTTGGCCATGTCGGTCATTTTGGCCGTTTTGGTCATTTTGATTATTTTGGCCTTTTTGGTCGTTTTTGTCTATTCCGTCATTTTGGCCATGTCGGTCACTGTGGCCTTTTTGGTCATTTTGGCCATGTCGGTCATTCCGGCCTTTTTGGTCATTTTGACCATTTTGATCATTTTGGCCTTTTTGGTCATTTTTGCTATTTCAGTTATTTTGGCCTTTTTGATCATTTTGGCCACTTTAGAGCCTTTTTGGTCATTTTGACCATGTTGGTCATTTTGGCCAATTCGGTCATTTTGACCATTTTGGTCATACTTTTTGAGATGAGGGACTAATCGTTTCTCAAGTTTAAAGATATAAAAATTCATAATCTATAAAAATAAGTGCGATAGTAACTCGATCTGTCTGTCTGAATACCGAAAATGGACATAGACATACTTTTCATCCCGGGAGATGGGATAGTTTGCGATATAAATAAATAAAAAAAAAGTAAATCTTATGAGGGCAATTAGCACCAATATAAAAATATAAAACAATTTAACCTGTTTTAACGCCGGCTGTTTAAACAAGAGGTACGCACTAGAGTTTGACTCTAGTAGTACATATATTTAATTTTCCTACAAGCAGTTTTAGTACTTACTGCAGGTGATCCTGGAGACCGCTCCCTTTCCGGTTCAGCTGAAACCACACAATAAACTAGTTTATTCACTCGAGATTCTGGGGTAGATAAAGTTTGTCACTAAGTCCTCAGGATAACTTTGCCCCTCTCACGATATGCCTCTGTTAATATTGTTTATGCTTCTCACGTAATACAAATAGTAACTTTTGTATCGATTAATATACACCCCTCTTGTGATGTGTTAACGGTAAAATCTTAATTCATTCTCACATTATATGATTTACTTGTATAATTTAAAACATAAACACAATATTATTAAATTATAAACTACATAATGAAAGAAATTTAACTTATATTGCATTCTACCTATGTATAATCCCTTAAGACTATTAATATAATATTGAGCCTAGGTCATCGAAGTTAATGGGTAAGGTTCTTTCCCATCAGGCAGGCTACATTACCTCTCTCTTCTGAAATTAAAGATGAAATATTATTTAAACATGATGATCGTTATCTCAATCTTTGCACTATTTCCATTAAAAGCTTTTCTTTTAGTTTGTTTGTGATCTGTAAACGAAACACATACATAACTTCACGCTAGGTCCCTTGCGGGGTAGGCACGAACAACAGAGCGCCATTCAGGCTTATTCTTACACACCTCACTTGCTTGTAAACGAAACACGTTTGTTAAAAGGGAATAAAAGCTATAATAATATAGCTCAAAGGGTAAGCATTGCTATTCAGCGCGGTAACGCCGCCCGCCTTTTGGGAACGTTCCCGGTAAGTGACAGTGGTTTGGGACCAATATTTTATCTATAATTATGCTTTCTTTTTTGTATTAGTTTTAGTATTTAATTTTAGGTTTCTATTTTAAAGTTTATTTTAATTTGTATGGAATTAATAAATCATTTGTAAGAGCTATAATTTTCTGTTTATTAAGAACAATCGGAAGAAAGTGTCACAACACTCCGTTGGTGTTTTTGCCTCTTTTATTTACGATTATTCCATTACCGAGCCACAAGCGACACGAACATAAATAAAAGTTAACATTTGGATAACAAAGAGCAGGACCGTAAATCTCGGTGATATTTTATTCGCGTCAGGTCGAGCCGGATAGTAACATTAGATTACATGATTAGCACTCGCATGTTTTAATTAAATGTATTGTTTTTTTACAGCTCAAGAATGGTAATTACAGCCAATTGGACTGGAGGTAATATTGCAATCACGTACATGGAATAGTTGGAAAGATGTCAGGCAGTGAAGAGGGTGGAGTAGCGTACTGTGTGCCTGGTGGTCACGTGTTCCAACATGTCTATATTCAAGCACACGGGTATATTGCCCTCATTATCTGTCTCCTTGGTTCAGCTGCCAACTCTGTTAATATAGCAGTGTTAAGCCGAAGAGAAATGATATCATCTACAAACTCTATTCTTACTGGCCTGGCTGTAGCCGATCTTCTTGTCATGATAGATTATATACCTTTTGCTCTGCATATGTATACGAAAATAGGGTCAGAGCTAAATAGAAACTCATATGGTTGGGCGGTGTTTATATATTTTCATTCCATATTCAGCCAAACTTTTCACACGATATCGATATGGCTGACAATAACGCTCGCTGTCTGGAGATATATAGCGATTAAATTTCCGCAAAAAAATAGAACTTTATGTAATAAACGTAATACGAATATAGCCATATCGCTGGCGTATGCTGTTTGCCCTGTATTATGTCTTCCTATCTATTTCGCGATGAATATCCAAGAGAGATCATCGACAGGATCTACAGATGGAATCAACAACGGAACGGTGGATGGAAACGACACAGGCATTATAAACGCCTCTGAAAGTGGGGTCAAAGAGCCAATTTACGCTTTAGTCATGACCCAGAACCAAGAAATGTTGACAGCAATATTTTGGATTTACAGTGTTTTTATAAAATTGATACCGTGTGTGATATTATCTATTTTAAGTGTTTTATTGATTTTAAAAATGAAATCTAGTGACAGGCGGCGACAGAAACTATTGAAAAAGTCTGCGATTACTTCTAGCGAGGTAATATTTTAGTATTTAGTAGTTTTATTAAGATTACCGTTTCATCTAACACCAATAGTTTTACATGTTGATTTAATTTACAAACAACATTTTCAAAAAGAAAACTTATCTTAAAGTTATGTGATTAGTAGACTGTTGGTTGGTGTTGGTTGGTAGAAACTTTAACCTAATTCTAAAATTGATATTCTTTATTAATAAATATATCAATTAGGTATTAATTTATTGCCTTATTTTCATTTAGAATTATAAATTATACAATAATAACATAGATATGGTAGTTTTTAAAATCAAGAAATCTTCTATTGCTTGGAGTATTTCGAAAATATTTAATAGAATCTTTGTGTAGGGAGAAAAAGCTCGTCTAAAAGAGGACAGCAGCAAGCGCGGCGCAGGTCGCACGGACAGAACTACCCGCATGCTGGTGGCGCTGCTCGGCCTCTTCCTTGCCACTGAATTGCCCCAAGCGTTATTCGGTCTACTCACAGCAATCGCGCCACATCTATTCGAAGTCTGTTATTATTCATTTGGTAAGTTTAATCAAGTAGCTAGTTAATATACACATTACACATATTCACATCTCTCTCTTTTCTTTCACTTTCTCTCTATTCATTGGGGTCGTCACAAATAGTAGTCACAACATGTCTTTTCCTTTCATACTCCTATAATCTGTCGTCCTCCGTCACACCACAATCATCATGTCAACCATTAGGTCTACATTTACATTTGTACCTGTCAATATTCCAGTTTAACATTATTTTTGTCACGTGACTCTCGGCTCTCCTATTTATTTATAATCTATAACAGCGCTCTAATAATGCATAATCTAGTCTGTTCCGGCTAAACTCTGAAAGGGCTGCACCGATTTTGACGGGACTTGTACTGGCTGCTGATGTAATAAGGAGTAACATAGGCTACTTTTTTTAGGGTTCCGCAAATATCCACGCGGGCACATATAGTTATTTAATGAATCTGTAGAGGGAGCAAGTTAAAAATAAATAAATATAAAAATCTGGCAATTAATTTGGGCGAGCAAATTCAAAAATAATTATCAAACGGATTTAAACGAAACCGGCTATAGCTTGCACCCGAGTGAGTACTTAGGATACTTTTATCCTTATATTTATGACGTTATTTCCGCGAAGTTGGTGATTATAGCCAAAAAGATGATGATGTTGTAATTCACTAATTAACACGTGTCATGGCAATGCGATTCGACGATTCAATAAAAGGTCTATTGCAGTCCACGTAATTAACTTTGGATAAAAGCAAATGATCCACAATAGCTGATAAGCTTTAATTAATCTTCCATTCAATCACACTTGAGTTAGGGAATATGGAGCGTATCTTTTATTCATTATGTGCCTCGCAAATAAGTACTTACCCAATTAAATAGCTAGTATTAAGTCGAGTATATATGGTATATAATCATAATTTAAATGGAGTAATCTGTAGCATCATTTGGATATATAATAACAGCTCATAAACGTCCCACTGCTGGGCTCGAGCCTCCCGCTATTGGGCAACAGACAGTATACCCGCCACGCTTGTTTAAGGCGACTTGGCAGGTTTGACACATCGGTTATCTCGATGTGCACGTTTCATCACGATGTTTTCCTTCACCTTTGTTAACATGTGGTAATTGTAACAGTCAGAAAACTGTCTAAGTGATACATGCGTTCCGGCCAGGATGCGAACCCGCGCCCCTTTCAGTTTGGGACGCGTGCGCTAGCTATTACGCTACCACAGTTTCATTGGATTCAATTCAACAGGATATGATAAAGTTATATCTATCCTTCAAAGCTAAAACCAATTTTATTACTGTTATTCAGTTTCAAACTTCAATTTTGATGGTGCTTAAACTGTGAAACGAATATTTAATTTTAGATAGAGGATTGATTTTGCTATTGGATGTTAGTATTTCAATATCCTGTCTTTGAGAAATCCTGTGAGGCGGTTCGTATCAAGAATTAACAAACTTTGATTCAATTGCATAAACGTACATATACATTATTTGTATTTATGTAATTTATGAAATCTTATTAAGTTCAGACCGCAGGGTGTACGCCACAAAGCAAGTGTCCGGACGTAGTAAAACAACATTATTTTACTCTTGTGATTTATTTTCCTCAATACTTCGCCCTCAATACCGTTACATGTTTTTAGATAAATTCGAATATCTGACGGGCCATTGAAAGGCTGAAAACCACGTCAGTTGCACGAAAATAAATTGAAAAGTAATATCTGAAAGAAATCTTTCAACATAAAACATTTTTCCACAGTCCACTATTTACAAAAAACTATCATAATATGAGTGTTTCTATATTTTATGGAAATATTTATTTGTTAACTGCGAATGAAAGTTTTTAATAAATTGCCATAATATGGCGTAATTTCAATATATTGGTATAATGCGAGTTAGTCCAGGTGCAGTGAAGAATTCTATTTTTGCCAAACTGGCTTCGGAACTCTAAAAAAGTTAAAGGTCTATATCTATATCTAACAATATCACCATCATTAAGAAACATCACTGTAATCACGGTTATGTACAGTGTACATATCATCGACTCCTAGTTTTTCAAAATTTCAGCACAAAATTGCGGCATATACAGGTGAATTTTTCAAGTGGGCCTTCAGGGCCTTTTATCCGTGCAGTAACGAAGAAAGAATACAATTTCCTGCGGCCGGGCGGCCTGTCGTAAGAGGCAACAAAACAACCCACAGCTAGGTGGTAAGGTATTTGCCAGTCTAGATGACTACCACCCCTGGTCTAAAGTATGCCGCCATAAAAACCTTGAGTTGTGTTCCGGCATTAGTGGCCAGGTTCCAGTCTCCATTAAGAGAGCAGCAGCGCATTTGTAGCACCTTTGGTGTTGCAAATGTCCATAGGCGATGGTAACCACTTTCCATCAAGTGGGCTGTCTGCCTGTCTGCTGAACTCATGTAAAAAAAGGGCCAGTCCTAAACTGAGCTAAATAGCGAAAACCACTCAAAGAAGTCTCGAGGCCGATTTGGATGAGTGTTAAAGTGGTATTACTAGATTTTTGATAAATCAGTAACCTTCTCAGGAATCAAAACTCAATGCACTAATTAAACATCAAATTGCGCCGATCATTTGGCCCCACGTCATTTGAACGCAATACATTTTTACCCATTGACTGATTTGATTAATTGCGGTAAAATAATGTATGTTTCGCAAATTAATTTATAGATGAGATAAATTGTATAAGTAATTTTTTCGCTATTTCATATAGCGAATAGATTTGATCCTAAAGGTCCACTTGAAAGATTCACCTGTATAATAATACCAGCTTTTGTTCTCGGTTCCGCACGCATTAACTTATATTTTGTAAATCTATTTAGGGTTTTATCTTATCCCTCAGGCATATTATTGATGAGACGATATTCGTAACACCATCTAGCGTATTAGTTCCACATACGCTTACCATAAGATACCATAAGAATAACACATAAAAGTTATATTGTATGTCTTACAAGACCACGGGCCATAAAAATGTCATGGGAAGGCCAACACCCCTTGACAAATTTAATGTAAATGGGGTAAAGTTATATTATTATAATCGTTGGCATAATTGCAACGGTGGCACCAATAAAATGATGTCGCTATCTTTAACTATATTCGACTTTCCCTCGGGAACAGTCTTTTCTGAATGAAATGTGCTATGTCTTTTTCTATACTTCTGACAACCTGTATAAAATTTCATGACTATCGGCTTGAAAACATAAGAAACAAATAAATTCACATTTCGCATTTACGATATTAGTTCCTAATAAATAGATCTAGTTTCTATAGACCCAATAGTTTTCTGGAAAAATGCCTATGACATAATTAGACAGATGGGCAGATGAATAAATAGAGGCATGATGAATTTATGAGTTTCGTTTTTGCCGTTTGATTACGAAACCCTGAAAATAAAATTAACGCAGTATCGGAATTGTTACTTGAACATCATATTACATTAACATGCATTTTGACGAAACGATTTTCGAACAACCTTTTTTCAATCTGCTTTTCAATAACATAACCGGTGCGCGAAGAAAATCGAAACGGAATTATAATACAATTTCTTTATTAAATTGGATTCTGTAATTTTACATGAATATTTATAAAATATCCGGTCATGTTTTTGAAACAGATATTGGATTTTTTTCGCTTGTTTTATTGCTACAAGCTGGTTTTACATAATGCCATCAGTATGCGGGCTGTTCCTCCGGCCTCTCGTGTGTTCGCACATCACGTTACACTTTGGGAAGTCGGGCGGCCTTTCACTTTATCTTTGGCACGATTAACATCAAATATCTCTATCCGCTTATCCTTTCGTTTTTCTGTCTCTCTTTCAAAAACATGAATGGCATAAAGGAGCATCTTTAGCGCGATTAGTATAAGATATTCTCTGCTTATCCTTTCTCTGACTCTCTATACAAAAGCGTGAATGGCACAGAAGAGAGTGGCTGTGGTGGATGGTTAATTTAACGTGACATTCGTGTCCACTCTACTCAATACATTGACTAGTTGGGGTTTAAATAGCACTTCCTTGTGAGCTTATTCTATATATTACTTATATACAGTAGTGACAATGTCAAAAATCTAGGTGTAGTCATCGATAGTGACCTGTCTTGGAAGTCTCACCTCTCCGAATTAAGTCGGAGAGTTTTTCTGTCTTCTAGATCGATGAGAAGGCTGAGAAATTTTCTGCCTACTGCCACCAAAATTATGCTTGCACAGTCTCTTTTGTTACCCATTTTAGATTACGCTGACGCCTGCTATCTAGACTTAACCGTAGAACAGCTAAGTAAACTTGAGCGACTTCAGAATTTTTGTATTAGCTTCATATTTGGCTTACGAAAATATGACCATGTTTCTGAATTTCGTGAAAAACTCAAGTTCGCTTTCGCCGGAATACTCACATTCTCACATAACTTTATAACATTTTATTTACCCCTAGTAGTCCTTCCTACCTTAAGGAACGTTTTGAATTCCTTCGTCTTTCTACTTCCCACAATTTGCGCACTCATACGTATCTTAAACTCACTACACCTGCACACACTTCATCCTTTTATGATAACTCTTTCACAGTGCAGGCTGTCAAACTTTGGAATGCGCTGCCTCTTACTGTCAGAGAGGCCAAAACATCTCCCACATTTAAGAACGCACTCAGAAAACAATACTTTTCCTTAAATAATTATGCCTAATTCTTATATTATAGACTATTTAATATATATGTATGTGTGTATTTAATTTATAAAGTAGTTTAAGTATGTGTATTTTTTATTTATTTATAAATTATTTAGTTTAAGTATGTTTATTTATGATATTTGATATTTAATGATCTGCACCACCTACATCGCCAGATTAGATTAAATTATTCCTTAAGTTATGTTGCCTGGAAGAGATTGCTTTCAGCGATAAGGCCGCCTTTTGTTTCTACCATAACAATATTGTAATTGTATATTTTGAAATTGTGTATTTGGTGAGCAATAAAGTGTTATCTATCTATCTATCTACAGTAGGCTCTGTTCAAGAAAGCTAGTTTTCTATAAGGTTTCTCTCGAACGCGTCTTCCTCTCCGCCATTATCAGAGACTTTTTTTATCTCGTTTTATGGAAGATAACTTTATTCATTTTATCAGATAATATAATAATTAATTTCTTTGTTTCTACGAGTATTTTTTACCTTAGGTACAACATTTAAATAAGATTTGTACAAGTAAGTTACATTTTTGTCCTAAACTACTGAAAATTATACACTTAGGAACTTACAGTCTTATTCAAGTGTTATTTGTGTTTAATTAGATCAACATTAGCTAATTTGACGCCTTTGGTATTATGCAAAATGTCTATGCCGTTGGGGCCTGAATGATTTTTTTTTTGCAGCAGCTCTCAGCGGGAAGTAAAATATCAGTATTTTAGATGCATCCGAATGAATCTGAGATTGTTCAATCTTGTCCAGACCAACAGACACGAAAAGCGTAAGATTAAAAAAAAATTAGAATATATTCAAATTGCAATTTCAAATAATATTAAACAATATTACATTATAACATAAAAAATTATGCAACACTGGGATAATGTCAATACATCCTTTTTAAATGAAGCACTAAACGCCTGGAAAATGGTCTGCCCTAGTGAAGACATTCCCACGATCATGAATTCGCAACGATGCTGGGATGAACCTATATGTAGAGGATTAAACACAGAACTTCTAAATTCAACTAACTCTACAGGACGTGCCCGCATCCTTGCGGTTTCTCGCAAAGAGTCTGGTTTTTGGCTCCAAGCTATCCCCTCCCCAAACATAGGTACATTATTGGATAATACTTCCTTTTCTTTGGCTATAAACCTGCGCTTAGGTTCTCGCATATGTGCACCACACACATGTGTCTGTGGTATAGAGGTAATCGACCCGGGATACCACGGTCTTTCTTGCCGCCGCAGTGCCGGCAGATGGTTACGCCACGCCGCCCTGAATGATGTCTTACGGAGGGCGCTTGCCACCGCTAACGTGCCGGCTCTATTGGAGCCGAACGGTATTGCACGTGATGATGGCAGGCGCCCTGACGGAATGACTCTAATTCCCTGGCAGCGTGGCAAGCCTTTGGTGTAGGATGCGACTTGCGTAGACACGTTGGCCGCATCCCATTTACCAAACACTTCTAGATCGGCCGGTTCGGCGGCGGAAACAGCGGAATCGCTCAAGCGGCGGAAATATGCAACCCTCAGTGAGAGTTATATGTTTGTGCCGTTTGCTGTCGAGACGCTTGGACCGTGGGGTCCTGAGGCCATGAGCCTCTACCAAAATTTATCAAAACGACTCATCGACTCTTCAGGTGATCAGAGGGCTGGTGCCTACCTCGGCCAACGGATCAGATCGGATATGGCGATCCAGCGAGGAAACGTAGCCAGCCTTCTGGGCACCTTACCCATAGAAGACGGTGATCTGGGCTCAGTATTCTACTTATAGTCTTGAGGGACTATGGGTAGAATACAATACAAATAAGTTAAGTTTTCTTACATTGTATTCAATAGTATGTAATTTATATTATAGTTATTACAGATTACTGACAAGTAAAAAAATATATATATATATATATTAAACATAATTTATTAATTTTTTAAACCAATTCTTTTCGTCAAATATTTATTGATGCCTTATAGAAAGTAGGTATTATCTATGTTGAATACAATTGGATTTCCAAAATGACCGACGGAAGCAAAGCTTATTGTTATTGATGAAATTCATAAAGTTCATGAAGTAATTGAAAGGTGCTTTTAACAAATAGTTTCTAGAATACGTACCCCGATCAAAATTTTACTGTGATTCTATGTATTAGTAAGATATATTACGAAGCTTATATGTTGTAAACATATTATTGCTTACTATTATATTATTAAAATATCTAATGTCTAAAGGTAGAGTTTGAAGAAAAGCAAAAATATAGTTATTATTTTACTAACGTGATAAAATATTTTCCTGTACCCTCCAGGGCTTTGTTATTCAAAAGGTGAATACATTACAAGATAATTTTCTTAAAATAACACGAAACGAAATTGGATACTTACGACTAAGCTTGAGATAAGAAATATGAAAATTATTATTTTGCTAGCCGTTTTGAACACGACTTCGCTTAGCTCAATCGTTGAATCCATACTCCGCGGAAATTATATTATAATCCAGGATAAAAATTATCTTGTGTTTATACCCGTTATCGAAAGTATAATTATATGTATGCAGGGTGGATTTTTTTAAATGGGCCTTCAAGGGCAATTTTAAAATTATATGAAATAGTGAAAAACCACTGAAAGGAATTTTGGGGCCGATTTGCATGAAAACTGAAGTGGTACAATTTGATTTTTGAAAAATCAATTTCCTAGGTCAGGAATCGTATGGTTTGATTTTGAATAACCTATTTACTGTTTATCAAAATTCAGCTCCGACACTCCTTTGGTCATCGAGGTCCGCTTGAAAAATTCACCTTGTACATGCAAATGAGAAATACGTGTACGTATCCCACATTTTTTTCAACGACATTAATCTCTTAACGGGTCTATCTTATACCGCGTGTATAAGATTTGATTTATGTAACATTGACTCGTGATAAATAAATGTAGAAAAACTCCCGTCTCAATTAAACTTTGATTAATAACCTCCAATTAAACTTAATAAACCGGCACAAGTATTCAGATTGTGTTCAGTAATCGACAATTACTGATTCCCGAGAACTATTATATAATATTAGTCAGACTTCTATAAAAGTTTTATTTAGCTACATCGATTTATAATTTTCACGCTTCGGTGTAATTCATTATAGTCGTAGTACATTATAAAATATTTATATACTTATTACCTACCTGTAATCATCAAAAACTGTAACGTAAAAAACTATTTTATGCCTTGAAATGTTTATTTGTTTTCTCAGTAGTAATTTATTTATGGATACTTTTATGATAAACTTTATTGTTGAGCACATTAAATGTGATATAAAATTCTGGCCAACGTCTACATTTTCAACAATATTTTTTCGTAACACCGTACTTGATAGGTATTCGCGGAATTTTTTTAAGGAAACGTTTTAGTTTTTGCATTAACAGACGTTTGTTTGATAATAACGTTTCACACAGTGTGTGATGCACTGACTTAAATCAAAATGTTTTAAATAATTGACTCCTACAGCATACTAGGAATTAACGGGGTCATAAATATAAGACATTTTTTTTATAGAAAGTGTTTTTATAGCTTTCGTGGCGAGTAATACATTGCTACTCTCGCCAGTATACTCTGGTAATTTGTCTTGTAAACGATATGTCTCCACAGTCTGTCACCATATCGCCCCATGTCACCATCGAACTGTTGAGTGACATTTTCATAAATTCCAGACTTGACACGATCTACGTATCTATGATATTCGATCGTTTCTAAGTCTGAGAAGGTAGCAAAATGTAATCTAATAAAACAACTTATTCTCATAAACAGAATAATTTATTAGTAAGTTTAAAATTACAGAATAAGACAATATAATGTTTGATTATGTATCTAAATTTTTTTTTTTTTTTTAAAATAAATATAATTTATTATTGATTACATATTATTGAATACAATGTAAGAAAACTTAACTTATTTGTATTGTATTCTACCCATAGTCCCTCAAGACTATAAGTAGAATACTGAGCCCAGATCACCGTCTTCTATGGGTAAGGTCCCCAGAAGGCTGGCTACGTTTCCTCGCTGGATCGCCATACTGATCCGTTGGCCGAGGTAGGCACCAGCCCTCTGATCACCTGAAGAGTCGATGAGTCGTTTTGATAAATTTTGGTAGAGGCTCATGGCCTCAGGACCCCACGGTCCAAGCGTCTCGACAGCAAACGGCACAAACATATAACTCTCACTGAGGGTTGCATATTTCCGCCGCTTGAGCGATTCCGCTGTTTCCGCCGCCGAACCGGCCGATCTAGAAGTGTTTGGTAAATGGGATGCGGCCAACGTGTCTACGCAAGTCGCATCCCACACCAAAGGCTTGCCACGCTGCCAGGGAATTAGAGTCATTCCGTCAGGGCGCCTACCATCATCACGTGCAATACCGTTCGGCTCCAATAGAGCCGGCACGTTAGCGGTGGCAAGCGCCCTCCGTAAGACATCATTCAGGGCGGCGTGGCGTGACCATCTGCCGGCACTGCGGCGGCAAGAAAGACCGTGGTATCCCGGGTCGATTACCTCTATTCCACAGACACATGTGTGTGGTGCACATATGCGAGAACCTAAGCGCAGGTTTATAGCCAAAGAAAAGGAAGTATTATCCAATAATGTACCTATGTTTGGGGAGGGGATAGCTTGGAGCCAAAAACCAGACTCTTTGCGAGAAACGGCAAGGATGCGGGCACGTCCTGTAGAGTTAGTTGAATTTAGAAGTTCTGTGTTTAATCCTCTACATATAGGTTCATCCCAGCATCGTTGCGAATTCATGATCGTGGGAATGTCTTCACTAGGGCAGACCATTTTCCAGGCGTTTAGTGCTTCATTTAAAAAGGATGTATTGACATTATCCCAGTGTTGCATAATTTTTTTAAATAATGAGCCAGTGCTGTAGGCGGATGAAAGAAAAGCCGGTAGAGCAACGCTAGAGATTTTGCGGATGCCTAAACCTCCAAACCTAATGGGTAGGGAAGCTTGGATCCAGTTGTTGTCTGAGAGTTCTGAATTTAAAATTTTACTAAGCACATCTTTAATGCGATTATCTAGTGGTTTTATAAGATTAGGAAATTTCCAAAGCGGGGCGCATCGTAAAACATATGTTAATTTTGGTACAAACAGACAATGTCGTATAATGTGATATGCAATTTGAGAGTGGATATCGAAAAGTTTAGAGTATGACAGATCAAACGCGGCTGATTGCTCAGACAGATAATTTGGAATGGCCTCATCTAGAATAGGGGCTCCAAGCAAGCGAAGAGAATCCTTCTCCAGGACCTTAATACCGGGTGCGACGACATTGAACATATTGCTAATCTTGTCGCTTTCGTTTTTAGACAGAAATATAATGTATATATATATATATATAATGTATATATATATAATGTATATATATATAATGTATCTAAATTACTAATTGTAAATATCTGATTTTTTTTTATGTTCTTACGCAAATCTTACAAGTTGATTTATTTGTTCATAGGTGAGGTGATGGACTTGATGGCTTTGGTGGGTTCTGCAATTAACTTCGTGTTGTACTGCAGTATGAGTAGGCAGTTTCGCTCCACATTTGCTCGACTGGCCCGGAAGGCGCTACCTTTGCCTCAACAAGATGGGCAGCCACTGACGTCAGTGACCACGTAGCGATCTCGTGCGGCCGCTGCCACTATGGCATCGGTAGCTAATATTTAAATTATTCTTGAACGAGGTTAAGTGGTGACTGAGTGACATGGAAACAATGGTAGCCAGTTGCGTGTTGTACCATCAGGTAGCCTTTTAAGATCACAAAGGTACTCATGTCAACGCAGCGGCGTAGAGTGAGGGTCGGCCGCCCGGGGCGGAAGACAATTTTTCTGGCCTTTAATTTAGGTATTTCAATTTAATGCATACTATATCTATACTAATATTATAAAGAGGTAAAGTTTGTGTGTTTGTGATGTTGTACGAGGTAATCTGTGGATTCACTGAACTGATTTTGAAACTACTTTTTCTTTTGTGTTCCTAGCAGTCACTACAAAACATCATTGTAAGAAAGGGCGTTGTCCGAATTCGTCACAATAAGTAATGAAAAATTCCGCGCTCTTTTCAATCGGTCCGAATTTGTAGTTGCGAAACATGAAATGGTTCCAATATTTATTTTGAAATTTTGCCACCCCCTAAAAAGTGCCGCCCGGGGCGGGCCACCCCTGCCGCCCCCACTACGCTATGCCACCGTGTCAACGATTATTTCACACCTGGTATTAAAAAGTACCTTGATTGCTTATAATAATATTGTTAAACAGGTGAACAATTTCATTTCATCAATTTCATCATCATCATCGCGACGTTGTGTTGATGTTACATTCACGTTTTATAATCTTATTTTTACGTGTATTCATATTTTTATCACAAAGATTCCAGACGAGTTCCTCTTTGTCAAGATACAGTGTCTTGATTATCGGTTACTGCAGTACTTGTATTACAAAGTTTCAACAGAAATCAACATACGCAAAGATATAGGTACACCTATTTATTTGCTTACCATTCATAAGTCGTTCAATAATAACGTAGTTACATTCAACTTTAGGAATAGGCCTAAGCCAATTTTGTTGGTGCTATTAAAATGCACTCTGTTTAATGTGTGAATGTATTTTTTACACGTGAAAACGTAGTCACGTCCTAGTGTACGTAAGAGTAATAGCTGTAAGTACATGTATTTCTTAGTTCACGTAATTATATTAAAGTAGATCATGAGAGCGTTTCAAGTTTACTATATGAAACCAAAGATATTATAATTAATTAAAGTTGTAAATAACATTATCCTTAGACCCTTTATTCATAACAGTTCGCATGAATGATGCGATCAAGAAATACTTTTGTTAACAAGATTGTAAATTTTGTAAAACTGTTATAGACAAGGGAGTACATCTTTAAATGGGAAACAGACTATTATGTTTAATATTAAATGTTTTTTTATATGTGTAACTGATGTTACAATAAATAATATGTAACTTTGAATTAGTTTGTTTCAATTTTACTAAGAAAAAACCGTTGTCGTCTTTGCATGCATACATTTATAGTGAAATTTTATTATACATCAAACTCATATGTACATTAATTCTCATATTTTTGGTTTGTGATAAATTGTATTGAATTACAGATGTATTGCTATTTGGAATACAGATTGTGGTTTATTAATTTTTCGGCTTGTTCTTTTATTGACGTGATGTAAGTAAATATGGAAAGGAAATGAACTGTTAGGACATAATAATATTGATGATAGACTACATAAACCTATATTAATAATAGAATTTATGACTGACCCGTATTTTTTCTAGAAATCGAATTTATTTTTGTAAATAACCTTCATCATTCATACAATTACAATTTTATATACACTTAACAGTTTAAATATAAGAAGTTGTGTTTGTTGATGGTTTTAGTATTGTATATAAATTTGTCCTTGTATTATATTGACATATATCTACAATCATTAAAATTAATCAGATATTTACCTGGAAAGTAATAAATTAATTTTGTATGATAAGCCCATATTGTAGAAAAAAAACATGTGCTAGCCCGCCAATAAGATACTCAATCGAATTAAAACGTATATAAGCTACGTAGGCACGAATTGTCATAGTGAATTGATCGGTTTCTTTTTAAATATTACCATGGAAGAAGAATACATTGAAAATTATTTAATGCCTTAATTCCATTTTAATGTCTTATTTTGGTGACTTTCATTTTCCCTAGATGAAACTCGCTTCATCCTAATTTTACGTCGATAACAATTATGATAAAATTATCATTGAAATAAAACTTAATACAACTTATGGATTTATTTTTGATAGTCTGCCCAAATATATAATTCAAAACAAAGTTATTAAGAAAGAAAAAAAATTGTCTTAATAGACTATTTTTTTTTACTGATATTGTCTTTGAAAATAAGTTTCAAATAATAAAGTGTAGGTAATGACGATTTTAATGGTGTCTTCTTATATCAAAAAACAAGGAAGCATAACTTGTGGTGCCCTTTAAAATGTTTCATTAAGATTGTTTTTTTGGAGTTACGGTTAATCAATTGTCATACAACTTATTTCTTCACGGCGCGGCATTTGTAAATAGTCCCAGGCCACATGTAATCATTGTCATGCATAATATTCTTGTTGGAGACATTGTTATTGGATTTTAATTGAATGCTCAAAGGAATTATCCGAAACACCGTGTGCATACATTCTAAACATCCATTCATACTACATGCAGGTTTGTGTTGATCTGTGAAATTTTTCATTGCATTGTAATGTCGTAGAGAAATTAAATATATTTAAATCACGTTTATAATATTGTACATGTATGTACGTATTTGCGAGGGAGACGTATTAGTGAAATGTTTGTAGAAAGTAGAAATTAGTTGTAGATGTACGAAATATATCAAACGAGAATAGGGAATGTTAATTATGGATTATGTCAATTATTGTATTTGGTAAAAATGTATTCTTGAATGAATCAAATGAGAATAGAAGTGAAACGACTCAACTTTGTTTTGCAGTGCTCGCCAACTACAAGATTAATTTGTACACTGTGGAAAAAGAAAATCACTTTTTATTATTTAAATATATTTCAGTACTACTACTACTAGAACTAGAATCTATTATTTGTCCATACTGGTCCGTATCTTATGTAAAATTAATGTACTTATGCGAAATAAAAAATAAAAGAAAATGGTTATATGATTGATATTTTATTGAAAACATGCATTCAATTAAGCACTTAAATAATATAATACAACAACGTAGTAACAAAATATTGTTAAGTATGCAAAATGTTTTTCTGATGGCGGTGAAAAGATTACGATATCACGGTCGAATATACAAACTGAAATAGCCCGCAAGTGTAATGCTATTTATAGTTTATTCGCAAAATATTTACATAATTATATACATTCATATATATTGCACCTCGGACTAACGAATGTGTATGTCGTTTGTTCCCCTAAAAATAGGGAATTCGTGTCAAGTGGGAAGTTTATGGGCGATATCACGGATATAACTAAGTTTCTCATATTTAATTACAATATACACAAAGAGGTAAATATTTATAATAAAGAAATAGATAACTATACATGAAATACTGGCATATACTATTTGGCATACTAGTCTAGCTATCTATGAAGTAGACGTATGTATAGGTATATAGATACATGTGAAATATCAAAATAATATTATGTGCTTACTTTTGTTTAATTTATGCAAAAGAACTGCCTAGTACTTAATATAAATTGTTTTTTTAACAATCAACACATATAGGTAAACCTATACTGATTTAAGTATAAGATTCTGAATATTGTAATACTGGTAATGTAAGTGTTTAAAGTCGTGAAGTAAATTTTTAAATAAAGATGAAAAGGAATATTTTTGTATATTTGCTTCTGTACCCATATCCTATATTAGTTCATACTGATCCCATGTATTCTACGTGAAATATAGAGAATTTTCGCTTGCTCTGCACAAATACGCAGCGATGTAACATATTTTATTATGTTTGTACAATCAGATATACTTCATATTCACGTGGATATTTGACATTTACAGCTCGACTGTTTGAGATTAGAGCTGGAAATGGGTTGCACAATTTTTTTTTTACTGACGACTCGGTACGAATTGTGAATTTAAAATGATAATATCATGTGCGTTCTTCTGTCTTATATGTATATATATATATATATATATATATATATATATATGTGTGTGTGTGTGTGTGTGTGTGTGTGTGTGTGTAGGATACTAAATTAATGATTTATAAATCATCAAACTCATATATTCATTAAAACACAATAAAGTATAGAAATATTACAATGCTCGTCTCACAATCCACTATATATAGCTAACTTCAGGGTGTCGGTTGACTATACTATTATACTAACTTCATGCTGTAGCTTTTTTGTGTGACGCGCACACCGCGCTGTAACGAACCCCCCCCTTGAGTCTAAAGACTATGGAATGACATACTCAAGCCGAAGCATAGAGTGAGAAATAAAAGAATTTATAAAGTGAAAATTAATAGCATTTATTAAGTAAATAAATAATTATAATATTGGCCATAAATCGTGATCATCTAGTAATAGGAACCCTTCATTGCTAGACCGTTAACCCTATGTTCACAAGGTAGGTTATATACGAGTGTTGATCAGAAGACAGGATGACTCTCAAAGATCGGTGTATAATTTATATATATACATATATATATATATATATATATATATATATATATATATATATGTCGGAGGGAAGCTATGACTTCATACGACATGACGATGTATTGTTGACAGGATGTATAACGCACAATATCATTTGTTTACATTATAATCACTTCTAAAATTCTTAATGTAATTTAATTAGATTTGTTAATGTTTCTATAACTTCAAGATCGTTCTAACCTAATAAAAGTTATGAATATTGTAATTTAATAAACGACCAATCAGAGCAGAGCTTATGGCGGAGCGGGGTCGGACGCCCTCTATACTTTGAGTAGTATCTACTTCGGTAGACTGAGGAGATTTTGTGGCACATTGAGTTGATGGCAGCAGGTCGAGTTGGACCGTAGAGTATTTTAAAGAAAGTGTTTTAAGTTAGAAGTATGAGCGGGTGCCCTGAACCCGCTGCTCGGTCTAAACTATGTCATAATAATGTTGATCAAATCTAAATTAAAAGTGTATAAACCGTGGCTATTGTGTTTTATGCTCGCATTTCATCCTGATGACGCCCACTAAACCTGAAATAACTAAAGATGTCGTGAGAACGAGGCCGTTCTGCGACATATATAATAATTTTGTAGTATATATTGTAAGTGTAAAAGATATGCATTTTATGAATTATGACAAATGTATCGCCCATGATATAAGCTCATCGCCTGAGTACGCCCGTGCCTTTATTTAGCCAAAAGATATTTTAATGTAGATTCATAACAAATTATATAATTTTGTGTAAGGCACCCCTCCTAACCGCCTCTCTCATAATATGCCACCGCATTAGCTATCAGTAAAAGAGCTCATATCAAGATAAAAAAGAATCTCCAATCTTTTAATTATAATTTATTGAATCTATTATAAACATTGTCTAAAACTAGCGTCGGTTCACAACGTACTATCGCTGGTGAGAAGAGCCGACAAGAAACTCTCCAGCAGTACGTCCTAACAATTTAGAAAACACATTTGTAATGCCTTATGTGTAAAATGGGTTGGGAAAAGCCAAAAGACTTGAATGAACATTTCATCTCAGAGTCACCTTTCCAAAATATCAAATAAACTTGTAAATATGAGGAATAATACCTCAGCGACCTCCCCTGATGCAAGATAAGAATATAACAGTAAATTAAAGATAAAGATTAATTGAAATTTAAATAGTGATACTCTCTACATCTCATAAAATTCCCATTAAGTTATTAGTGTAAAAGTTTCAGGATGTTCCTCCGTGAATATGAAGTAAAGATAAAGATAAAATTGGGTGGAGGACACCTTCACTCATATTATTCATTACCCTATGTCAAAGACAGATTTCAGTGTAAGAGTTTCAGGGAAAGTTCTCCGTAAAGTAAAAGTGAAATTAAATTGATATTGAACTGGAGTATTCCCTTACGCTCGTATTGTTTGTTACCTATTTGTCAAAGACAGGTTTCAGGTTCGCCGTGAAAGTTAAAATGAAATTTAAAGTTAAAGTGAATTGGCAAAACCCTACATCCATCTAATGACCCTAGCACCCGAGAGATGAGTGCATAGCACCGTAAAAGTAAAGTTTAAAGTTGAATTTAACATAAAATGGTGATACTCTGCATCAAAGGTGTCATCATCAGTAACACTGCTCAAATGTAGATACTTTTAAATCATCCTTTCCGATCCAGTCAAGTTTGCCTGGCCTATCTACATCTAAGACTCTCATGAAGTCACATATCGTGAAAAAAAAAAAAATTTGATACGAATGATCCTCCTGCAAGACCAGCAGCTTGTCCCCGTGGCGCCCACTTCGCCTCCAGGCTCATCCGCGGCTTAACTGGTTCCAAAAACCTTCAGTTACCAAATCAGTTAAACCCAATATGTGAAACTATCTTAGTCTCGTGAATACACATATTATCAAAACAAACTAAATTTGCTTAAAAGCTGCGCGTGAGAGATACCTGGATAATTGTCGCAACCATCCAAAGGTAGGTCGTCCCAATAAGCAAAGGGGTCGTGAATCCCTTTGCCCAAGGTTACTAGGTCTATTAATCCCGGCTCTAACCTGAATCTTCATGGAAACGTTCAATATGTGCTTTCACATCTATCTAGTTGTTGTTTCATTACAGTTATACTACTATTTAGCATATATCCAGTGTCAACAGAGTCACTTGCTTGTATGTATATATATATCAAAGAAATAAAATATTGGAAAACATTAAATTAAAAATAAGTAACTTAATTGCAAATTTGTCCAAAGAAATGATTTCAAAAGTAAACCCCATTAATATAATTAAAATTAAAATGATCCACTCTATTGCACTAAACCATGCCAAATGCCGAAGGCAAACCTTCTTAAACAAGAAAGTATTTAAATCATTAAAATCAGTAAAACTAAAAATCAAACTTTAAATTTCTTAAAGTCTGTTAAACTTTCCCAAACAAGTCGCATGATTGTTGTAGAGTGTAGTGTAATAATGTAGTGTTATAAAATATATCTAAATATATACACATATATGAATAGACTAAATAATAGATAATAAACCAAGACTATGATATCACAGACCCAGGTCAATAATAAACCTATCTATGTTCAAAACAATCAAGATTCGATACGACGTCTGACTCCAAGCTCACTGCGACAAGAGCAGATGGACATTAACAAACAACACCCCTTCAGGCAAGAGACCGCAGCCAGGTACAACAACATGTATGCAACAACAAGACAAGAACTCCTACAAGTAAATCCCATTGACATATAATTAATCTCCCTTAACAAATTAATAAATAATTATGTCGCCTAAAAGAATCATCATAAACCCTTAGTAGCTCCCGATTATGAAGTAGTCAAGTTATTTCATTAAGTTTCTAAAACCAAAGTTATATTTCAGAACCCCTTAAATTAAATTAAATAAATTAGTATTTTCATCCGCAAGAGACTATGTGTCATACCTCCTAAGTATTATATTAACACACTCAGACTTTACAATTAACCCTTAATAATTTAATTAACTATGAATGTACAAACAATTCTTATCTCTTAATAACACACAAGTCAATCAAGACTTACATCAAATTAATTCAATTATTCATAGCTCATTCTCCATATAATTTACAAATTAAGGACAGTAATTCGTTAAGTACTAAAACAGGAAGGTCAGTAATAGATAGTAAACAAGTCTGTCTATCGTTACATATAGTTGTGTAAGTCTTCACAATAAATACTTATATATGTTAGCATATATGCTCATATAAGTCAAAGGAACGTTCCTATTGAATTAAAAGTCCGAAGAGATGAACCCACGGGTCCCAATATGTCTAAAGACTAACATCAAGATATACCATACTCAATACTAACTAATTAATATAAGCTGCTGTAGTTAGCTACAGATTATTAGCTAAGGTTTAAGGATAATTCCAGGTTTATACATACAGACACTCATTAAATGCAAATATTTCATAATTTCTGAAATTTAAATTATTAACACAATATTATTAGTAACATCTCTGTAAAAAAAGGACATTAGAATTACCTGCAAAATAATGTAATTAGAGCACAAGAAAAATATCAACGATCACACAAATGAATAATTATAAAATACATATTCAACAAACAGATTAGTTTAAAACACATAATTAGATATATCATTAATAACATACAAACATAAAACAGCCTCTGGATCATCTGAAAACAGTAATAAAAGCAACAAACACAGTATAGATTAATGTTAGTAAATTATTAGTATATAGTTATTAGTAGTTATATATTACAACAGTCCAGGAGAACACCTGAAAACATAGATAAACACAACAAGCAAGATATTAGACAAATTTACATGATTAGTAAAATTATTAATGTATTAATTGATGACTTGAAGTCGTGGACTAGCCCTTTGGTGAAATCCATAGCACCGAAGTCTGTAGCGCACATATCGAAGATATAATTATTTATTGTTAGTATTGATCATTTTGTCCATAAATAGTTTTTCTCCATCTGAAATTATATAAAACACCAATTTTTCCGAGAATCATTTTTTCATTGTCTTGTTCTGTCAAACATCAATAATCAAGTCCTTTCTTTTCTCTGTCAAATTTTTGAACAAAGAAAAATTCGATTATATCATACAAAGAGATTAGTAGTAAATACATATATTATGCGAAATAAAGGAGGGAATACATTATATGGAGAACAGCCATTCCTTTATAAATAAATAAAAATTAATAGGTGAGAAATTAATAAATACATGATGATGCGTACCGTCACAGCGCGCATCGTAAAAATTTACTCTCATCGCGCCTAAAGAAGTATAACTTTAAAAAAAGCATTTACGAAGCCTGTATACATGGTTCAAAAGTTAAAAATTACGCGCCACATATTGAAATTTGCGATAAAATAGGTACTTAAGTGGAAAAAATAGGAACTCCACTAAGAACTTTCACATTACGAAAATAAATAAGCTGAATAATTTAGCCTCCTTTGAAGCGCTTTTGGTCAATACATTTATCTCACTTTAATACTATCGAGAAAATGAAACGAAAAACGTAGTTCTAACTTTCACCTCGCGCACATCGTGCCATTTGCAAATTCGCGTCATTTTCATGTTAGAATCGTCAGACTGTTGCGACTTTGCGACTGATAATTATGTTTATTTCATTACCTATTACTGTTTTTCTTGTTTTATTATACAATTTAAAACTTTGCAACCTTCAGTGAGAGTTATATGTTTGTGCCGTTTGCTGCCGAGACGCTTGGACCGTGGGGTTCTGAGACCATGAGTCTCTACCAAAATGTATCGAAACGAATCATTGACTCTTCAGGTGACCAGAAGGCTGGTGCCTACCTCGGCCAACGGATCAGTATGGCGATCCAGCCTTCTGGGCACCTTACCCATAGAAGACGGCGATCTGGGCTCAGTTTTCTACTTATAGTCTTGAGGGACTATGTGTAGAATACAATACAAATAAGTTAAGTTTTCTTACACTGTATTCAATAGTATGTAATTTTATAAAGAATATAGACATTAAAAAACACAAAAAACTTTAACAATATGAAATATGATCTAAAATAATATCTATTAGTGTAATTAATATATGCTATTTTTGATACAATTTCTTTGTTTTCTTCGATGGTTTTCAAGAGTTTTCGATGCTTATTGACATCTTTTGAGACGTTTGGAGAATTAAAAAAAAATTAAAGACTTTTAGGAGAATTTCATTCCAACCAGGTGTTCCTTAGACACCTCATAAGTTTTTAATAACGAACAATTATTATATTACTAAACAGGCAGTTGGAATTCATTCTCGCTTACTTTTTATTCGTATGCTAAATTCCTTGTTTAGATACTTGGCCGGGTAGATTTCGTATACAAACTTTCCATTGTTTTGGTCTGGGTGTACGAGGTCAGCCCTGGAGTTTTCTGCTGTACAATATGCATAACACAAGCGTAATCGCTGGGCTTGAAGATATAAAATGTATGTCTGCGTGACGTTGTTATTAATTTATTTGAATTTGTGTAAAATAACAGCATAAAATGTATAAGGTGGCATAATGTAATCCGAGTGGACACTTGAGAAATCTTGTGGCTCTGAGTACACTTGTTCATAATTTATTCCGTCTATTATTTCTCGGCTTACATCCCGGATTTTGTGGGGTCCTGGTTAAACTATCTTATCCCTTATATATTGCCCTTGACACTAAGCATGCGGGCATGGCTTTGAGCACTTTAACAAAGTAAATACAGGAAAGGACTCACCGTTTTGTTTTTCTTTTAGAGACAATGGTGCGTGAGTCCTACCGGAGATAGGTATTTAATGAAACAATTGAGTTTGGATTTTTTTGGAAGCAATTTTAACTTGATAAAGATATTGGGCCTTACTTATAATAATCTCGTTAAGAAAGGATTAGCCATCTCTTAAATAAGAGACTCTTAAGCCCCTAATCAATGGCTGTTTCAAATCAAACTTGCCATCTGGCCTCTTAGCAGTCACTTAAACTACCTCTCGATGTTGGTTATTTTTACACTTATTTATGAGTTACTTTACCATCACCTCTTATCCTTAAGAGGAGTTTAAAATTTTGTTATTTATTACTTTTTGAGATTCGCGTATTTTTGATTTAATGCATTTTCGGTTTCCATAGCAAAATTATAAAATTGGAACCTCTACAGAAATCTTCACAATGCGTTAAACTAACATAAATTTCTGCAAATTTTATTCAATTCTTCACGAGAATTTGTTTTAACAAATCTATACAAACTTTTGTGATATAATGTTATTATTTTTCAAGACCTTGTGATATAGGCACATAGCTTGCTGGAAGAAAATTCTATAGATAAATCCCTAAACATTCTATTCCTTATGCAATAAGCGTGCGAGCTACGGAATGAACTACTCGTGGTTTTCTAAAACGCTATAATATAGGGCTCTTCAAAAAAGTTTTAAACAGATATCTACTCAAAATGGTTGGTAATACATCAGCTCCCTTAGTGTTTCAGATATCCATGGGCGACGGTTACAATTTACTATCAGATGGACCATTTACCCATATGCCTATTTACCGACAAGCAAACCTAAAATAAATCTAATAAGTATATATTGATTGTTTTTATGAACACGGAAGATTTGTTAAATTCTGTTTCGTTACTCAAAAGATACAGATACGTGTTCATGTCATGAGTGTCATATAAATTGACTTTCTGTATCGGTGGGCGTGAGAAAATATTCGAGCCGGCAGATTCAGTAGGTATAAATTAGTGCGAGCTCGTTTTATTTCTTGGTGTGTTTATGTTCATATCTAAGTTTAAATAGATTGAGTCACTCACTAACGTCGATTCAACAAAAATATCTAATATCCTTCAACCTCTTATTTTATACTAAAAGGTAGCAACTGTGAAAGTGACTTCTTTACTCACGGCCATGGGAATAAATTGATTGATTATCTATATATATTATAATAAATTGTTCGAGTTTGTACAACGCGTTTAAAAACGTGAAAAATCGGGGAATAATTCGGACGAGGAGATTCCAAAAACGCAATTTTTTAATGTTTGTCTATTTGTTAGAGCAAAACTACTGAACGGATTTAAATGAAACCCAAAACGGAGCTAGCTTATGCCCTGGGTAGTAACTTATGATATTGTGGCGAACGATGGTGGAACCATCTAGTTAGTTTTAGAACTTTTGGAAAAAACCTAGAAAAATCTAGAACGAAAAGACAAGGACGATATATTTAGAAAAGATAGACGATAAACGAAAGAAAGAGATAGATAGATGTTAGAAAGAGATAGACGACAAAAGAGAGAAAGAGAAAGATAGATGTTAGAAAGGGATAGATGTATAAACGAAAGTTCCCGAACAGAAGGTTCGGGAAAGAAAAGACAGAGATAGATAGACGGGTTCTAGAAAATTCTTCCAGGTATATAAACAGCGTAAGGCGCGCCTACCGGGCAGTTTTAAGTTGAGTTCAGTCCAAGACGGTGAAACGACAAGTGCGATACTAAAGAGTTATTAGAGAAGGTTAATAGAGGACAGAGACGAATTAAGTGGTGAATTTAGTGATAAGTTTGGTGGACAGATACGTGAAGGAGGTGCGTAGCGTAGTTCGAAAGAGGAACCGGAAGCGAGCTACCCGCGATAATATCGGAGGTGGTCCACGCAATATCGGCGACGGTATTGAGGGTGTAAAAACTCATCATCGGGACTGTGCATCGTTGGTCGTGCGTATAGGGGCAACCCTGCAGAGAGGTACTACGTGCGGCTGAGTAAGTCAATAAAAGCATTTAAATTAAAAACTGGTGTTTTCTTCCAATCCATAAGTGCGTACCCCCGCTCGCACGTAACAATATTTTTTATCACGATAAATGATATCGTTTGCGAGGGATGGACAAAAATTGCGGTAAAGATGGCGCTGCGATCGCATCCTTTTTTGAAACTACTGAACGTATATGATTGAAATTTGACATAGTGCTGGCTTATAGCCCGCGTTAACACTAACACATAATTATTATCCCGACAAATTATGTCGTTTCCACAGAATAAACGGATTAGCAAAATAGATGGCACTGCAATAGCTTTTTGCAATCCGCTAGCAAATACCTACGTTGTCATATCTCATTCATTGTATTACTTCAAATCAGATTGGCTACAATTCGCCTCTATTTTTCGCTGCGCAGTTGTTGACTATATTTCGCTGCGCAGTTGTTGACTATATAGACTTAGTTTCATTGTTATTGTAGTAAACTTAATAACAAGAAACACTTAACTTTTAGGTAAAACACCTAAATAAATAAGCACGTAACATAGAGCTACTTACTACTAATACAGGTTACATTGCATTACATTTTTATGTGTTTGTCCCCGGAAGATTCACTTCATTTTATATTGCAAACTATCCCATGTCCCGAGATGAAAAGTATAAAATTATAAAAGTGACCAAAATGTCCAAATTGACCAATATGACCAAAATAACCAAAATGGTAAATAACAAAAGAACCTATCCTGCTTTCTGGGATAAACTTTACATAAATCTATCCTCAAACTTATCCCATTATCCGTGATGAAAAGTATCCCTTGTCTACCCTAGATGTCAAAGTTACATACATACCAAGTTTCAGCCAAATCGGTCCAGGAGTTTTGTTGTAAAAGTATAACAAACAAAGGACAATATTTGTCCTTTGTTTGTTATATTGTTACATTTTTATGACGAAAACTATCCTATATATTAGGTGATCCAAATTTTTTTTTGTTTTTTTTTATATTTCCTAACAGGCTCAAAAGTTTCTTTTGGGTGTAAAAAAATTATGTGAAAAGATGAGCCCTTAATATTAATATTAAGATTGTCCTCATCGCATTTTTTAAATTCCCATAAGAATAACACAGGAATTTTTTTTTGCTTCTTCTGATTTTTGTACCGTTCAAACGACTGGTTGACTGATAAATCGCTGTTCCAATCTTTATAGAGAATTGAACGCTCTACAAAAAAGGTCCGATAACATTTTTTGATTTGTCCACGCGTTCAAAAGTTATTCAAGATCAAAGTTCAATTGTTCAAAAATTTGATCGAATTTTATAAATTACACCGAAACTGTTGGTTTCAGTGCCAAAATAAGGATCATTTTTTTGTCAAATATAATACAGTTCAGAAGGATTTATTTGAAGGCAAGCAGTGAGCGCGAAAACTAGCGTTTGTACACGAGCACGTATGTCGTGCGTTCGTGTTGAAGGCGTGAGTCGGACTGTAGCCGAAAATAAAAAATCGACAAATCAAAAAATGTTATCAGACCTTTTTTGTAGAGCGTTCAATCAGAAGAAGCAAAATAAAATTTCCTGTGTTATTCTTATGGGAATTAAAAAATGCGATGAGGACAATCTTAATATTAATATTAAGGGCTCATCTTTTCACAGAATTTTTTTTAAAAGAAACTTTTGAGCCTGTTTGGTTTTTTTTTTTTTTTTTGGATCATTCTACTTTATATATATATATATATATATATATATATATATATATATATATATATATATATATATATATATATATATATATATGTATATACTGAGTTTCAGCCAAATCGAACTAGTAGTTTTTCCCTGAAAACGGAATAGACAGACAGACAGTTACTTTCGCATTTATAATCTTAATAAGGATAAGCATAATGATTGTAGTTTTAAAATTGTTAGAATCTTAAAGGTAAGTCGCACATTCTATTTTTTCACGTTCTAAATAGACTTACATCAGCTTCACACTTGCAAACATATCAGAGAGCAAATATTCTAGGAATAGACAGTCTCCATTAGCCTATCAAAACAATTAGATTAGACTGGTTTAATGCTCTTAAATGGATCAATAATGGTTAGAAGAATAAATAGACATTATACTTACTGTGTAATATGTTGAATTATCTCTGTTGTATGTAATAAAGACATTTAAGACATTCGCTAAAAATACAGGTACCTATTGTAATTTTAACTTACGATTATATTTCAATCGTTTTCCTAAGTTGTGACCTTCCACTTATTATGAAAAGTTAGGCTGTAATGTAAACAAACAAATCCAAAGCTTAATAAAATAATCATTATAAGGGTCTTTTTAGATTTGTCGTTGCAGCAGCGGTGTGGAAGTGCTGCATTTTCAAAACAAAAATTGGACTTATAGTGTTTTAAATACAAAAAATAGTATTGATATTTTTTAAGCGGGAGGCAAAACACATATTGTATGATTATTATCAAACTGAATGAGTTACCCTTATCTTATGGCTAACATACACCCTGACTTTCACATCTTAGTAAACGAAGCAGAATAAAAACGGAAAATGTCGTTTCCAAAATTAGTTAACTGGGAATCAAAGACAAGACAGAGCCAAGCGCGTTCAGATCACTAAATCTCAGACAGAAGCTGTCCCTGAATGTGGATATGAGCTGATAGCACAATTTTTGTAGACACATACATGTATCAAAATTACGGCAAATTGAGTAACAAGGAGTTTTAAAGTAGTAGTAGTAATATTTCAATAATTATACTTTATTTTCATTAACAAATATGATATTATATATGTTAGTAGTACAACAGAAAAAATAATACTGTTACGAGTTGCGACACTCGAATTAAAATGCCGTTGGAATTATTATAGAGTTTATTAAAACTATACAAACACGTATAACACAGGTACAAATATAACCGAACACAACAAATCCAAACGTAATGCAGAAGGTCATAATTCAATAAAACGCGCAAAGTCCATCACTATTAGATTACCGATTGTACACACGTCATGCCTTGATCGTAGTTGTCGCTGAACTGCCCCCCTCTCTCCATCAGGCCGTCGTTTTATAACTCACAAATACAAATGTGCCCGTATCGTAGTAGACGTAATCCGCAACAAATGGCTAATGATTCAGCCACAAGCGGCCGTAAACGAGCACAATAGAACAATAGGCTGTTCTCTAGAAACGTGTGCCAATAAATAGTAATCAATAGAAGACTATCATAAAATAATTACAATTGGATCAAATGCCGACAGGTAAAATAATGTGTTTTTGCAGATTAGGATTGGAATTTGTATTTGTCGGAACCTAAGTTGTACCAATACTAAAACAGAAAGAGTGGCTTCAACCCCTTCCTCGACACTAGATAAGTAGCCTCACCCAGCGTCCAATGAGGAGGAGTCCATTCTCTCTGCGATCACCCTCAGGATAATGTTGGTGTTAGCTCGGATTCTGACCAGTAGAGACGCGCGTAAAAGTCATCAGTGAACGCCTCCGCGAACATGTGGATGCATGTAATAAAAAATCAGTATAATAAAATTGTTTGCATATTTATTGACTGCCTATTCGGTATTAAACTATTGCGTTGTTTATATTGTTTCCTGGGTAAGTTTAACCTTAAAATTATTAAGCTCCCGAACTGAAGGGTAAATAGTTTTTTGATTAAGATAGTTTATTACCTTGTATCCAAGTTCTTGTAATAGAGAATAACTTCCAAATTATTTGCTTGAACTACCGACTTGACCTAAACAAGTAACCACAACAAAGATACCTAAAAAATAATTTCATACAATGGTGCTTTCATAATAACAAGCGATCACACGTACCGTCGAAAAGTAAAAAGAGAAAAAAAAGCATTAAAATTCAGTTTGTTTAATGAAATTTTTATTGTGGTATTGTAATGAATTGAACAGTTGTTTAGAAAAAAATTCACGTGAATAGCTTTTGGTATCTTATTTATTTAATGTCATATGATAAGTTTGATGTTGGCTTTATGTTCAAAATGTTTATCGAGATTTTATTATCTCGTGTAGGAACTTTAAATTGAATAAGATTTTGAATTATGGGTTTCGTAATCAGTTTTGGTTTAAGGTAAAACAGACATTGTAATGTTGATAAAATATAGAATATGCGGGTGAGACTCCAACTTTGCTGGAACAATAGTTCTGAATATTATAGTCATTCGCAATTTTTTAAAATATCCTTGGAACAAAATGTGTTTACTTAAACCTAGTTAGCATAATAGAATATTCGAAAGGAACTATGTTCTTGTTTGATAATGGACTAATTCTTAATGATTTAGGTACCATAGTCTCTAGTCTCTAGCCCGCGGGGCAAATTTACTTCATTTTTTATCGCTAACTATCCCATCTCCCGGGATGAAAAGCATCTATGTCCATTTTCAATGTTCAGACAGATCGAGTATCTATCACATTTTATATATAAATTATGTTTTTTTTTTATATCTATAAACTTGAGAAATGATAAACTAAACAAATGAACAAAACTACAAAAACTACCAGAACTGACGAAACTGCTAAAACTGCCGGAAACTACCTACCAAAAAATACCTAAATGTCCAGGACGACCAAATTCACCAAAATAAACAAAATGACGAAAATAGCAAACCACAAATAAAAAAACCTATCATATTTTCTGGGATACTTGCTTACTTACTGCGTTGGCTCAGCGACCCAAAAAGTGCGTCTTGGCCTCCGAAACGAGAGCATGCCACTTTTCTCGACCCTGTGCGGGTTCTTGCCAATTACTGGTTCCTAGCTCCACCTTCACTAGGGATCAGATATTTGTTCCCTACATAACTAGCCTCTTATTGTGAACATGGACAACAGATTTGTATGGCGTTCAATAAGGTAACTTAACCATCTTTCTGGGCATCTTATTGATTGAAGACGGCGACTCGGGCTTAATAATCTATATTTCATAATGAATTATATTGGCTCACTTCGGTGAAATTTTGTTCAATGTATTAGTTTATTATTTATATTATTGTAATAAATGAAAATTTATTGACATAAACTTGCACAAAAATCAAGGGAGTAAAAAAATATCTACATTTTTGGGTGATTCAGCAGGGCGTTACTTGAAGAAAAATTGTCGTATAGCAAATTGTAGCTATGAGTATCTAGTTTTAGGTTGTGATTTTTTTTTCTAGATATTTTTGTTGATTATGATAAAGATATGCGCTTTTCAGGGCATCTTGCTCCTTTATTTTTTCAAAAATTCAATCGAGTGGGTTAAAAATGTTTGGTAGGATTAAATATTAGAAAAAAGAATTATCTTAACTAAATGCTTAAAAATAAACTAAATTATAAAATTAATATAAAGAATGCAAATAGCTGCCAGAAGGACGCGTGCCCAGAAGGCTGGCTGCATTGCCACGCTGTATGGCAATGCTGATTCGTTGCGCGAAATACGAACCAGCCTTCTGATCACTTTCGTTTACAAATTTCTTTGAAGAAACCCTTTGCCGATGGACCCCACGGACCTAAAGTTAAGGAAGGATTTAATCCTTTAATTAAATTAAAACTGTAGGGTTTTTATAGGTTTATTGAACTGTATAAGCCACACTTAACATTAGTGGTTTCCTCGATATTTTTTTTAGGTTCTTGGTTTCTAAAAAAACTACGAAGAGCCTTTTTTGTTGCTTTTTCAAATTCATGTAATGAATTAAAAAATATGTATATTTCAAAAATCTATGAATTTTTTTGTAAAGAATTTATTCAGGTTTTCGAAATCCAGCTTGAACTTTCTGTGTAATTATTGGTTCCAGAGATATTGAAAATCAAAGGCAAAATAATGATTTTCTATATATCTATATATTTCAGTGAGAAGTGCTCGTATCGAGGTCCTTAGAAAAGTAATTAAAGCTAAATAAACAAGTTATCTGTTACATACAAAGTTTAAGTCGCAAAGAAATCCATAGACCACAAAGACAAACCAAAAATACGATCTATTCTGTTGGTGGTTTTCTCAGAATTTCTCGAAATAAACCTCTGAACTAGAATCTTGAAGCTACAGTTTGCTTTTTTAAACTTGCTGTACATCCATTTTTTTCCAAGTAACACAAAGTTGAAAATCACTCGAAAATGTTGATACTTTTTTGCTCCCTTACTTATTGTGCGAAGTGTATAAAAATATGAACGTTATGGAAAATTATGATAATATGGGTATTTTGTCGTAAACCTTTGGATCTTAGATATTATAGAAATGAGATTAATTTCACGTCCTCAGCTTCTCATTGTGAAAGTTTGCTTTATTATCCAACAAAGAGCATTTCTAAGGGGTGTCAAGTGGGATAAGATTTTTAATGGAAAGCTATTATTCTTGGTTCATTGCTTTGCTCACAACATTAATTTACGACCCCACTAGAGTGAAGGATGTGAATGAAAATATTTATTAATTACTTAACAAAATCAACCTGTTTTTAGGCTCTTTGGAGTTTCGTTTAAAATATCTATGTCGCTCAGAGACAGACGGTGGGAGAGATTTATAATTCTAAGAAAACGGTAATCACGGACTCGTGTTTCAAAATTATTCAATTTTCCTATTAGTATGAAAGGCTACCTTGGCCTAAAATACAGAGGTCTACTTTTAATATCTACATTTTGTATTTACCTACAGAATGTAAGAAATTTAGTATAACGTAAAATATAGATAAGTTTTAAAATATTTTTATCTAAATATATAAAAGAATTTCGTGTTAGTTACACCATTTATAACTCAAGAACGGCTGTACCGATTTGGCTGAAATTTGGTGGGGAAGCTTGGAACCAGGAGACGGACATAGGATACTTTTTATCCCGTTGGAATCGGTAGGTGGCGCTGAGATCGGGTTCTAGAACCTTCTAATCACCTGGACCGATTTTGGTCATTTTGTTTTTGTGTGTTTGAGTGGGTCGCCGGATGGTTTAGATTCACAATTGGAACCGGTAGGTAGCGCTGGGATAGGGTCCTAGATTTTTTTTTCAGAGCAGGACAACGTCTGCCGGGGCCGTTAGTTATATATAAAACTAAGACATAGCCACGACTTCGTTCACCCTTGACTTGTACTATATGCGGAATTCCCGGGACAAAATATCGTAGCATTTATAAAAAAATAAGCTATTGTTTTAGTGGAAACTAAGTCGGAATAAGTTCATTTTTATGCCTGTCCCCAAAGAAATTCAAACCGCTCTCGGGAATTCCCAGGATAAGAAATATCCCACATTTTTTAAAATCTTTATTAATTAATGAGGGTTTTTTCAAATAGAAAATGCCACCATCGTTATTGCTCACAAAATATCCCACATTTTATTACACTAAATTTGCTATGGATCAGTAAAAAAATCACATTGGAATTCCGAGTTTTGTTCAATCTGGTAAATAATCTCATTTTAAATAATCCCCAGAAAAAATCCCGCGGGATTTCCAATATAAAATTAACGCAGATTTTAAGTCTAAACGAACAAACAGATAAACCGACAAACAGACAAACCGACTAACAGACAACCCGACAAGAATTTAAAAAAAAAAAAAGTGTATTGAAGTAATTTTTTTTTAAATAGCTTCACTGTGCAGACACGGCATGATTAGAATTTTATAATATTTTAGGAGATACAATACAAATAAGTTAAGTTTTCTTACATTGTATTCAATAGTATGTAATTTATATTATCGTTATTTTAGGAGATAAAGTAATAAATAGTAATATAATAATTACATGAAATGTTCTCTTTTAAGGATTTGCACGTAGATAGATCATCATGGACGGTTATAGAATATTTTCATACTGTTACATTTTGTGACGAATTGGTTAACTTACGTTTTTCTAGGCGTTCCTATAAGGTATAATTTACTTTGTTGTTATAATTATGTATTCGTACATCACCGTATGGCTAATCTTTACTCTAGTATGCGTTAATTAGTCATAGTCTTATTCTCTAGATGTTAAATTTACAGTTACTATGTATATACTATTCTGCTCATTTAATATACTATTACAGACGACGTTCAATACGTAGAAATTTATAGTGGCATGCTAATATTAGTCTTACTCCCTAGTTAGTTTTTTTCTAAAATTAGTGTACGTATTATACTTTGTTTTTATTTCCTTGTCATCTGTGGAGGTTTATGAATAGCTGTTTTTAGCGATCTCTGTAACTTTAGTTTCTAAGACTACAGCTGTTAACCCCCCAAATTAAATAAAATAAAAATAATAAAATTTTACTTATACCTATATGGAATACATTTCTACCAATGTATTATATAATAATATATAGGTATAATGTATAGTAGTAATGCAACAGAACAAAGCGTCAACACCATAAACGAGGAGCACTCTATGGTTATGTCACTTGCATGAGCTGGTAAAAGAAAAGAAAATCTATAAATGTAAAAATTATGCATTACAATATAGTAAGATAGTCGTATCAGTGATGCCTAACAGTACTGCATCATAGTGTAGAGACTAAATATTATATTAAGTATATTGATTTCATGCGAGTGCAAAGTGAAGTCACGTCAGTCGGTGTCAGCTGAAGTTGACGCCGTAAATTTATGGTCTATCGTAATCAAACTATATTATAGCTACTAAGGCATTTCAGGGACTTTGCAAGCATAAAGTTTGGCTTTGTAAATGCTATGGAAACTTTCACATATATTTAGGTGGCCAACAATTGTAATATTCTTGAATTAGGTACTTACATAAATTCATTTCAAAATAATCTTAGGTAATGCAGTTTTTCCGTCTACACGTATACTGTGGATAATATTTTATTTTCTGGAATTGAAGGTATAATTTTTTCATAAACGCTATCAAAATTGCGTATGTACACCTAATTGCTTTAAAATTGGTTAAGTAGTTTTGTAGTTAATTATGACACGAAGACAGGGTGACTTGCCTAATTATAATATTAATCGTATAGACGACGTTGAAATCGCATAGCCCAGTGGGTAATATACTGCATACTGACTGATTATCCAGTATTTTCTGACAGAATGTTCATATTGTTACAATTAGTTCTGTTAGTTTCTGAAAAAAATGACAAAAACATTGATAGATCGACGACCAGATAGTAAGACCATTCTCTAAACTCTAAAGAGGAGCAGAATCTCTAATGTAATCAAATATTCGAATTATTTATTTCATTTGGCGCATATCCAAAATAGTAAGTACACAAGATAATTCAAAATTACGTTAATTCCTTCATTGCAAGCCTGGTGTCTGAATGTGATATTAATCCTAAATTGCAAGCTTCTCGCAGCTTGCGGCTTATGAACGTGGTAAAGGAAAATGGACCATGCTCTGTGTTGTTAACGATATTAAAAAGTCTGTCGTAATTATTTTAAAGTGGAGCTTTGGGCAGAAGCTTTAATTTATACTGCAGTGTCACCCGTGTAAATTTTTATTCCATGTTTCGCATGTTCCGGAGTAATAATTATTGTATTGTGACGAGCTTCAGGACTCGAATTAAAATCCCGTTGGAATTATATATTCAATAACACGCGCAAAGTCTGTCATCATATCGCTCATCGAATCTACGTCTTGCTCGTATCGTTATCCTCGCTTGACTGCCCCGCCCTTCCGTTCGGGCATTGTTTATAATAACTATACAATACAAAAAAGGACCGCGTGGATTGAGGTTTCCGAGAAACTGTGATCTGCAAACCTGGTTAATTATTCCTGCGAACGGCCAATAAAGTCGAAAACAATAGGCTATTGTCTAATTGCAAATTTTAAACACGAAGTAAACAAAAGAACTCCGAATGCGGTAAGGGTAATAAACCAGATGCATATTTCTTTGTCGGTATGTAAAAGTATGGTTATATTTATATATATATATATACCTTATGGTATTATATTCGGTATCTAAATAATACTTGAATTAGACGAAAAGCGGGCCATAACTGAGGCTGAAATATTTCAAGAACAAACACAAATCGAAATACGGCGTGTTTCGAACGTCTCTATTGGTGTGATAAGTAATGAATGTGAGCAGCGGGAACTATGAAGCATAGATTGACAGAAGAAAATTAATTGAAGAGCTAAATAGGGTTCCGGACAGATGTTACCACAAATTCTAACACTATTTACCTATTTAAATAACATATTGTCAAGTTACTTTTAAAATATCATAATCTCAATAATGTTGATTACTGTTTAAACAAGAATTAATACGTTCCCAGGATAAAAAGTAGCACAGAGTTTAAGTCTAAGAATAAGGTGTCGATCACGATAACCGCATCGAAATCGGTCAAGTAGTTTTTGCGTGGATCCCGAACAAACATCCTCCATCGTTTATGTAGTCTATTCAAGCTGTTTTAATTTCAAATAGTTACAATATACAGACACGGATGTTTAGTATTTTATAATATTATAGATAAACTTTATTAGATATGAGTCCCAATCTGCATGAGTTGGAAACGTTTCCAAAACGTGTTCTGTATGTGTTAATTTTCATAAATATTTTATTATAAAGTAATTTTAAGTTTTAAAAGCTTAGTTTATAACTACGTATGTCGTCGTGGGATATTTGCATATTGATTTTATATTGAAAGTACTTTTACGGAGTTCCATGTCGTGCTCAGTTTCTCACGAGCGTTTCATTAAAATACTCTCAAAACCAAAAAATATTAGTTACATGACAAGCTAGCTGGTTTTTAATTATTTTCCCTTAAAATAAACCCCACATGACATTACCGACTTTCGTTAGCTGAAACGAAATGGTTCTAATTGTCTTATCTTCTCGCTCCGAAAATATACGTCAAATAATTTCTGTTTCAATAGTACCATACAGAAAAGTATTTCAATGGTAAACATACTGCGATCGTGTTGCTCTTGAAATTTAATGAAACGTACTGTTTACTATTTAAGTGGGTCTGTGCTACTTTATTTTCATTCTGATAATATTTGTGTTTTGAACTAAATAAAAGTATGGAACATTGTTGATTTTTTTATCTATATCTGAGTTGCTAATTGGTACTCAAATTCTTTTACAAAAGCGGTTAGCATCGCCTATGGACATCTGAACACCAAAGACGCTACTAATGTGCTGCCGCTCTCTAAAAGGAGAGTGGAACCTGACTATTAATGACGTAACACAAATCAAGACTGTTATGGCGGTATACTCTAGACCAGGGATGGTAGCTATTCAGACAGGCAAGTATGTGCCCTGATGTGTATATGTGGCTGTGGGTTCTTTTGTCCCCTATTACGACCCAATAAAAAAAGCATATGATTAAAAATACCGCAATATCAAAAATTACTTAACGCTTTTAGAGTGTCGCTACTGTTTTTTTTTTTCAGAATATAGTACAAAAGTAGCTGTTGGCCAGGCTAACATTACCTACAATTGCTACCAAACTCAAAAGATGAAAAGAAATAATAAATATTTTTGCATTTGTAAAGTAATAAAAAATGTTATTAAGACTAAAATTCAAAATTAAACACACACTTTTACAGTTTCCGTTTACGTATCAGCAAAGATCAGATAGAAATAACTTATTTGCTATATATAATTTGATATTACATGAGCAACAACTCATGGAGCTCAATTACTAGAGCCCTATGTGTTATTTTATTGACGTGAGGTCCATTCCTGTTCTGGTAGTATGTACTACTTAGTGGTTTTATTGATATGCCTAATATTTTAATTACCACGTGCAGACGGCAATGAAAACATGACGAAGACACCTGTATATTGTGATCTATGAAATCCGCCAATCCATTGGACATGCGTGACGATTGTGTTTTCCAAGCCTCCTTTAAAAGTGGAACTCGCACCCAGTAGTGGGTCGTTTATAGGCTGATATTATAATGACATATTTATATATACATATCGAGGGCTTCATAACAAAAGGTGTACAGACAAAAGTGCAATTTTACACAAGGGACAAAATTGTGAATAAAAAAAAACTAGTTGATTGTATAAGGCTGAAATTTGGATTACCCTTCTTTTTAGGTACACTTGCATACTGGTAAGATTTTCTAAATTGTAACATACATAGCTTTTAGTAAACAATGAAGTCGTCGATATGTATGTATTATATATGCGACTATAAATGTATTTTGTGTGAGGTAATGTGAAGGTGGAAGTGAAAATAATTTACCATTTTTAAGCACATCAAATAGTAATTATATATTCTTTAAATGATTTTATACATCACGTAAAGTTTATTCAAGGCCCCCATTGCCACAAAAGGTTGAAAATGGGGTGCGATGCAAACGCAACAATTTTTATTTGGTAATTACTGATTAATAATTTACCAAAAACATTATCACACATCTTCACGATATGAGATGTAACGTAGTTTTTTCGTAATTTTTCTATCGTCATTTTAATTTAAGGAAAAAATCTAATCAGCCTTACATTATTGACATATAATCATTTTACTCTTTCAATTTTTACCAAAACAGGATAATCATCTTTATTTATAAAAGAGAGATAAATAATTTGGTTTTATTATTTTTTTGAATATTATTTTATTTTATTCACAATAACCAAAGCAAAGCAATCTGGTTAACCGAATTTTTGTTCTCGGCTATTCATAAAAGGATCTAACTGAAAAACATTCGGTACAATCGGGTATTTGACACCCGCATCAACTGAGACAGAAAACGTCACATTCTCCTTGATTTTATATGAGTAGCTTGTTACGTCACAGGTTTAACGAGTTAAATGGGTTATTATTATATATTTTATTTCATTGCAGTAGTTCAGCAGCAGACAGGCCCACTCGATGCAAAGCGGTTACCATCGCCTATGGACATTTGTAACACCAAAGGTGCTACAAATGCGCTGCTGCTCTTTTAAGGCAGACTGGAACCTGGTCACTATTACCGGAACACAACTTAAAGTTGTTATGGCGGCATACTCTAAGCCAGGGGTGGTAGCCTTCCAGTCGGGCAAATACCCTACCACCTGGCAAGCACATCGATTGTTGTTAAACTATACTTCAAATTATTTCGATAATGAACTACTGATAGTAATATGATAATAAGACATTTTGATGCCTGCTCTTTTATATGACTACTATTTTAGAATTTATTGTAATATGTGTCAAATACCCAATTATTGAATGTGAAAATTTGTCCTACTAAAAACAATTCGATATCAAAAAACAAACAATATAAATTGAAAGTCTAAGTCACGTACCTAACATATTAATTATTACCCTAGAGTACTTGGGTTTATTAAAGTTTACATTGTTGTTTAAATAGGTACCTACATTTCGGTCAAAGCCATTTTTCATTTCACTTGTTTTCGGCCTTTAAACAGAGATTTGAAACAAATATAAATGTGAAATATTACTTTGGTATCCTATCCTATATATCGTAATATATTCTCATTTAGGATTTTATGATGCGTTCAAACTGCCGTGTGGATATAAATTACAAATGGTGTAGGAATAAAAAAAAGAGTGCGTGTAACGTTCACACGCGATTGAAGTAAAACTTTTCTACTAATTATATTTTTTTTTCAAAATTTTTTGATTGATTTGTTTATAAACTATCTATTGACAAAAAAATATTTGAAAACCGGATGGTACAGAAACGTGACGCCATATTGCCGTAACGGATTTCCGTTGCATTGTCGTCCAGTTACCTCCTAGTTGCGCCTAAAGAAGTTTTACTTCAATAAAATGTTTCAAACTTATACGACTTTTCCATCCTTTTGTTTATCGATATAGTGAAATCTAATGCATAAAAATGAATATGGAGTGTGTATAAGAATACTCATATCTTTTTCTTTTGGATATTTTTATCTTAAATACTCAATGCTTAAATATAATGCACAATAAAATAATCCATATATAAATTGTGTATCTATATTGTTTATAATTTAAGCGGGAATTTTAAGCATGGTTGCTAGCCTTACACTGTCGTACATTACTCTTCTCTCTCTACTACAGTAATGTGTATATATCTATTTATCTGTCTATCTGTCTATCTCCCTCCCCCAACACCGAGTACGCGCGAAATGAAGCGGCGACACGACGCGGCTTCAACACTTAGTCTTCTCTTCATTTTTTTTTAAATTTATTCATGACCATAGAATCAAAGTCTTTCAGTCGGAAACATGTTAATTAATAGGTCTTCGTATAGTAGCGCAGTTGTATTGCAGGCTACAACCGACGCCATTCAATGGAGTTCTTGTGAAAACTCGAAAGATCACATCTGACTATACAGTTCACATTTCTCACAAAAACACATAATTTCTACTCAAAAACTATCAATATCCTGCAACTATTGTTCATTTTAGAGTACACATTTTTAGAAAATAAAACTGCACAGCACAATGTCTCCTTTCAGTTCCCGGCAAAAAGTCCTCTTGAAAATTATTTTTGTTGTGTTGCCAGCATTCACTACAAAATATCATTCAAAGAAAGAGGATTCCCAGAATAAATAATTAAAAATTGTGACAATGATTGACACACTGACATTATTGACATTTGAGGTTATGTTGCGTTCAGAAATTGTACAAAACGAGTGCTTGAGTGATGTGGCGTTGGCGAGTGGCGACATCGATCAGCACCAAATCACCAATCGATAAATTTCATTTAACAAAATAATCGACTGAACTTTGCAAAATCTCAAAGAAATCAAATCATGCGAAATAAAGTATTTTTGTGAACTTTATTGTTCTCATAAAGTATAGAGTACAATTATCTGAAATAACGTAAAATACTTTATAATAAAGACGGGTGGCAACCCTAGTTGGCATCCTAAAATATATGGCATCTAATACGTATTCATAGGAGATATCACGAAAGTATAGTTGTAGTAATCACTCGTATAATAATGGCATAATTTATTAGATTATATGAAACTATGTAAGTAATTGTATACGACGTAAAACTTTGACAGTTGTGATAATAAGTAGTTGTATTGTTACAAAAACCTTGTACTCGCGAACATTCGCTGTATAAAGATGGCGCCACTTGATACACCGACTATTTGCAGAAGTCGGTGGGTGGTGGTGGTTTTAGCACAAAAATGTAAAAACGGCTAGTGTTTTTATTCGACCGTAATTTATGAACCTGTAAAGGTTAAAATGTAGTATAAAGTTGATGATTGAAATTGTATTTAGATGTGGAAAGTGTGATAAAGTGTTGGAATCGTAAATTGTATTTTTTCTGAAGATTGGCGTGTTGCACTTGATGTTATAATGTTAGCAGGGACATTAAGGGTGATTTTTTACTGTACAGTTTTATTCTGGGCTTAAATGAACAGGAGTACTTGTAGAATATTATTTTTTATGCATGTTTTATATGTTTGCATTGAGAACTTTCGAGCCGTCACAGTTTTTTATTTTGGCTTCAGTCAAAGATCTATAATTTGGCTGAAGTTTCTGTTACAGGGTACGTATAGTTTTCGACTAATTCGGTTGTAGATTGTTCTAAAACTTAAATATTCATGGATTAGACACAAAAATTGAGTACAGCTTTTTATGAAAATCCTATACAAATTACAATTATTATCTAACGAATATTTGTTCAACACAACAAATTTTATTAAGATTTAAGCTACATAGGTAATCATTTTTATTTATTGGCATATTTTTCCTGCAGTGAAAGCTAGCATTTATATAATTTAAATACTTGCTTTTCAGAATAACGATATCCAGGTAGTACATTTTCTATTTTTTGAATATCCATCGCCTTTAGAAGTTTTAGTACTTTAAATTTTATTTTAGCCAATATGGTAGCTTTTTTCTCTGTTTCTTTACCGTGCACATTATTAGACCAATTTTCGAGTATTGAGAATGCTTGTCGATGTTCATAGCAGATCACTTGCTCCATTGGATCAGTCCATGCATCTTTCTTTAGTTCGCATTGTGAAGTTCCAACTTCTCGGCTTACTTGAACTAGTTTTGGTACACTTGTTGTTATGTTGGTTTTTTTACAAAAGGATCTTGAACACTGTACAGAAGCGCGGCAGTGCTTTGCTACTGGGTGTCCAACCTGAATTGCCTGTGATTTTTTTTCTTCAGTTGAGAATTTGTCAGCAGTATCAAGATTTGTTTTCAGATTTGTATCGATTTGAACATTACAGACATCCGTTATTAGTTCTTTAGTTTCGATGATGTCTTGTGAATTATTGCAGTCTTTAAAAATATTTTCATGAATACAACTAATAAGTGACGTTGATGGATCGTTTCCAAGTTGTCCTAAACTCCAAAACAGACCAGACATTATTAATTAAATTGAAAGTAAACTAGAAAAGGGGAAAAAAACATATTATTAATATCACTAACAATATTGCCTTCACTTGTGATGTAATAATAGTTATTATTACAATATACTTACTCTGTGATTATGCTTCGCCCAGTTGATTTTTGATATGTCGTATTCATGACATGTCATGACAATCATATTTACTGACAGCTTAGTGTCAACATGAATAATATATTAAAAAAAAAATGAAAACAAAATAGAACATACGATCAGTGCGTTCCATTAGTAGCTCACAACGTCCAAAATGCTCCGTTAGCCGTTCCACAAGGCAACCACGGCCGTTGTGGTCGTGGCGAAAACGTCACTAATGACGTCATCATTTTCGATCACTCAACGTTCACAACGACCCATGTCAAGAGGTGGGTCGAATAACCGTTCCACTTGGGTTCACGATTCTAACGCTGGCAAGCAAGTGGAACAGGGAAAATAGCGGTAGTAAACGTGGTCGTTGTGAGTCCCTAATAGAATATAGCCGATCAGGGCATTCCATCAGTAGCTCACAACGCCCAAAATGCTCCGTTAGCCGTTCCACAAGGCGACCGCGGTCGTTGTGGCCGTGGCGAAGACGTCACTAATGACGTCATCATTTTCGATCACACAACGCTCACAACGACCCATGTCAAGAAGTGGGTCGAATAGCCATTCCACTTGGGTTTACGATCGTAACGCCGGCAAGCAAGTGGAACGCGAAAAATCGCGGTTGTGAACGTGGTCGTTGTGAGTCCCTAATGGAACGTAGCGTAGTTATAGTATAATAAAATTAATGAAACAATACACTAAACAGCTGAGAATTAAATAAAACCATTTATAAAATGTCCCTAGAATTTTATATGATGGTTGCAAGACTATTTGGTTTTCATAAAAAATATATACTGCAAAACTATATGTAGCCTGGATAAAACGCCATAAACTTTATGCTGGGTCCTTGTTTAGAGAAAATGCTTTTCAGTAAACATTGCTATAATAATGGCCAAAGCAGAATCATGTCACACGGGACAGCGAGCGTGACCCTTTGCTTTTAGTATCACACATAGGCGTGCTTATGCGTCAACAAAACACCAGAATTTCAGGCTTATATTTAATTATATATTAGTGATGAAACTAAATGAATAATATTTTAGTTGATAAAAACACACAGACACATACAAGCTAAAGTTCTTGGTAACATAAAATATATATTACTTATAAGTAATAGCATGGAAGAACAATTCTTTTTCCATGGTAATATATACTACATGATAATTATGGTCAATACAATGAGTATCACTAGGATCGATCCCAATTACTTACATATCAGAATAATATTGATAAAAAAATTGATAAGACCTACGATTTGGTCCTAAATATACAAATTAGCTATCGCTCAGATCTAGCCTATGAGACCGTCAGAATCAACGAAGAAGTAAATGATGCCTATTATAATTTAAACATTTACATTATACATAAATTCGAAATGATACGGGTTCACGTCTTCTCTCAATTTTGATAGAAAAGTGGAAAAAAAATATTTAGCGGACTTAATACTCACACCGGCCTTATTCAAAGAGAGTTATAATGGGTTTGAAGGCTTATTTAAGACAAATTGTCAAAAAGGATTTTTTATAAACATATATTAGCGTTAAAACGCTTTACATATTTACTCTACGAAGGTATCGTTAACTACAGCAGAAAAGAGTGTTATAACTCATGGACAAAAAGTTATTCATAATCTCATATTAACATTAAAACGCTCTAAATATCCTCGCAAATTATTATTCCTGATTATTCAAATATGCTTTTTCGAGACTTAACAAAAAATCCTTGTTTTAGCGTCAGACCAAGACTAAGAATTTGACTAAGGTTCTGGCTACGAATTCAAACGAGCCACACGAACAATGGTTGGCGCCACTATCGACGACTCGTAACAACCTACAAATATCCTTTGATTTTCCACCCGTCGCGTCGTGTCGCACTGCGTTGTCGCTGATGCTACCTACTTCTTCATCTGGGGTGATGTTATTAGTTATTGACCGTTTCATACAGATGTAGCGATGAATGGGTTTAATGCATTATTTGCTATACGATATTATTGTTGGTTTCAATGATGTTAAACATTAACAGTTAACTTATGTGTATACACTAATTCACACAACCGCCACAGTCAACATAGTATTATTCCAGATGGAGCTCGAGCATCACAGCGACAACCGGCCCGTGGCCGGCCATAATGCCGAAAATAGATGTATTAATTTCAGTCTTTCAATTTCGATGCAACTAGAGGCATTGTCAACTTTTAAAAATATACGAATGAATTAATTTTTAAGCAAAGTCTCATGGTAATTTCGAAAACTGATTATTTGTTATTATTTATTTTAAGCGTAGGAAGTCTTCAATGAAGCAGCTTTGCTCTGAATAATGAGCTGCATACTAGTTTCTAGTCGTCGCAGTCACAGAACACAAGTACTCTCTAGTCGCAATGGACAACGAGCTGCTGGCTAACGTAACGCGAGAGCGCACATATTAAGAGTTGCTGTATCTCGCTCGCACGTCATCCGCCCCGCTCCCACATTGTGCTATATATTGTACTAGCTGTATGACTTGTTGCACTCGACAGTGAAATACTACTTTCTGCCTTATCTTAAATGTCATTCATCCGCTACCTCTCGCCGCTACAATGTGTATATTTTAGTATTTTATGATTTTACAATATAATTTTGACTAATATCATAGAAATTTGTTATGATTGCACTCAATTTTGTTGCCGAACAGGCATTTCGCTATAATTTTTCGATATCTTGCAGGGTTCACAAGATGTGAATATTAAAGTCCCAGTTTCACATTCATAACTTGAGGGGGACAATCTATCTACTATCTATAAAAATGAATGTAGCTAATTAATTTTTTTTGTATGTAAATTTAGGTATACGGAAAGTTTTAATAATAATAAAATAACAAAAATAAACATTGCGTGGACAATATTAAAAACACCACTTTTTTCACATAAAAACTAGCTGTCGAACAGTAGCTGTACCCGGCAGACATTGTCTTGCCTTAAAAATTAAAAATCTAGAAACTATTTGCAGCGCCATCTACCAGGACCAAATGTGTCTAAACCTTTCTCGAATCCACTTGAACAAAAATAAAATTTCATTAAAATCCGTCCCACCGAGGAAGAGTTTAGCGACGCCACCTAGCGGGTCCAATCGTGAATCTAAACCATCCCAGGACCCACTTGAACTAACAGACAGCATTTAGAATGCGCTTCAAACGGTTTCTAGATTTTTATTTTTTAAGTGGTGGGTACAGCTAGTTTATTAATAAATATAAAATATTACAAAGACTCGAAAATATGTAAATACGTTATTGCTGTGACTTTCGTTATGGCCATGTTGTTAAAACATCACACGACATTGAAGTCATTTGTGGCCAGCGAGCTGTAATGTCCATTACTTTCTGTCAAAAAAATAGTTCAGCGTATGATTAGATAACTCGTATATGGAGCAGAAAGAAATCGAAGAAGTCCAATATTATATAACAAAGTATTGCAGAAAGATAAAATTCTGATACACGTTGTGAAAAAGTTCGCATGATTGGTTACTCAGCAAATAAGTATTAGTAGTATCTGACCTTTAATATTCATATTATATTATAGTACATCATTCTTTTTGTAGAACTTGTCTACAAAACTCTTATCAGTTTTACCTATGACTGTTTGTGCGGGCTACGCGTCTTTCTACCTATTCCAATTTCCAGAGCTTTGCAAGGTATCAAAAAGGAACATAAGAAAAGTTGTGACAAAATTCCGGTTGTACTCTCTGAATTTCGGAGTCCATTTGGGATTAAATTTTCAGACGGACTAACAGACAAAATCCAAACACAGTAATTTATGATTTCGATTCGCAATATTCACTTAAATTTTGGCATAACTTTGAATTCAGCCATATTCAATATTATTTATTGTTACAAATTTATATTTGAAGACAATGTTAATTAAATAGACAATAAATTAAGTGTTCCATCGAAATTCAAAGGACAATATCATCAAATTACCATTGTAGATCAAAACTTAATTAAATTTAAAGCTCTTGGTGAATTTGAACGTAAAATGAAATCAATGCAGTGGATCGAGGTAACTTTTCATTGATTTTCATTATTACCGAGTCTTTTAAGGTAGGTATACTTATACCGCTAGACCCGTAGAAACTAAATCATTCGTATATATAGTTATATACGAATGATTTAGTTTCTACGGGATTTGGACCCCAAGTTTACACTAGCTAAATTTAATACATGCTACATAAAATGTGTGCTGGGACACATGTTACATATTAGAAGTGAAACTTCCACGGACAAGTGGAAAAACGAATCGCAACGGACAAGTGGAAAACGAATCGCAACGGAGAAGTGGAAAATCTTCAACTGACAAGTGATAAAATGAATCGCAACAAAATTTTAACTTAAAGTTTTACGGGCAGGTTTTCAAATTGGACAAGTACATTAACAATCTGCCCGTAAAACTTCAAGTTAAAATTTTGTTGCGATTCATTTTATCACTTGTCAGTTGAAGATTTTCCACTTGTCCGTTGCGATTCGTTTTCCACTTGTACGTTGCGATTCGTTTTTCCACTTGTCCGTTGCGATTCGTTTTTCCACTTATCCGTTGCCATTCGTTTTTCCACTTGTCCGTTGCGATTCGTTTTGCCACTTATCCGTTGCTATTCGTTTTTCTACTTGTCCGTTGCGATTCGTTTTTCCACTTGTCCGTTGAAGTTTCACTTCTAATATGTGTCCCAGCACACATTTCGATTTTTCGCAGGTTTACTGCAAATTATGATTTGGTTAGGTTAAGTACATTTTAATGGTGTATGTAATACGCTACCCACGCACCGACCATTTTTTACGTCAACACTTTTGTTGTTCGTTGTCGTTCACTTTTGTTATGACTTTCGAAAAACTGAACAGTTGGCAAAGTTTTCTTGTTGTTATTTTTGTTTACTCAACAAACTCTATTTATTTATTTATATTTTTTTTACACATACCACAAATAGAGGCAGTGATGCCTTGTCACGTGGAGAGCAGAGCTATAGTTCGATGCAAACTTAAGTTTGCCTCCATTAATAGCGGCTCGGAACATCGCACTTTCCGATGCGCAGAACGCAATTTTAGGTATTAGAGGGATGAGGTAGTCTGAGGACGCGGTATATCCTCGCTCGCTCTCTCGCTAGCTTTCTCGTTTACGAGACTTTCCCGGCGCTCGGCTCACCAGAGCTGCCAATTTAGCGCTTTAGGAGCTAGATATAGCGCTTTTTAGGGCAATCCAGCTCCCAATTTTATTAAACAACTTCCAGCGCAAAATCTTGCGCTTTTTATAATATGCAAATATCTAATTAATTTTATAATAAATATATATGAATATCTATACTAATATTATAAAGAGAAAAGATTAAATTCTTTGTTTGCATTGAAGAGGCTCCAAAACTGCTTAACCGATTTGAAAAATTCTTTCACTGTTGGCAAGCTTCACAATCCCCGTGTGACATAGGCTATATTATGTTTACAAAAAAATTAGGGATCCTTACTAAAACTCCAATAACGTAACCCAAGGTGTAAAAAATACCTAAAATCGCGAGCACTGCGAAAACTATTGATGATAGAATAAAATAATGTACTACGACTTTGCAGAACACATCATTATCTACAAATTCGTGTTCGCCGGAATAGTCATATTCTTTTGTCATCTGTACAGTATCTTATTTGTCCCGAATACTCATCATTATTTTAAAGAACGCTTTGACTTTTTTCGTGCTCCCATAGTTTACGCCTACTTGACTGAAACTAAACACCCTTGCGCATAGTTCAACTTTCTACCATTCTTTTACCGTCAAGGCTATACAGCTTTGGAACACGCTGACAATTGCTATCAGACAAGCAAAATCACTACCGATATTTAAAACAATTATCAGAAAATATTATCTGTCCGTGGAATATGATAATATTTAAATGTATGTAGTACAAAACATATATTTATCTATAAACATTTATATATTTTTGTAGGTATGTGTTTGTATGTTACGTATATCAAGTGTATATCTATGTAATATATAAAACATCTGTATATACTGCATTAATATATTTATTACTAGAATGTAAGTAATTGCACAATGTATTATGTATAGCACCATCGTCATTATAACCTCATTTAATTCCTATGGGGTTGTCGGGAAGAGATCGCTTATTAGCAATAAGACCACCTCTTGTGAATAATTAGCTATAGTTTTAGTTTTTAAGGCCATTTTTTTTGTATTAGAGACAACAAAGAGTTATTGATTGATTGATTGAAGTTATACAAATATATGTGAAAACAAGTTTGAGTGTCTGTATATACGTTTGTTTATTTTTTCCTGCGTTACAGCTATAATAGTAATATAATTAAATACACTGTTGTAAAGTTTGAAAATATGTATTGTTTCAACCTAGGCGCCGACAAAGACAAATTCCACATACAGATCTGTAGAACCACATTTTATTACCTGTCGGCATTTGAACTAGTTGTAATCCTTTTATGATCGTCTTCTTTTGTTCACTTATTTATTGGCATACGTTTCTAATTATTGTGGAGAATAGCCTATTGTCCTATTGTACTCGTTAAGTTCAAATTCCACGTACAGATCTGTAGAAGAACATTTTATTACCTGTCGGCATTTGAACTAATTGTAATCCTTTTATGATCGTCTTTTTTTGTTCACTTATTTATTGGAATACGTTTCTAATTATTGTGGAGCATAGCCTATTGTCCTCTTGTACTCGTTCAGTAGCATCATTAGCCAGGAGTTGTGGAGTCTTTTGCATTTGTGAAGTATAAAACGACGGCCTGATGGAGAGAGGGGGGATAGTTGAGCGACGATTACGTACGGGCGTGACGTGTGTACATTCGGGAATCTAATAGTGACGGACTTTGCACGTTTTACCGAATTACAACCTTCTGCATTACGTTTGTATTTGTTGTGTTCGGTTATATTTGTACCTGTGTTTCTATTGTTCTAATAAACTCTATAATAATTCTAACGGCGTTATAATTCGAGTCCTCGCAACTCGGAACAGTATTTTTCATGATACCGGTAAAAAAATATTTTTTTCATCCAGAAAATGATTTAGTTTCTACGGGATTTGGGCCCGAAGTTTACACTAGCAAAATTTAATGCAAAGAACATAATACCGGTAGAATGATTCAATTATCATTAACGTTGGTATACTTTATATTTATCATTTAGATAGCGGGGTCTAACACAGGCTATTTTGTCCTATAAATAGCAATAATTATTTCTATAATGATTGCTATTTATAGAACGCAGCGGAAGTGAAGCGGCATAAGAGATCTAGTTAATAATATAGAATGGTTAATTCTCAAATGCTTTTGTTTGTCTTTTAATTTAAACTTGGCTTGACAAAATTCGCAAATAAAACTTCGTTGCTGCCTCTTCAAATTTTTGCCTATTTACTTTGCCAACACACGGCCCCTCTGAATAGGACTGGATTTTTAGGAACACATAAAAAAACAGATTTAATGGAAGCTGTTCATTGGTAGTAAGAAGTGTTGATGTTTGCTCGCCGCCTGGAGAAGCGTCGAAACATCCTTCCTGAATAAGTTAGCAAAAAAGTAAATTGGTATATATATACCAATTTACATCTATATAGATGTATAATAAGAGCAAGGAAGTAAAGTTCATAGCCCTTGAGTAAATGTATTATAGATCTACTAAAAGTGTGTTAGGCGCGTACAGTAATTAATTTAGTAGGTATGACAAACACCCATGATTTTTGTCATTTGTTTAAGAAATCGCTAAAACATTCAAAATTCGCCATAATATCACAAAAAATGCTTAAAGAAGCTTGTTCAAATCTAATTTGCGTTGAAAGATTTTTTTTGCTAGATCACTTTTTTTTCAGAATTTACTTCCCTAAAATTTAGAATATGGAGAGAAAGTACACAGTACGTTTCACCATTCACGTGTATTGGCGTTTTTGGAAATTCATTTGTTAAGGTGGCGAAAATGGGGATAAAAGTTTGTATGAAGTCATTCGTCATTTTCAAAGGAAGTCTAAGTAGCACAAAATTTTGTGATTCTCCTTCTATTTAAAAATAAATGGGCGTGAGAAAGTGGCTACCTTTAAACTTTTTTGACTACTCAAATTATAACTGTTTTTAACAACGCGAGCGAGGTGGCTGGCAGTAGCTAGCAGCTATATATGCAATCGCAGCGTATAAAGAAAATCTTATGATAATAATCGACTAAGCTCCAATAATAATTTGTAGAACAAATTTTAAGGTCATATTATGACCAAAGATTGATAGTCGTTAATTGCTTAAGTTGGAAGTGTTGACATTGTCTTCAGATACAACAGCGCCCAGCAAATTCTAAAGTAATTTAGTTAGCAATAGTGACTTGTACAATATAAAATGCCTAACCACAGGCAGAGTAAATAGTTCCACAGTTGGAACTGCCATGAATTTTATAATTTGTTAACAGATTCATAACAATAAATCAACTGAAATATATATCATATTTTAAAACCTACCCTTCATATCTTTATATTTATAAAGCACTTTTACAAGTTAAGAAGTGCATCTTAAATAAAACTGTTTATCTAATGAACGATACACCTATGAGCAATGAATATTTTTCATTATACAGTTACACTTGGGATGTGTCTCATGTATTCTGTCCTATAATATATCGAGGGCTTCATAACAAACATAAATAAACTGGGTATACACCCAGTATACGAAAAAATGCCATGTTTTTATTGTTTACTACAATCTATGCATGTTACAATTTAGAAAGTCATACCAGTATGCAAGTGTACCTAAATAGAAGGATATTCCAAATTTCAGCCTTTTATACAATCAACTAATTTTGTCCCTTGTGTAAAACTGCAGTTTTGTTTGTACGCCCATTTGTTATGAAGTCCTCGATATGTACTTTTCACATTACACAGGATTATTTTTATGGTTTTATTTATAATTTGTTTGTCATCGTTCTTACATAACTATTTATATTCAACACATGCATAAAAGTAAAACAATTTATGTAGTACATTTTTTTACACCGTGTATTTCATAATCCGAGCAGATGAACAGTAATTTTCACGAACATGTGTAAAAAAACCGATACTGTTTCTAAATATCTGTTGGGTATTTTCTTTTTCTAAATATGTACGGTGTGCGGATATTTATCAGAATATCCGCATACCGTACAGGGTTAATTGTGTTTTCTGACACAATGTGTGCTGCGGACGTTAATAAATGAACCATGTATACGCCTTCATTATAAGTTTATTGGTCGTAAAAATTTTAATACATATTTACTGTTAACAACACGTACTTAAATAGGCATTACTAATATCCCAGCGTTTTATCCTGGTGTTCGCTTTCTTACATTTTCTTGTCCACCTTGCACAATCTTTGGCGATATCATTGTGAGACCACTGATAAGCATACCATTTTCACAGCCAATTGTTAGCAATTTTTTAGCTTCTCCGTTTATCTACGACCTGATAGAAGCTGCTCAACCCGACATTGGTTTCCCATATTACTTGTCAAATTTCGACTTTAATAAAATAATGAAAGAAGAATAAATACTATCTTTTTCCGTGGTAAGGCTTTTTCTTCTCTTTGTATGTATATGGGCTCTGTACGACTTACGTACTTATTCAGTGTTAAAAATAATTAAAAATGTAAATTTTACAAGTATTTTCAAGCAAATCGGCATCAGATGATCGCCGCACCGATGTAAAAAACTCCAAATTGTAGATCCTTGATTGACGTAAACGTAAAAAGCTTTTCGTAGCCGCTTTAAAAGGTATATAAAAAAGTGAAATAAAAACACTTTTGTTTAAATACAATCGTATTCTACAATACAACTTTCGTTAATTTTTAAGCAACGCAAACATTGTTTTAAATAAAACTGCACAGTAGACGTTATCTTTAAATTTTGTATTAAAGACTATCTATATTTTGTTCTTCTGCTATATTTCGAAGTTCAAGGCTGTAATAAATGCGGAAGTTCCTCACACAATCTTTCTGCATGGCTCCACATTATCCACCGTAAAATACCTACTGATCTCTGTGACAATGATTCTGCTTTTACAAAAGGACCTGCCCTTTCGGATTAACCTGAAGTTTGGGTCATACTTGACACCACTCACGTATTACATAGTTGCATTATTATTTATTCTGTAGGGAACAATTCTAGCATTCTTATTTTCACTGGAAGCAGTTCTTAGATTGCTGGCTTGAAGTGCCAAGAAATAACGTACGTAAAGATTTTCACAATAAAATAAGCATGGTTTTCTTTTACGTTAACAGAGTGGGTGCACATAAATATTCATTCAATTTCCGCAGAACACTAAAATTGAACAAGACATACGCTGTTATTTTACACCGATCCGTTGCCATTCAGCGTGGGAATGCGGTCAGAGTTTTGGGAACGTTGCGAAATGACAATGATTTGGGAATTTAAGTAAATATGTAAAATGTTCTGATAATTTATATTTAGATTTATGTTTTTTATGTAAGCAATTTCTTGTGAATATATTGTAACATACCGACAAAGATATGCGCACCTGGTTTATTACCATTCCCGCACTCAGAGTTCTTTTGTTTACTTCGTGTTTAAAATTTGCAATTGGACAATAGCCTATTGTTATTGTACTTGTTTACCCGTCGCAGGTGTGCAGATTACGGTTTCTCAGAAACCTCAGTCAACGCCGTCCTTTGTTGTATTATACAGTTTACTATAAAACAATGCCCGAACGGAGGGGTAAGGCAGTCAATCGAGGATTAAGATACGAGCAAGACTTACATTCGATGAGCGATATAGTGACGAACTTTGCGCGTGTTATTGAATCGTGCAGTTCGTACTAGTAGTGTCTAGTTATATTTGTACCCGTTTTATACGTGTTTGTGTAGTTCTAATATATTCTATAGTAATTCCAACGGCATTTTAATTCGAGTCCTGCGTAACTCGTAACAAATGTATAAATAAATAAATACTACTGTTTCAAATAAAACTAACATGATTTAACGCAATTATATTACCTCAGTTTTTATAAGAAGAGAAGATTGGTTTTTAAATAAAGGTGTTAGTTACATTTTTAATTAAAATTTATAATTTTCCAACAAACAATTATTTTTTTGATTTCCCATTAGTCAAGAAGCTTTCATAGTGTTTTATTAGAAAAAAAATATATATATAAGCGGAACAAAAAGGTCACGACTACTATTTTACGATTATTATGTAACCACAAGTAATAACATATAATTCTTTTTTTGGTATTTTTCTGTACGTGTATAACTTCTAAGATCTCACACTTTTGTTAATAAAAGTTCGTTATATTTTATAAGTATCCCGAAAGTTGAGTTCGAATCTAATAAGGAACGGTATTATTTAGAAATAAGCTAAGAATTTGAAAGCTTTTTGTCACCGGAAAGTTGTGAATGGAGTGTAAGTGACTGACGGTTGAAACGATGCGAGTCCTTATTACGTTACTAATGTACCCGCAATTGTTCTGATAACATGCCATTTCAGACATAAGTAGTCGTCGTAAAATCATCAGAAACTATACGGATATAACGTTTGAGGAGATAATGTGCCATTTGTCTTGAAGATCCCTGATAACAAAGAGGAAAAACTGCTTAAATTAATACATTAGTTAAATAATAATGTGATATTCAACGTTGGACATTATAATAAATTATTTGTATCAGTGAAACTTCGTTCGCGTTGCCATGACAATGACGTATTTGTTAGTGATTTGTAATGGCGGTACCAAAAAAAAGAAACGGCAGTGACATATATGTCGCTATATTCGTCTATCCCACGGAAACGACCTTATTTATTGGGATAAAAACTATCCTGAGTTCTGACCCGGGATATAAGCTAGCTCTGTGTCGAGTTTTATTTAAATTTCTTTAATAGGTTTCGGATGATGCTCGGACAGATAGATAGACAAAAAAATTTAGTTAAACTTCAGAGAATATATTCAAAGATAATTCTTCTCAAACTTTTATTAATATAGATAATATAATTCCTTTAGGCTACATTCGTCAACATATTTATTATTCAAAATAAACTTCTTAAGTAACACTTTCGATTTTTCACTGTTTTAGTCCAAAAAATATTGTTATCAGTTTTATTTCGGGCCAAAGTGGACCTATGCTTAATTATCAGTCTCATTGACTCTAATCTGTGCTGCACAATGTAAATCTCTTTCTCTTGCAGGATTAGTCCTATAGATTTATGTGTTTATCTCTTTTTAGGGTCGCTTTATCTTTTCATCGAGTTTCAAATCCCAATTAAGAAGTTTCAGTTCAAAAGTGTAAAATTTGCATTTTCGGTTTCTGTTAGTCCAAATTAGCCCCCCTGTTTTTTCACATTTTTAGACGCACTGTACAAACTCTTAACTTGTACAGGTTTATTATATTATAGACTATGACTTTCTGGGGAAATATTCTGAAAACCTGGTCCTAAATAATACTAACTAAAACTAACTCAGTTGGCTCAGCGACCCAAAGTGAGTCTTGGCCTCTGAAACGAGAGCACGCCACTTTTTCTATCCTGCACTGTCTTGCCAATTGGGGGCTTGTATTGCGGTCAGGTAAGCTTTCAATCTATCCTTCCAGCGATACTTGGGACGACCACCCGGGCGCCGATCGACTGATCGACACAAGTATGCTTTCTTCACTCCCCGATGCTCCTACATTCGCTCTACATGACCGAGCTAGCGGAGACAGTGAGATTTTATCTCCCCAATTATGCTGGGCTCGGCCATGAGGTCTTCTATTTCGGAGTTGCTCGGGCCCTCCAGCTGCCATCTTCTTTTATTATTGGGCCCAAATTTGTTCTGAGAACCTTCCGGCTAACGTCCATACCACGTTGAAAATACCGGTTCTCGTTTGGTTCTAAATAATGTAATCTTTTTCATTTCAGTAAATTTTTGAAGAAACGTTTGCCGAATGTAGTTTTTCATTTAAAATAGAAAAGAATAATGTATTCAAACAATGCATAAAGTTACAAACATTTAAATTGGTCTTTGGATCTTTCCAAGCCGATTGAAGTTTGTTTTTGTGATTTGAAATAGATTTAATGCGTTTCTATCGTCCCGATATTTATCTTTCAAATGGCACACTACGCAGACACAGTTATTTTTTTATACAGCAAAAAATGCAGGCAATCAATATTCTAGCAACAATATTTTTTTGCAGCTGGCTTTTTCTGTGTAGCTATTTCGGCAAAAATGGAAATCTCATACAACCGTTATGCTCATTCGTCCACCTGTGCGTCTGTCTTACCTAGACATTTACCTAGACCTAGACGTTACACCCGTTTCACTCAAGACTACAAGGTATCATTATGTTCTATATGAATGAAAGATGGAAAAATATAAATATTCTACATAATACTCCTGTGTCGACCTAAACCTTAATTCCTTTTGTCCTTCTAAACCCTTCCCTGTCCATAAACTCGGCAAAAAAAGAAACAAAAGGGAAACCTGAAGATATCAAGAGATGGCGCCATCTGTCTACGCGGTCGACTGCAAACGTCAAAATCATCTAACTAAAATTTCTCTCTCAACCGACACGACACGTACGTACAAGTTAAAAAGAAAAACAAAAAATAAAAATAATCAAATCTGTGCGGGGTCCGGGTGCGAGGATCAAAGCCGGGTGAGTCCCTTTTCCTTCCTTGCCCTCACATACGACACAACATTATTATTTACCATATTTTGTGGTCACTTCGAGCGCGAATGTCTTATGGGTTTTTGGGTTCAATTTCATAAGAAAACTCCAATATACAGTTTCATATCATTGCAAACATTCGCTAAAATCAATATTCAATCATAGTTTAACGTTTTCCAAGTGTAAATTACTTGTATTTCATCAATCTATGCTTAAAGAAAAGATTTCATATCTACCTACTTCAACTTTAGTACGGATCATTTTATATTACAATTACAATGGCTCCAAACGATAACTCGCAATTATTACTTCTTACTACGCGAAAAGAATACATATTTCGTGAAATACAAATATTATACGATTTGTCGAATGATATTTTAATAAAAAATAAAACTGGTATAGGAACATTTAAAAGTAGATACAAACGTATTGAATCTATTCGTTCAGAATTCATAGAGGTAGTGAACGAAATTAATAAGTTAATCTTAAAAATTGATCCAGAAAAAACAATTGACTACAAATGTGTAGAATCTTTCGATACATTGTACTATGCCGTTCATGCCGCAGCGCAGGAATTATTGCCGACCGCGTCGCCCGTGGATCGAGGCGGCGGTACCGGCGCGCTAGCCTCCGCCAGCGCGGGTACAGGCGCAACGTTGAAACCTAGCGCTCAAGCAAGGCTACCTAAAATTGAATTGCCCAAATTTGATGGAAACATAGAATTATGGCAAACTTTTTATGATACATTCTTATCACTGATTCATGATAACCTAAACTTGTCAGCTATTGAAAAATTCCATTACCTATTGTCTAGCCTTTCAGGATCAGCCTTGTCGGTGGCTAAGGGGGTGCCAGTAACAGCAAACAATTATAGCATAGTTTTTGATGCTCTTGTTAACCGTTTTCAAAATAAACGTATTTTGGCAACTAATTATTTAAACAAAATTTGTAATTATCCAACAATGAAATTTTGTAACTTAAATGAATTGAGAAACATGACTAGTGTATTATATGAATCAGCTAATGCTCTCAAGGCTATTGGTATCCCAGACTTAGGGGAATTTATTTTATTTTATTTAGCTTCATGTAACCTCGATAATGATACCCGTAAACGTTTCGAATCTCAAAACAATGAACAACTTCCCACTTTTGAGAGTTTACTAAGTTTTTTACAAAGCTATGTCAAGATATTGGAGGCAAGCGAACCTAGTGTTACACGAATGCATCACACGATCACTCCGCAGAGGATTCAGCAGCGAACAACTAACTATAGAAATCCAGACACTCGTACCAGGACTTACAACCAAGAAAAACGTTCTGTGTCTTTGCCAGTTAATACAGATACATATGCAGATTCGAACACAATTAATGTGGAATCGCATACGTACCCAGGGCCGTACTTGGATTATATGACACCTGAAAACACAGGGCCGTACTTGAATTCCATGTCATATTCTAATACAGGGCCGTACTTCGACTCCATGTTATGTAACAATACAGGGCCGCACTCTGATTGCGAACCATACCAAGAAGCAAATCCAAATTATAATTTGACATGTGACCACCCACCTACGGGGACATACTCAGCTGCAGTTTCATACAATATCAATAAATTTCCTGACTGCGTTTGTTGTGGTTTTTCTCATCATGGTATTTATAAATGCCCATTATTTTATGCGTACAATTTAATGGGTCGGAAAAAACTTGTTGAGGCAAAGCAACTCTGCACTAACTGTCTACGTCCAAACCATAGTGTTGATAAGTGCCAGTCAAAATCTAATTGTACTAAGTGTAATGCACGCCACCATTCTTTGTTGCATGAGTCTCATCCAGTGATTACCGCAACTAGTAAGTCCAGTAGTGATTTAGAACCCTCTTCGCTGCCATTAAACTCCGGGGTTACTATGAACTCCACGAGCACTAGTGCATATGTCGGCGATAGTCTGGCAATGGTAATTCTCGGTACATGTAAAGTACGCGTGCGTGGTCCGGCAGGCACCCTGAAAATTCGTGCCCTTATTGATAGCGGGGCGCAAGACTGCTTTATGACAACCGCTTGCGCAAGGCGTCTCGGTGTACCCATACGACGATGTAATATTACCGTGGCAGGCTTAGGTCAAAACGCCGTGCATAAAATCCAGGGTATAACATCATGTTCAGTACAACCACAAGATGTTGACAATCCATGTTTTGATATTAACCCAATAATTATGGATACAATAACTAATAAGATGCCGTCTATAGAAATAAGTCATGATGTTCGCAAATCATGTAAGCATTTGGTATTTGCTGACGATGAGTTTGATAAACCGAACGATATCGATCTACTCCTGGGTGCGGAATTATTTCACGAATTCTACGATGGGCGTCGTCTGGAATTGGGTCCTGGTCTCCCAGTTGCATTGCATAGTGTGTTTGGCTGGGTGATTACTGGCAAATTAGAGTCAAGTCATCGACCTCCACATAATACGACTTCTTCACTTTTAACCACACTTGCCTTGGACCAGACAATAAAGCGATTTTGGGAAATTGAAGAACCACCGGTAAAAAAAATTAAAAACCCGGATGATGAAAAATGCGAACACTTGTATTCTAAGTTAGTAACCCGGAATCCAGATGGTAGATACGTAGTTCCTATATTGCTTAAGGAACCTACCGACGTCTTAGGAAACTCGTATAGTTCAGCCTTAAAACGTCTCTTCAATCTTGAGAGACGGTTCGTTCATAACAGTGAGTTAAAAGAAAATTATATTAACTTTATGCGGGAATATTCTAATTTAAACCACATGAAACTCGTCGAGCGACCCATGCGTACCTCAAACATCATACCCCATCATTGTGTCGTGAGACCAGACAGTTCTACTACAAAGCTTAGAGTTGTATTTGATGGTAGCGCGAAGACTTCCAATGGCAAAGCACTAAATGATCTCGTTTATATTGGTCCAAAACTTCAAAATGACATAGTGGATATAGTCACAAAGTTTAGAATTCCAAAGGTTGTGTTTACGGCAGATATTTCAAAAATGTACCGAAATATTCAACTAAGACCTGAAGATCGAATTTATCAGCATATCCTATGGCGTGATTCTTCAAATGATCCTGTTAGTGAATTCGAACTTGCCACGGTTACATATGGCGTGAGTAGTTCGCCCTATTTAGCCATTCGCACTTTACATCAACTAGCGGATGACCATGGAGCACAATGGCCTCAGGCGGCTGCCATTCTTAAACACGATACATTCATGGATGATATTACTGCTGGAGCGCTTTCTTTGGAAGAAGCTGTTAAATTAAAGACGGAACTGGTTGACTTACTAGATTGTGGAAAGTTTGAACTAAGAAAATGGAGTAGTAATTCACTGGAATTTTTATCTGAATTACCAATAGACCACTGCCAAATACCGAAGCCCTTTTGTGATGAAAGCAATCAACATACCCTTAAAATACTTGGCATCCAGTGGGATCCCTCCCAAGATAGGTTTACTTATACAATGTCGGAATTGGACAAGAAATGTACGAAGCGCATAATTTTGTCCAACATCGCTGGTATTTATGACCCTCTTGGTTGGTTGACACCAGTAGTACTTATAGCAAAGTTGTTAATGCAACAGCTTTGGCAACTTCAGTTGAACTGGGATGAGCCTGTTCCTAATGAGATTCAACTACAGTGGCTTAACTTTTGTTCTGAATTACAAAATCTGCATAAAGTTCAGATCCCTCGTAGAATTAGTACTTCCACTACGACCAGCTTCGAACTTATTGGCTTTAGTGATGGCTCCATGAAGGCTTATGGGTGCTGTATTTATTTGCGCTCATCAGATTACATCAGAACGTTCTCTCACTTGCTTATTGCTAAGTCCAGAGTCGCACCGTTGAAGTTATTAACCGTTAACCGCTTGGAACTTCTTGGCGCAGTATTGTTAGCTCGTGTCTTGAAACATATGTTTCAGTTGCTTCACCCACTAATTGCAATTTCTAAAGTGACCGCGTTCACAGACAGCAGCACTGTGTTAAGTTGGCTACATATTCCTCCATATAAGCTGAAGACGTTTGTTTCGCATCGTGTCATTAAGGCTACTGACAACATAGCAATAGAAAACTGGAAACATGTTTCTTCGCATGAGAATCCTGCAGATTTGTGTAGCCGAGGTTCGAGCTGCTCGGAAATCATATCGTCGTCTACCTGGTGGAATGGGCCAAAATGGCTAATTGATCATGTTGAGAGTTGGCCCGTTCAAAAACAACATATATCAATGGATAACATACCAGAACTCAAAAAACCATCTAATTCATCGTTTCTCCTTATCAATTCTGAAGAGACTAACTTAATTTCCAATATGTTAGACAGAAGTTCGTCTTTTTCACGAGCACAGCGCGTTGTAGCTTGGTGTTTACGTTTTATTAACAACGCAAAAGGTAATAAATTAGTACGCGTTACTTCTGGGTTGACTACTGATGAATTAGAAGTGGCACTTCGGACACTAGTAAAAACAGAACAAACGAAAGGATTTTCTGAAGAAATTAATTGCATCAAGAGGCAAGAAAACTGTAGCCGTGCTATACAGAAGCTTAATCCCTATATTGATGAAATGGGTCTTCTACGAGTAGGTGGGCGACTTAAAAACTCTCTTTTACCACAAACTGCGATTTATCCTTTGCTATTACCTAAATCGTCTCGTCTGTCTTTATTGTTGATTGACTATTTTCATCGACTTTATTTACATTGTGGACCGCGTACTTTACAATCCTTGATATTGAGGCAATTTTGGATATTGAGTATCCGCAATTTGATTCGCTCGCGTTTGTCGAAATCTGTGATATGTTTCAAGGTGAATCCAAAAATTAATCATCCTTTGATGGGTGACTTACCACCTCCCAGAGTTCGACCTTCAAGATGCTTTCAAAATATAGGAATTGATTTTGCAGGACCATTTCATATTAAGGAAAGTCGTAGACGAAACGCTCGTATTAACAAAGCATATCTCTGTGTGATAGTATGTTTGGCAGTAAAAGCCATACACATAGAAGTCGTTTCGGATTTGTCGACCCCTGCCTTCATTGCAGCTCTAGATCGATTCGTGTCTCGTCGTGGCCTCTGCAATCAGATCGTGTCAGATTGTGGTACTAACTTTGTAGGAGCTCGACGGTACTTGAGTGAAGTTAATCATTTTCTAGTAAATTCTAAAAGGGAAATCTGTGAAAATTTAACAAAACGTCAAATAATTTGGAATTTTAATCCTCCCACGGGGAGTCATTTTGGTGGAATATTTGAAAGTGGTGTGAAATCAATGAAATATCACTTAAAACGTGTAGTGGGTTTACAGGTACTTACCTTCGAAGAATTGAATACAGTAGTTACAAAAATAGAAGCTATCCTAAATTCACGTCCACTTTGTGTAATATCTTCAGATCCTAATGAAGTTGATGTTCTGACACCTGGTCATTTTCTGACTGGAGGTCCGTTAGTGGCTCTACCTGAACCTCAATTGGAAAATAAACACATATCTGCTCGTGAACGGTGGCAAATGGTACAAAAAATTACTCAATGTTTTTGGCGTATTTGGCAACAGGATTACCTTCATACCCTCCAGCAACGATTAAAATGGTTCCATAATCAGGCAAATTTAAAAATTGGAGATGTAGTAGTGATTGTGGATCAAAATGTTACTCCGCTAGAATGGTGACTAGGAAAAATAATTGCTATTCATCCTGGTTCGGACGGTATAGTACGTGTTGTTACACTACGCACTGAAAAGGGTGTTTTCAAAGGACCGGTTGTAAAAGTATGTCCCCTGCCTCTATCCAATTAAAAAATAAAATAAAATTAATATAAATTCAAATATAAAAATAGTTTACATAATAAGTTAAGTTTAGTTTCAAAGTATAGTATACATAATCCTATGTTTTCTTTAAGCACTAGATAGATAGATGTTCCAGTTATAATTAATATTTTGAATTTGTGTCCGCCATTATTACTTTTGGTAGAATTTTCAGTTGTATCCATTCAAATGATATCACCTCTGGCATAATGCTAATTTCATATTATTTTAGAAATCCCTAAAGGAATTTCTAGAGGGGGGACATGTGTCGACCTAAACCTTAATTCCTTTTGTCCTTCTAAACCCTTCCCTGTCCATAAACTCGGCAAAAAAAAAAGAAACAAAAGGGAAACCTGAAGATATCAAGAGATGGCGCCATCTGTCTACGCGGTCGACTGCAAACGTCAAAATCATCTAACTAAAATTTCTCTCTCAACCGACACGACACGTACGTACAAGTTAAAAAGAAAAACAAAAAATAAAAATAATCAAATCTGTGCGGGGTCCGGGTGCGAGGATCAAAGCCGGGTGAGTCCCTTTTCCTTCCTTGCCCTCACATACGACACAACATTATTATTTACCAACTCCTATATTGCTGTGGTGTAGTGAATTCGTAAAAAATCAATTTCACATGCTACAAATGTCATACTTTATTGTTTCAGGGCTCGTTAAAGTGACGCTCTACGAGTCATCTAATGTACAGATTATCAACTATTGTTATTAAGCTTTTTAATTATGTTTAATCGTTATGAACTGATTATATTTTAATAAAAAAACTGTATTTATTTAGTTTTAAAGTCGTAATTTTGCATTTATTTGTACTTTTAAGTATAATTTTGTGTATTTTGGCTTATTTATTTCGCAATATAGTGTTTTAGCCAATGGTTATTAGGTTATTTTTATTGCATACGTTTAGAAGACAGGCAGACGGCCCATCTGGTGGAAAGCGATTAAGATCGCCTGCAGACATCTGTAACACCAACGGTGCTACTATTGTGCTGCCGCTCTCTTAAGGGAGACTGGACCCTGCCCTAATGCCGGAAAACAACTCAAAAGTTTTTATGGCGGCATTATCTACATCAAAGTTGGTAGCCATCCAGATGGGCAAATACCCTATCACTGCCAAATACGTGCACTATATTGCTTTAATTTTGTCTAAAGAAACTTCATTTTTATATAAAATCAAATCGCTTGGGGGATTACTATAGTCTGATTTTTGAGCAATTCACACAACTCACTTATGAATCAGAAAAAGGTCGATCGCAGCTGTCATTTTAATCCAGGTAACTAAAAATCTGACCTGTGAAAAGTTGAATAAACGGTGGGATAGGTATATTTTGTAACTAAGGGTTAAAAATAACGGTGAATGGCGCACTTTGCTGATTTTATTTAAATCTGGCTGTATACGATTTGTGTATATTTCCGTGCCAAGTATTCATGAATATTCAAGTTTTTGTATAATCTAAAATCAAATAGGCATTGGGCAAGAGCGGGGCCCTTATAATACTGCCTGCACAGTCTCAGTCAAGTTTCAAGTGTCTGAGTGTGAAATGATTTAAAAGGTTTTCGACAAACACTAATGAGCAGATAATGAATAATGTAAATACATTATTCATTACACTTCATCAAGCGTTTAAATTAAGACTAAGAGGTGAGACTACATTTCGTTTTTTTATTATCAAAATAAATATATTTTTTAAAATAATTGGCAGACAAACACACATATTGTATATCCCCAAATTAAGCAAGTTACGCTTGTGTTATGGGTAATATACAACGGACCACTCTGGGTTCGATCCCTGACACCCAGACTAAATAACGGAGAAAATACGTTTCCGAAATTTACTATACCAGGAATTGAACCCGAACCTCTGCGTTGCAGTGAGGTAGGCCGGCGAAGGCTTAGCCCGCTCAACCACAGAGGCCGTAAAAAAAAATTTATACTAAGGGGCTAGACTATATTTCGTTTTTTATTACTTAAAAAATTCAGACTAAGAGGCTAGTCTACTTATTATTACTTAAAAAAATTAATACTAAGAGGCTTGTCGTCATTATGTAGTTATTATTACTCGATAGAGCAGATAGGCCTGCCGGGCTGCCTGATGGAAAGTAGTTACATAGACATTTGAAGCACGAAGCTTTTGTCAATGTGCTGCCAGCTTCGAAAGAGGGACTGGAACCTGACCACTGATGCTGGAACACAATTCAAGGTTGTTATGATAGCATACTCCTGACCAAGGGTGCTAATCATCTAATAATGCTTAAAAATAAACAATATCTCCCAAGTACTGTCAATTTTTAACCACATCTTTTTTTTTAAGTAAACATCCACAGCAAAGCGTAAACTTTGACAGTTCCGTAAAAATTACGAATTTTTTTACCGTTAAAACGTTAAAATAGAACTAAGAAAAAATCTTTTCCATATATTTTCTTAAATCTCTTACAGCGAAGACAATTTTGTTTATAAGTTTCATTAGAAATACCTTTACCGATTGGCAGCGTACACAACAAATATTTTTTAAGACTACATACGGTTCCTAGTTCTTTTTGTAAAGAATTTTCTAGTGTGTTTTAACTCAATCAAGACCTTTTCACACACCAAATAAGTGATTGCGGCTGGGGCGTGTGGTAAGTGCTCTTTTCATTGCTAACAAAGTTTTCTTTTCACTTGCTTCCAACATCTGTAGTAAAAAAATGACGACACTAGTATTTTGAATTGAGTTGTTTTAGCTCTTCATTTGTATTTACTAAAGTAAAGATAAGGCTTGTAACACACTACGGAGGTACGATAATATTTTATCTGTGTTTACAAACTTAATTATCTGCAAGTACCACACGCTACGCAGATACGATAATATACAAAATTATACATTCCCTCGAAAATCTACAAACTAACTAAACGTGGTTGTTCGAGCGGATTGTTTATAGAGAGGTGTTACAATGACTTGGCGTATATTGCTTGAGGTGACCTCAGTAACTGAGCTATTTTCAAATGTATTAATTTTCAGTGTTAACTCAACTAAATTGTAGGTCTTTGATTGACGCCAAAAAATATAGTTCTTGTAACAATTCGAATAGGCAATTTTCCTAAACAATAGAGATTTTCATCACAAACTTAATTATAACTTAAGACAATAAACATTATACAACTGTCATTTTTTAAACAGCATTAGAAAGTTTTTGAAAACAGTACTTCACGACCAAACGCCACATCTAAGTTTTCGCAAAAAAATACTTTACTTATAATTAGGACAGGAAATGATATATTAGAATTTATAAGATCTCATTAGCTCAATGCCTAAGTTGTGATACCACATTATTCTGGCTTTGCAAGATCCGCGTCTTTGTGATGTTTGAAATGTATAAGTATAAACTTATATTTAATTGACTAATACATAAGCAATTATCCCTTGAAAGATTATACCAAACATCAAATTAATTTTATTAAACCTGTTAATTAATACAGATAAACTGATTTCATTGAAATAATATTTCTCACTAAGCACAACTGTGTAAATATTTATGCTAACTTTGATGCTAAAATCCTAACAAAATAGCTTCAGGTAATGTAGAAATGAATTGTTGAATTTATGTTGGTAGAGGTTTATCCACGGCTATTTCAATAGCTGAAGTGAATATTGCCCGTTTAAGAAAAAGTTTCAGGTTTGATTTATGCTAAGTTAATTTTTCGCAAATATACTTTTAATTATTCTTTCTAGTCTGGGTGTTAGTTGGACGAGTCGCAAGATTTTACTTTGTTATTTTATATAATTTGGCATGGCATAACATTGCATATTGCTCTACGGGATTATTGATAAAATTCCCGCAGGATTACCAAGACACAAAGTACCACAGTTTTTAAAAATAATGTTAGCATTGTCTTAGTGAAAACTAAGTCGGAATAAGCTAATTAATTTGTATGCACCCGAACAACTACAATCCACTTCCGGGAAAAGTCCCTCAGGATTGCTGGGATAGAAAATATCAATTTGCTATCGATCCGTGAAAAAATTGGATTTGAATAAGTTTTTTTTTCAGTTTTGAATAATACCCAGAAAAAATCCCGCGAGATTTCCGGGATAAATAGTAGCACAGATTTTAAATCTAAACATTTTCTGTCGATCAGTGAAAACCGCATCGAAATCGATCCAGTAGTTTCTACGTGAAACCTGAACAAACAGACTAATCGACAAACAAACAAGAAATCTAAAAAAATTGCATCCTCTTCTCCATCGATTATTATTATCGTTTATAGTCTATTCCAATTTTTTAAAATAGCTTGAATGTTACACGGCGTGTTAAGAATTTTATTAGATTAACTAGCTCTACACGGGATTTGGTATCCATTTGGTATATCCATGTTTTCTAAGCCCCGGAAAATATTGAAATGAAAATGCACAAAATATAGGAAAATTCCCTAATTTTTCATTATAATAAGTTGAACGAATCAGCATTATTATGGCACTAACATTGAGACTTTTTTCATTTATTTTGTAATATTTATTTAATTCATCATTTATAAATTAAACTATACTATAAATTAAAGTAAAAATAATCTGGATATTAAAAATAAATTAACTATAAAATTTAGTACCAGACCGCTGTCAATTGTAAACTAATTGACGGAGAAAATTCGTTTTCCTGAACCTCTGCATTGTAGTGAAGTAGGCCAGCCGTTTGCTTAACCCGCTCAACCACAGAGGCCGTCAGACTGGCCACATTGCCTCACTGAATGGAAATGCTACTGCGTTGCCCGAACTATAAACCAGTCTTTTGGTCACGCGAGACATCCACCATACATCCACTCTGTGACTTAATAAAAACCAAAACATTGGAGTTTTTGGCGGGAACTGAAAGGAGACGTTGTGCTGTGCAGTTTTATTTTCTAGAAATGTGTAAAATTACTCTAAAATGAGCAATAATTGTAGGATAGATAGATAGATAACACTTTATTGTACACCAATACAATCATGAACTTAAAGACTAAAATTATATCTACTTATGTACAAAGGGCGGTCTTATCGCTAAAAAGCGATCTCTTCCAGACAACCCCAGGAATGAATTGAGATGATAATGGCGATGGTGGTATCTGTAACATATAGTACGAACTACTTACATTTTAATAATAAATACATAAATGATATATATACATATATAAAGAAATTTTATATATTACATAGATATATACTTAATATACATACCATACAAATACATATCTACAAAATATATAAATGAATTTAAATATCATATTCCAACGACAGGTAGTATTTTTTGATCATAGTTTTAAATATCGCTAGCGATTTTGCTTGTCTGATTGTAACAGGAAGCGCGTTCCAGAGCTGTATAGCCTTAACAGTAAAAGAATTGTTATAAAAAGTTGAGTTATGCGCAGGAGTGTTCAATTTAAGTTTAGTAGAAGGGCGTAAATTATGAGAGCATGAAAGAAATTCAAAATTTTGTTTAAGGTAATCAGGAGTACTAGGGACAAATAAAATACTATAGAGAAAAGCAAGGATGTGAGTATTCCGGCGAAATCGAATTGGCAACCACTTGAGTTTTTTTCGGAATTCAGAGACATGGTCATATTTGCGTAGTCCAAATATGAACCTTATGCAAAAATTTTGGAGGCGCTCAAGTTTATTAAGTTGTTCTTGGGTTAAATTTAGATAGCTGGCGTCAGCATAATCAAGAATAGGAAGTAATAAGGATTCTGCTAGCTTAATTTTGGTGGTAGTGGGTAAGAAATTGCTCAACCTTCTAAGGGATTTGGATGAGAGGTAAAGCCGTCGGCTTAGTTCGGTGATATGAGGTCGCCAAGACAGCTCACTGTCAAATATAATGCCAAGGTTTTTTACCTTATCACTAAAAGGAATGATTGTCCCATCAAACATCACACTAGGTATGGTACTCCAGTCGACCTTGTTAAGCATCCGTGAGCTACCGATGATGATGACTTGCATTTTTTCAGGGTTGACATGAAGCCCAAATGACTTGCCCCACTGCAGAATGCGTTCAAAATCTAGGTTTATGTTTGAAACTGCTTTGTCTAAGGTGGCAACAGGTGATTGTGTATAAATTTGTAAATCGTCTGCATAGAGGTGATAGGTTGAAGTGAGTTCATTAGAGATGGAGTTAATAAAAACAGCGAACAATAAGGGAGAAAGCACGCCGCCCTGAGGAACGCCAGCAGTGAGTTCACACCATGACGAATAATCATCCTCGACGCGAACCCGCTGCCGGCGGTCATACAGGTAACTGTGAAACCAGTCGATTACTGTAGGAGATATGTTAAGAGAGCTTAGAATACCAAGTAATACATCAAAGTTAACATTGTTGAAGGCACTGCTGAAGTCCAGTAGCGATAGCACAGTCAATAAACCATTATCCATACCATAACGAATGTCATCGGTGATTTTCACAAGGGCAGTGGTTGTGCTGTGGCCAGGACGGAAACCAGATTGATAGGGATTAAGGAGAGAATGCCGATTAAGGAAAATACTTAACTGTTGGTGGACTAGGCGTTCCAGGACTTTAGAAAGGAATGGCAGAATAGATATGGGACGGAATTGAGAGAAAGAAACAGGATTAGGTTTTTTAGGAAGAGGAATAATCTGGGCTTCCTTCCAGGTGACTGGAAAGGTACCAGAAACTACAGATGCATTGAGTATATGGGTGAGGATAGGATTGATGACATCCAGTATGGGCAGAATCATGTTGCGACTAATACCATCGCTACCGACAGCGTTCGATGTAATGGATTTTATAGCGCTCTTAACATCACTATCAGTAAATCGACTTAACAAGAATGGAGGATAATCGGGTGTCGGCAGGGCGGAAAGAGTATTTAAAGTATTAGACTTAGTTACAACGTCAAAGTCAGAAGTAGCTGAGAAATGTCGATTTAAATCGTCAATGTTGAGTTCTTTGGGAATTACACTATTTGTTTGCTTGCCAACTCCCAGAGATCGTAGAAATTTCCAGACTTTAGCTGGGCTTTCACTTTCGAATGACTCGTGAATGTAGCGGCGTTGAGCGTCCCTACACACTCTATTGCAGCGATTACGAATACTCACGAACGCCATTCGGTTGACTTCAGTAGGTTTAACTTTGTATTTGGTTTTAGCCTTTGACTTTTTGTGCATCAGTGATTTGATATCATCGGTGAGCCACGGCGCTGGCAGGTGTTTGATTTTTATGCGGCGTAAAGGTGCATGTGAGTCATAAAGCCTCAGTAAAGCAGTATTAAACACATGCAACTTTTCATCAACGGTAGCGGCCTTAGCTACCTCAGACCAGTCGAATTCCCGATATTGATAGTTTTTGAGTAGTGATTATGTGTTTTGTTGAGAAATGTGAACTGTATAGTCAAATGTGGCCTTTTGAGTTGTCACAAGAACTCCGTTGAATGGCACTAGCTGATTACCTACAGTTCAGCTATGCTATAAATAGGCTTAAGAAAATGAAGAAACTAAATGTATATTATAAATTAAGATCTGGCTTAAAGGCCTAGCTGCCAGGCCATAAACCTAAATAAAATAATAACCAAAACATTGAAACAAAATCGACACTAGAATGTTAAGATTCTATCACTATAGTTTTTACTTACATTTTGAAAGTATAGAAAAATATTTAATAAATAAATACCATAATTAAAAACTATAATAATTATGTCATTAAAGCTTAGGACTCTACAATTTTTATTAAATAGCTAAACCCAGCCATATTTCGCCGTGACTCATCTAATATTAATTACTATAGGGGAAGTCTCATCGACTAGTTTTCGATGTTTTTAGACACAAATATACGGAAGCTGAATGTTCATATGAAAAACTTAATTCTGTTGGAATTACAAATGAAATGGTTTTTAATATTCATTTGGCTTTCGAATTACCGATTTTAAATACATGAAATTCATTTCCAGCCACAAATATGAACTTCGAAAAGGGTAACGCGAAATGAAAACGTTATTAAGCAGTCTTTGATGTGGTGTTTTCATATCGGTGTTATTTTCGTATCAATGTGTTAAGAAAAAAAATGTATCGATTACTAAAAACACTTTTAAGGGTAATTATAACCATTTAAATATATGTTGACTTGTTGTTACAACAAAAGATAATTCGAACACAGCAAGCACACTATAAGGGTGAGAGGGTAGATGTACAATCGCCAAAGCTGGCGGTTAACCAGGCATAAGACTAAAATCGCTTGGCAAACACTTTCGTTAACAACCCGAGAACACGCACACAAGTAAAACATTGGTTTGGGGGCGGAGTTTTATTGTTTGTTTTGGGTTTTACGCGTTTAAGACAATAGAAAGCAAGCCGCTTTTTTGAATACGCTGTTTTACAATACCTAAATAATATACTTTATGTATTTGATGTAAAAGAGTAAAAGATTAAGCAAAATTTATCGTAGTAAAACATTTGACTTAGTATTAATAATTAACTATTATAACCTCTGTAATTTTTTTAAATTATTAGTTGCCCTTTTTTTCAAAAAATTCACGCTTAATTAGTTAACGCTTTCGGTTCGGAAACTCGGTTTTACTAATTGTGGGTTCGAATCCTAGATGAGAACCATTAACCACTTCAAGGTTTTTATGACTTAATGTGCATACTATTTCAACCATGCGCAATTAATTAAGCTAATTGTTGCTGACAGTAAAAACACATCACTATGAATCCTTTATATTGATATTTAGGAGTTTGAGACAATACCGTGTCAATCTTCTAAATCTGCTTATGAGAAACGTGGCGGGTATACCATCTGATCCCTCCTCAAAATAGAAAAGACACGAGAACAATATTGGAACTTTTATGGTTGTTATTATTATCTTTACAGTAAATTCAAATTTTGCTAATTTAAAATCGAATTATTATTAGTTGATATGTAGTCCTTAATATAATTAGCTTATATCTAAATCAGATTAGTTCGAATAAGTCTGTTCATGTCCAAGACTTGACATTAGTCTGGATAAAATGTGTTTTAAATAATAAATAATGTAGTAGTGAGATAAAGTTGAACTATTATCTGTAAAATGATGTGTATTTTCATGTAAGATTTAGGAACTTTTTAGAATTGTTTTTAACTGGGCCTTTGTCTTTCTTAGTAAGTTTCTAATATTCGTCGTCCATGAAATAAACTTTTGTTCTTTATTTCTTTTAACTGTTATATCTTTATTTAGTTATAGTTCTCATAAGGGGATGGTTGTGATGTAAAAAAATATATTACAAATGAAAAGCCTATTGAAACAAGTTTTAAAATTAAATAAAGATTTTGTTATTACATTTTAGGAAGTTATTAAAGATTACTTGTCCCGTTATAACATTCTCCCGTCTTGCGGCACTAAGTCTGAATAACTTTTGAATGATATTTCTGGTTTTCCAATACTTTAAGAAAATTCCATAAAAAATGCTATTTACAGATGTGAACATTTGAATTTTATTGTATAATAATGTTAAGTAAAATTGGCTACGACTAATTCTGAAAACAAGTCGGAATTCAATTGATACCTGTAGTCTATTAAATTAAACTTGATGAGACAAAAAGAATTAATAAAGGATTACAATTCGGTGCACAGAAAATGTAGGTGGCGGCGTCATTATGACCACCTGACAATAAAATACCTGGCAATAACAAAATAAAGCCATAAATTGTTTTATTACTTTCAATATTTTCGCTTGAACGTTTGAATTATATTTCTTGTTTTTTATTTCTAAAACAAAATTCCATAATAAAATGCTGTTTACAGATGTGGACATTTGAATTTTATTGTATAACAATGTTAAGTAAAATTGTCTATGACTAATTCCGATAACTAGTCGGCATTCAACTGTTACCTCTAATCTACTAAACGAAACTTTACGAGACAAAATAATTAATAAAGGATTCTAATGCACAATACATGGCGGCGGCGTCTTTATGACCCCCTAACTAGTAATAACAAAATAGAGCCATAAATGATTGTATTAATTTCAATATTTTCACTTGAAATTTAATTTTTTATGAGTGTAAGATAAGTTACTAATTATTTTACAAGCACAGTTGCTATGTTATTTGTGTTAGATTTGAGTATTTTTAAAAATTTAAGACTACGTAAATCGATATTGTAGCTATTTAAATAAAATCAAGTTATCATGATTATAGCAAAAGTATTATATTTTTGTAGACATTGTAACTGTCAATAGGGATTAAATGTTAATATCTTGAAACGTATACCAGTGAGTTAAACAGAATCAGTGACAAGAGTAATACTATCTACTATTTTTACTAGTGTTATTGCAGTTGCATAATGAAACTGACTCTGCCACAAATGTATTGAGATTAAATAATGTGTGTGTAATCATAACCAGCAATTCAATAATTCATTAACTCTAAGTAAAAAAGAAAAATATATAAATACAGATGTCTTAGCATAGTAGTTAGTGCACTCGAGTCTCAAAATCAAAGAGCTCATGTTCAAATCTTGATTAGGAAAACCATTGCCCCTTTTAGACAGTTTTCTGACCAAATGTGCATATTGTTACTATTGCCACGTGTTAACGGTCACAGTAAAAATCGTAATAAAACTTTAGACATCAATAGCCTTGTGTCAAACCCGCCAATAATATTGGACAAGCGTGTCAGGTATAAATTTTCGAAACGTCCTGATTGGTGTATTTGAAATTTGAGAGTGTGTGCGTGAGTATTGATACGTTATGAGCCGTTCAAAGCAAAATGTTAGAGAACTGGTTAACCGCCAGCTTTGGCGATTGTACATTATAATGCCGTTCGAGGTTAAATCTCACTCCGGTTTCGGTCCGTTCCAATATTCTTAAACAAGAAAGAATCAGAGTATTCTCACTATCGTAGCGCTCTAGTTCCGACCTGATATCGGCGGCAGCGGCAGCTGTTCGTCGATAATAATATTTGACTGTAGCAACACAAACTAACAGTACCAGTGTACAACACACAGTGAGATTTGATCGGACTGAGACCGGAACGAGATTTAACCGTGAACAGCATTATAGTGTGCATCGAGCCTTATTTTTCTTGATCAATCACATATTGCGAGTTTTTAGATAGAATTTAAACATTGATGTTTCACTGTGCAAGTTTATTTTCAAATAATGTCGCATTTTACAGATAATAGCGTGGCGATCGATGGAAAAACTTTCTGGCAGTGTAAGCCGGTCTCAAGACTTTTAGAAAAAGGTGGAAGATAGATAGATGTTTAGAAAGGGACAGGCACTAAATAAAATAATAACAAAGAGAAGATCGAAATGATGTGTTCCAGAAGATTCTTCCGGGTAATAAGCAATAATATAAGCAGCGTAAGCGCGCTTACCAAGGAGTTCGGTTGAAGATAATGAAGCGACAAGTGCGATGCGAAAGAGTATAATAGAAGACAGTGACGAGTTTGGAGAGTTAGAAGAAGAGTTTAGTAGAAGACAGTGAGGAGTTTAGTCGAAATTTTAGCGGGCAGTTGAGTGAAGGAGGAGTTTAGTATAGTTTAAAAGGAGATCCAGAAGCGAGCTACGCATGATAAATTCGGAGGTGAGCACCGCAGCAGCAGGAGGTGGTCGACGCAATATCGGCGACGGTATTGTGGGTGTCACATCTTATCGTCGGGATAGTGCGTCGTTAGATGTGCGTGTAGCGGCACCTTGAGGAGAAGAAATACATACGGCTGTGTAAGTTAATAAAACATTTAATTAAAAAACTGGTGTTTCCTTCCAATCCCAAGTGCGTACCCCCACGCTCGCACGTAACAATATGTTATAACTCGAAAAATAATAAAAATGTAAAATAATACTGTTGAAATGAGCAACATGATACCTTATTTACTGGTAATGCTCAACAATTATTTCTCAGGTCGTCACTTTCAAAATTAATAAAGATATTGTTTCATATGTTACACTATATTTTACATAAAATACTATGTAAGTACTACATGTCGTTTGTACCAAAGATAGATGTGAATAGATATGATACGGATATGAAAACACGAGGGATCGTTTTTAACTTTAGATAATTATCGAAACCATAAATAAAAGTAGAAAAGAATATATTTTAAAAGTAATTACACTCTCTACTTACAGAATACATTCTGTTTTTGGCAGTTCTAGATTCAAAGCTAAACATTAGTATCCTAAAGAAGTTATTTGTTAAAAATAATTATTCATTACACTACGTCGTGCCGCCTGCTTCGTTAAATTAAATTAATTGTTGATATAAAGTTTGTTAAGGGCTTTAGAAAATCACAAATTCATGAAACTCCAGATCCTTATAGCTTTAAGGAACCATTTTCTTTCCAAGTGTTTTGTCAATAAATTTTGGAAACGGCTTATTTGTTTTATTTCTGATGAGATATTGTACCTCAAGTAAAGTGTGACGTATGTTTCACAGGATTTTATTTATTCATGAGACAACAATTGATATTGCGACTTATATGCGACTCGGTATCATAGCTGTTTTACTGAGAGATTATAGTCTCAGCAAGATATTATTGCTAGAGCTTGGTAGGCGATGGATGAGGAAGGCGGAGGACCGTGATGAGTGGCGCCGACTTGGCCAAAAAAGTTAGGGTAAAACTATGTCCGCGCCTTCGTACACTTGACTTGAAATCCCCACGGGATTCCCGGGACACAAAGTACCACAGCACTTAAAAAAATTAGCCAATGTTTACGTACCCGAAGAACTACAAACCGCTGCCGGGAAAATTCCTTCTCTTTGATTCTCGCGATATAAATATCACACTTTTGATAATATAAAATTAGTTCTTCATTAGTGAAAAATTCACGTTAGAATTCGTTTTTTTTTATTTGGTCATTTTATGTAATTCCCAAAAAAATCCTGCGGGATTCCCAGGATAAAAAGTAACGCACATTTTAAGTATAAGAATTCGCATCGAAATCAATTCCAGCATTTTTTACGTGAATTGCGAACTAACATACAAATGCATTGTGTTCTCTGTCGTTTATAATAATATAGTCTAGTCCAGTCGTTTTTTTTAATAGCGTCAATGTACAGATAGGGCATGTTTAGAATATTATAGATTTAATGAACACTTATAACAAAAATTCATTTGAGAAGGAAAGTGGGTTTTGCGAATTGGGGTGTTATCGGTTAAAAGCTTTATTTATGGATTCGTAACAGAACTAGAATAAAATTTAAAAACTTCGTTTAAAAAAACCGACTTCAAAAACGAAAAAACTAAAATGTATAAAATAACTTATTTCTTAAGCTATTATTATTAATATATATTATCTAAAACATCTTAAAGTCGGTGCTTAGTAATTTTCAAAATATAGTAATTTTTATGTTTTACTTTGCACCGACTTCAAGATGTTTTAGATAATATATATTAATAATAATAGCTTAAGAAATAAGTTATTTTATACATTTTAGGTTTTTCGTTTTTGAAGTCGGTTTTTTTAAACGAAGTTTTTAAATTTTATTTGTTACTTTTTAGTGTCTAGCTATGTATGGGTGGACCTACGAATGGTGCCGCGATTCTTAAAAAATATAGGTCCCAAGAACCGGGAACAAAAAAATGTTCGTAAAATGAAAACTACTGGGCCAAACTATGACAAATTTTTAGGGGACCACATGGCAGCTATTCCGCGTCGAACAAAAAAGAATCACGTAAATCGAATCATAAATCTCAGAGTAATCGGTGTACATATGGAACGGAGTGAAAATTATTTCCATGAAAAATGTTAATAAAATGAAAACTACTGGGCCAAACTATGTAAAATTTTTAGGGCACCAATTGGAAGCTATTCCGCGTCGAACAAAAAAAGAATCACGTAAATCGGATCACGGAGTTATCGGCGAACATACATAAAAAAAAGCAAAAAAAAAAAAGATCCCGACGAATTGAGAACCTTCTCCTTTTTTCGAAGTCGGTAAAAAAAAACACCACACGTCACTATAAAAACCCTCTGTATTTCGGCAAGTATTTAATTCTTTTCCATTTGGCCGTTACATCAAGCATAACATAAAAATTGAGTAGGTACTTAAATATATTTTCTATCGTTTATAAGATAATGGACGGTAAAATTTTCATATAATATTTCTTGTTCTCTAACGTTACTTGAGTGATTTAAAAGGATAAAATGTATAAAGTATTCCATTATAAGATCTGAGGGTAATTGAAGTGGATAACCCAAAAATATTTTATTATACAACAAGAAATAAGTTGAAATAAACGTAATGGACTAAAAACATTACATTTTATTTATCTATCACTCTATGTAAATAATACTGTATAAATACTACAGACACGACTCAGACTCGCACATGGTGGTTTATACAAGCTTTTATTTAACTTGCAATGGATGTATGTATGTAAGTTCGAGTGGAATCTTGGAAGTTAAATTTGACTAACTTCCCGGTTTCCGATTAAGCTGAAATTTTGCACGCATATGTATATCACGTGACAATGCAATATTATGGTACTATGGACCTGATCTGATGATGGAGTCGGAAGGAGGCCATAGGAACTCCTGTACTAAGCAAGTTACACCCGCCGTATTTGGGCTCGTTTTACTTGTTTTGGCTAGCACTCCGCTGCTACATGATATTCAGGACCTCAAAAGCTTGTATTTAAAAACCTTTTTCCTTATAAAAAGACAATTAGGTAAAATTGTGATTGTTAATAATTACTACAACAATTACCAGTCGTCTTTATACTCGCCGGCCGCTTTCTCTGTATGGACGCTTCAGGACTTTTCTAATAGCATGTATAGACGTACTAAGTATAAATATCTTGGTGGTTAGCGCACTCGCGTGCCAAAGCGCGCGGGTTCGAATCCTGGTCGGAAAGCATTCGCCACTTACGCAGTTTACTGACCTAATGTGCATATTGTTACAAATACCACGTGTAAATGGTGAAAGGAACACGTAGTGATGAAACCTGCACATCGATATAACCGGAGCTGCCATTCCACCTTGCTCAACGTGGAGGGTACTTTTATGTATTTGTGGCTGCTCATTACTTTAGAAGTGTGTTTAACATGCTTTCTATTCTTCTTCACAAAAGAGATTGTAGTAAGTTTTACTTTTAGTTAATGGAACCTTAAAAGTATATCAGTGAAGGTTTACTAACCCTTGCCTGAGTGTGTAAAACCACCGTCGGTAGCGATTACATAATCGAGGGCTTCATAACAAATGGGCGTACAGACAAAAGTGCAGTTCTACACAAGGGACAAAATTGTGAATAAAACCAAATTAGTTGATTGTATAAGGCTGAAATTTGGAATACCTTTCTTATAGGTACACTTGTATACTGGTAAGACTATCTAAATTGTAACACGCATAGTTCTTAGTAAACAACAAAAAACGGCATTTTTACGTATACGCCTATATGTTATGAAGCCCTCGATATGCTTACATGACTGGTACCGAGGGTCAGACAATTAGTACAAGCTTATAAATCACTTGGGAACACGTTACTAATATGTTCCTGTATTATTAGGGCAATTTTATTGTAAGACTTCTTTTCATATATTTAGGCGTATAAAACAGTACCACATCCACACCGTCCATACCATCAGTACCGTATCCGTGCCGAAACGGAGAGAGAATATATTTTCCTGCGGCCGGGCTGATTGTCATAAGAGGCGACTAAGGATGTTAACCTGTTTGGATTATTACCACCCCTGGTCTGGAGTATGCCACCACAAGTTGTGTTCCAGCATTAATTGCCAGCTTCCAGTCCAGTTCCAGTTAAAAGAGCAGCAGCGCATTAGTAGTGCGTTTGTACCTTTGGTGTTGCAAATGTCCATAGACGATGGTAACCGTTTTCCATCAAGTGGGCCGTCTGCCTGTCTGCTGAATTCATGCAATAAAAAATAAAAAAAAATGATATTAAGTCTAAGGCTCGATTTATACTGTGATGTTGTCCCCAGTTCAGTTTCGCTCCGGTCTCGGTCCGGTCAAATCTCAATGTGCCTCGTTCTAGTAGAATGGAATAGAATAGAATATTATATATATATATATATATATATATATATATATATATATATATAGCGTGTATAAAGATGTTACGGTATTAATTTATTTATAAGTTCGTTTACTTTAAATATTTATTTAAGTTAGTTTAGTCCGTACCACATAACTATAATAATTAAATTTAAAGGTCTTTTGTAAAAACATTGATTTTTAGGACAAAGTAAGTTCTCCTTTCGATTCTGGTATGAAACTAATTTCGTAACACGCAGTTTATTTAATTGAATATAATTATGCAAATCAGGAATAAAACACAAGATGAAAATTTTGAGATAATTAAGATGTTTATAATACCTAACAAGCTGTGTAGACTAATCAAAGAAGTCTGTTTTCTAAATACATGTTATTTATATTAAATGTTTATTAACCAACTTAGAAAGTTTGAATCATTTTAGCAAATATCTTCCAGTTTGAGCAAACTAACTTCGAGTTAATTTGATAAATAAAATATACCAGCTAATAACAGCTTCAAATGTTTTAATATTTAACACATGTATTAAGAATAATACAATATGTAATAGGTCATTATAAATGTATATTGTACATACAACAATATCTAGTAAATAGGCAAATGTGAACCTTAAAATGAATTTAGACAACACATGTTCGTCAGATCGCTAACTCAGATGTGCAATAACAAAATACATTCAAAACGTATATACATGTATATGTGTTTTTTTATTGTAAAACTGTAAAAAGTCCCAGCTAAAGCCAAACGGGTTACCAGTCTTTAGTGGAGACAGGTGGACGATAAAGGAAGATCAGACAAGAGGAATAATAGAGAAGGGATGGGATATGGGATAGGAAAAATGGGGTAGGGGCTAAAAGGAAATTGGCCATGTGACGGTACGCATCATCATATATTTATTATTTTCTCACCTATTTATTTTTATTTATTTATAAAGGAATGGCTGTTCTCCATATATTGTATTCCCTCCTTTATTTCGCATAATATATGTATTTACTACTAATCTCTTTGTATGATATAATCGAATTTTTCTTTGTTCAAAAATTTGACAGTGAAAAGAAGGGACTTGAATATTCGTGTTTGACAGAACAAGAGAATGGTAAGATTTTTCTCGGAAAAATTTGTGTTTTATATTATTACAGATAGAGAAAAACTATTTGTGGACAAAATGATCAATACTAACAATAAATAACTATATCTTCGATATGTGCGCTACGAACTTCGGTGCTATGGATTTTACCAAAGGGCTAGTCTACGACTTCAAGACACCAATTAATACATTAATAATTTTACTAATCATGTAGATTTGTCTAATATCTTGCTTGCTGTGTTTATCTATGTTTTCAGATGTTCTCCTGGACTGTTGTAATATATTACTACTAATAACTATATACTAATAATTTACTAACATTTATTTAGTCTGTGTTTGTTGCTTTTATTTCTGTTCTCAGATGATCCAGAGGCTGTTTTATGTTTGTATGTTATTAATGATGTATCTAAATATGTGTTTTAAACTAATCTGTTTATTGAATATGTATTTTATAATTAATCATATGTGTGATCGTTGATATTTTTCTTGTGCTCCAATTACTTTATTTTGCAGGCAATTCTAATGTCCTTTCTTTACAGAGATGTTGCTAATAATATTGTGTTAATAATTTAAATTTCAGAATTTATGAAATATTTAATGAGTGTCTGTATGTATAAACCTGGAATTATCCTTAAAACTTAGCTAATAATCTGTAACTATCTACAGCAGCATATATTAATTAGTTAGTATTGAGTATGGTATAATTTGTTGTTAGTCTTTAGACATGTAGGGGCCCGTGGGTTCATCTCTTCGGACTTTTAATTCAATAGGAACGTTCCTTTGACTTATATGGGCATAAATGCTAACATACATAAGTATTTACTGTGGAGGCCTACATGATTATATGTAATGAAAGACAGACTTGTTTACTATCTATTACTGACCTTCCTGTTTTAGTACTTAACGAATTACTGTCCTTAATTTGTAAATTATTTGGAGAATGAGCTATGCATAATTAAATTAATTTGATGTAAGTCTTGATTGACTTGTGCGTTATTAAGAGATAAGAATTGTTTGTACATTGTTATAGTTTCATAGTTAATTAAATTATTAAAGGTTAATTGTAAAGCCTGAGTGTGTTAATATATTATTTAGGAGGTATGACACATAGTCTCTTGCGGATAAAATTACTAGTTTATTGAATTTAATTTAAGGGGTTCTGAAATATAACTTTAGTTTTAGAAACTTAATGAAATAACATGACTACTTCATAGTCGGGAGCTACTAAAGGGGTTCTGATGATTCTTTTAGGCAATATAATTACTTATTAATTTGTTAAGGGAGATTAATTATATGTCAATGGGATTTACTTGTAGGAGTTCTTGTCTTGTTCTTGCATACATGTTGTCGTACCTGACTGTGGTCACTTACTTGATGGGGTGTTGATTGTTAATGTCTATCTGCTCTTGTCGCAGTGAGCTTAAAGTCAGACGTCGTATCGAGTCTTGATTGTTTTGAACATAGGCAGGGCTATTATTGACCTAGGTCTGTGATATCATAGTCTTGGTTTATTATCTATTATTTAGTCTATTCATATATGTGTATATATTTAGATATATTTTATAACACTACATTATTACACCACACTCTACAACAATCATGCGACTTGTTTGGGAAAGCTTGACAGACTTTAAGAAATTTAAAGTTTGATTTTTGGTTTTACTGATTTTAATGATTTAAATACTTTCTTGTTCAAGAAGGTGTGCCTTCGGCATTTGGCATGGTTGAGTGCAATAGAGTGGATTATTATAACTTTAATTTTTTTTAATGGGATTTACTTTTGAAATTATTTGTTTGGACAAATTTGCAATTCAGTTACTTATTTCAATTTATTGTCTTCCAATACTTTACTTCATGAAATATATACCTACAAGCAAGTGACTCTGTTGACGCTGGATATATGCTAAATAGTAGTATAACTGTAACGAGACAACAACTAGTTAGATGTGAAAGCACATATTGGATGTTTTCATAATAAGTCAGGTTAGATCCGGGACTTCTAGAACCTCGGAACTTTGGGCGTTCGAATTCACGACTCTAACGCTTATTGGGACCGACAAACCTAGGATAGTTATTCGACAATTATCCAGGTTTTTTCACGCGCGCAGCTTTTAAGTAAACTTAGCTTGTCTATTATAATATGTGCGTTCATGAGGCTAAGATGATTTCACATATTGAGTTTTAACTGACTTGGTAACTGAGAGTTTGGAGCCTGTTAAGCCGCGGATCAGCCTAGAGGCGCGTGGGCACCTTGGCAGGGAATAAGCTACCGTGTTGTAGGAGGATCTTCCGTATCAAAATTTATTTTCTTTCCGTGATATGTGATTTCATGAGAGTCTTAGATGTAGATAGGCCAGGCAAACTTGACTGCATTGGAAAGGATGATTAAAAAGAAACTACATATGAGCAGTGTTACTGATGTTGACGCCTTTGATGCAGAGTATCACCATTTTATGTTAAATTCAACTTTAAACTTTACTTTACGGTGCTATGCTCTCATCTCTTGGGTGCTAGGGTCATTAGATGGATGTAGGGTTTTGCCAATTCATTTTAACTTTAAATTTCATTTTAACTTTCACGGCGAACCTGAAACCTGTCTTTGACAAATAGATAACAAACAATACGAGCGTAGGGGAATACTCCAGTTCAATACCAATTTAATTTCACTTTTACTTTGACGGAGAACTTTCCCTGAACCTCTTACATTAATGATTTAATGGGAATTTTATGAGATGTAGAGAGTATCACTATTTAAACTTCAATTAATTTTTACCTTTAATTTACTGTGATATTCTTATAATGCATCAGGGGAGGTCGCTGAGGTGATGTTCCTCATAATTACAAACTTATTTGATATTTTGGAAGGGTGACTTTGAGATGAAATGTTCACTCAAGTCTTTTGGCTTTTCCAACTCATTTTACACACAAGGCACTCCAAATGTGTTTATTTTTTTAAATGGATAGATCGTACTGCTGGGAGTTTCTTGTCGGCTCTTTTCGCCAGCAATAGTGCGTTGTGAACCGACGCTAGTTTTAGATAATGTTTATAATTGATTCAATAAATTCTAATTAGAAAATTGGAGGTTCTTCCTTTATCTCGATATGAGCTCTTTAACTGATAGCTAATGAGGTGGCATAATATCAGAGAGGTGGTTAGGAGGGGTGCCTACACAAAATTATATAATTTGTTATGATACTACATTAAAATTCCTTTTGGCTAAATAAAGGCACGGGCGTACTCACGTGAAGAGCTTATGTCATGAGTGATACATTTGTCATAATTCAAAAAATACATAGCATTTTACACTTACAATATATTTCTACAATATTATTATTATTATAATATATATATATATATATATATTTTACATCAACCTTTGAGAGTCTTCCTGTCCTTTAATCAACACTCTTATATAACCTACCTTGTGAACATAGGGTTAACAGACTTGCAATGAAGGGTTCCTATTTCTAGATGATCACGATTTATGGCCAATATTACATGATTCATCAATGAATAAGTTTTATTAATTTTCACTATATAAATTCTTAATTTTACTTCTCACTCTATGCTTCGGTTTGAGTATATCATTCCAGAGACTCTTCGGGGGGTCGTTACAGCCATCGGAATTGTCACTCATCGCACAAAACACGATGTCACATGGGTAGCCGTTTAGCCGTCTAGCCGGCCCTAATCCAGCTTGGTTCTACCACCTATACGTATGTTTAAATCTTTTTAGCTACATGTACCTATATGTACAACCGTTTCATATTTGCCGACGGAATATGACCGTTACAATGGGCGTCCCCACTGAGCCGCCCAAATTGCCTCATAAAGTTTGAGCCTTGCCAAAATAAATCCAAAATTGACAAATATTGTCGTTGCGAGAACCATTTAACTCAGGGGCACCTATTTACTCTACTGAAGTAGGAACAAGAAAAGCGTGGAAATATGTCACTGAATAAGACAAATAAATCCCTGTTTGGCTACTTCCCCGTTGATATCATTTTTGCATTGCATCAATGCACTAGTTTGGGCGAATAATTTACCACAAGTCGCATCGAGCAAAATGGCATAGATGTGAATGAGGCCTTAGGCAATTATTTTCTATTTCCTACTATTTCTTATTATGACTTTTCTTTCTGTATTGAATATGACAATATTATGCATATAAAGCATGTGGTATTCGAGATAAATGGTTGTATCTTATTATTAAATAAGTATGGTACGGTGGTGGAATGAAAAAGTTCGCCAATTTTCAAATTGATTCATTTAACATTCCGCGAGTACATGTTATCTTTTCCAACTAAGTCACAAAAGAGACAGTTCAACAGAAAATTATGTATAACAGTATGATGATAAAGTTTAAAATTAATTAGATTAAAGTTGCTTGATTTTCCATCTTGTCTAAGAAGATTCTTAAGAGACGTAAAACCTTTTTATCAGATTTAATATTTATGATAAGTGTATTAATTATATCCTCTTTATTTCTTATTGTTAATCGCAGCGTCTGTCATTGCCAACATTGTAATTTTATTTTTCACGATTCTATCTATGCATACAAATAAATAAAAATAAAGTGTCTGTTTGTAACAAATACTTACTGAATGCATATGAAAGTATATATGGTACCTATATCAAAATCAATCTTAAACATTTTTTTCTTTCTGGATATTCCGGCTAATTTCTGAAACGGCTGGACAGATTTTGATTGGACTTTCACTGGCAGAAAGCAGACTTTGTAAGTAGTAACTTAGGCTACCTTTTTTTATAATTTTAAGAAAAAAACACACGTGGGCGAAGACACAGGCACAGCTAGTATTTTATAAACATCATATTTATCAAAATGTTGACAGAGTTTCTGTACTAGTGCCAGCAAAAGTCGAATTTAAGGTAACAAACATTTTAATTCCGTGACATAAACGGACAGTAGAACGATCTAAAGTATTATATTTAGAATTTCACTATTATCAAAACGGCTATCGAACCCTAAAATAATTTAGGTACTAAATAATAAGTATTCTCAATCTCACACATATACACAAATTTTGGCACAAAACGGTAATAGTGCTGTCCCAATAAAAAGACTAACGCCAGCAAATTTTAAGCTTAATAAATAAAGCAAACAACACATACAAATTTGTACCTGCCACAATCACGCAGGACCACGCTGAACATAAAACAGACTAACTTGAATTGTACAACGAAGTTAAAATACACAACAACGAGTCCGGATGACTTTTTTAAAACTCGCTCTAGTACCCACGTGAATTCACAGGAGAATCGCAATAAAATTGTATATGATGCGTTTGTCTGGGCCGGATATTCGGGATAGCATCTCACTGAAACAATTTCCCCCGCAACGAACATTATATGGACTACATGCCCCGTATCAGGTAGTAAACAAAGATTTGGTATAAATACATTATTTATTATTAACTATAGATTTTGTTTGTGGTTTTAAAACACACCATCGACGGGCGCTTGTCCTCATTTCTATCGACGCTCAAGTATGCAACGGTTCTCTAGAACTTTTATGCCGCGTACAATAAGTTCCCGCTGAGGTTTTCAGTCTACACTACGATTACTAAACGGGGTTGTTTAAAATGGCCGTCGTGAAATTTTATAGAGGCTGTAACTTGTTGGCATATCTTATTATGTTGCAAAAGTCCAAAAGCGGTGCGGACTACTTTTCGACAAGGAGCCGATAAGGAACCTGCAGTCTGTTTTTAGGTTCCGAACAAATTTAAAAAAAATCTTATTTGACCATCAATTTCGCCAGAGAGACCTTAAATACGATACAAGTATTTTATAGTATTATAATTCTCGAATGACGATTAGTACCTACGTTATAACAAACCACTACCAATTTATCATTTCGGCTTGTTCGTCCCTTCTGTCCGTTGTCTTTTTTTTGTATGTTTGTTTTCTTTTATTTGTAATTATAACAATGTTCATACACTAGTAATAATTATTTTGTATAATTTTGATGAACGTTTATTGTTTTAATTTGCATTGTGGAGCTAAGCCGTGGCATCACTTAAAGGTACTTGCGGAAGATCAGCGCTGGTTGAGAAAACTAGCATTATGCTGAGCAAGAGCCTTTTTAGGACATCACAATGAATTGTAATATTTATGTTATCATGTAAGACTTTTTGTATCTTGTCCTAAATAAATATTTTTTTTCTTACTTTTCACCAGATAGGCCGTTTGCCTGCGATGGATGTTAAAATCACCACAGCTTCCTTTATGTATATTTGATAAGTCTTATGGCCGGTTTCTACATCTTACTATTCACTTGCCCCACCTGTAAGCGGTAGTCAAATGAACGGTCGGTAAAATATAGGAACGGACCATGAGTGGCGTAACTGCAACCAGATAGCCGCTAAAGCACCGTTAGAATATGGTAATTGTAATATGGATATTATGGATATTATTACTAGTCATAATTATAATAGGAACGTTTGAACCCAGCAGTAAAATATTTTACTTTAAGTTATTAATGTAACTTAAAAGTTATAAGGAAATTGATTTTTACATATAAAAATAACAATATATTCTTTTCCTTTACTATCTCGGCTAGAACACATTTTTTTATTATACTGACCAAAGTAGTTACTTTGGTTAGTGGTTACTAAGGTTTTAAGCGTTATTAACATTTCAGAAAACAAGGATATCAAGTTCACTGCGTAGTTAATTTATCGTTTGAAGGGAAGTTTGAAATGCAAATATTCAAACAAGAATTTCTTTGAACTCCCTTTAATTGTAAATCTTTCAGAGATAAATGACTATATAGGTATTTACCTTGCACGTTTAAATACACAACAGAAACAATTGTCATTAAAAAGCTTTCACAACGACGTAATGGATGGAGATAGGTGCTACGAGTATATACTTACATAAATATTCAAATTTATTTATGTAACAAATGAAATAAAACTTGGTCGATATCGATACATATTCATTAGGATACATGAAACTCTCAACCCTAGATTCACATTCTCAATACTTATTTCACTGAACATTTGAGATTTTCTACAAAAACACCTGATTCTTGTATTTAAAAAAATTACACATTTATTATAAAACCATCACTCATAGAATTCTTGCCAAAAAACATCAACGTGCATGTTAATATATGGAATGTTGCAAATAGAATCGAGTAAATTTTTCGTGCGAACTAGTGTGTGGGAGCGTCAGAAAACAATTACTAATTCGATTCAAATGAAACAAATGTAGATGTACATATAGCACGGTTTCCATCAAAGTGGAGAGCGGAGGATATGTATATATTTATTTATATATATATATATATATAGCTTTTCTCCATTTATCTTCGGTGAACACCATTTAATTGGGAATAAGATATTTGATTTACACACACATGGTTAGCGAATATGTGAGCGTTGTGCAGCAAGCAGGTCGCACAGAGCGTGGTCGTTAATGTTCTGACCTACAGCGGTCGCTTTTGGAGAATCGCCTAATGAAATTGACAGTTATCTAAATATGCTAGGTGTAAGACATAGCACAAGTACCAGTTTATTTGATACTTATCATAGCAGTAATACGAATTTGCGAAAACGACCGCTTTGGCACCCGGATCATTCGTCCAAACCCGGAGACGGCTTTCGCCAGCTCATGTCTCCGTTCCACTTAGGTGAAAACACCCGCGCCATACTCCTCTCGTCTTCGCACAGTTTTATTGGAAATCGAGCCTTAGGCTACCTGTCCATTAAGCGGAGCGGCGAAAGGAGAAATATTGTAAATAGGATTGCATAAAAATTGCGTCAATGAAAAGGCAGTCCGTTTTTATTTTTAATTTTAAATTAATTAACTTAATTTAGCCAGGTTAATATTTCTTCGTTCCTCCGCCCCGCAGCCTCGCTCCGCTTCAATGGACAGACAGCCTTAAACATTCTGTTTAAAAACTGACATCCAAAGCATTCCATGCTAAATGTATTAAATATCACTTTCAGTTTACCTTGTAGAAGGCAGACTAAACAGCTTTCAGTTTGTACTTTTCATAGCAGCGTAATTATGACGTCAGTAAACGCTGATGGAGACAGTGCACAACATGTGAAACTTAAGCAAAGTAGGGCAGCGTGACAAAAATTGAATATCGGCAGGAACACCTAAGAGAGCCTTTTGCGTGCCTTGTTAACTGAAATGTTGGCAGTTTTATTCGACATTTTTGCCCATTACTGGTAGTTTTTAGTCATGTACATACTATGTACACCACGTGAAGTATTTTGGAAAATATCTATCTATAGCAATATTTATGCCGATCCAGTTGAATGATTTAGAATGGATAAAGTAAAACGGATAGCACAAAAACCTTCGCCGTGAGAAATAATAGCTTTCATGACGATAGTCGGTGAAACTGTCTTGGGGTTTTTAAATGCTGCTCATAAATCTCATAATTAATAACAAAATTCATTTTTATATGTTTCAAATTTTTTTGAATGTAAATTGGTTTAAATATGTTTTTGATAATAAATATACGGTATTTACAAATATTATAATTGAATGACTATTATGTTTCATTTGCCAAATTACCAAAACAGTACATGTGTGCCAATGTTTGTCCCTTCACTACGTTCACTACTAGTGGACTAATAGTGTACATCTTGTCCATAGGTACGGTATTTAAAATAAGGTTATACATTAGTTAAAACATATTCAATTACATTAAATTATAAACTAGAACAATGAAGGAAACTTATATTGTATTATTCTGAGCGTAGGTGATAGAAATCAATGGGTAAGCTTCCCAGAAGGCTGGCTACGTTACTTGGTTGGATCGCCGACAAGGCCAAGGCCATGTCATAAAGACGAAGAACGGATTGCGGAAGGGTTTTAGTGGGTATCCCCAACAGTGGTGTAGCAACAGTGCCACCCCAACGCGGCGAATAGCATACTCCACACCGCGACTCCCTCGCGGTGGATAGTACCCAAACAGATTTCCCCTCGTTAAAAAAAGAACCAGCCGAAAATTAAATTAAATTTCTTTCAAGCTATAGAAGGTGTGCTCGATTTGCCACTTCTTTAGCCGACAAGTAAATGCATTTAAACTGCCGTCATTTTGTCCGGTAGTTTATTATATATAGTCGGAGTCATAATATAATACGAGCAAATATGCGAACGTAAAATTTGCAGTACTTTATTCCGTAAATCACAAATAAATTTTCATGGAAAAATCGCCTGGTTGAAAAAGAAATCGTACTCCGTAATATTTTTACTGATCAGTAGCATATTTTCTGTCATAAAATCTGTGATATTTTATATCCCGAGAATCTCGCGGGATTTTTCTCGGGAGCGGATTCAAGTTGTTCAAGTTACATGTAAAAATTAGTTTAATTTGTCAAAAGTGTACAACGTTGCGGGCGAATCTTAGTATATACATAATAATCGACCATATTTGCCGGGTTGGCAAAATACAACGTATCTTCCCTTGTTACGATAATGGCATAGATCTCTCGCTTTTAACAAATTGAGAGAAAAATATAAGCACATGAGATGAAAGTAAGTTATACGTACTTTTATGTAATTCCGCTCGAAAATTTCCTGTTAAATCGATATCAAAGGTTCTTCAATATAGAAATATCATGTACCTTCACCTTAAACCTTTTGAGATACGACGTAAGATAAAATCAAAACTAATTTTGGGTAACAATAGAATTAATTGCCTCTCTTCAATTTTACACATCAGAAAATTTTGCCGATGGTCTTAATTTTAGACCCTCTAAAACATAACAAGTATAATAAATTTGATTTATGTATGTGTGATATTGTGAAACGAAATTGAGATTTCATCAAAGTGAACGGATTACTAAATCACCATCTTTTTTGGTTATTTTATATTTTGGTTGGTTAGTTGTTTTTTTCATTTTTAAGGTTTACGGAACCTTAAAAATGATGATGGTTTACGGAAAAAGAATTTGAACATTTCGTCTCTTCGTCACAATCATTTTTCTCAAAACTATTTGGTTTGTGATCTACTCACATAGGTACAATAGGATATGCTCGCGAATTCGCCCAAGCTTGACTTCAAATTCCTGCGGGATTCCTGGATGACAAAGTATCTGAGAATTAGCCGGCGATTAGTGAATACCGCATCGAAATCGGCCCAGTAGTTTTTACGTGAATCTTTTACAAACAGACAAACCGACAAACATAAAGACAGGAAATCTATTAAAATTGCGTTATTTTTTCCATCGTTTATATAGTCTATTATTATTCCATTTGCTTTTTTTAATAGTTTCGATGTATAGACAGGTCATGTTTAGAATTTTGTAATATTACTGTAAGATAGATAATTTTGAAGGAAGTTGTATTCTACGTGCGTTTCCATTCAATGGCGTAGTGAAATCATAACAAAAAATAATAATATTGGTAGTCGCAATTATCATGAGAAATGAAAAAAACATTGTGTGTATGGTATGGGTGTGTATTTGCATGTGAGGTATTTTTTATTAAACAAATTGCACCTGGGGTATCGTTAAATAATTTATTTACTACTAAATTAAAGTAATTTAAGATATAATTAAATTCTAAAAATAAGCTAAGTTATTAAGTTAATACAAAGACTTAAAGACCAATTGTTAGATAAATCTTTCAACGATATTTCTTATAATAATTTTATATTCAAGCCAATAGATGATGACGTTATCCGATTCCAAAAGTATTTGTCCTCTGTAACTTTTGAACTATAATACAGAAAAGATTTAAGGGGATAGAGCTTAAAATATAGTTCCAACTAAAATTAGTTTAAAGGAGATCAGTAGGATATATGGTACTTTCAAGTACATTCTTTGTAATGTGCGAAACCTAATGACAAAATCAGTGGATGTTCGCCACTTCTAACGTTCTTTACCGTATGTTCACTGATGCGCACTTGGTCGAGATATTAAGCTGCACACGGGTGAGAATATTTTTAGTTTTTCCACCAGCAGTATATTATCATCAGGATCTTTTAGACAAAATTGTTATCACCGCTATCCTGACCATAAATACTGGTTCAGTCCGGAGCATTTACATTGAGCCCATAATCCGGTTTCCTATTTTACAACAGTAAAGATAATAACCAAAAACACCTATATTTGTTTCATAGATGTTTATGGTTATTATGTTACCGTTGTATCAATTAAAAATGATAGATATATAAGTCTTATCTATGGTTGCGGGAGTATGTAACAAACAACATGATTTATTGATAACTGAGAGTCCTTCTCTAGTCACATTTCTACTGACGAGTTGCTGAAACGTCCGAATAGTCGTTAAAAAATAAAACTAGAATCGTTTTTTAATTATAGATAGAGATATATAATACTTTATTTTACACCATTTCAGAAAACTTACAAACTAGTTTTATTCTAATTATGTACAAAGGGCGGTCTTAACGCTAAAATGCGATCTATTCCAGACCCGTTGACTAGGAGTGGCGATAGTGGTATACATAATTTTTGTACGATTGCTTACATTTTAATAATAAATATATAACTATTACTATATATACAAATATACACAAAGTTATATACATATACAAGATTTAGTGATAAAATGCAACTATTTAAACATAATAAATATATAACTATATGCAATATAATATCTACTTATTATATGAAATTACATATCATTATCAGATAAAATTTCCTGACCATGTTCTTAAATGTTATTAGAGATTTTGCTTGTCTGACAGCAACAGGCAATGTATTCCAAAGTTGGACAGCCTTAACTGTGAAAGAATTATTGAAGAACGCTGTATTATGAATAGGAGTAATAAGTCTATGTTGACTGGAAGGGCGTAAATTCTGTGTACCAATTGTAAATACTGCTTAATTATATAATTTATTTTGATGATTTAGTAAGCGTTAATATTTCTAATGGTGTAGGTGAATGAAAGGCATCAATTTCATCATATAGATGATTGGACAATTACGAGTTCTCGATAACCATTTAAGAATGGCGCTGTTTGATTTGCCAATAACGTAAATGTTTTTTGAACGTGTTACAGTCTGTGGGAGTGATAAATAAATGATATAAAATGGAAATTGATTTTGGCGATATCAAAAAAAAAAGTACAGAATTATAGCAGTAGACTGTTATAAATCTATCTATGTATACTATAATAAATCTGTTAATGCTTCGTCTTTGTATAATGCGTTTAAAATATGAAAAAAATCTGGATGGATAATTCGGACCAGAAGATTACGGAAATGCAATTTTTAGAATTTATCTCTATCGGTTAGAGCATCACGTAAAAACTACTGAACAGATTTAAATGAAATTCGTCATAGAGCTACTTTATATCCCGGGTATGTCCCGGGATATAAATTATTATATATTGTGTAGTGACATATACCCCCCTTTAGCTTCCGTCCATCTTTATGGAGTTATCATGTTTGAGAAAAATGATCATGTTATACTTATTCAGACGGAAAGCCGGACACGGACATGACTATTTTATAAGGTTCTCTTTTTTGTCTAAATTGCTAGAGAATCGTAAAATGTACAAAAATGATTGCCCCTACCTTATCTCCGAAATATACGAGTCAAAAAGATTGAATTATCTCAAGAACTAGTAGCTATGAAATATAGTTAAACCCTTCATGTGCGAGTCCCGGTCGCATATGCGTGTTTACTAATTTATTACTACAATATTTAGATCTCAAACTGTAAACAACAAACATACATAGTTTAAGATATGTTCGTTGCATGTTTACGCATCGTTTTTGTGGCTGGAGATTTTTTTACGAAAGCCAATGAATGTTACAGCCCAGTTTATCAACCAGTGTTACAAATGACATAATTGTTACCAACATACTTTACACTCTATGATTTTTTGACAATAATGAATGTGATAATATGATAGCTGTCACGATTAGCAGTCCCACATTTTTAGAACTTAAAAAGATAGCAGCTTTAGTTGGATTGGACGATGGACGACACACCTTCCATGATCAGATTGATCGTGTATTAGCAGAAGGTGATGTCAGGAGCCTTAAGAACAGACGAGCGTGCATGACAAGAGCTATGAATGTCAAAGAAGCAAGTGAGGTGTGTAAGAATAAGCCTGTATGGCGCTCTGTTGTTCGTGCCTACCCCGCAAGGGACCTGGCGTGAAGTTATGTATGTATGTATGTATTTAGTTGGATTGAGTTGATCTTATGCTGTTTAAAATCATTATATACTAGTAACTTTAAATTACATATGCAATAATCTTCGGAGCCTAAGGTGCACTTTTCACTTTGTTTTTCTTCACAGGATATTCAGTATGGTATCACTTTAAAGATAAAGTGATACCATTGCCATGTATGTTACCATTCAGGAAGCTAATTCAACATATTATTATCTTGGGCCTGCCCCTTTTACAGAGGCCTGGACAAGGACGACTAGATTTTTTTTTCCATATAAACGTTGTAAGCAGCTTAAACACATGTGATAAGACGTTCATATCTATGCATACCTGGAACAAAACCACAGTATGTCAATTTTTAGTTATTAATATAATGCCGTGCAGAACGTCTAGGAAAACATTTAAAACCTTTTAGATATGAATTCTTATAAGATTGATTTGGTCGTATATACCAATCATTATACTGTTTGAGTTTTACGAAGATATTATATACACAGCGTTCTCTTGTGTAGAATACTCAACCCAGTAATAATAGATTTTAATAAGAGAGCTTTCAAACATACACTACATACCAAGCGTGCCTATTTCTAATTTGACTAGATAGATGCCTGCTTGTTTTTAGCGTTTCAGAGGCTAATTAATAAATTAGGTACTGTGATGACAAGACAATACCTGTAATTAAACGGGTTGATGTTATTTGCCTAAACATTTTAGTAGGCCAATCTCTACTAATATAACTGTTTCGTTCGTGTTGTGTTCGTAGAAACTGTTACATTCGTTTATTGATTAATTTTATACAAAATAACTGAGGTATATTACCTATAGGTAGAATATCTTAACTCTGTTGTAAGACGTGGTTCAATAATTGCATTGTTAAAAATGAGAATTAGATTTCATTTCTCTCATTCTGACAGACATTATATTGAATTTAAAGCTATAGGGCAACTGAAGATGAAGTTATAACGTAAAAATTATAAAAATCTATAATAAAGTAGGTAGTTACGTAAAGTAGTAATAAATTATCTTTAATTAAATAGTAAATGTGTGTTAGTGTATTTTATATTAACGTATATGTGTGTATGTCTAAATATGTTTATCTATGTTATTTTTAAACTACTTAAGCTATTTGTCATTGTAAACGAACTAAATAAATAAATATAACTTTATTTTATGACACTTTCGGTATTATAGCGTTATTAACATTTGAGCGGAAATGTCTCAATTACTGGGAAATATAATAGTAACACAAGGTTTATGTAAGCCATTATTTCGGTAGTATCCCATAATTGTATTAGTGAGTTACAAAACTAAGTTAGTAATGCTGCCATCTTGTGCGTATGTGATATTATGTTTTTGATGTGATAGTATACATCCATTATAATATACACGTGTAAAGGTGAATTTATGTTTGTATATTTCATCCTTATTTACTGAGTATTATATACAGCGTGGCTAGAACAGTAACTTTCAAAAGAAAAATTTAGTTTACATGAAGGTGTACCCAAATTACCCCCATGTATCTTATACCAAGATTTTTAGTTTTCGAGTTATTCATTTTTAGTGGTTTTTGGGAAATCAACCATGTTCTTTAAATATTTTACATTTTATTTATTTAAGTCATTGAATTCATAGTAAAAAGCGCAACAGGTGCAACCTAGTGATTTTCAGGAAGTCTACTCAAGACAAAATTATTTATAAATAAAAATGTCTACTTTTCCTGCAAGATTATGACTATTTTGGTTGAATGTGTTACCATTTCCTAATATTACCTACTCAAGGGATGAGAAAATAACACAAATAATTTTTTTATTATTAAAATTCTTCACTTGGGAAATTTCCTTTTCACAATACGTTCTTGGAAGGCCGGTTAAAGCATAAATGGCCTATTAAAGTTAACTTTTTTGTATTATTTGACACTTCAAAACTATAGAGTTGTATTTTTTAATTTGAGATTGAAAATATGAGTCTGATTCGTTCGAAGTAATTTATTTCGCATTCATGTATAATTTTTGGAATTGGCATTGATGTTACGTTGCTGATAATTTTACGTGTACAAGTAAAATTCATAATGACTTAGATAGAAAAAATAAATTAAAAAATATTTAAAGCACATGCGGTCGAAATTTCCCAAGAGTCACTAAAAAAATAATAACTCGAACTAAATATTATTTCTTTTCAATGTCACAGTTCTGGTCACCCTCTATGTATATGTGATAAGGAGTATAACGATAGAATACTTTTTATACAGGGAAATGGGATAGTTTTGCAGGATAGGGATCCAAACCTTACGCGAGCTTTAACGGCCATTAAACCTTTAATGGCCTTATAAAATGGTAGGTATATCAAATACTGAAGAATAGAACGCAACTGGAATTTTTATATAGTGTGCTGAGAAAGTGTCTTATCAGTGATAGTTCTATGTGATAAGACACCAACCTAGGATAAAGTTTGTATAACTGTTGTACGATCGCGCTTCGTAGAAACTTGTACCTAAGTAATGTGAGGGATATTTGTTTTTAAGCCTCATCTCTGCTCTGTCCCAGTTCTAGAAATGCTAGTTTTATATCTTGAAGTTGTGATGAGCATGTCAGTGGCCTCATAATAAGAGCCCAAAGACTATTATTTTTTATTGCATGAATCAATAGAGAGGCAGACAGCCTACCTGTTGGAAAGCAATTACTATTACTTATTAATGCGCTGCTACTCTCTTAACTGCAGGAGACTGGATCCTGGCCGCTAATGCCGGAACACAACTCAAGGTTGTTGTGGCTGCATACTCTAAAACGGGTGCCCTACCTGTTGTGGCTGTGGGTTGTTTTGTCGCCCCTTACGACAGGATGCTTGGCCGCAAGAAATTTTATTCTTTCTCCGTTCCTGCACGGACGGACCATGCGAAGCGGATAATAAAAAGTAGAAAATTGCATATCTGGATCCAATTTTAATTAACTCCCATTTATTAGCAGAATCAAATGGATGAAGATTAAACAAATAGAACGATTAATCGACGTGGCTACGAGCTTTGTTCTAGACCCTAACTGGTATTTAATCACTCGTGACAAATTTAGGTACAGAAAGCGTGAATTTCGAATGTGACTACGTGTTTTCTCAGACAGCGGACAAATGTCCCAAAATCCATCTCCAAGCACCTAAAGCTGCAATATGTGGTGAAGAAATGTTTTATGAATGAGGTTCGCAGCCTTATACTATACGAGATAGCGTGGGTGGATGACTGGCCATTCCGAGGCTAAAATTCGTCCATATTATTGGTTACCTACTTATATTCGAGTTTAGGGTTGATTTATCGTCGGTTGCCTTCGTTATTTTACTATAAATCATTTTGGTAAATTTCATAATACGTTTGGTCACGGAAATAGTTTCATAGGTTGTTTTTGAATGTCTGCACTAAAATGCAAAAAAATGGAATACACTTCTTCTATCTAAAGATAGTTCTGTACGATTTGTATTCTGTTCTGTAATAATCTTCAATCAAATTCGTCAGCCAAATTGACTGATGCAAAACAAATAAATTGTTCTGATAGCTAGAATAAGCACATTTGACTGAAAAGTTAGATTTCGAACTAAGTGTGGGGAACTTCTGAAAAATAAAAAATGTACGATTATAAGGTAGTTTTAAAGTTTCGTAGACAAACATGTAGTAAAAAATGGACGTCTCTCATTAACGAATGTCGAAATCTTTCACTTGGCAATATTTTTATTGGTGGAGTACAGCAGACACGCCGTGCCCGACGGCCTATCTGATATGCTCATTGTCGCCTGTAGACATTTGCAATTTGCAAAGGTGCTAATGTGCTGCCGGTCTCGCACGGTGGACGCTGGCCACTAATGCTGAAACACAAATCAAAGTTGTTATAGCGGCGTGCGCTAGACCAGGAGTGGTAGCTATTCAAATCGGTAAATTAATACCCCACCACCTGGTTGTGGGTTGTTTTCTCACCACTTATAACGGGCCACACTCACACGCAGCAGGAATTTGTATTCTTTACGCTTTCCTGCAGGGATTTTTGCAGAAATCGTCACAGACATTATATAAACGTAACAAACAATTGCGTACGTGAATTCTGAATCGTTAATTATATATAATTATTTATAAGCCACCTTGATGAAGATTACGCAACTATGGACGTAATTTCTTAATCTTTTTCTTCATATTTAATAGTATGTAGTTTTGAATGTTGTAGATGTATGTCAGAATAGAAGAGTGTGGAAGGAAAAGACATATTGTGCCGACCCTAATTAATTGGGACATGGTGAAAGAAAAGAGAGAGAGAGTTTTGAATGTTGTGTAATTAGAACTTCCTGAAAGAACATTATTATAATTATTTAGATTTTATAATAGACGACAAATATAATGCGATGTAGTATACGTAGATACTTCACTTCATTACCGGTACTAAAATGGAAAAGTAAAATTAAAACGAGTGATCCCAGGAAATAATTTGTTAAAAACGTTTCAAGCTTAGCTTTGAATACTTAGCTTTGAAATAATGACAACCATTTATTTTAAAAGGACTTACAGTGACGAAGAGAAGACTGGCTGTTTAATTCTGAGACAAGCTGAAGGGTTGCATTTAGCAAAATTATTTTTATTGTTATTGGGTATAGTAGCTAAGTCATGGAAATTTCATATAATAACAACCCATAAACGTTCTACCGTTTGGCTCGGACTTCCCATTTATAGAGGCATGGACAGTATACCTGTCACGTTTGCTCAAGTATGCTCGAGGTTTTTTCATGATGTTGTTCTTTACCGTGTTAATTGTTACAATATATACATTAGGCCAGAAAACTGCGTAATTGGTGCATGATTACCGGTCAAGGTTCAAATCCGTGGTCTTTGAGTTTGGGACGGGAATGCGCTAACCAGTAAGATACCACAGGGTACGAAATTTAATGAACCCGATTATTTGGCAACTCACGGCCCTATGCATTTTGGAATTCTTTTTTTTAATTTGCTAGTAGGCAAACTGGAATACGGACCACCTGGTGGTAGGTGGTAACATACCATACATACATAGACATATCTATCTGCAACACTAAGGGAGCCGAATGCGTTGCCTACCTCGTTTAGACTTTAAGTATATGTTTATGTCTTTTTTGATGAGCTTCATATTGTTGTCCTCTGGGTTCTCCTAAAAGTATAAATAAACCTTTATATCTTCACTCGCATATCTGTCAGATGCACAGCTGATTATTTAAGAAATTACTAAGGCTAAATAGATGAAAGGAACATAAAATATGTAAAAGTCACACGTAGGTACATAATATAAAAATATATTGTAAAGTAAAAATATTTTATTAGTGACCTTATACATGTTGAACAGGATCTATATTTTGAACGAGAAATAATTGTTTTCTTTGTATGGTTAGGGAATTTTGAATAAATATGAATAACATTTATACCGTTTTAAGTACGCCAATCTCGAGTATATTTCGGCGTGTGTTTAATTGTTTATTCATATTTCTACATTTTAGGTTTTTGCATAATTATAATTAATTACTTATGGAATTTAGCCAAAAATTTATAACTCATAATGACCGGAGCACCTTACCGGCAGCGGCTAAACGGTAAGTTTCGTAGTCTTTGTAACCTAAAATTGAAAAAGAAAAACTATATTTCAAAAAGGATGAATACGATATGTAATAATTAGTTGGCCGAGAAAAACAAGCTTATTATGCATTTTTGGGTATTAATAGATACTACTAGGCTAAAATCTAGTCTACCAATCCGTTACTGGAATGTAAACATAGTATTGTTACTTATAGGTACGCCACATTAATAAGACGTAGTGCAAAACGAATTGGTCAAAGCAGTCGACACTAATGAAATATGGACACGATTCATCGTTATGACTTTTATAGCCGGTGATAAATCTAGAATATTTTCATCAAAGTGATTTATTTATTAATTTGATGCTTTTGATAAATTCAAACATGATAATAATATGGCTCCAACAAAAGCTGTGTTACCCTGTTTTTTACAATATCATGTGACATAAAACATAAAAGTCAATAAATTAATTAAAATGGAGCTCGTAAAGCTACGAACATAAATTACCTAATTAACAATGCTCGGGATAAAAAATAAATGTATATAATTCCAACAGTTTTAGTGGGTATTAAAATAAACAGAGGCGTTTTGCCGAATGATTCGCGTAAAAATTAAACAAGGCAGGTATGTTCATACGTGAACCACACCCGAATGTGAGTTGTAAACTATAAAACGAGTTATAGGTTTAATTAGGTTTATACCAGCCGACCTTATTTTGTTTTTTGCTATTGCTATTGATCTTTGTATTACTTTGTGGAAATTCTAGTGAAAAATTATTTTTATTATCTACATAGGTTTAATATATACCTATATATGCGAGGATTAAACGCAATATATTATACAGCAAAGTAATAAACAATTAGTATCTTCTTGGAAGAATACTCAGCTCTCGTAATTTATGTAAGTTTTTTTATTTTGATAGCTGCTAGATATTAACGGTCTTATTCGTGTTAAGCACTTTAAGTACCCTATTAAAGTATTTTAAAGAAACCCAGAAACTTACTCTAACTGAATATGAATAATAATAAATATTCAATGTTACAAGTATGTTTCTATTATTAATTACTGAATTGCCTGGCATGTCCAGAATAGCGGGTGATTAGGACTCTTCCAAATCACCCGTTATTCTCGACAGGTTTTGCAAAACCAACTAATTGGTAGTGGAAAGTCGTAATAAGGCAAGTAGTGGTTTTAACTTTTAGATAATTGTACTGTAGTGGTAGGCGTAAGTAATTATATACTTTGGTACTTGGCACATTGGTAATATGAATATGCGAAAGTGGCAATAACAATCATGCGCTTTTGTTTTTTATTTCTATGTCAAAATCATGTAAGAAGAAATAGTATTCTTTTTCATGGTTAAAATTAAAGTTTAATTGTTTCTGTTAAATAATAATAGGTTGCTTAAGTATAGGTATTACTTCTTCTTACACCGTATTTTCTATGTGTTTTCGAACATAATATAACATTTTTTAATATCCACCTTTAATCTTATTTCATACTAGCTGATGCCCGCTACTACGTCCTCTTGGTGCGGTTTTTTAACCATCCCACGGGAATCCTTTAATTTTTCGGGATCGAAAGTATCCTATATGTTGATCAGGGTTATAAGCTATCACCATACAAAATTTCATATAAATCGGTGCACTCGTTTCGGAGATTAGCCGGTACAAACAGACAGAACAACAGAGAAACAAAAAAATTGAAAAAAAACTAAATTTAAGTAAAGTTCTATTTCACTTCTTAATCGTACATCCCCCTGACTCGGTTTTAAGCATTTTTTTTCGTTGTACAGAAAATCGACCTCTACAGTTTTATTATATGTATATTCTTATATATAAAATTCTCGTGTCACAGTGTTACTTACCAAACTCCTCCGAAACGGCTTGACCGATTCACATGAAATTTTGTGTGCATATTGGGTAGGTCTGAGAATCAGCCAACATCTATTTTTCATCCCCCTAAATGTTAAGGGTAGTCCACACCTAAATATGTTTTTTAAATTTTATGATATTTTTTACATTTTTTTTTTATGATACAGAATTAAAAAATACATACAAACATAAATTTTCAACCCTCTACGATCAACCCCTATTTTGTAATAGCGATATTAGCATTTTTACAATTTTCTACTTGGATGATTTAGATTTTAATTTGAACCAGAATTTAGGTGTTCTTTTTGTTGTTGTATGTATTGAAGTTTGTCTCGGAATGGTTAAAATAAACGATTTGACCCAGTAGGTGGCGCCGCGATACTCCTCCTAAACGCTGGGCCTGATTTTGATGATTTTTTGTTTGTTTGTTCAGGTGGATTTGAGAATAGTTTAGATTAACATTTGGTCCCGGTAGATGACGCTGGTATCGGGTTGTAGATTTATATTTTTTAAATGCAGGACAACGTCTGCCGGGTACAGCTAGTATATATATATATATATATATATATATATATATATATATATATATATATATATTTTAATTGCAGGAGGTCAGCAGACAGGCAGACGGCCCACTCGATGGAAAGCGGTTACCGTCGCCTATGGACATTTGCAACAACAAAGGTGCTACAAATGCGCTGCTGCTCTCTTAAGGGAGATTGGAACCTGGTCACTAATGCCGGAACACAACTCAAGGTTGTTATGGCGACATACTTTAGACCAGGGGTGGTAGCCATCCAGAGAGAGAGAGATATATATATATATATATATATATATATCTCCAAAGCTTGGTGCTATGAATGCTTAAGGCATCAGTATGTAGGTCGTGAAGTGACCTACCACACACTTGACACCATAACACGAACAAAAGGTACAGTAAGGTATATTACTAAACCCCTTTTGAAACCTCTATATAAAAATGAAATGCGCTCCCGGAAACAAAGTTAGTATAGTTTTCTGCAAATGTTGGATCAAATACTTCGAAAAATTAATTCGTCTGTGACCTATTTCTACTGAGCCATTAATTAGGGAAATTGTTTCCCGGAATTACAATATGGAGCCATGCTTACTCGATCTTTTTATCATAGTGAAATAATTTTCCTGTTATTGTTGATACATGTTACATTATTAATTTTATTCGTAGTCTGGTGGGTTCATATTATGTACCAAATTTATCATAAAGGATGGTTTTTTATGCCGCTAGACAATAATATAATGAAATCCTGAAATAAAAGTAACAGGTGACAGTCATACATATAATTAAAGAGATCGTCTCCAGTCTTAAGAAGGTTCTCCCGCATCTAACTTTTTAACTATGAAGTGGAGTTTGAAAAGGTAGAACTTATTGCATATGCTTGTAGATATTTTTTTAATAAATACCCGTTCAATACTTTTTGCGATATTTTAGACTAGAGTTTACCCCGCGGCTGCGCCGCGGGTTAACCTCTGGTGCGTGTCTCTTGTTTATAGAGCAAGTGCTACAGGTTATATTATATTACATTTTTATGTATTTGCCCACGGAAGATTCAATTCATTTTATATCGCTAATTATATATACCATCCCCCGTCTATCTGTCAACAAAATAAATTACAAAACTTGACCAAAAAGGCCAAAATGACCAAAAAGGTCAAAGTGATCAAAAAGGCCAAAATGACCAAATAGGCCAAATGATCAAATAGGCCAAAATGACCAAATAGGCCAAAATGACCAAATAGGTCAAAATGACCAAATAGGCCAAAATGACCAAATAGGCCAAAATGTCAAAAAGGCCAAAATGACCAAATAGGCCAAAATGACCAAATAGGCCAAAATGACCAAAAAGGCCAAAATGATAAAATAGGCCAAAATGACCAAAAAGGTCAAAATGATCAAAAAGGCCAAAATGACCAAATAGGCCAAAATGATCAAATAGGCCAAAATTACCAAAAAGGCCAAAATGACCAAATAGGCCAAATGACCAAATAGGCCAAAATGACCAAATAAGACAAAATTACCAAATAGGTCAAAATGACCAAAAAGGTCAAAATGATCAAAAAGGCCAAAATGACCAAATAGGCCAAAATGACCAAATAGGCCAAAATTACCAAAAAGGTCAAAATGACCAAATAGGCCAAAATGACCAAATAGGCCAAAATGACCAAAAAGGCCAAAATGACCAAATAGGCCAAAATTACCAAATAGGCCAAAATTACCAAAAAGGCCAAAATGAAAATTATCCCTTGTCCATCCTCAGTATTTAATTTACATACGTACCGAATTTCAGCCAAATCGGTCCAGTAGTTTTTCCGTAAAAGCATAACAAACAAACAGACAAATATCATTTTATCCCGGAAACTATCCCATTTTTCGGGATAAAAAGTATCGTATGTTCATCCTCGGTATCGAAAATATATATATACTGAGTTTCAGCCAAATCGGTCCAGTAGTTTTTACGTGAAAACGGAACAGACAGACAGACAGAGTTACTTTCGCATTTATAATATTAATAGGGATAGGGATAGGGATTCATTACTCTTTTTATGCTTACGTAACAAAGTGATAAAATAGTGTTTATTACCTCTGTGGAACATTTTGCTGTGCAGCACTTGAACGGATTCTGTAAGTAAGTATTTTATTAAGAATATGTAAGAGAAATAAATTTTCATCTCCAATAAAATCCTGAAGCTCAGGCAGGTGACGCCAGGAAAAAAATATACCGAGGTTTAATTAAAATATATAAGGGTTGTGTTTTTAATATCGCGATTTAACTTAGGAAAGTTTTTTGTCCACAGTTCTAATTTCAAAATGATGGATTAGTTGTATAATTGTACCAGCTTCGTGACTTTGATTTTGACGTAGCACTTAGGAAAATTATGCTTTGGCTGGCAAAGTCGGCAGTCATTTGGTTTTGCTGCTATTTGAAACGTACTAATTCATTGTGTATACCTTTCCATTTGTTTACAGAAAGGAAATTAAAAGCACAAATGGCCGGCTTAATGGAGTAGAGACGCATTAACGTATTAAATGTTTAGTAACATAGTTTTGGCTATGTTCGGATTTGTTAACCCTTGCGTACAAATAAGGCTTGCTAGGTAAACTACTGACATCGTGTCGTAAAAGTTTTTAGTAATCGATTAGCACAATTTAGAGGTCAAATGCAAAGTGTTGTCGCTCGTAAAATTGTGATTGACACCTACATATTATAATGACGTTAGGTTTATGAACGCATTACTGTTTACTTACTTATTCTTCTTTTATCTACTTATTATGCAATATACTATACGTGACATACACGATATTCTTATTATTGAAATTTTCAAATCTATAGCCAGGGAACTATCAGTATAAAATGTGGAATAAATAACCAGCCTCCACCTATTGGTAAAATAATTATATACATACATACATGACATTGGATATCTTAACCGTTAGTATTTAAAAAAATGACATAATTTACGTTTGATAGAATTTACGCTAGTGCAATACAGACCTAGATGTAATCTTACTACAACTTCATTACTGTATTTATTATCATTATATTTTTTATTGTATGAGTTCAGCCGACAAACAGACTGCCTTTGCTATAAATGTGCTGCTGCTCCCTAAACTGATTAGACTGGAATCTACCCAATAATGCCGGAACACAAGTCAAGTTTGTTACGGCGGGATGCTTTAGACCAGGAGCGGTAGCCATCCAGACTACTATTAATATATTTCGGGCTACTATTAATACTGTATATGCTTAATGTGTCTATTCTATTCAAGGGTGTAGAGAAGGAATTAACATATAAAAACCCGTTCTAAGATTGGAATTGTAAAACAGAACAGGATATAATTTATTCATCGATTGTAACAAAACCGTTTCCCTAATCTTGTCGGAGAACCACAGTCTTCGTCACCATTGATTAAATTAAGTATCTTATTAACTAGCACCACGAAACGGAAGGCACACGCAATCTCGCTATTAAATAGCCGTGAAATTGACATTCAAGGCAATAGAAAAATTAAGCAACAGACACTTATAAAAATTGTCATAATATTCCGGCCAATTGAAAGTATTTGAAACTGGTTTCAAAAAAAGGAGAAGGTATGAAGTAATACATAAAAACAACAATATTTCTTAAGTTTCGGCGAGTAGTGCACATAATAAAACGTTTTACCGGTTTTAAGCGCGGTATTTTATTTGATTTTCATTACGACGTTTCGGCCACTTTTCAGTAGCCACGATCACGGAAGACAAAGACGTCAAGTGTCATTGAGTCAATTTAAAAATTATATTTGCTTACCGCCAATTTGATTACTATAATTAATGAAAACTTAAGTTTTAATTTCTCTTTAGGGTTATTAATTAACTTAAATTAGATTAGGCTCCCATTTAGTAAATTTAAAGTGATAACTTCCTATGGGAGAGTAAACCGCTTCGTTACGTAACGCGTTACGGCGCCAGTCTGTCTGGCTTCCCTTTTTATTACGCAATTTATCACTTCTGTCGGGCGTCCCGAGACGCACACGTTTTTTTATTTTGCTTTTTAGTAACTAATTAAGTTAATTTCGTTTTTGCTACAAATCTTTTATTATCACACAATAAAAGAAACGCTGATTCACTGTCTATTGTTTGTATTGTTTTTCGGTAAGTTCGAGTTGTAGAGTTAACAATGCTACATTTAGATTATGTACCTAATGATAATAATATAAGTTTCCAAAAATATTATTAGTAGCAATATGATGTGTCAATTACTTTTAAAAGTAATTGACAACTTGACATTATCATAGTATTTTAAATTAAAAGAATAAATCAATACGCTAATTAAGATTTTACGAAAAATGTTTCACTTTCTTAAAGTTTCACTAGATAGTTTAAACTAAACACGGTAACTTAAATATCATAATAATGAAGCGTACTTATTACTGTTTTATCCTTCTATTTTGATTTGTTGTATGCATTGGAAAATAACCTATTACTTGGTACAAAAATCTATGCTTATAATTAATATAAAAAAATCTCAGTAAAAGATTTAATAGTAGCATTACGTAGCCCATCGCTAGCCTTCATAAGGGCTCCTTAAATACTAGTAGCGCCACTCATAGCAACACTTTTGTACGAGTTTGTTGGCAAGAGTGCCGATAGCCCACAGAGAAGAGATGTTTTAAACATGACAATAGATGGCGTTGAAATTTCTTCTTGAAATAAAACTATAGGCGTCGCTCAATGTATTGCAACCAACATAATTTTTTAGAAGAGGATATATTAAAGGTTGGTGTCTAGACTAAACGGTTGTCTAACCATTTGCTATGACGCTGGGCGAATTCATTTACGCATCCCTTTGAACCGCGGGACAGAACGACGAGGGTATGTGGGGCTGCCGGGGGCCGGCTCTACACACCTTCATTAAGGAAGGAGTTATGAAATGCCGACCGCCAGACAGTGTCCCTCCGCGACTTTGTGGGGTGCCAGTATCTGAGTTAGGCAGATCGCCGCGTAAATGCTTATTACTTAGGTACCTTAACTGTCTGATTAGTGATTAGGCCAGGTTAATCAGAGTTTATACTGCCCGGTTAGTAAATAATACTTCAAGTGTCAGTTTATTTAATAAAAAGCTCTAGTTAGAATAGAATGTAATAGAACTGCAGACCGAAGAGGCTTATAGATTTATGGGCTAATACTTATATTGTATATATATATAGGTACATAACATATCGGTATGGATGTAATGTACCTCTTATTATACATACAATTAACTGTTCATCATGCTGTGCATTCAAAATTCTTCAGATCTACTTATAACAAAAGCAAACAAGTTCGTAATTCCATAACAATTGAAATAACAAAAGGTAGTTCACGATTGTGACAAAAAGAATGCTTACTTGATTCCTTTGTAAAGAAAAAACAAAACCATTATGATTTCATTAGGATTTTATATTTATATTTTTTCTATTTTGTTCGGAAAACGAAAGAAGTAAGAAGCTTAATTTTACCGTCGTTCGCTGAACAATTGTCCTTTAGAGATTTTTTATAGGAATTACTACGGAATTTCTTTCATTTGAATAAAATATTTTTCATTAAAGTAGATATCTTTTATATTCCTTAACAAGAAATTGGAGCAAGAACGATTAATATAATTTTTTCTCTACACAGCGATTAGTTTATTATAAGATAATCCAAATAAAATTAGATATTCATCTTATAATGTTATGTACATTTTTGAATAAGTTGTACTTTCAAATTATATTTACGTATTAATTAATGAAGCCTTGATAGACTTCAAAATGCCAGTGACGAAGACCACGGGAAGTAGAGAACAAAATATGGAAAAGCGGTAACCGTATTTCGAAACGGATCTTTTTCAATATAATATTATAATACATCAACTGTAAACTCTACATATACGTAAGGTATTCAAGTATAACGAAGCTTTAAGAAAGAAACAAACAATTACAGAAAAAATCCAACAAATTCACCATCACATTCGGATATTAAAATTAATCAATAGAAACGTTACAAAATGTTATGTATGTAGGTATTGTTACATTTTCGACCCCATTTTTGTTCAAAGATTATTCGAGTGTTAAGGTATCATGTAACATTTATTTATTACACACATTATTTCAATAATTTCCTTTCATAAATAATTCCTTTATATATTTTTAAGGTCATGTATACTTTATACGAAATTGTTAAGTATACAAAAAGGTGTTGTAAAAGATGTTCAAAAGGTTCACTTGGTAGCGTTCCAATTACCATAAGGGCTGGGTGTCAGGAGTGCTTCTAACTCATTCAAAGACCCTTAGTTCTGTTTCGGACATGAAACAGAATCAAGGGGTTTTAAATATAACAATAGGTACTTGATAATGTCGGGTTTCTATATTGTACGACTATCTATTCATTAGCCATACTAGACATAAACTTTATACAAGTGTACGAAGCAAGTTTCCCAACTCAGCATTTTGTGTGAACACGCGGAAGATTTTTTTTTTATTATTTCACATCCGCGCCTTTCATAATTTAAGAGAGAGGGTCATCGGGCCTGATCATTTCCTCATGATTTCTTTCTTTAACTTTAACACGCTAATACTTAGTTCTAGCTAGAGTATATTAGTTCTTTATATCTATAAATTTAATCTTATTATATATACCTTAATATATATAATCTTATTGTCTATGTTTACTTCTAATTTTTTAAATATATTTTATATCTGATTGTTTTTATATTCAGATTATCAGCTATTTTCGACTATACATTTTATTATCTATTTTACGATAGTCTGCTGCATATCACGTGATATGCGGGCAGCGTTTTTACCTGTCTGAATTTTTATTGACCTACCTTGATTGCGAAGATAATGAAGTCCTCCCGGAGCTTTTTCCCCTGAAGATCTTGTATATTGGAGCGTATTATGTTGATGCGAAGGGCACTTTCAGAGTTATACCTGTCCACCGCGAAGAGGGGGCAATCGAATATGATGCGCGGGGGGGTTTGCAAAATTCCAGGCTCACAGGAACTTAATAAAGTCCTCCCGGAGCTTTTTCCCCAGAAGATCTTGTATATTGGAGCGTATTATGTGGATGCGAAGGGCACTTTCGGTGTTATACCTGTCCACCGCGAGGAGGGGGCAATCGAATATGATGTGCGGGGGGGTTTGCAAAATTCCAGGCTCACAGGTCCACGACCGGTCGTGCCCCAACTTAAACCTGTTCAAGTACCACGCGGAAGATTGCTTTTAACATCAGTACGAACGTCGCTCATCAAGGTAACATATGCGCGTGCTCATCGGTGCATGTATCCGTCCATATCAATCAAGGGATAAAATAAATCAAGAATATAAAGTGTGTAGTTTCAAACTTTTATGGTCCTGTGAGCCGGATCATCAAGGTAGCGTACGCGCGTTCTCACCTAAAATGCTGAGTCAGAAAAATGTACGTACTTGCTTCGTACAACAAGTAATATTTCTTTTTTACGATTATTATATTATTCCGGCATATTTCTCCCTATTGAATAGGTACTTGTATTGTTGGAACGCTATCAATTTAGTAAAAAATCTTAATATTTTTATTTCACTTGTAGCCATATAATAATAAAAATTATTTTTTATGGATACAAAATAAAAAAATATTGACATTTCTAAACAACTTGAATTAATTGATAGGATGCCTGTCTTTGGGAGGGGTGCCTACTATGAAGTAATTTTTCAAAATAATGTTTAATAGTTTAAGTTTTAAGTTTTCGTGACTAGTATACATAATAAAAGTACGTTTTAACGGCTTTAAGGTACGATTTTATCCGTGCAGGAACGGAGAAAGAATACAATTTCCTGCGGCCGGGCGGCCTGTCGTAAGAGGCGACAAAACAACCCACAGCTAGGTGGTAGGGTATTTGCTCGACTGGATGGCGACCACCCCTGGTCTAGAGTATGAGTACGTAGATTTATTAAAAACTAGCTTCCATCCGCGACTTCGTCCGCGTGGAATAGTTTAAAAAAGTAAGGTAAAAAACACCCCCCCTATTTTGAAACATTATTCATTGGTGCGCCGCTCCTATTGGTTTTAGCGTGATGATAATATATACATAGCCTACAGCTTTCCTCAATAAATGGGCTATTTAACACTGAAAGAATTTTTCAATTTAGACCAGCAGTTATTGAGATTAGCGCGTTCAAGCAAACAAACAAACTCTTCAGCAATATATATTATTATAAGATAAAGCCATTGTTCCACTGGCCAAAAGGAAAACAAGTAGTTTTTATGGTACCCCATACCAAATCGACCCAAAGGACTGAGGTCACCAGCGCCTCACGGTTTCGGCCTTCGTAGCTGTCACATTGACAGCTACGTTTTTGTAATGTCAAAGGTCAAGGCCGAACCTCCCTATAGGCGGTAGGCGTGGAAGGAACTTTTCAGTGTGGGGATTGATTAATAATATAAAAGTAAAATCACCGTATGACTAGCCCCTTTTTGCCGTCATACGTGCTTCAAGTTTCTTTTGGTGAATTCTATCAAGTTTACACGTGTGTAGCGGACATTTTATTAGGTTTTATTTCAAACTGATCAGGCGAAATAAATCATTCCAAAATGGATGTCCAGGACCTCCGCAAGGCTCCCTTTATTAGCCTCCTCGGTCAGTAAACATACCTCCTTTTATATCAATTTAAATTCCATCCCTGATTGCAGTCTTTTATTTAGTTAACCATTTTGGAACGCGAACGTCGGTACTTTGGAATTCGAATTAATACCACATTCCAATGGCATGGCATGACGTATATGGGTATACTCATGGAATTAACATCTTTTGTGATCTTTACCAATGTAATGTTTCTATTGTTTAAATAACAATCATCTCTCTTGATATTAACACTGATTACGTTATAATTCACTTTGGCTAAAGCAATAAATCGCAGTTCGTCGAATACTTGGTGCGCTGGCGGCTGTTCTCTAGAAGAGGTTTCTCTCCCTTCCTCCGTGGCCTCGCTTCCGTAGTCACGACGCTCCGCGAGAGTGACATTGACAACATATCACTCTTGACCGTATGACAGTGATGTTTCAGTGAACCGCCAACAAGTATTTATTTCTTTTGATAAAGAGATTTTATGTTAGTTTTCTTTCTGGTTCGCATTATTTTTAAAAGAAACTCAAGTCATTTAGAAGAATCACTATTTTTTTAATATATCCAAAGTGACATTTTATTAAGGTTAAAAGAATAGCTGAAATATAATAACATCGTTTCAAAGTTCGACAAAGTAAGATATTTAAGGTGTTCCAATCTGTTACTAAAAGTCAACGTTGGTAATGTAAAAAGTTGGAGATTTTCCATTATACAAAAAAAGTTTGATGAATGAAATATTCGTTATTAAAATAAATACGACTACGTGATAGACCCTCATTATCTACGTACGGGAAGGTTTGCTTTATAATTTAAAAATATCAAACTACTGACGCTTACAATATGTACTTAGTGGTGGTTGTTGTAACCGAAATCGGTCCCCAATATTATAATATCAGCTCATTTATGGGCCCAAGTCTTCCAATTTTAGAGGAACGGGCAGTAACCCACGCTTCACAAGGTTGATTGGCGGGTTTCACATATTGGTCATCTCGGTGTGCTTGTGTTTCGGTTTACCCTCAGCACGTGGTCTTTGTAGCAATAAGAACAATGACTCTGAAAACTGCCTATACAACAAGTTTGGAGTAACTCACCACTGTGAAGCTGAATCATATAGAATTTCTATAGAAAAATTTGTAGGATTCAATGCACAGTGGGGAGTTGTCGATTCGCCTCACACAACTTACTGCTGAATCAAAACAAAAGGTCCATAGCAGATGTCATTTTAGTTTAGATAATTATAAAAATCAGAGTATAGGTGGCATGCTCTCTGGACAATCTTCAAACACACGTTGTGTTTAACATTAAGGAAACCGGCGTAATGAGCCTCACTGGGATAATAATTGATTATAATACCCATACTAACCATCAGCAAAAGTATTGTTTTTATATTGAAATCAATACACGAAAATAAGATCAATTTATGACATTGTATCGCTCATTGCACTATTACTTTAGAATCTACACGCGTTGGTTTACTAGTGAGTCATAGCTAAAGACTTCATTCATTTATAAATGAAAGAATAAAGATTACCCTTCCACCAATACTCGTATAATTGATCACCAGTAACCTAGATGGTTTTAGTTTAGTGTTGCGTAAAGCGATTATCCAAATGGACAAAAATTCCGTAAAAATAAAGAAAAAAGAGATGTAAAAAAACATACATGTACTTTTATTGCGACTCTACGTCATATCACAATGTCATTGGAGTCGCAAGTTCCTTTAGCCACAAATCTCCCATATCTAGGCAAGTATTACAAGTGCGAAGCAAACTAGGCACAGTAAAGGGTCCATAGGTGATGAATATTCATTGCTTTTGTAATTTTATATAGACAGAACCTTATCGGCCGGATGTAAACTTTTTATAAGGTTTCCCTAAAAAAGAAAGAAGAAGAGAAAATTATTATTAACAAAGAATATTAAAACAAACACGTTATTCTGATAATTTTTTAAAAAAAGTAGGTAGATTTCTATTAAAATGCAGATATTTTCAATTACTTACTAAGCGGTTGCGAAAGGAATTCCAGTGATGAGTTTCGAAGTACATTATTTGCCTCGCTGCAAACTTTTCTCAACAAAAGTTGTGTAGGTGGAAATCAATTTCGAACAAACGATTAATATGGTACTTAAAGCAATAATTTATGGGTGATCAATCGAAATCATTTATTGGTTTCAACAGAAAAAGTAAACCAGTAAAAAACCAAATTAATTATCCAGATGCACGTAGGCAATATGTGAGTTACGATAACTTGTGGTAGAACAGCTTAGAGGTGCCATTAATTAAATGCCTGTTTTCAATGTATTTTGAAACACATTCACACAGTTTATTCATAGCTTTTATAAAATTTCCGTTTGTCTATGGCACGGCTTACAATACCAATACAGTTTGAAAACATATTCACCATCTGAGGAATAGTAAATATATTCAAAATCCAGATTTTTGATATGTATCAAGAATCTGCACTTTTGATTATCTGAATGTTCGAGTAATTTAAAACTAATGATATTTTTTCTACAAATGTGCGAGTAGTAGTTTAACAAAACAGTTGATCCTATAAAGAAGTTTAATAATCTGCACAAAATTTGTTTACATTTAATCTATAATTTGGTGGAAAAAGAACTCAAAAAGATGAAAATATATGTTGATATATGAAGAACTTTAATAATATGTGACGTATATCAACATAAATCGTCATCTTTTTAGTTCCTTTTCCAACGAATTAAATACAGTACAGATTATTAAAGTCCTTCATAGGATAAATAGATAACACTTTATTCTACACCAATACAAACATGAACTTAAAGACTAAAATTATATCTAGTTGTTTACAAAGGGCGGTCTTATCGTTAAAACTTTTTTACAAGCTATAGAGTACTTCGGTGTTCAGAGATAACGGTTGATCGGGGGAGGAGTCTAAAAACTTAAAATCTCAACGTATTATGAAGCGAGCTGTGTGATAAAAGTAGAACCTAGGATATTCGTAAGAGAACTAAAGTTAGCAATATAGCTCGCAATATTAGTATTCTGAAGTTGATCACATCTTTCGCTGGATCGGAGGTTGATAAGATTTAATTTGTAGAAATGTAGCGTGGGACTGCCTCAGTAGACTGATGATCTGGACAAGTTTACCAGTGCGGGCTAAATAAGGAAAGCAGAGGACCGGGATGTGTCGCCAAAGATTGGGAATTACCTTTAGCTGTAGATTGCGATTGGCTGACGTCGAGATTTAGAGTGAATCACTAACATTATAAAAAATATTAAAATACTAAAGAAAGTTAAACTCGGCATTAAGAGTTTGAGAAGACTATAATATGTCAAGACACAGATTTGTCATAACTGAAATATATTAAGTTTGCACTAGACGGTTCATTTCTGTCTATTTTCACGTGATACTTGGACAAAGACACAGACAGACAAATGTTCCTGGGACTGTCTTTTGGAGTTTTTTGGTCTGAATTAGTCCCTCGAATGTTTTTCTCTTTTATAAAGTCTTTGTACAGACTTATTCCTTATAGTTTAGTTTATACTTATTAGACTGCCTCTCTACAGATTTATTATATTGTTACGAGCTACCCAGGACCCGAATTAAAATGCCGCTGGAATTACTAAAGAGTTGATTAGAACTATACAAACACGTATAAAACAGGTACAAATATAACAAGACACTGTATAAACTGCACGATTAAATAACACGCGCAAAGTCCGTCACTATATCGCTAATCGAAGGTACTCCACGCGTCTTGCTAGTATCGTAATCGTCGCTTGACTGCCCAACCCGTCCGTTCGGGCATTGTTTTATACTAAACTATATAATACCGATAAAGGCGCCGCGTTCACTGAGTTAATCCGCACATCTGGCAAGCTTCGACGCAATGCAATAAAAACAAGGATTAGTTAGTAATGACGGCCATAAAATAAGTACGATAACAATAGGATGTTTTTAAATGTTAAACACGAAGTAAACAAAAGAACTCCGAATGCAGGAAAGGCAATAAATTGCGTTTTACGTCAGCCAGGTGTGCGTCCTTTGTCGGTACGTAACAATATAAAGCCAATATTGGACTGTTGATTTCTGTCGTTCAATTTGGATGAATCAACCAAAGTAATCCATGTAATTATAATTTTAAATTATGTCATTGTATTCTCTCAGTATTTATTGTGCTTTTCAACCAAACTGATTCAATTTGGTCGATTCGGCTAATGTCAGTATTAGGCATCTAATTATGTGGCAGTTTAATACTATTGTAATTGTCTTCAATTTATCAGAGTACTTGTCACAAGTATTCCTTTAAACAACGGGTCAAGTGAGAAAATGTGTATGTTAGTCTTTACAATTCGAGCAAAATATGTAGCTATGTACATATTATAATATACTGAAAAAATGTATTAATTAAATATGTTTTAACATTCTTTTGTTTATGATATTGAACAAGTTTCAACGTACAAAGTTTGGCAAGTGTAGTCACCTCAAAGGCGTTGCACGTTTCAGTCTAAAATCAATAACAGTTTATCGGTAAACAAAGTCGTATAAAGTGTAAGAATATTTCAGCGAAATAATATTTGTGCCAGTTTGTGTGAGTAATGACTTGATACTGCTCTCTCAGTTTCAATTATGTACTTGATATTCTTTTGTAAATAAAAATAACTTTCTAAGGTTCTGACTATATGGGTTTGCCACAATGTATGACTAAGAAAAAATGTGTTCCAGAATCTAAAGTTAAAAAGTACCTCCCAAAGTTCCTGTAAGTAAAATTTCAGAAAATATCTTTAGACTATGGTAAAAGCTTCAGTAATTGAGGAATAGCATCGAGAAAAGTATCTTGGGAGTGTCAAATGAAAGGTCTTTTGAAGCATATTTATATAATACGGCCTCTGTGGTTGAGCGGGCTAAGCCTTTGCCGGCCTACATCACTGCAACGCAGAGGATCCGGGCTCGATTCCTGGTATAGTAAATTTCGGAAACGTATTTTCTCCGTTATTTACTATGGTCTGGGTGTCTGGGATCGGTCTCAGAGTAATCCGTTACACATTACCCATAACACAAGCGTAAGTTGTTTAATTTGGAGATATATAATATCGTGTTTGTCTGCCGATTATTATTTATTATTTTAGTTATTATTATAATAACCAAAAAAATAGAAAACGTTTCCTTTTTATTTTTAACTTGAAAAAGTTGAACTATTTCATTTATATTTTAAAGAAAAAATAAATGTGTGGCTAAATTAAATTATTGTTCGGATAGTGTGATTAGCGGCTATAAGTAAGACTTCATTTATATTTTATATAATAATATTCATAGTTTCACATTCACATTATAAGCATTTGTATAAATATTGTCACTTCCCTGGTTCAATCAATTATATTAATAATAATTTCATACTCACAACTTTTATAAAAACAGCCCATAAATGACCCACTGCTGAAATGAACTTTATTTAACTAAACTTGGCTGAATATCATCTGAATATTACGGGTATACTGTATTGGTCAAAGTACCTAAGCACAATAAGAAAGGTAATGTATAAGTAGGTGTATAAAAGATTTAACACAACAAAATTTCATTGTTGGACGTTAGTGTAGGCGTTCCCGCCTATCTGGCTGGGCGTAACTAAGTTCTAAGTCTCAGCCTTTCCTACACAAAAAAGCGCGGGGTACATGGGAGGAGGCTGGTTTTAGTGGGTATTAGGTGCTGCCCGTGCAGCATCTCGGAGTCTCCACACAAGCTGATCGATTGCGAGTGGGTTACAAAGCATGCAGTAACCCTATCACATGAGATAATCATCTAATCCCTTGCAAAGGACCCAGTATTGTGCGTAAACAGCATTTCCTCCGCTGAGAAAAAAGGCCTGTTACAATTTTGTCTAATGTCTGAAGTTTAATGACCTCCACCTTACAATGACATCAAGTTACAAATTACCTACCTGCAAAGCAAAAGAAGCACTTAGGTTCCCAGTCTACAAGTCCTCAGGTATTTAGGGTCCTGTAGCCATTTTGCCACAAACTTTTATGAAATTGTCATATCCGTCCGTGCGTTTTAAGTCACTTTTCGCAGAAACTACCGGATCTACATGGTTAAGTATTTAATTTTTCGAATAGTACTTGTGTAAAATCTCTGTTAAAATGTATTTAAAAATAAAATTGAGTCAATCAATATTTAATTAGACATGTTGCCGGGGAGTTTCTTGCCGCTTCTTCTTTTTTTATAGTAGTTGCGAAGCAGAGTACATAAACTAAGAAGTAAAATTAAATTTTAACTTGTATGTATGGTATGCAGAAAGTGTTGTCAAGAAGAACTTATTTATCTATATATATATAATGAAAATGGTGTTCGTTTGAGGCTCAATCTATATATATATAATGAAAATGGTGTTCGTTTGAGGCTCAATCACGCTTAAACCACTGATCGTATCGACATGAAACTTGTTACGTATAAAATACACACCCTATAGCGTTTTGAAAACAGGTACTGCCATCTGTTGCGTGTTGGCGTATTACTAGCCACCTCTCGTTCGATAGTCATATCGTCTTATAAGAAATGCAACTACCATCTGCATTAGTGTGTCGTCAGATGTCGTTGTTTTTAAGCTTTTGAAACTTCAATATTAAATCCAATCTTAATCGGTTATATACTACAGTAGTATCCAATTTGTAGACGTGTGTAGAGGTTCCAGGTTGGATACCTTAGAAAAATGCAAGTACGGTCTATGGACAAAAGGAAGTATAGCCACGACATCTGACGGTCACAAGTCGTTAGAATTGATCGCCATTTTAGAACATCTAGAATGCAAAATGCGGAGGACGTGACGACACAAATGGCTGCTACTCGAAGTGAATGGCAAATGACTAGGCAGGAGAATTCGATCGGCGTCGTGTCATTCCTACTCTCGAGTTCTTAATAGACGGTCGAACATAACTTGGTTTTTTTTAGTGGTGCATAGTAGCATCGTTTTCAATTCAGTGAATCTGATCTTAAGGTATGTAGCCTTAGTTCTTTCTTTCCAAGATCTTAGCATCGAATACATCCTTCAGATAGTTTAGATCTGCATTCTTTGCAGAATGGTGTACCATCGCAGAAACGCGTGGTTCGCGTGCAGGGCACTCTTCGGAAACCTAGGCGATCCTCACGCCTTCGTTTAAGTTCCCCATAGGTTAGTAAAGTTGTAGTTACATATTAGTTTCCAATATTCAAATTAGTAAAGTTAGATTGTCCAATGTATCACGCCAGTTGCACGTGACACGAGCACTAGGCTCGTGGATGACAAACAGGGCGACTGGGAAAGCGGACCCTGGTTTGTACTCTTCCATCAGGTCACCTAGAGACGAGCTTTGACTTGCCTTGGCATCGCCACCCGTCGCCGACCGTCCCGTATTTTAGTACGCGTTAATTATAACGATATTTAACGCACATTCCAGTGGGAGCAACGTACGGGGCCCAAAAGTTACGCTGATCCTCCGAACGGTAGGCGACCCCTCTACGAGTCTCCAGATAAGACGAGTTATACCCTGGCTGGACTGGTTGCCGGCCTATCTTTCTACAACCAGTGGCGCTCAAACATCTAATTACCAACCATATAATTAAAAGCAGTTCTGAAGGTATTGTCTCTTAAAGTAATCACAAGCGAATCCATACGTTGATGGTCTTAGACGGACTCCATCCCTGAGATCCTCATTATTTATTATTATTGACAGAAAAGTTTTGGAACGTCATCCGGGAGGTGTTATTTAAGTTATACTATTGTAACTATTTAATTTGTAATCTTTTTAACGGAGATATTGTACTCCAGAGATTGGGGGTTGTGCCATAAGGAGATCAAAATAAAGAAAACGTAACTGGCTCTTTGAATGGTTTTATTTCATATCTTCCAATAGTATAAATACACCAGTTTAACTAACTAACTTCCAAAGCTTTAAATACAACACCACTTTCAATTTATAAATACAACAGTACAATTTTTTTAAATACAACAAACTACCACCATTCGATGCGAAATTTTTCCTAGATGGTTTATGGCTATTTATCTATATATATCTATATATATATATTGTCCGAGGTAAACTCGAAAACTACTGGACCGATCATCATGAAACCACAACCAGTCGACGCGGAATTAATCGTAGATGGTTATAGGCTATATATTTTTCAAATTCTATGAGCCCTTTCCCATGTTTTCTCAATTTGTTTGTTTATTAATTTATTTGAATAAGGCGGTACGAAGTTCGCCGAGTCAGCTAGTTTTTAATAAAAACATTTGAATTTGTAAGTTTATAGAGTTTCTGAGCTTTATTCCGTTTAGTAGTCTTTTAAGAAAAACCTTTTCTATGGGTATTTTCGATTGAATACTAATGTATAACTCCATAAGCAAATTTTGCGTACTAAGCAATTACCCAGTCTACATATATACATTATGTGTATATATACCTATTCCAGCCATAAGTTCTGTTACAAATGAAAATGCATTTTTTTAATGAAGTAATGTAATATTATTAAAATGTATACCTACCTACATATTTATTAGTCTCAGCAAAAAAGAAAAAAATATTTTATTCGAAATGGCCACCTTTGGCTTTTATACAGGCCTTTAAGCTGTTTGGCCACGAATCTATGGATTTACGCACTGTTTCCAATGGATATTTCGCCACTGAATGCTCCAAAGATTTTTTAAGAGACTCAATGTCGTCGTGTCGTTTAGAGCAGGTCATGTCCTCTAAAACTGACCATAATTTGAGGTCTAAAGGCTTGAGGCCTGGGCTAGGTGAGGGCCAGTCTTCAGCTCTAAAGTCCGGAACGTTGGTTTCAAGCCAGGCTTGGGTAGTTTGCGCCTTGTGACCAGGTGCAGAGCAAACCATCACTGACGCAGGATGATGACCACGTTGTGTATGTGTACGTCGTACACATTGGCGCGTGTAAGTTGAATTCCTTGTATTTAAATGTTGAATTCCTTATAGGTATTTGTACTTGTTTAGTTCTTGGAATTTGTAGAAACGATTTTAACGACTTCGTTCTATCAAAAGCATCGTATAATTAAATATATGAGTATTAAAAAAAATGAATTAATTTCTCAATATTTATCTTTTAAACTAGAAATGACCTAAAATTACTTTGAACATACTACATACTGGTAGGCATGTATTGTTGTTTGAGTAGAAAAGCTTGACAGACACGCATGCTTAGTTTAAGTACAATTTATTGCGTACTGGGGTCGCTATTGCGTGACTGAGAAGACAAACATAACCAAAATTGACGATATTCTTATTGTACTAAAATATATCGAGGTATGACTTTATAAAGATTTGCAGACAGATTCTGGATAATAGGTTCTCTTTAAACTATAGAATATTTCTCGAAATGAATATGTATCTATCTATCAGACCATTTCTTCTAAGTATTAAAAGAAACATTTTTATGTTTATTCAATAAAAATAAGTATATTGTTATATTTGCCATAATATCAAAGGTGAGTTTTGTCAGATATATTAATTTTCGTTAGAGTTCAGGCAAATTTTTAATTAACTCCAAATAAAAATTTCTTGTGGTAGCTTCAAAAGGTACATTTTACAAAAGTCGAGAGTTTTAGACGAGTTTTAAGATCAAATAGTCACTCCTTTGTTTAAAGTTAATGGGTCCATTAACAAATTTAATTGAACATTGGACAAAACTAACTCGTGAGATCTAAGCTCGTGACATAATCTTATCTTAATATTGTACTTATAATAGCAAATAATGCAACTTGTAATTTATTATAGACTTAGTCTGGATTATGTAAATAAATATTAATATTATACTGACTTAAATATAATCAATATTCTACAACTCTAGTTAGTTTTAAACCCGTGTTACATATAGACATAGACATAGACAACACTTTATTGTTCACCATAACAAAAATTACGAAAAAATGCACAAGACAATAGTTACTTGGTAAAACAAAAGGCGGCCTTATCGCTAAAAGCGATCTCTTCCAGGCAACCTGACTTAAAAGGAAATCTTAAATTATCTATAATTATAATTTAATACAATAAAAGATTTTTTTTAAATAAAAATGACATACATGGACAACAGATTACAGTCAAAAGTATAATAAACTATAGCACATACATTATTGTGTAAGACTTACATAATGATTCCAAAGTAAATTTTTAAATATAGCAAAAGACTTGGCCTTTCTTACGTCAGTGGGCAAAGAGTTCCAAAGGAAGACAGCCTGCATAGCTGTAATATATAAAGAATAACTAATAAAATAGAACATATAAAGAAAAACAATTTTTTGCTAGACGTGTTGCTGGGGAGTTTCTTGCCGCTTCTTCTCCTTAACAGCAATAACACGTTGCGAAGCGGTGTACATAGACTAGGAAGTAAAATTAAATTTTAACCTATACCTATGACCTTCAAAAAGTGTTCTACAGTGGAACTTATTTTGAATAAAAACTTTTGAATTTGAATTTGAATGTTTCCATTAGTTTTTCAAAAGATGAAAAATAGTTTACTCTCAAAGACGGGCTATAATATACGCCAAGCAATACTTTAGTATACCCCAGAGAGATATCTATTAAAATATGTTCACCCGCATCCGGGTCTGGTGGCTGCGAGGACATACTAACAACAGTGAACGGTATGCTGGATCTAAGGTAAATAGCCACTCCTCCACCAGTGGCACCGGTACGATCATTACGAATAAGTGTAAAGCCTGGTAGCGTATATGATACAGTTGGGAGACATGGCTTAAACCAGGTCTCAGAAACTAATAAGGCATGTATATTTCCATGACTAAATGATGCCAGCAACTCCGGGAAATGGGCTGGAATGCTCTGCGCATTAATATGTACCACATTGAAATTAGAATGAAGATTGGAAAACTCAGAAACTATAAAGTCAGAAAGGTTATAATTGCTGTCTTCAGAATCATGACTGTCTGACGAGCATGAAAAATATTCTGTATCACTATCGGTGTCTAAATTGTATGCCATAAAAAAAAAATATTATAATAATTTAAGTATATAAAGCCTAAAAGTACAAACAATATTTCTAAATGGTTAAGAGTAAACAATCGTTTACAGTCACCTGCCATTTAAATAGTGCGTAATTAACGTGAATAGATAATACAATGAAGTTAAATATATATATATATATATATATATATATATATATATATATATATATATATATATATATATATTTAAACAAACACAATTAAATTTAAAACATGCAACTATCCAATTTGTTATTATTATCATTATAAGTTTCTACAATAAACATATAAGTTGAAAGCTTTTAAAACCGTTCTAAAAAAATACATTCAGAGATATACAATAATTGTTGGTAACAAGATAGTTAGGTGTAATGGACAAAGAGTAAATATATTAAGTACAAACGTACCCATGTTTACAAAGAAAAAATAAAGGTAATTTAACAATAACTATACATAGCAACTATAGCATAACATTGATCTAACAAAAGAATTAAAATATAATTTGTAAAAAAAAAAATGTCGTCTTAATCAAAAACACAGGAAAAAGACGGTGGATTGAAAAAAACCAACATGATTGTAAGTCAGTGAGTGATAACGGCGCATAGATGAATGTTTATTATTGAAAGTGTATATTATTTTTTTGGTGCAATACGACGTGTTTTTGGTATTGTGATAGCTGGTTCTTTCTCAACAGTTGTCGCAGCCCGCTGGGGTGCGTGCATAGTTATATTAGCCAAGTCCTCTTGACAGTCGAGGCGGTGTTTGGATCCATCAGGGGAAATAACGTAAATAGTGCCGTCTCGCGTCCAGCATTTAGACACTCCTAGCTTTTTCCTAGCTTGAAGAAAGAGCTCGTGTCTAGTTTTAGTCAAAAACTCAGAGATTGTGACACCAGTAGCTTTGAGATTAGTCTTTGCAAACCAGATGTCGTTACGTTCATCCATATCACGAAGCTTTACCAATATAGGCCTGGGTTTCCCACCAGAGGATGGTGGTTTACCCATTCTGTGGCAGTGATATACACGTGAGGATTGAAAACTATCCTGTTTGAGTTGATTCACAACAATTTTAACTACAAGAGAGCAAGTGTCTTCCTGTTTTTCCTCAGGAACTCCATGGATAAGGAGGATTTTCTTTCTTCTTCGCATCTCTAGTTGATCTACAGTACGTGATAAAAGTGCTGTTTGATCTTGAAGAGTACGTAATGCATCCATGACAAAGATCTTGAAGGCAGCAAACTCAGTTGCCAGAGTACTAATATTAGGAGATGAAGATGATGAGGAGTTACCTTTTTTAAGTTCATTCTCGAAGGCTTCCATTCTCTGGATAAATGTAGTACTTAATTGTTGCAGTGTGTTCATAGTGAAATAACTTTCAACTTTCTGTCTATTTACGTGAAGTGGATTAAAGAGAGGAGAATACTAGCAGGTGAGAGTTAATTTTTAGCACTTAATCATAAAATTAACTGTACAATTTAATTAAAATACAATAAATTAATTTCCGATACGTCTTAACTTTTCGCAGTCATTTACATATTCTTGTAAATAAAACAATTTAACAAAAGATCACCTTTCAAGATCTTGACAAAAAGTATATAAAAGCCAGTTTGTTGACATTTTTACTGCAATATCAAAAAACACATTTAGATACCAAGCACCATTTTATCCGTGCAGAAACGGAGAGAGAATACAATTTCCTGCGGCCGGGCAGCCTATCGTAAGAGGCCACAATACAACCCACAGCCAGGTGGTAGGGCATTTGCGCGACTGGATCTAAAGTATGTCGCCATAACGACAGTCGACAGTTGTTTCTTATCAAAAATGAGATACAATCAATTTAATGAAATACATACGACCAATGAACTACTACAATGATGAACGATACGTGTAGACATTTGAACATAAAAATATTGTTTACTCACAAAAAATATGGAATTAAATAAGTAACACACTTGTGCTCTCTTTAACTTTCAGTTTTATTTAACCAGACGGTTACAGCAACGAGACTGGGTAAAGACTAATACATAGTGTTAGTGCGGGATTTATACAGCAAAACAGAACTTAGAACTTGGAGAACTCTTTAATTCGACATCCTTACGAAGAATGCTTATCTAAAGCACAATGAATCATAAGTTATGATTATTGCAAAATAACTAGTTATCCTAGAACGTTACTATGACATGTGCATCAGACCTAATTCGAAGTGAGAATGATGTTTTGCAGCCCGCTCGCTTTTACATCCGATTAGTAAACACAGCTTCCCGCAAATGTTATAATAGAACATAGTAGGTGACACTACTTGAAACAAATGTTATTAATAATTCCTATTAATATTATAAATGTAAAAGTAACTCTGTCTGTTTGTCTAATACACTTTCAGGGAATAACTACTGGACCGATTTGGCTTAAAATCGATATATATGTAAGTTCAGTATCTAGGATGGACAAAGGATATTTATAATCTAGAAAAGGAAAAGGGCTAGATTTATCTAAAGGTTGTTTTTTTGTGACATGTCATTTTAGTTATTTTGGTCATTTCCATAATTTTCGTCATATTTATAGTTAACAGATGACAGACGAGACTTAACACAAAAGCTACTAATTTTTATCGCAAAAATAAAACTAAAAAGGGTTGGAATAGGGGGATGAGCGTTTGTATGGGAGACCAATCACTTAAATTATTTAAAATAATAAAGTATTTGCTGATTAAAGGGCTGACAAAATTTATTATCGCACTTCAAAGTAACACTAGTGAACGATCACTTTGTTCACAATTTGATCTAATTAATAGAATTTAGATAAACGTTATCTACATGTAAATGTAAAATAACAAATCACATGCCCCAGTAGTAATAGGGTTGAACCAATAAAATATATATATATATATAAGAGAATAATTTTTTTCTGCTATTTGAATTGAGACAACCTTTGAGTTATAGAATGTAGGATTAATATGACACGACGTAACAAACGTGGAAAAAGATACGAACGTAAATTATTTATGAAGCCGACAAATCTGAGCAATCAATTTAGGTAGACCACTGGTTTATACGGAGCACGTACCAAGCATCCCGCTCAATAACGTAATATAGTACTACTTAAGCCTCACCACGGATATATGTGATCCCGACACAAAATAGTATTTGTATAGGTTGTGTCTTCTTGTCACGTAAGGCGGCTAACGGTCCTACACAGTTTAACCTAAACATCATTATTTCAAGAAAGATAAAAATTTCATAATATAATCAAACAGACTTTGATAGAGACTCAAGGTGGCGGTTGAAATTTTTTATTGAGAATTATTTTCTGGTTCTATTTCTCTTTTCTATTTTTTTAATTAGTTTTATATTTAAGCTAAAGTATTGTTTCACTATATACCTATATCTAGTGGTTTCATACATTGTTTTAAGGTTATTTTGTAATGTTTTTGGAATTAATAAATTCGGTTATGATTTCAAGGTCAACGTATACATACGAGTATATAGGGCGAATAATTTCCAAGTAACTTAATAACTTAACATCGGATAGATTTGACATTAATTTATAGGTATAAATTATAGCATTTGCTAAAGAACCCTAAAACATATTTATGGTATAATATATATATATATATATATATATATATATATATATATATATATATATATATACCTGTACTGTATAGCTCAGAAATATAACCCGTATTTTGTGTTGGAAATTACTGAATATTTCGTTCCGGACATTAATCTTAGTAGCCTTTTAGTAATCCGCCCACCCTTTGTACTTAATCGACTATAGGACTAGGATTAACATTTCTTATAGATAGTTAATTCCTTCTAATTGTCAGAACCTATTGTTAACTGTACATGTAGATCATTAGGGAAGGGTAGACATTGCGGCGTTACTCGATCATTAATTATTATGTTACAGAAACACTTCAATTGAATTAATTCATTGTAAAGACCTGTGGTGGTCATGGTGGTCTAATGGTTAAAACAAGCGTGTCTCATCAAAATAGCAAGAGTGCGGAGACTTGCAGAGACCTAGATTTTAGGGTTCCTGAACTGTTTTGTGAAAAATGAACCCTAACTAAATCGTCATATTCATTCGTTTGTCCGTTTGTTCTGTTCTTCTTGTCTGTTATAACCGTTTTTCCTGTAAGCTATTGGATTCCTAAGGAAGCAAGTAGTTATTTTTTTGACGGTTGCATTTTATCTGTGCAGGAACGGAGAGAGAATACAATTTTCTGCGGCCGGGCGGCCTGTCGTAAGAGGCAACAAAACAACCCACAGCCAGGTGGTAGAGCATTTGCCCGACTGGATGGCTGACTGATGACTGGATGACCAGGTCCTAGTCTCCCTTAAGAGAGCAGCAGCGCATTTATAACACCTTGGTGTTGAAAATGTCTATCGGCGATGGTAACCGCTTCCCATGAAGTGGGCCGTCTACATGTCTGCTGAAATCCCGCAATTAAAAAAAATGTAGTGAAATCGTTAAAAACAAGGATAGTAGTAATCATGGATATAATTAAGGAATAAAAAAAGTGTGCAAAGACGTGTGTGATATATTTGGCACGTTTTCAAAGGTCGTAACGATATTTCTGTATGACTTTATTTGTCAATAGGCGGAGAGATATTCGTATTAAAAGTTGTATGTAAAAAGTGTTTTTCTTTTACTTTTAAATTATGAATTAATAGTGCTTTGGAACAACACCAAATTCAGTAGTTTTCAACTAAATAGTTTTTTGACGTACTGTAGCCAAATAGCAAAAAAGTGAATGTTCGTCAACTCCACGGAACTCTTCTCTGTGCCTGAATTGCGGCAAACTAGACCCAGGTTCTAGTTTAATATATTGTATTAGATTACAATCACCACGCGTTAACAATTAAACTTTCTAAAGGTGCGTGCTTATCAAAATTAGCGAAGTGTAGAATCGGTAGAGTTTACATTTACCTACTTTGCGCGGCTATAGCATGAAATCCCTTGAAACCAGAAGGCCCTGCTGAATAGTTTATGTGCTACATTAGTAATATAATATATAAAACTATGGATCGTTTTAGTAGCAATTCAAAACATTCAGAGTAAAATTCTTTGAACTATTGTAAATTATTATGATAGAAATATTTACCTACATTGTTGGAGGATTTCTACTGACAATTCAATTTGATCGGGTTACTTTTTAGGACCACGAACGATTCATAATTGAGGATCATTGATTCAAGCCTCAGGCAACCAATATCTTTGGGTAAAAGGATTTTATATTATAAAGAAAAACCTTCCCTGGGTTTTTGTTACAACAAAACCACTATTTTTATTAAACCGTTTTGACATAATAAATACAAGTATCTATGGAATGTATGTAATCAAAATACAAGTGCAATCGTTTATAATACGTAGAATAATATTATATCAATCACGAACTTGTTAATGCATATTAAGGCAAAGTCGAATCTCAACCAGCAATTAATTTTTTCTTTAAGTAAATACTTATTCTGGAGTAAGGCAATAATCCCTTTGTAATCTATACATATAATAAAATTGTAGAGGATCGCGAAAAATTAAAGAGTTCCCGTTGGATAGTTAAAAACCTTTAATTACTTAAACAGCTTATAACAGACTGAAAGTAATTTCTCTGCAACGTAACATAATAGAAGCGGAGATTTTGACGGTGTGGTGTCGGTGAGAGAGTTTTATCTTATATATATATATAAAATATATAAAGCTGATAAGTTTGTTTCTTTGTTTGTTTGCTTGAACGCGCTTATCTCAGGAACTTCTGGTCTGATTTGATTTTTTTTCAGTGTTAGATAGGCCATTTATCAAGGAAGGTTATAGGATATATTTCATCACACTAAGAGCAATAGGAGCGGGGCACCAATGAAGAATGTATCAAAATCGAGGGGGTTTTATTTCTATTTACTTTTTTTAAACTATTCCACGCGAACGAAGTCGCGGGCAGAAGCTAGTAGAATATATTTGAACTGTTATTACTTTTCGTTGTAATATACAGATAGGAAATCAAAAGTTGGAGCAAGTTAGTGAATTTGTTTACTTAGGCTGCATGTTTACCAGAGACGGAAAGCATGATAGGGATATTGAAAGGAGAGTTATGGCAGGTAATAGGATGAATGGAGCGCTAAATTCTTTTATGAATAGCCAGAAAGTGTCTGTAATGGCACGCTTGGCTGTCCATAAAGGAGTGTTGGTGCCGTCCCTGATGTATGGTAGTGAAAGTTGGGTATGGCAGAAGAAGCATGAAAGTAGGATAAACGCGGTTAGCCTAAATGATATGATAAGAAACAGTGTGATAAGGGATCGTTGTGGTTTGAAAGAAGATGTAATAACAAGAGTTGAAAAAGGAATGTTAAGGTGGTTTGGACATGTAGAGAGAATTGATAAAAGTAGAATCACAAAACAGGTATATGACAGTATTGTGAATGGTAGAGTTGTTGCCGGTAGACCGAGACGAACATACTATGAACAAATATCAGAATTGTTAAAGAGAGGTCAGGTAAAAAGCATTTCAAATAAACTTGCATGTATGAAGAGGTTAATGAAAGAAGGTGAAGCGAAAGTTGTTTGTCAGGCTCGTCGAAAGTGGAGATCCATAGTCTCTGCCTACCCCCATAGGAAACAGACGTTATTTTATGTATGTATGTATGTATTACTTTCTTCTTTACGTCATTTAAAACAGCCGATTTTTATGAAAAGTTTAGGTATTTCTTACAAACCATCATTCTATATGAAATACTTATGCGGAAAATTCAAGAATCCCACCAACATAATCAATCAAGTAGTCTAGAAGAAATTTAGAGACAAAAATTTAAGTTATAAGTAATGAATGAAAATAAGGCAACTCTGAAATCTACTGGAGTTAGCGTAACTCTGAAAGCTGCTGAAATTATTCCTACTCCGAAATGTTGTCAGTACACGAGATTACCATTTGTGCTTTTCCGCTCGACGTTGTCCACCAGCCATCATTTTAACAAACTTCAGAGTTACTTCTGGATTTAATATACTTTCTTGCAGTTGAAATATATCCGGAGCTACTCGTATTTTGTACGTAAATGTATTTCCCATGTAACTTTCTTGAAATAAATAGTTAAACCACACCCAAAAGTGTATTTTTGCTATCTCTTAGAATAATTAGCTTTTCGGGGATCCATAACGAAGTACTTAACATTATCGTCATGTGCCTTTGTCCACGTCTATGTCGTTAAGGAGACGGGTACGCTTACATTCATTCGTGGGCCCGGATTGTAAAAAGATAAGAACGATTTTGATATTCTTTTTATTATGTTGATATATTTTATAATTGTAGTAGATTTATTAATTTTGAATGAAATAATTGTGAGGTGTGCGCAAGTGTTTTCATATACAGTAGAACCTTCTTAAGTGAAACCTTGATAAGATGAAAACTGCCCTACTTCGAAAAAAGATTGTGCTCCCTTCCCTTCATCCCCTAAAAACTCCGTTGCTCGAAATCTAAACCCTCTATATAAGCAAATTCAGTCCTTTTTCCCTGTATAACTCGAGAAAATTAATTGGACCTCCGTATCTCGGACATTGCTGTGTTTTATTTGATTTTACAACCTCTATAATTATAAATATAATAGAAATCTTTCCCTCTACAAGACGCATGTTTCTTTAAAAAAATTGCATAAGTTGTAATCGTCCAAAGTTGAAAAGTCTACCTATTATAACTCGAATGTTTTGGCGTCCCTTTCCAGTTTGACTTACAAAGGTTTTACTGTAATGAATTTTTGAAATTCATTCACCTTAAATCGATTATGGTAATCGATAACTTATTTTATTTCTGACCTTATGTTTAACATTTCTTGTCTCCCAGATAGAATTTGGGGCTGATGTTTTCCATTTTGTAATAGAAAAATATGACGCTTTTTTTAAAGCCATATTTCAGTTCTTTGCATTTCTTTGGGCCAAAAGTAACGTTGCCTTTGCAACAATGATCTCTTGTTTGTGCCCCTATACAATAAGGCAGAGAACTTGTGAACAAATTATAAATTAGGAGTGACTATCGTCAGTCAGGTCTCTAGAATCATAATGCACCTTTATAAAACATTATGTGGGTATTCTGGGTATATAAATCTTGATGTAAAGTGTGTGTATCCTTCAAGTTTCGAATCATGTAAATTTAAAAAAAACCCAATGTAGTTGAATTTGAAATACACACTCAATGAAAATCGATTTCAACGAAGGTTTGTATCTAACAAAGATATTCAGTATTTAGGAATCCGAGTCGATAGTCGAGTGATACAATTGGTGGAAATTCGTTACTACCATTTAACCTATGCACTTAAATGCCAAAAAAATACAGTCGGTTTTTGCGTAGCATTGCTCCGGCTTCTGTTTGTTTCTTCGAGCTCTACGGTGATTAGTCAAAGTCACTGCTTTTGGGGTCTTTAGGATATGTAAATAACGGGACTTGTACAAATTACGATAACGAATAGGGTGACAGAGTATTTCTTTAAGATGTTATTTTTTGTAAAAATTTTGACCCATGTTTAGCTAAAACATTTCTTGTATTATAGATTAAAGCTGAATTTAGTTAACAGATGGTAGAATAGTTTTCACTGTCGAGTACTGGTGTGAACTAATTTATCTTGGAAACAGTAACCTTAAGTACAAATAGTAAAAAGTCGTACACCTAGTACAATATATAGCACAGTATGTAAGCGGGACGAGCTCCTCCCTCGAGCATCTTGCTCCTTCGTTTCGCGAAGACGCTCGCCCCGAAAACCCCGGTAAAGTTGTAAGGTCTTCGGACCAACAACATAAGTCAAGTCCAATAAAAAAAAAGCGCGAGCCAGTAGTTCGTTGTCCGCTGACATGACTAGATGCATGTAGCTCCTATACTTTTATGTGTATTTCATATATGTACAGGGTGTCCGGTGGCAGATTTATGATTTCAAACGCTAATAAAACAAACAGTTGTCATGTTATAATTTTATTATATAATATAAAAGATGAAGGAAACACGCGGATTTTAATTTTTTTAAATAATTTCATCCGAATGCTGGCCATTCAGTTCCACACACTGTTGAAAACGTTCCATCGTGTTCCGTCCGACGCGCTGTAGCAAGCTCGGCTGAATTTGTTGAATCTCAAGGCGGATATTTTCCTTCAACTGCATGACAGTCCGAGGATTATTGGCGTACACTTTACTTTTGAGATACCCCCATAGAAAAAAATCCATGGGAGTTAAATCTGGTGACCTCGGTGGCCACGCGATGTCCCCAAAACGGCTTATCAATTTTTGGGAAATTTTTTAGCGAAGCAGCTCCATTGACGTTCTGGCTGTGTGTGGAGTCGCCCCATCTTGTTGAAACCACGTATGCGTCGAGTAGGAGGAAAGTGCTCGCAAGTTTGGTAAAAAATAATCGGTAATCATGCGTCCATAGTTTTCACTGTTGACGTTTATTGCTTCTTCCCTTGAATTTTCAAAAAAATAGGGACCGATAATTCCGTTAGTCGACAACGCACACCAGACTGTAACTTTTGGGGAATGTAAAGGTCGTTGATGTTTTTGTCGAGGATTACACCTTCGTGGGGCCCAGTAGCGACAGTTTTGTTTATTTACATGGCCATTCAGATGAAAGTGGGCTTCATCACTCCAAAAAATGCAGTTAACAGTGCGAAATCTTTCCAACATCCGTTCACAGAAGTTTTTTCGTAAAACAAAGTCGGTTTCTTTAAGTTCTTGGACTAATTGGATCTTGAAAGGATGGAATTTCAAATCTTTTTCATAATTTCATGAACAATCGTTTTTGGTAGGGCTAAAACGGCCGCTCTTTTTCTCACTGAGAGCCGCGGATTTTCACGCAAACTTCTTTCAACTTCTTCAATATTCTTGACAGTCCTTGATGTCCTGCTGGGCCCTGGCTGAGGGATATTTAGAGCAGAAGATGTTTGGCGGAACTTCTCCACCCACGACCGTATCAAATTTACACTTGGTGCGTCGCTCAAACGCCGAATATTGTAATGGAAACAAAATTTTCGGCGCGCCATTACGTAAGAGTCGTCACTCTTAAAAAACGCCTCAATGGCGTACGCTCGATGTTGTCCTGACCACTGCGGCATTGTGACTGTCAATCCGCACTCTCGGAGCGTCGGATGGCGCCGCCCTCCCCACCCACCGTTTATAACTTTTCGTGATATTTTCTTTTTAAAACATAAATCTCCCACCGGACACCCTGTATTTGTAATTATACTAAAAGAACGTTCAAACGTTTTATTGCAAAATATTTGAACAATGAAAGTATAAAGTAATAGCTTTTGCGCTCATTTACGCATATTGAGAACTGTATAACCTTTGAAATTCCAGACGGCCCGTGGCTGTTGAAATAAAATGACTTCCTCCACTGGGCGTTTTAAAGGGATTTCGTTTTGAATATGTTACTTTGGAACCAACCACAACATAGAGATATTTTGTTTTATAGCGCGTCCTTTGTACCTTCCAAAATTAAATGATGTTGGCTCAGGATCCAAATGATCCTGCACATGCACACGCATTCTTAAAGACTTTCGGAATTATTTATATTGAAATAGAGTAACTTTGTAGGCTTCTTTAAGAACCTTAAAGGAGCCTGTAAACTTAATCTAACTCAATATGAATAAGACCGTTAGGATCTGCCATTTAATTATTTAGTAAATTATAAAGAATACATTATTTTATAAAATCTTGTTTAATTATGTGAAAAGTATTCGAGGCTACAATATCTGCATAATCTCTTCAGCTTTATTGTGTTAATAAATGGCTTCCTGCGAGTCGCCTATACATGCTTTGGGGTATCTTATGTTCAACTTCCTTATTGATAACACATAAATACCAAATTTCACGGTAGTACTTTTATTCAGAAGGTCATTTCACATTTTGTTAGTTATATATCTTTAATAGTAAACAAACACATATTGTATATTCCAGACTAGAGTAAAAAATGAAAAGTTCGTTTAGATTTATTTTGGAATCAAACCTGGCACAAAATTTGTAGGACCAACACTTAAATCAGTAGAGCATAGAGGCATTTTTTCATAGTAGGATATCAGGAGTAACACGACGTATCTTGTAAAGCTGCTGCATATCCCGAGGCACTAAATAATCTGGATAAGAAATATATAAATGTCGTTATAAATGCAATATTCGAATATCATTTCAGAAAATTCTCCTAAGGTTATATTTTCGTGTAATATAAAATCTAATAGACCGTGCACCATGCTTATAGTTGGAAATTTCCGATAAAACGTAAATAAAGTTGTTTAAAAATATATATATCACTTGAGCTTACAGAATGTACGTAAGTCTGATCCAGAATTTTCTTAATCATCTAAAACTGGTGACATGGAATAAAAATTGAAACAATTAATACGCTTCGAAAATAACTTTTCTTACTTAACAGATAACGAGTTTTATGGTGAGAAGCAAACATTACTTTCCATAGTTACGGCTTTGATCATGTCAATTTTAGACTTCTATGCGGTAAGAGTTTGTTTTTCCATTTGATCTACTTGTCAGAAATAACTACAAACTTTACTGCGAACAATGTTTGGGTTTACTGCGAAATAGTTTGCCCTAATCAAAATTAGTTTGGAGTACGGAGCATAATAAGACTTCAAAGGATTACATGGTGTTGGTTGTATGGATAGCTTGCAACACTCTCACCCAGAGAGCCAAGATACATTAAGCCAGTTTATATTATTGTCTATACTAGCATAGATGAAGAATATAGGACATTACAATCAACTAGTGAAATTTAAAAATAAACTCATAAAACACTCTGCAATTAGAGTTGGCGCCACCAGTCCGTGTTGTTATTATAGACAATCACAATTAAAACTTTTAGTCGTCTTTCAACATCATATTGCTACAAGTTGGGCCACCTGCATACCTATTGTTACATACCGACAAAGAAATGCCGCGCACCTGGTTTATTGCCCGTCCCCGCATTCGGAGTTCTTTTGTTTTCTTCGTATTCAAAAATTTGCAATTAGACAATAGCCTATTGTTATTGTTTTCAACTTTATTAGCCATTCGCAGGAATAATCAGCCAGGTGTGCAAATTACAGTTTCTCGGAAACCCACTGCTGTTTCCGAGTGCCGAGCGGTGCATTGGTTGATTTTTTGTACTGTATAGTTAGTATAAAGCAATGCCCGAACGGAGGGGTGGGGCAGTCAAACGACGACAACGATACGATTAAGACGTGTAGTACTTTCGTACTTACTTTGATTTTGCGCATGTTGAATTACACTTAATCGTGCAGTGTGAACTGGTTACATCCAGTTTCATTTTGTACTTGTTTTATACGTGTTTGTACAGTTCTAATAAACTCTCCTGTAGCTCGTCACAGTATTATCTAAAACATGTTTTAAATTTAATTCCTACAAAGTTGAAAGTCCTAATTTATTTGATCTAAGTCAATTCATTTTTGACTTTCAATTTGGATGAATATATAAAGTGATCCATAAAAGTAAAATATACTTGAATTATTCAATATTATGGAACACCGTTATATCGTTTCAATTCTGTGCCTTTCAATTAAAACCTGGAATGTCGGTGGCACATCTGTCCGTGTCGTGAACTTATATACCCTCATGTTGCGTACCCACTCTTGAGCAATATTAAAATATCAAATTTTGCAACTGGTTACGTTTCCTGTTATAATAAAGAATTCAACTGAAAAGATCTTCTAATTCACTATGAATAATATTTTTATTGTGTACCTCATTTTACGAAAAAAGAAACGTGAGCGTCTCGGGACGCCCAACAGAAGTGATAACTTACGTGAGAGAAAGTGAAACCAGACAGACTAGCGCCGTAACGCGTTACGTAACGAAGCGATTTACCCTCCCATAAAAAGTCATCACTTCAAAAATATGTGCGTCTCGGAACGCCCGAGAGAAGTTATAACTTAAATTAATCTAATTTGAACTGTTTAATACTGAAATTGTTTAACTTGAGAAAAGCTTAGTTTATTACATAATTTTATGTATATTAATATGATAATGTAAGGTAAGGTTATTTATTAATAAAATCTCTTATTGATTATAAAATATATTTTATTCTTAGTTACAATGCTTGATATATATTATATTTATATATATATATATATATATATATATATATATATATATATATATATATATATATATACATACATTAGAATTTTGTGTATGTACATTATTAGTATCATTATTTAAACTTATTACCGAAATACAACTAGCGCTGAGGGTAAGAGTGAGAGAAGAGGAGCCGGCCTACCCCTGCCGTATGCTCACGCAGAAAAGGAAGCCAGACAGACTGGTGCCGTAACGCGTTACGTAACGAAGCGGATTACCCTCCCATAAGAAGTTATCATTACAAAAATCCAGGGGTTTAAATTGATTCAATTAAGTCGTACCGTCTAATATCAGCATTAGCACATTTCAATTTGGAAACTAAAAATAATGTAATATATCGATTCTCATTTAATTTATCCTTCTTTTTAACCGACTTCGAAAAAAGGAGGAGGTTCTCAATTCGTCGGGATCTTTTTTTTTGTTTTGCTTTTTTTAATGTATGTTCGCCGATTACTCCGTGATTTATGACCCAATTTACGAAATTTTTTATCGACGCGGAATAGCTGCCATGTGGTCCCCTAAAAATTTGACATAGTTTGGCCCAGTAGTTTTCATTTTACGAACATTTTTTTGTTCCCGGTTCTTGGGACCTATATTTTTTAAGAAGCGCGGCACCATTCGTAGGTCCACCCATACATAGCTAGACACTAAAAAGTAACAAATAAAACATAAAAACTTCGTTTAAAAAAACCGACTTCAAAAACTAAAATATATAAAACAACTTATTTCTAAAGCTATTATTATTAATATATATTATCTAAAACATCTTGAAGTCGGTGCAAAGCAAAACATAAAAATTACTATATTTTGAAAATTACTAAGCACCGACTTTAAGATGTTTTAGATAATTTAGTTTTTGCAGTCGGTTTTTTTAAACGTAGTTTTTATTTTTTATAGATATGTATAATCAAATAGTCGAATAAACATGCTTTATGCATTCATAAGTGTGAAAGTAACTTGTTTATTATCTTTTCACCAATAAACAGCTAAATGGATCTTTATGAAATTTGGCAAGAATGTAAATGTATCCTGAGAAAAGACAATAACTTTTGTCTCAGAAACTGTATTGAAATATTTAAAACAGGGGATCAAGATTTGTATGACGAACTGATAATATCTTAAATAATTTCTATTATAAGGAATTTATGATTAGATTATAAGTTTAGTTACTTTTTTACACCACTAATGCATTGTTTCATTTTTATTAATTCTCTTTGTCAACGTGTCTAGAAGAGATCGCTATTTGCGGTTAGGACACGTAATATTCAATAGTATTTATTTATTAAGGATCTTATTCATAGTGAGCTAGAGTAAGTTCAGGCTTCTTTAAGAACCTTAGACTTGTAACTCAATATGAATAAGGCCGTAATTGCCTAATTTTAATTTTATGCTGAACAATAAATAATAATAATTTCATAAAGGTATACGAAATTTCATATATTCAGCTTTATGTTAAGCAATAACGAAAAACCTGTCTCAGCGTTACAGTTGCGTTTTTACTTCACTTGGAATGTAAAAGTTTTACAATAAAATATACAGTTAACAAAGGCGGAGCCTACGCTACTAGCAATTTAATCCTGACAATCTTTGGATGATATTATTTTTAGTAACACGTTTGATGTAAAAGCCATTTTCACCTAAACGTATTTCTAAGTGTGAATGTAGAACTGGATGGAATTGCGATATAAGTACAAACGACAGGCGTTTTTATTATGTTGACCACCACGATCTGTTTGCAAAACGAACTCGGCCGAAGATTAAACGACTTTGGGAGATTAATCCGATACCACTGTTTGTACACTCTTTGTTCACTTAATGTAAATGACCCTCACGAGAACCAGTCTCTTAAACTTTTAGTGTTGAAGTTTGCGGTGATCTTGATAATTTTGGGATATTTGCTTGTCAGCTCAAACGCCCTGCGATAAAGATGATTTTTATCTCTTAATAAAAAATAAATATTCTCTTTTAAGTGCAATGGAAATTTCTGCGAGACTTAAAGGTGCTTTTGAAAATGCAGAAAATTGTATATCTAAAAATCGCTTTTACTGAACTGTTTAGTAAAATATGCCTTTTCAAATTGCCATTGGGACTTCCTTGATGGGCGTTAATCAAATCTATAACTTGGCTGAAACTCCTATTACTTAGGTCCGACCACGGATCACTTACCTAAGGGTATCGCAGGTAGGTATCGGTAATCGCTTTTTAGCGATAAGACCGCCCTTTGTACACAATTACAATAATACTAGTTCGTAAGTTTATTTAAACCAGATTTTAATGTATCGGTCGCTTAATTCTCAGTCTCGAAAAAAGAACAACAGACATAAAAAGGATTATTAATAGTAATAGACAATACTGTTAAAAAAAACGTACCTATGGGTTGTCTACGGAATGCGGCTATGTCTACATATTATATTATAGTATATACTAGCTGCGCCCCGCGGTCTCTTCCGCGTGGTGATTGAAAATCGTATTAATTCCAAAATAAAAGATTTTTTCTAATAAAAGTAGCCTAAGTCACTCCTTATTACATCAGCTACCTGCCAATAAACGTCCCGTCAAAATCGGTCCAGCCATTTCAGAGATTATCCGGAACAAACAGACAGACAGACAGTCAAAAATTGTAAAAAATGATATTTTGGTGTATGTACCGTATATATATTCATATGCATGTAGTAAAAAGCGGTTATTTCAATATTACAAACAGACACTCCAATTTTATTTATATGTATAGATTTAGATAGTTCGGAGGCATTCCGTAACATCGTCATGATCGATTGACTCTGTCTAGGTATCAATATCTAATATCGTAATGTCTTGGCATGTGATGCCATCAGTGTAGGCACTGAACTGTGCAATATATCGTAAGGCAACATTATACTAGGTTGCTATGTTTCAAGTCTAAAGGCGAACTTTTTATTTGGACCATACTTTTTGTTACTTAATTGCTGTTTTCAGTTGTTTTCATCTTTAATTGCTTTTTAATACACTTGCAGTTGGATAATAGCCGTCTGGGGTCCTGTGGTAGAACATGAGGTTAGGGGTTGTTTAGGAAATTACGCTAGTGATCTATATTGGAAGGAATATATGAACTTGATACTAGCACTAATAAGTTTTTTGAAGTGAAACTTCTATATAGAGGGGGTCTTATGGAGTTTTGACTCACGAAAAGATGTCACAGTCACGTGATCACCGTCACTAATTCTTACATTTTTAAACTCGTGATATCTTTCGAATGGAATGTCCGAATTGAATAATTCAAAAAGTTATATAAAGGTATTGAAGCAGTCTTGAATATGAAGTAATTTATTTTGATAAGGATTAATATAAAGATACAAATAAAAAGCCTTTTCTAGCGGCGGCATTTTAATTAATTTTTTATAATAAAAAAACGCTTATTGTGGCATAACAATAATAGTTAGATATATGTTGTCGCGATACTTTTTGTAAATAATGATGTGTTCTACAAAGTCGTAGTACATTATTTTATTTTATCATCAATAGTTTTCTCAGCGCACGCGATTTTAGGTATTTTTTTAATTATTGGATTAAATTATTGGAGTTTTAGTAATGATCCCTAATTTTTTGTAAATATAATATACCCTATGTCACCCGGGGATAGCGTAGCTTGCCAACAGTTTCACCGCCACAACCGAACCCTGCTGCACCGCGCGCAGCGGGTTCTGGCCGTGAGGACCATACGGGGGTACCGCACAGTGTCGTGGTCGGCGGCGACTCTCTTGGCAGGCGAGCTGCCCTGGCCTCTCCAGGCAGACGTCCTGTCCAGAGTTCGTCGCACCCGGCAGGATGCCCTAGCTAGAGGACTGAGCTTCTGTCAAGTCGAATTAGAGACGGTCAGGAAGCGGGAAACCGCTTGCTGCCTCGTCGCCTGGTCTCGTGACCTCGAACACCCTGTGGCCGGCGGCTATACGGTGGATGCAATCAGGCCGCAGCTGGAGAGATGGGTGACCCGCACCAGCGGAACCCTGACCTTTAGGACGACTCAGATACTGACCGGACACGGTTGTTTCGACCAGTATCTGTTTCGCATTGTGGGCTGCTTGCCTTCCCCGGACTGCCGCCAATGCGGCGCACCCGATACGGCGTTACACACGCTTGTTGAGTGCGCTGCATGGACGCCTCAGCGTTTCGAGCTCGAGACACACGTAGGAGCCGTCCGATCGCTTGGCGACTTGGTAACGGCCATGTTGCACAGCGACGACCGCTGGGAGTCTGCGGTTACTTTCTGTGAGGCAGTAATGTCTCTCAAAGAGGCCGCAGAAAGGGACAGGGAGCGAAGTCCTGCAGCGCGTGCTAATGTCTCCACCCGAGGTCGCCGGCCTTCAGCTAGCACCCGGAGAGGCAGGTACGCGCATTACTTCCCTCCCTGAGTTAGGTTCCGGTACGAGGGGCCCCTTGCTACTAGGCAACGCAAGGGATTCAACTGCCCCCGTTTCGAAGTGGGGTGTGTTCTCCCAGGGCACACTCCAGGCACTATATTGCGCTGGATCGACTGTTGCGTAACTATGTTCTATATCTCAGTCTTTCCTTCACAACAAAGCGCAGGGTCGACGGGAGGAGGGGGTTTTTAGTGGGTATTGAGGTTGTTCGCTCGTGTAACATCGCTCTGAGTCTTCCACACTCCTCAGTGTCAAGCCATCGCGGACGAAGCGCAAACAAAGCATACTATTGCTAGCGTTATCGCCCCCGGTGGATGCGCGCCGTTTCCTAGTGACGGCCCTGAGAGTGCGTAAATCGGTTAGCATTTTGCCTCGCCTCAAAAAAAAAAAAAAAAAAAGCTTGCCAACAGTGAAAGAATTTTTCAAATCGGTTCAGTAATTTATTTTATTTGTTATTTTATCATCAATAGTTTTCGCAGCGCACGCGATTTTAGGTATTTTTTTATACCTTGGACACTAGATTATTGGAGTTTTAGTAATGATCCCTAATTTTTTTGTAAATATAATATACCCTATGTCACCCGGGGATTGTGAAGCTTGCCAACATTGAAGGATTTTTCAAATCGGTTAAGTAGTTTTGGAGCCTCTTCAATGCAAACAAAGAATTTAATCTTTTCTCTTTATAATATTAGTATAGATATTCATATATATTTATTATAAAATTAATTACATATTTGCATATTATAAAAAGCGCAAGATTTTGCGCTGGAAGTTGTTTAATAAAATTGGGAGCTGGATTGCCCTAAAAAGCGCTATATCTAGCTCCTAAAGCGCTAAATTGGCAGCTCTGGTGAGCCGAGCGCCGGGAAAGTCTCGTAAAAGAGAAAGCTAGCGAGAGAGCGAGCGAGGATATACCGCGTCCTCAGACTACCTCATCCCTCTAATACCTAAAATTGCGTTCTGCGCAGTTTTAGGCAAACTTAAGTTTGCATCGAACTATAGCTCTGCTCTCCACGTGACAAGGCATCACTGCCTCTATTTGTGGTATGTGTAAAAAAAATATAAATAAATAAATAGAGTTTGTTGAGTAAACAAAAATAACAACAAGAAAACTTTGCCAACTGTTCAGTTTTTCGAAAGTCATAACAAAAGTGAACGACAACGAACAACAAAAGTGTTGACGTAAAAAATGGTCGGTGCGTGGGTAGCGTATTACATACACCATTAAAATGTACTTAACCTAACCAAATCATAATTTGCAGTAAACCTGCGAAAAATCGAAATGTGTGCTGGGACACATATTAGAAGTGAAACTTCAACGGACAAGTGGAAAAACGAATCGCAACGGACAAGTGGAAAAACGAATAGCAACGGATAAGTGGCAAAACGAATCGCAACGGACAAGTGGAAAAAAGAATGGCAACGGATAAGTGGAAAAACGAATCGCAACGGACAAGTGGAAAAACGAATCGCAACGGACAAGTGGAAAAACGAATAGTCCGTTGAAGTTTCACTTCTAATATGTGTCCCAGCACACATTTCGATTTTTTTAAAGTTTTTAAATACAAGCTTTTGAGATTCTGGATATCATGTAACAGCAGAGTGCTAGCCAAGACAAGTTAAACGAGTCCAAACACGACGGGTCTATCTTGTTTAGTACAGGAGTTCCTAGGGCCCCCTCCGACTCCATCATCAGATTAGCTCCATGGTACTATATTACTGCATTGTCACGCGATAATATGCATGCTCTTAGATGAGCAACGGAAACTAGAAACCGTCAATATTAATCTTTCTTATATATTATAATTTTTGTCTTCTGCCTCTAACAATACTATTTAATTTTCTGCTTATAAATATGTAATATATATCATGTGTATCATATATAATGAATATTTATTTTAACGGTATCCCCCAAATATTTGTTTCTAATTCTCTGAGTACTAATTATTATTGTTTATATTAACAGTATGTATATCTATGTACGTAATTTATTATTATTCACACTATATATATATATATATATATATATTATATGTATATATATATATATATATGTATATATATATATGTGTGTGTGTGTGTGTGTGTGTGTGTGTGTGTGTGTGTGTGTGTGTGTGTGTGTGTGTGTATACATATATATAAATAACAGTGCAACATCCGTCCGTCCTAGGGTGCAGTTGAAAACCAGCGTCAGGCACCTGCTGCCTGGCACATGCTGAACTGCACCTATTTAGTACCATCGCGAGACTTTTTAGTACATATCCATCACCGTACAACTCATTCCATATGTCTGTCTCGCTGTGTGATGACCAAATATACGTTTTTTCTTTCTTTCTTTCTTTCGATATACATATGCGTGCAAAATTTCAGCTCAATCGGAAACAGGGAAGTTGGTCAAATTTAACTTGCATACCTACATACATAGGTACATCCATTGCAAATTTAAACAAATCTTGTAAAAATACAAAAGTTCCACTAACCTCAGCCGAGTTTTGGACGGCGCCAGTCCTATATTACAGTTTAACATTTTACAGCGTGAAGTAACAACATGCGACCAATAAATCAAAGTATGAAGTTAAGGAAATAATACATTGTGTACGCACGACGTTTAGCGGCAGTCAACATTAAATGTTGACTGGATATCCGCTTCACATCGGCCTTATATCTCAGATATAAGGGTAGATAGCAAAACTAGTTTATAGCCATTCACCTACCTTATTTTATGCCTGGATTGAATAAGAATGTGAGTTGCACAGATCACTTGGAATAATTGTAAAAGAAAAAATATAAATGTTTGTAATTTAGACCATAAATATTAAATGTTTAGATCATCGTTTTTACAGCTCTCAGAATACGGTTATAAGAGTACTACTTTATATAGCTACCGTGCTCCTTGAAAAAATATGTCAATGCTTCTCTTACATTGTTAAAAGAAAGACTGCATGTTAGACCTTAAGATGAAAAGCAAAGTACAAAGTGGTCGTCACATGCTTTGTACATTCACTGAAAAAACTTTATAAGTTACTAGGATATGCTCGGGACATCTTCTACGCTTGACTTGAAATTACCGCGAGATTCCCGCGACACAAAATACCGCATGGTTTGAAAAATAATGTAAGCTGCTAACGCTTTAGTCAAAACGGTGTCAGCTAATTTTTACGCACTCGAACAATTATAAACCGCTCCCGGGAAAATTCCCAATGGATTCCTGGGATAACAAAATCACACATTTTTTAAATTAAATTACCCATCGATCTGTAAAAAAATCACATTGGAATTCGTTTTTTTTAATCTGGCCATTTTAAATAATTCTCAGAAAAATTTCCGGCTGACTCCCAGCATAAAAAAGTAGCTCAAAGTTTAAACCTAAGAATTAGCAATCGATCAGTGATAACAGTAACGTAATCGGCTCTGTAGTTTTTACGTGAATCCCGAACAAACAGATAGGGTTCTAGAATCCTCCTAATCACCTGGACCGATTATGGTGATTTTGTTTTTGTGTCGTGAAACAAAGTCTTTTAGGAATTCAGAAAATATGGCGGTACGAAGTTCGCCGGGTCAGCTAGTCTTCTATAAGTCAGTTGTTTTGTTTAAAGAGATTCAGTGTAGAGACAGCATATTTAGAATTTTATAATATTATAGATGCAGAATGGGTTGACTAGTAAGAGGTTGTTTATAGATGGATTTTCAGACAAGTATTTTAATGTTTCTTTATTGTTTTAATTAATATCCGAGTTTGAAGATTGATAAATCATTTATTCACTATCCTACATAGATATGGTATGATACCTACTATAGTTATACACGAAGCATTGTTGAAGAATTTCTTCTCGGTCTACTACTATGCAGGTGAGTCGAACATAGGTACTTATTCGTACGTTACAGTGTTCTAAGTACATTGAACATTCTTGTGTTGAGTGTCATTAGTTGATCTAACTTTCAATAAGTAATAAATTTATATGTAAAAAAAACATTATAAATTGATATACAGTAAACTTGCGAAATTGGTTTACTCATACAGAGTAATTTGCGTGTGAATAATAAAGCACATTGACCGTATTAAGAATAATACAGCGTTCATTCTTGTACAAGAATGGAATACATCGGTCCATTTTCTAAGCAAATAATAGGCTACGCTAAAAGCAAATTATTTAACAAAGGGAATCAGCTTACATGATACAAAGGAATTTATGAACAAAGGTAAAGATATTTAATGATAAGTCAGTGCCTGTAAAAAAATTAAAAATAGTATAAGTCATATCTTTTCATACACCTTACTATTTTTTAATCAATAAAACGTTCAAAAGCAGACAAAATAATGGTGACCTGTGACCTCATCTAGTTTCTGTACAATTTGTTTTGCAGAATGACTTATTTATCAGAATATTGCTATTCTTAATATAATTCTAGGTTTCAGGAACATTCATGTACCACAATAAAGATAATGCTATTTTAATTATTAAGCAAATTCAATTATAATATGTTATTTGATTCGTTAATTCGGGTAAAACTGCAGTGAGTGACTAGTACTTGCATTTTGAAATCGCCATATTAAAACCTGGAATGTCGGCAACACAACTGTCCGTGTCGTGACCTCTTTAGCTACCCTCATTTTCGTGCCCACTGTTGGGCAGTAGTAAAATCCAGAAATTTGCCACTAGTTACGTTTCCTATGAAATATAACGAAGAATATAACTGAAAAGTTTTTAATTTATGATTTTGTAAATGAATATATTTATTTTATATATTTTTTAGGTAAACAACCTCATTTTATGAAAAGAAGTCTAGCATTCCAGGGGAAATAAGATATCAGCACACCGCGATTATATTGCAGAGCAGAAAAAGATCAAATATAAAATTCGCATATGCCTCTAATGACGTGGTGAACGAATAGGCGAGAGTACCAAGTAAATGTATGCTTACGTCACTTATCATAAGAGTTAATTACATTGTTAATGACTCAGGTTTCCCGAAATAGGATGTAGTATGACATTAATTAGAGTATGGCATTAATTTATTTATTTTATAGAATTGTTGTCGTAGTCTGTAGACCGACCGAATAAGGAGAAGAAATGTTAACATGGAAGATGTTTTAAATCTACATTTTTGAACTTTACGTCTGATCATTCTCAATCTAAGTAAATTTCATGCAATAATAACAATAAGTAAGTTTAAGTCTGTACGTTCACTTTTTTATTACGATCTATCAATCTAACAATTATGAACTAATAAGTAGGTAATACAAATTATAGGGGAATTTCAACAAAGTAAATAATGATGTAAGTACTATAATATATAACTATAGCTCTAAATTATAATGAATATGTAATGATTTGAAAAATATATCGTGGAAGAAGAATTATAAATAAAAATATAAACATACAATATAATAATTACAGACTTTTTCAAAATGTTTAAGGCGTGTTTTCAATTTTATCTTTTCATTTCAGGTATTCGTTAGGCACTATTTCTAATAAATTATCTGGTTACGCGAATTGGTAATTGTTACCCATATTTATGTAAAACCACAATGATGGAAATATAGCTGCACAGAACACGGGGAAATATAGGCAGTTATATAAAGGAAGGGTGGTACAGTACCTTTGCGTAGTGAAGCGATGTTTTCTCCGTGATTCTTGCAGTTAGCACGACACGCACAATTTCACGAAAACTAATAGTCTATATATATAAAGTATATGGAGGAAAAAATAGTCGATAATGGTCAAAAGCGATGCGTATGCGTTGCAGTTCGTAAGCGAGAAGAACAATTCTATCTGATGACCACTATAGCGATGCAGTTGACGTCTCATGCCGTCTCCTTCCTTCTGCTTGCTAGGGTATGTACCGGAGAGGAACAAAAGATAGGATGTGGTTTTACATGATTAGATGTATTACGATTCGTTCCATTTAAGAATTTTCAATATATATTAAATGAAATACGCGCGACCATCCGCCCCGGCTTGAAGGTACGGCTTCAACAAAATTGCATTGCAATCTAAATGATATACAACTAATACGACATGATACAAATTTTCTAAACTATTAACTAATGTATATATATAATTATATAAAGGGAACTCTATAGTTTATTGGTTGGGTATAGGGCAAAGACGTATAACTGGACGCAAATAAGATCCAGTCGCAGTTTTGATGCGCACTGTACGAGTCACACCATCAGAACCCGGAAAGACTTCCTCAACAATGCCCAGGGGCCAGTGGAGAGGTGGACAATTATCTGTTATAAGAATCACCACAGTGCCAATCGTAATCGGGTTCACAGGTGTGTTCCACTTATAACGTGATTGCAATGTGTGCAGGTAGTCCATTCTCCAACGCTTCCAAAAAGATTGAACAAGTTTGTCTAAAAGCTCGTAACGCATCAGAGTTCGAATGCCTTCATCAATAGTGCTAGCAGGTAAATATTTTAAAGGGGTCAGATTCAAAAAATGGGCGGGAGTTAACGCAAGAGGTTCTGAAGGGTCACTCGAGAGTGTTCTACACAAAGGTCGCGTATTCATAACTGCTTCTACCTGGGTGAGTACAGTACTCATTTCCTCAAAACTTAAAATTTGTTCTCCAATTACCCGGAGCAAATGTACCTTTAAACTCTTTATGTTTGCCTCCCAGTTTCCACCAAAATGACTAGCAGCAGGAGCATTTAGTGTCCAATTTATACGATTTTCCGCTAGAATTTTACCAAACTCTGTATTATGATTATTTGAACACAGTAAGTCGTGTAATTCTGATAGTTTCCTTTTAGCGCCTATAAAATTAGTTCCGTTATCGGAATAGACTCTACTTACGGGCCCACGACGTGAAATAAATCGTTTGAAAGCTCCCATGAAACTTGCAGTGCTTAAATCACCAGCCAATTCAATGTGCACCGCACGGGTTGTGAGACAGACGAATAAGCAAATGTATGCCTTAGTTGCACGAATACCACGCCCACGTGTCAACGATACCCTAAATGGGCCGGCATAGTCTGTTCCAGTGTGAATAAAGGGTTTCGCACATTGTATTACACGGCATGCTCGATGATCTGCCATTTCGGGAAGGGATGGTTTAGGTCTGAGCCGAAAACAAGGAAGACATCTATGTAATCTACTCCGAATCACCTGACGTGCCGATATAATCCAATATCTATGTCTTAAAAGTGACATTAAAAGATCGGGACCTGCGTGGCATCTGATTTTATGGTGATAATCTATAAGTAAATTTATCATGTGACCTTTTCGCGGTAACATGATTGGATGTTTATGAGCATAGGCTAGATCTGAATTAGATAAGCGTCCTCCTACTCGTATAAGACCATTATCTAGGAATGGCTTTAGATGTTGTATTGAACGATCACAAATTTTCCCGGTATGTAGTCTGGAAATTACATCTCCAAAATGAAATCTTTGGAGTTCACGAAAGGCTAATAATTCAACAAATTCTAAATCAGACGAGCATATTTGATTACGACGAGGTAGTAATTTTGCGAATCTACAAATATATACCAAACAATTTAAAAACTTAGTCCAAGACGAGAAACGGTCAGCTAACGAAATGATTAGAGATTCTTCTGCAGATGGTGCAGTAACTAACGAATGCCCTTTTTCTTCAGGTACCTCCGAAACTGTTGAAGGGTTAAAAGGGGCGATTGGCCACAGTGTTGAATCTAAATTAGCCCACGACGGCCCCGTAAACCAAAGAGAATGTTTTATAATTTGAGCAGGTGTTAGACCACGAGATAAACAATCCGCCGGGTTATCTTTTCCATCTATGTGATGTAAATTTCCTGGTAGTAAGTAGCTCTGTATTTTTGTAACCCTATTCGCAACAAATGTGTCCCATCTATGTGGGGAAGAATGGACCCAACAAAGAGCAACCTTTGAATCCGAGAATGCAAAAATATTACGAATATTAATGCGGTTTTCACATCCACTAACTATACACGAAATCAACTTAACCAGAAGTAATATAGCACAAAGTTCTAGTCTAGCAAGAGAAATAACCTTACGAGGAGCTACTTTAGATTTGGCACTAATGAGATACAAACCGATACCATCATTATTTTTGACGTGGAAATAAACTACTCCTCCGTAAGCCCTTTCACTAGCGTCCGCAAAAGCCAAAACATTAATAACGCTATCTTGATTAATGCCCACATACCTCGGAATCTGTAAATTGGTGAGTAAGGGTAATTCTTTTCTATATCGAGACCATAATTTAACAATATTTTCAGGTGGAGTGTCATCCCAATCACATCCACACAACCAAAGTTCTTTGATAAGTAATTTAGCATACAGGACAACGGGTGCCACAAAACCCATTACGTCCCATAACCTTGCGACACAAGATAAAATGCTGCGCTTAGTACAAGAAGACGCAGGATCATTAATTTTAAGACTGAATTTATCTGTAAGAGGTGACCAACATAAACCAAGTATTTTATGAGAATCAGGGTCGATGAATTCCTTTAGTGCAGAGAGACGATGCGATTCCGGAATAGAATTCAGAACCACTTGGGAGTTGCTCGTCCATTTAACGAGATCAAATTTTCCAGCCTTCATCAGTCCTATCATCTCCGACGCTGAAGATATAGCCGTGGATTCGTCAGGGACGCTATAGACAAGATCGTCCATATACAAGCCTGAGTCAATTACTGCCTTAGCAATAGGATATCGATCACCTACGTCAGATGCAAGCTGTCTAATAGTTCGCAGCGCGATATAAGGGCTTGATTTAATGCCAAAGCAGACACGTTTAAATTCGTATACTTGAAGGGCTTCATTGGGAGAGAATCGATATAATATACGTTGAAATTTATGATCATGTTGGTTAACACCAATACTGAGAAACATTTGGCGAATATCTGCAGAAAGTGCTACTGCGAATAAACGGAAGTTTATAATTATATTGAATAAATTCCCTTGCAGATTAGGTCCACTGTACAAAATATCATTAAGCGATACATGAGAACTGGTCTTACAGCTGGCATCCAAAACAACGCGCAATTTTGATGTAACTTTATCTTCTCGAAGAACCCCGTGATGTGGAATAATATATGAAGGACCTTTTTCGTTATCTTCTAACTCTGTGGTTGCTAACGCGATATACTCCTTTTCTAAATATTCCCTTATAACATCATCGTAGGCAGTTTTTAATGGTGGGGACGCGAGCATTTTCTTCTCTAAACAAAGAAATCTACGTTTGCACACCTCCTTGGAATCACCAAGAGTGTTAATGTCACCTTTGAATGGAAGAGATACAACGTAACGACCATCCTCGTTACGTGTAGTTGTATGAGTATAAATTTGTTCGCAGAGCATATCATCAGTGCTAGGTAAAGGCGGTACATTAACTTCCTCAAGTTCCCAGAACTTACGAAGAGTGGAATCGAGAGAATCGGTAGTAGAACAACATGTTACAGATATCTTACTATGAACATTAGCAACAGCTTCTCCAACTATAACATAACCTAGAACTGTTTCTAACGCAATAGGGGACAGTCGCGAAGACGAGCCTTGAACCCTTTTAGACAAAAGAAGATGAGGGAAAATTGTTGCACCGATCAAAATGTCTATTCCACTACTAATTGAATAGGTGTCATCAGCTAAAGGCAAAGTAGAAAATGACGATAGCGAAGAAACATTTACAGAAATAGTTGGTAAATGTTCGGTTATTTTATCAACCACTAATGACTTCATATTATAGTTAATGTTACGATTAAAACGTGAAGAAAAGGTAATGTTCACGGAACCCTCTATAGGTTTCGTTGAACCCCCAATTCCTTTTACTGTTGAACAAAGACTTGTGTTTAAATTCAAACCTAGGCGCCGGCAACAATCTTGGGTAATAAAATTGCTTTGCGAGGCGCTGTCTAATAAAGCACGAACATTATGTTCCCTACCATGCGAATCGATAACAATAACACGAGCGGTAGCGAGTAGTACAGTAGTAGGTTCATATGTTACATTTTTGGTTGCTGTCTTTGGTGAGAGCGAACAAAGAGCGACGTCATCACTACGGATGCAGCGTGCGGTGCAAGCGCACGCGCCGTCCTTTTCAGTAACAGATGCAGCGGGTGCGTGAGCCCGCAGCGGTGTAGAGTGCGCAACTATTGAGCTATTGACAACTGGGGAATAATTATCACGCTTGTTATCGTTGTTCTCTGTGAAATGAATCAACGTGTGATGTTTTCTGTTACATTTTCGGCAAAGTGACTTGGAATTACACGTTGAGACATGATGGCCTCTACTTAAACAATTGATACACAAGTCATTAGATTTAACAAATTTAAATCGCTCATTGGGATTATAGCTATGGAATACCGAACAATTATATATATGTTCGTGAGCTGAATCGCACAAGGAACAGGAACTAAATTGAGTGTCGGAGTCAGCGTTAACATAAGCATACGTATGTGGTCTATATGGCGCATCTGGTCGACGGTCTGTATTTTTCTTTGAAGCCTCTTGTTTAACCGATGAAGTGCGTTGTAATATTTTAATATGATTGCGCACGAAGAGCGCCAAATCCCCAAACGTAGGCATTTCACAACCACGGCTATCTAACTCGAAAGATCGCGCAGTATCTGAATCTAACCTTTTAAGTGCGATATGTAAGAATATGAAATCCGACAAGTCATCCAACTTAAAGTTTTTTAAGGCTGCCACGGAGGTCGCAAATTTATCCAAAAACAACTCTAAATTATTAATTGTTGCGGTGGACATGCTTTTAAATTCAAATATTTGGTCTAGGTATGAAGAAGCCGCCGATCGCTTATCTTCATATTTATTCTTTAACAAGTCGAAAATTAACGAATAATTTTGTGCAGAGGGCGTTATACCAGCGCAGATGGAACGAGCCTTTCCCGTAAGCTTCCCAATAAGGTAGTATAACTTTTCCGATTCTGAAAGGGATGGATTGTTATGCACTGAATTTTCGAAACTGGCAAGGAATAACGGCCAGTGCTTGATGTCTCCGTCGAATTCGGGAATCTCTATAGGAGGTAGTTTAGGCGACTTATGTTGAACAATAGGTTGTATACTAAGTGCAGACTGTTGTAACGTTCTACCGGCGCGCTTTACACTGCTAAACAAGTCATCAAACGACGAGAGCGGTTGATAATCTAGTACATATTTAGGATTCGAAAATAGCTGTAACTCGTTAATTTTGTCTAGCACAATTTCAAAGTCTGAGCGCAATAAGTCTACAGTTTCTAGCTCGCACAGAAACCTTTCGCGGTGACATTCCTCATGAAGATCGTTCACGCGATTACAAATGCTCTGCATACGACTAAACATTCGATCTCTTTTAGCATATAAGATCTTTAACTTTGAATCAGCTGCCAAAGTTCCTTTATCTGAACCTGTAGCCATTTTTAAATATTCAAGATTCAATTAATTACAGATTTATTACCAAATAACAAGTACAGTGATAACGTAAAGCTTTGGAGAATGGATTTATAGAAAATCAACAATTTATAGAAAAAATGTATTATAAGCGTCACAATTACTAACAAAATATAGATACCTATTCCTAATATTGCCCACTGCTAATATACAAGTACGTGTAAATTAAGTTATTGTATAATATGTGATATATAATTAATATAATATTGAGAATATATATATTTTAATTATAAAACAAATATTGAAATATATTTTGCACTTCTATCTTCAGACGGCTGATGGCCGCCTGGCTGGTACTTGTGCTGAATTTTAATACGTAACTCAAACAAGTTGTTTTCGAACAATTATCAATAAATATTTATATAATTAATTTTAATTAGCAACCTAACATCTTAATAATTAAAACAGATTAACTAAATAAGCCTTTAGTACGCAAATACTATATTAAATAAGAAAAATATACGAGAGATTGTAGGTACTTTCGCAAAACACGGGAATCAATGCAATACAACTGTGTTGAATAAATTACTAATTATTATATTTAGATCCGGCTCGTATGGTACCATTAATGGTTACGCGAATTGGTAATTGTTACCCATATTTATGTAAAACCACAATGATGGAAATATAGCTGCACAGAACACGGGGAAATATAGGCAGTTATATAAAGGAAGGGTGGTACAGTACCTTTGCGTAGTGAAGCGATGTTTTCTCCGTGATTCTTGCAGTTAGCACGACACGCACAATTTCACGAAAACTAATAGTCTATATATATAAAGTATATGGAGGAAAAAATAGTCGATAATGGTCAAAAGCGATGCGTATGCGTTGCAGTTCGTAAGCGAGAAGAACAATTCTATCTGATGACCACTATAGCGATGCAGTTGACGTCTCATGCCGTCTCCTTCCTTCTGCTTGCTAGGGTATGTACCGGAGAGGAACAAAAGATAGGATGTGGTTTTACATGATTAGATGTATTACGATTCGTTCCATTTAAGAATTTTCAATATATATTAAATGAAATACGCGCGACCATTATCTTTCAAAGCAACTTTAACATCGCTATCGAATTCGTTAATCCGCTCATTTTTGGTAATAATACCAAAAACGCGAGACAACACTTAAACATTCAAGTTTGTTTCAATATTAACTAGATTATTTAAAACTATTTCTAAAATATTGTGGCGAACGATGGTGGAACCATCTAGCTAGTTTTAGAACTTTTGGAAAAATCTAGAACGAAAAGACAAGGACGGATATATTTAGAAAAAGATAGACGATAAACGAAAGAAAGAGACAGATAGATGTTAGAAAGAGATAGACGACAAAAGAGAGAAAGAGATAGATAGATGTTAGAAAGGGATAGATGTATAAACGAAAGTTCCCGAACAGAAGGTTCGGGAAAGAAAAGACAGAGATAGATAGACGGGTTCTAGAAAATTCTTCCAGGTATATAAACAGCGTAAGGCGCGCCTACCGGGCAATTTAGTGTTTAAAGTTGAGTTCAGTCCAAGACGGTGAAACGACAAGTGCGATACTAAAGAGTTATCAAAGAAGGTTAATAGAGTACAGAGACGAATTAAGTGGTGAATTTAGTAACAAGTTTGGTGGACAGGTACGTGAAGGAGCTGCGTAACGCAGTTCGACAGAGGAACCAGACGCAAGCTACCCGCGATAATATCGGAGGTGGTCCACGCAATATCGGCGACGGTATTGAGGGTGTGACAACTTATCATCGGGACTGTGCATCGTTGGTCGTGCGTATAGGGGTAACCCTGCAGAGAGGCACTACGTGCGACTGTGTAAGTCAATAAAAGCTTTTAAATTAAAAACTGGTGTTTTCTTCCAATCCATAAGTGCGTACCCCCGCTCGTACGTAACAATATATTTTCAAATATTTGGTGCAAAGACGCTGCTTCCAGAATGTTTATTCCGCGCACGGCAACGTTTTTCTTATTCTCTATACGTCATGTGGTTGTATAAAATAGCTTCATGGACAACAACACGTTAGCAGCGCCTCTGGTGTTTCCATCAGGTAGACTGTATGCATATTCGACAATAAACAAAAACTTTGGCCACGAATATAGTGCGTGAGTTACATAAAGATTTCGTGAAAGTTTATTAGCTACGGCCACAATGATAATCCACTCGCTTCCGAACTTTTTATTAAATAACTAGTAGCCAAACTTTGAATAACTTTATTAATTGTGGTCCTTACTTGGGCGCGAAAAGTACGATTAATTAAATATCACCTTAAGAAGTGCAATGTCTACGTTACAAGCACGACTTAAAAGTCACATGAAAAATTATGACCTTAACTCACAGAAATGGGAATCAATAGCCACCATCATAGTTGTTTCATTTAACAAAATATCAACAGATTTAAAGCGAATAAAGGAGTTTGATACCAGACCTGACGGAAAGAAGGCTAGCACTCCTATTAATATAATTACAACTGTCGTGAGAGCAGGCAGGTTGAAGAGGCGTGGTAGATTAAAGAGCCACCTCTTTAGCCTATTGCGATCACAATCCGCACATTCCTTGGCAAAATAGGTATACCTATATTTCTTTTATTGCATATGTTCAGCTGAAAGACAGACGGCCCATCTGACTGAAAGCAATTATCATTGCCTATGGACATTTGCAACACCCGAGGTGCACCAATGGGCTTCCCGTCTTTAAAGGGAGACAACCTGGTCACTAATGCCGAACCACAACTCAAAGTTGTTATGGCGACATACTCTCGACTAGGGTTAGTAACCATTCAGATGGGCAAATACTGTACCATCTGGCTTTGGGTTTTGTCGCCTCTTACGACAGGTCGGCCCCAGGAGATTGTATTCTTTCTCCGTTCCTGCACGGTTAAGTCACATAAGAACACATGATCGACTCGAAAATAAAATCATTAATTTCCATAATACATAGTGGTCATAGTAATCGAAATTAATTTATGGCCGGTTCGTACACCTTACTATTTATTATACTATTTATTCACTTGTCTTACCATCGGTTGAATTTTGACATTAGATGAATGGAGCGGTTTCCCGCGATACAGGCTAGGCCTAGTGCGGGAACCAACGTTCTTGACATTGTTATGAACGTAAACTCTTGAAAATAAATTATTTTGTATTTGTATAGAAATATGTCAAATTTTAACCGATGGCAAGGCAAATGAACGGCCTGTGAGATATAGAAACCGGGCCTTAGAAATTATCCAAGATAACAATACCATCCAAATACGTTAAGGATTCGATACTTAATCACGCTTTCGACATGCTGCTATCAGTGCACGTAAACGCAATCTAAAATTGACACGAAATGGGCGGAGACTATTTGTAATATTGGAAAACACCGGAAAGTTTTAATTAAATTATCTTAGTTATCTGTTTTTACTGAACTCATAACATAAATGCAAAGTTTATGTTGTTAGTCTATCTATGTAAATCATGCAAAACTTTCCAGGTAGACGTCAAAATATTACTAGATTAAATATGTATTTGTTTATATTCTAGCCCCGTTTCATTATTAACAACATGCCTGTGCATACCTGTTTGATTAATAACGGTGGCTATGAAATTTGGGATAATAAAGATGAGGTTTCTTCAATAAATAAAGTCAAAATAGAGTAATATGAGTAAAACACTTCTTATGCCCGGTTTCTAGTTTTGTTCGGTAGCGCTATCGGTTCAATAGCTTATAAAATTTCGTTTCTTAACACACCATCGTACGATAAACTTCAGTTAAACTTGGTTTAACTTAACTGACCAATATTGGGCCTTATCTATTCCATATCTTTGGTTTGGCGTTTATCTCTCAAAGTCATAATTTAAAACTAACCTAAAACATACAATTATTTGTATCAGATTGTAAACTGCTTGGTATATCACATATTTTATTTGGATAAACAATTTATACTAAAAATATTAGAATTATGGGCAGCAGTTCATCGGAGTTGGATATGGAAATACTGCAGATTATTTCTACTATGTCCCTGCCTCGAAGGATACATAGAAATCCATTCGAATTATTTGCAGGTGAAGAATCTAAAAGGAAATATTGGTTCAACAAGGCTACCGTGATGCACCTATGTCAAGAAAATAAATAGACTGGGTTAGCACCTATTGTTAATCGTAAATACACGTTGTCCGTGTTGGAGCAAGTTGTATCTTTACGCTTTTACGCAACTAGCATAAACATGTCAAATCCGGAACACCCCAGAGAAGTGAAGGCACGTTTTATATGCCAATCAAACAGCAAAGCGTACCCAAATATATCAAACACAATCAAATATATCACAAAATCTAACATAATTAATTAGATATAATTTTTTAAGACAATGATTATCATTCATACATACATGAAAGATGTATTATTTTACTTTTTTATTTTATTACAAGAGTTCAGCAGACAGGCAGACAGCCCACTTGATGAAAAGCGGTTACCATCACCTATGAGCATTTGCAACACCAAAGTTACAAATGCGCTGCTGCTCTTTTAAAGGAGACTGGAACCTGGTCACTAATGCCGGAACACAAATCAAGGTTTAATCTAAATATATTATTTAAAACTACCAAAATTACTTTCTAAAATAAAAACTAGTCGGCACATAACGTACTAGTCGTAATGTTGAATTAAAATAGTACAAATAAATATTGGATATTCCTTCTTAAATAGATCCATCTGGTGGCGGATTATGGTATTGGTTATGGTTTCATAGTTATCGAACGCTTCCATAGGTATTCAGAGACTAAATAAAAGTTAACCCCCTACATGTTAAGGGTAGTCCCCTAAATATTTTTTTTTATTTTTTTTTATGATACAACATTAAAAAATACATACAACCCTAAATTTTCAACCCTCTACGATCAATCCCTATTTTTAATAGCGATATTATTATTTTTATAATTTTCTACTGGGATGATTTAGATTTTAATTTGATGGCGCTGCAATCGAGTACCAGAATTTAAGTGTTCTTTTTGTTGTTGTATGTGTTGAAGTTTGTCCCGCAATGGTTTAAATAAACGATTGGACGCAGTAGGTGGCGCCGCGATACTCCTCCTAAACGCTGGGCCTGATTTTGATGAAATTTTGGAACGAAGTTCCTTATCGCGCGTTGTGAAAGGGGGCTAGACGGAAAAAAATAAGACCAAAAGTTGTAACGACACTTTTTGCTATAGTTGTAAGTCGTGCGGCGTGCGCGTGTTTCTCTGTCTGTCTCTCTCTCTCTCTCATTATCACTAAAATTGACCCTACTAAAAAATATTATTTTAACTTAAAAAAAAAATTACAATTCCTTCACTAATTAATCGAAAGGAACTTCGTTCCATCCGGGTGTCCCTTGACACCTCTCAAGTTTTTTAGTTTGTTCAAGTGGATTTGAGAATAGTTTAGATTAACATTTGGTCCCGGTAGATGACGCTGGAATCGGGTTTTTTATTTTTTAAAGGCAGGACAACGTCTGCCGGGTACAGCTAGTCTATTACATAAATTTATAGAATGAATTGTTATTGAACTCATAACTGGTAACCTCAGAAACCGGGCATTAGTATTTTATGAATATTAAGACTATTTGATTACACCACTTTACGGCTTATCAGGGCATACATACTTCTAATGCGGTTACCATAGATTATAATACACTACGGTTATTGCTACATTTGTAATTCAATAGTATTTTTTATCTAAACTCTATAAATAATTATGTATTATTCATTCTACTAAAGATCGTAAAATATTAATTTGTACTTGGAGCTGGATAAACTATAATGGTATATGCGGTTTCTCTGAAATTGAAATGATTTTATTTAACTAAATTAAATTTATTTTTATATCAAATATAAAAAAAGTAAAAATAATCCGCCAGTAACATTTGAAGATGAACTTTAATAATATTATGAAACTATGTAAAATGACCTTTTCAGGTTGAGGCCACATTGGATTATTCTCCTTAACTTTTAGATTTCAACTTCCTACTAACTTTTCCTTAAAATAAATTAAAATGTAACTCCAAATTGATGTTTCCAATTTTAGATCTCTTGCCTTATTAGTCTGTGAGATATTGAACTGTGCCATAAAGATACAAATAAACATCAGGATGTAATAGTGATAATTTAATATATTGGAACTCTAAAATAAACTTCCCACTGTTCTTGTGAAATATATTATATATAAATGTAAATATATCAAATTGATAGCATTCGCCTCGCTTATGTAGATAGAATAGATAATAACAGCCCATAAATGTCCCACTGCTGTGCTCGGACCTGCCATTATACGGGTATGGACAGTATACCCGCAACGCTTGTCCAAGGCGGCTTGGCAGTTTGACACATTGGTTATCTCAATGTACAGGTTACATCACGATGTTTTCCTTCACCGTTGTTAGCCTAAGCTGTGCATGTGTTCTGGCCGGGTCGAGCCCACGCCCTTTGAGTTTGGAACGCGTCGCTAGCCATCACGCTACCCCGACTTTTTAAGAATAAATAGAGCATACCGAATAATAATTTACATCGTGTATAAACTTTAATAGTTTCTCGAATTGTATTTTAATTAAATGTTTAAAATATTAGGTTCTTCAAATTCTTCTAAAATACATCCCGTGTCGCTTCACATTTCTCCCGTATGGTGGACAAAAGCCTGTGTATTAACGAAGAACTCCTGGAGATGGCCACCCTACTGGTAACTCATTTGATCGATAGGATATTTATTTATCTGTTCATTCAAAGATTATTTTGGCACAGTGCGTTAAAGAGGGAATATCCGGAGCTCCGAGAGAGTTTTAAATGTGTTCATTTAATAGTTTTCCATTTTTTTTCGAAACAAACCATCTAGAATAATGTCAACGGGAGTTTAACCAGCGGAGCTCAAAGAAAATGTTATTTCAAGCGACGCGAATGTGGGAAAGTAGCCATCTGTTACAATGATTGTTCATTTTTTACGTGTAAAAATTACCAACACTTTTCTCACGAAAACTAGTGGTCATTTTATAAGTATAATTCAACTACAAGAAATAGATAGTATATTTATAATATACTATCTATTATATTTTAACAAATTAATTATGAAGAAGTCTGCCCAAAGGTATCTTAGTGTTGTTGTTTCGAATAATATCCGCATATCGTATCGAGAAAGAATACAATTTCCTGCTTTAGGGCGGCCTGTCGTAAGAGGCGACAAAACAACCCACAACCAGGTGGTAGGGCATTTGCCGGGCTGGATGGCTACCACTCTGGTCTAGAGTATGATGCCATGAGTCGCCTTGAGTTGTGTTCCGGAATTAGTTACAAGGTTCCAGTCTCCCTTTCTTAAGGGAGACTGGAACCTGGTCCTCCCTGCTCTCTTGAGCAGCAGCGCATTTGTAGCACCTTTGGTGTTACAAATGTCCATAGGCGATGGTAACCGCTTTCCATCAAGTCGTCTGCCTGTTTGCTGAACTCCTGCTATAAAAAAAATCGAATATAAGTCTCATTTTTGAGTAGAAGTCGATGATTCCGTAACAGACGGCTCAGCACCACTTAGTCTTATAAGAAATTTAGAGAAACATGGGCGTCATACGTTTAAAAACACGTCGTCCGCGATGTTTCCGGTGTTGCAAACGTCTATATTAGACGAATCAACCAAATTTAATCAATTTGGTCGACAGGTACAGAACTGAAAAAATACAACGGTATTCGATAACATTGAATTATTCAAGTATATGCTTATATGGGGTCACTTTGATCGGTTCATTCAATTTGAAAGACAAAAATAAACCATCTAATTCTAATAATATTGGCTTAAGCGATGTATTTAAGAATAATAAGAATTATTGGTAATTTAAATTTGGATTTAATATAAATCACCTTTAGTATATAAACATAGATATATAGTTAATGCAGCTGAACATCTGAAACCTAATACAGTAGCAGACTTATATAAATGAGTAAACATTTTGAGCAACAAAAGCTAATATAGTGCTTCCTAACAATATTTTATTGCTAATGAGAATTATCTAATTAACAACCATTGATTGGTATTAACCAAACAGTCCTACTTTGGACCCCGTTTCTTAGAGATGGGCTGGTTGGTTGGTGGGTTTCACAATTTTTATGTAGAGATTGCCTAATGACGTCTAGTGGCGTAGTTATACTGTTTTTCCAGTGGTAAATTCATCGGATGGGATTCAATCCGCAATACGAAGAGACTCAAAGTAGTAATTTCTATTTAATAACTACGTAAATCGTAAATTACTAAATAAAATAAAACAGATATAAAATTTACTTTCAAGTATATAGTATGCATTTTATTACATTGTCTAGTAAGTAACTTAATTTAGAGGGTCGATTCGATTAAAATAAGAATTTAAGGATCAATTTCTTTCAAATGCGTTCCAATTTAGATACAATTTTGATGTATTTTAAGAAATAATTTTGAATACAAAACTTTTTATTAGATTACATTAATGGCGGTCATAGCAAACTTTTTTTTATAGCATGTATATAGCTTAAGACCCAAACCCAGCAAAACCCAACTGCCAGACCTCAAGACACTGTGAGCTCTTTCTGCGTGCAACGAAACAAACCAACTTGACTGATAACACAACTCTACAAAAAAAATTTCGTTCTTTGTCCTAAAGTTTATACTATTATTTTCCAGTTAGTTATGCACAAAAACGAAAAGATATAAAGTTTGCTTTTGGATACTTAAAATTTTTTTTTCCGAAGTTATCGGAAGCAAAGGTTAAAGCTGGGGTTTTTGTTGGTCCGCAAATAAGACAGATTTTCGCCGATGAAAAATTTCCAACGTTGCTGAATCGTACTCAAAAAGCAAGTTGGAACAGTTTTAAAGCAGTAGTTTCTGGATTTTTAGGAAATAATAAAGCTGAAAACTACGAAAAGTTGGTTGAGGATATGCTTACAAATTTTAAGGCCATGGGCTGCAGGATGTCATTAAAAGTACATATGCTGCATGCTCATTTGGATAAATTTAAAAACAATATGGGAGCCTATTCCGAAGAGCAAGTCGAATGAAACTGTATGAATTATACAGTGAAAAACAATTTAATCAAAATCCAGACTTCCTTCAATATATTAAAAAGTACTCTAAGACCTTTAAAAGAGTGTGCATCGCTGCCAAATCTCTATATTATAGTAACAGAATTAAAAAATCATCAAATATCATTAAGACAACTTGGAGTGTTATAAATGATGCTTCCGGCAAGAATTCACGTCGAGATGATGCAATTAAACTTGTAATCAACAATAACACCATTAGTAATAACTTTGAAATTGCACAAACATTTAATGAATACTTTAGGGATATACCAACTTTAATAACTAGCTCTTTGTCATCATCACCACTGGAAGCTGAGCTGCTGATGACACAGTGCGTTGATCGATGTAATATCACATTCAAATTTAATCATATAGATACAGATGATATTGTAAAAACGTTTAAATCGTTAAATATTAAAAACACAGCTGACTTTTGGGGTATATCCTTAAAAGTATTAAGTGACTTAATATGCACTATTGCGCTACCACTAGTACAAATATTTAATCGATGTGTAGATAAAGGAGTATTTCCTGACTTAATGAAAGTTAGCAAAGTTATTCTTATATTTAAAAGTGGAAACAAAAACGACCCCTCTAACTTTAGGCCAATTTCTATTTTACCAACCTTAAGCAAGGTTTTCGAAAAAATAATTTTAAATCAACTGCTCTCACATTTTAATATTAATAAATTAATTCATACTAAACAGTTCGGGTTCACCAAAGGTCGTTCCACTACCGATGCAGGTGTTGGAGCTTCTAAAACACATTTATGGTGCTTGGGAAGGGTCACAGAATGCCATTGGTGTATTCTGTGACCTGTCCAAGGCATTCGATTGCGTTGAACACGTGACCCTCCTGAAAAAGCTCAATTATTACGGTATTTATGGCGATTCTCTCAATCTTCTGTCGTCTTACTTAAACAATAGATCCCAAAGCGTTGAAATTAACAATATCAAATCTCGTGAGACTGGCATATCTATGGGTGTGCCCCAGGGCTCTATTCTAGGTCCCTTCTTGTTTTTGATATATATTAATGATTTGCCATATTTTATTAATGATATGTGTGAGGTAGTGTTGTTTGCTGATGACACGTCACTTATATTTAAAGTAGACAGAAATAAACAGAACTTTGACGACGTAAACAACGCCTTAACCCAAATATCTAAGTGGTTTACCGTAAATAACTTATCACTCAATCCGAATAAAACTAAATGTGTTAAGTTTGTTATGCCCAATGTAAAAGAATACGATGTTAATATTTCCCTTAACGACACTAGACTTAACCTAGTAGATTCAACTGTATTCTTAGGCATTAACCTAGATCAGAAACTCCAGTGGGGCGCTCATATATCTAGTCTCTCAGGAAAGCTTAGTTCTGCTGCATATGCGGTCAGAAGAGTTAGGCAGTTCACTGACGAAGAGACTGCTAGACTAGTTTATTTTAGTTATTTTCATAGTGTCATGTCCTATGGTATTTTACTTTGGGGCAACGCTGCTGACTTGGAGACTATATTTGTTTTACAAAAAAGAGCCGTAAGGTCAATTTACAACCTCGGCCCTCGGGTGTCTCTTAGGGAACGCTTTAAGGAAATCGGTATTATGACGGTCGCCTGCCAATATATTTTCAATAATATAATTTATATTCGTAATAATTTGAGTGCCTACAAGCGGTATAAGGATGTTCACGATTTCAACACCAGGCATTGTAATAAACTGATATTGCCATCTTTTAGATTACAAAAAGTATTGTCTTCTTTCTTGGGGGTTGGTATACGCTTCTTCAATAAGATTCCGAGTGAAATGTTAGATCTGCCCTTCACTAAATTCAAATTTAAAATAAAAAGTATCTTGCTTAAAAAGGGATACTACACTATTGGAGAATATTTAAATGACAAAACTTCATTTACATAACAGCTCGCTCCAACCTCTTATACTGTGTTTTGTACGAGTATAACGTTTTTATCTTGCCGTACTTGTAAGGAATATATGGAGATATGTTGCAAAAAAAATAATACGTTACGTCTTTATATTTATAACTATAATTATTTTCTATCCTTTTATTGCGCTTTTGTCTTATTGAATATGCACTGTTTGCTACAACTCCATTAATTCTTCAAAAGTTATTCTGTAACATAATTCTGTATAAAATCTTTTTTTAAAAAAAGTACTTAAATATAAAAAATAGAACAACAAATATAAAGAAAATTTTTTTTTAGCTAGACGTGTTGCTGGGGAGTTTCTTGCCGCTTCTTCTCCTTAACAGCAATAACACGTTGCGAAGCGGTGTACATAGACTAGGAAGTAAAATTAAATTTTAACCTATATGTATGACCTTCAAAAAGTGTTCTCCAGTGGAACTTATTTTGAATAAAAACTTTTGAATTTGAATTTGAATTTGAATTTAAGGAGAACGTTTCCATCAGGATATCATGAATTTTGAACAACGCTATCAAGGCCAATACAATGAAAACATGATGGGCGACTATATTTGGGGTTTATTGAGAGAAAGTAGCTATGAAAATAAAAGAAAAAGTAGAAGTGTGCACTTTTAAGTTATTTTCCACTTTTCTGTAAGCTAATTTGATAGTAAAACTTAATAAAAATAATAAACATTTTTATTTCAATAGTTTTATTTTCAATCAAAAATTAAAATCCGAGATTTTTAAAAATTTCGTTCAATCAGTCTTCTAAGCACAAAAGCAAAGTTTTTCATGCCATATATTTTTTTTCCGTCTTATTACGACCTAAACTACCGAAATTTAATGCTTTGCAATCAAAGTCAAATTTCATGTTGACCCGTGTAATTTCTTTTATTTTTTCCTTCCACTCATTTTAATATTATATAAAAAAAAATTAGAACTAGGCATGTTTGCTGAAGAGTTTCTTGCGCCGCTTCTTCTCTTCAAGCCACAACATGTTGTGAAGCGGTGGTAAATTAGATTAGGCTCCCATAGAGTAAATAATATCCATAAACAAAATTTAAAACTAAATAATTAAAATGAACAAGTTGGCGGTAGGCTGAATAAAAACTTTGACAATACACGTTTGACAAATGTCATCTTTGTCTTCCGTGACCACGGCCACTGAAAAGCGGCCGAAACGTCGGATAAACCTAAACAAATAAATTACCGCGCTTAAAACCGTTAAAACGTAGTTTTATTATGTGTACAAGTCGCGAAAACTCAAGAAAAAAATAATACAATTTCCTGCGGCCAGGCTGTCTGACGTAAAAGGCGACAAAACAACCCACAGCCAGGTGGTATGGTGGGTATCTGCTCGTCGGGATGGCACCCCTGGTTTGAGTATGCCTCTATAACAACCTTGAGTTTTGTTCCGGCATTAGTGGCCAGGTTGCAGACTCCCTTAAGAGAGTAGAAGGGGATTTGTAACGTCTTTGGTGTTGCAAATGTCCATAGGCGATGTTAACCACTTACCATTAGGTGGACCGTCTGCCTCTTTGCTGAACTTATGCAATAAAAATGAATAAATAATATATATGCAGATATGCATGTTGATAGTCTACTCAGTCAGAATAAGAAACTATGTCGATTGAATGATACGCAGGTCTTAACCTACTAAAGTGTTTATTTAATAAGTCTTTTTATTATCACTTAAAACTTAGCACAAATAGTTTATTTAAAATATTTAGTCGCTGTTGTTAAGTGGGCTAAGCCTGTGCTTGCGAAACTCACTGGAGTGCAGAGGTTCCCAGTTCAATTGCTGGCATGGTAAAGTTTGTAAATAATCTCTCTGTTATTTACTATGAAATTTTTATCTGGGATTAGAGTGGTCTATATAATTCAAGAACGTGAAATTACTATTAAACATTTACGTCTGTTAGTCAGAGATAACTATATATATAAGTGTCGTACGAAGTACAATTTAAAAATGAAAACACTATAAATATTCGACGAAAATCACGTGATGCCGACGTCATAAATAAACCGCTTTCACCGATGCCAAAAATATAAGATGAAGGGCAGCCTAAAATAACTATATAATATACTTTTTCAATTTAACAATGATTTTATTTCAATTTTTACCGCTGGACAATAGTGTAACGACACTGGAGAAAAATATATATTAAGGGTGACATCTATATATTGCAAATAAGAGTTCAAAATTGGTTTTTAATATACATGGTTATGTGGAAATCATTAGTCAGATATACTCGTATCTTCAATTACCTACTGTTTTATTCAAGCCAGGACGTAGCGAAATATTTGTCTCTTAAGCTACGATAAAGATCCTAGCCTCTAACTTTATAACAAGCGTAACACTTAGAACAGCTCAGAAGGGTTTAGGGCAAGAAAAGGACAGGAACTGTGTGACGGTACGCATCATCATGTATTTATTATTTTCTCACCTATTAATTGTTATTTATTTATAAAGGAATGGCTGTTCTCCATATAATGTATTCCCTCCTTTATTTCGCATAATATATGTATTTACTACTAATCTCTTTGTATGATACAATCGAATTTTTCTTTGTTCAAAAAATTTGACAGAGAAAAAGAGAGGACTTGATTATTCGTGTTTGACAGAGGAAGACAATGAAAAGATTATTCTCGGAAAAATTTGTGTTTTATATATTTTCAGATGGAGAAAGTCTAATTGAGATTTAAATGGATAAACTAATCGCTATTAATAATAAAACAATCAAAGTTCAATATGTATACGTCGGATGTGGTTGTTGTAAATTTCGCCAAAGAGCCAAGCTAAGTCTTCAAGCTTTATTTAATAGTTATATTAACCATGTAGACTTACCTGATATCTTGCTTGTTATGTTTTCAGACGTTCTTCTGACGTGATCACGTATTCTTGTCTTTTGTAATGTATTAGTAGTTTAATAAAAATTGTTCGTATGCATACGATTTGAATTAATCTTAAAAGCCTGATTAGTATGTGTAGTTACAAATAACTTCTATTCTTAGTAGTACATATTATAAGTAACATTGATTTTGTTACACTTAGCTGGTAGTCTTTAGACGTATTAGGGTTCCTTAGGTCCGTTTCTTCAAAAGTATAATATTATAGGAACGTTTCTATAATTTGTCTAGGCATAAATGCTATAGAAATACATAAGCCTTTAATATGAAATCTTACATAATCTTATGTAAAGATAGGTATCTACTGTCCTATATATTTTTGAACTTAATTAATTACTGTCCTTAATTTATATATTGTATGGAGAACGAGCTATATAAGGGTGAATTAATTTAAAGTATGTCTTAATTGACTTGTGCGTTATTAACATATAAGAATTGTTTGTACATTGTTTTAGTTTCATAGTTAACTAAATGATTAAGGGTTATTTATAAAGCCTCAGTGTGCTAATACATTACTTAGGAGTTATGATACATAGTCTCTTGCGGATAAAAATGTATTAATCTAATTTCATTTAAGGATCCTTAAATATAATATTGTCTTAGGAAACTTAATTAAATAATATTACTTCTTCATAGCCGGGAACTATTGGGAGATTTTGATGATTCTTTCAAGTAATATGATTATTAGTTACTTTGCTATGGGAGATTCATTATATGTCAATGGAGACTTATAGGAGTTCTTGTCTTGCTGTTGCACACACGTTGTTGGACCTGATTATGGACTCTTACTTGTTGTGTTTGCTGATTAGAGCTGGAGCGTTGATTGTTATTGTCCGATTATTTCTGTTTCAGTGAGCTTGAAGTCAGCCTGCGTAATGAGTTTTCATTGGTTCTGATATCGGAGGGATTATTATTGAACTATGGCTGTGAAGTCGGAGTCTTGATTTATAATTTATTAATTAGTCTATTTTTATATGTGTATATATTTATATATGGTTTTATAACATTACATGATAACATTACACTATACAACAATCATGCATTCTATATGGGAAGGCTAATTGACTTTAGAAAATTTAAAGTTTATTTAGTCTTATTGAATTTTAATATTTTAAATACTTTCTTGTTGAGAGAGTCTACTTTGGCATTTGGCTTTGTTTGGTGCAAAGGAGTTGTTGATTACAATTTAATTTTTTATTAAAGGTTTCTTTTGATTAATTATATTTTCTTAAACAAGCAGCTCTACTGTTACCAAATGTGTATAAAATAGGCATTCAAATATTATTACAAACTGAAGTGACGAGATGGGGTGAAAGCACATATTGAAAGTTTCTATGAAGATTCAGATTAGGACCGGGTTTTATGAGCTCAGCAATCTTGGACAAAGGGATTCACGACCCACTTGTTTATTGTGGCAACCTTCCCTTGGATAGTTTCGACAATTATCCAGGATTACCGCGCGTACAGCTTTTAAGCAAATTTAGTTTGTTTTTATAATATGTGTATTCACGAGACTAAAATGGTTTCACATATTAAGATTGACTGAATTGGTAACTGAAGGTTAAGAACTAGTTAAGTCGCGGATCAGCCTGGAGGCGCGTGGGCACCTCAATGACGCCCTAGATGGTTAGGGGGATAAGCTGCCGTGTTGCAGGAGGATCAATCGTATCAAAACTTATTTTCTTTCACGATATGTGACTTCATGAGAGTCTTAGATGTAGTTAGGCCAAGTGGACTTGACTGAATTGGAAAGGATGATTAAAAATATCTACATTTGAGCATTGTTACCAAAGAAGGCATCTTTGATGCAGAGTATCACCATTTTATGTTAAATTCAACTTTAAACTTTACTTTTACGGTGCTATGCTCTCATCTCTTGGGTGCTAGGGTCATTAGGCGGATGTAGGATTTTGCCAATTCACTTTAACTTAAACTTTATTTTAACTTTCACGGCGAACCTGAAACCTGTCTTTGACAAGGGAATCTATAATATGAGTGAAGTTGTCTCTCGCCTAACTTTAACTTAAAATTTACTTATAATTCATAGAGAGACATTCTGAAACTCTTACTCTGACAATTTAGGGATGGGAATCTTATGAGATGTAGAGAGTAACACTATTTAAACTTCAATTAACCTTTATCTTTAATTTATTGTAATATTCTTATTACTGCATCAGGGGAGGTCTCTGAGGTGACGTTCCTCATAATGACAATATTATTTGATATTTTGGAAAGGTGACTTTGAGATGAAATGTTCACTTAAGTCTTTTGGCTTTTCCAACTCATTTTACACACAAGGCACTCTAAATGGGTTTCTTTTAAATGGATAGATCGTACTGCTGGGAGTTTCTTGTCGGCTCTTCTCGCCAGCAATAGTACGTTGTGAACCGACGCTAGTTTTAGATAATGTTTATATTTAATTCAATAAATTCTAATTAGAAAATTGGAGGTTCTTCTTTTATCTCGATATGAGCTCTTTTACTGATAGCTAATGCGGTGGCATAATATCAGAGAGGTGGTTAGGAGGGGTGCCTTACACAAAATTATATAATTTGTTATGAATCTACATTAAAATATCTTTTGGCTAAATAAAGGCACGGGCGTACTCAGGTGATGAGCTTATATCATGAGTAATACATTTATCATAATTCATAAAATGCATAGCATTTTACACTTACAACATACTACTACAATATTATTATATATATATATATATATATTTTACATCAACCTTTGAGAGTCTTCCTGTCCTTTGATCAACACTCTTATATAACCTACCTTGTGAACATAGGGTTAACGGTATTGCGACGAGGGTTCCTGCTACTAGATGATCACGATTTATGGCCAATATTACAAGAATTATTCTATGAATAAATTTTATTAATTTCCACTTTATAAATTGTTTATTTCTCACTCTATGTTTCGGCTTGAGTATGTCATTCCATAGTCTTTAGATTTAAAAAGGGGGGTTCGTTACAACTGGTTAATAATATATCCTTAATTAGTGAAACTTACGGTTCAAATACAATGATCACACTGAGCTGACCCACATTTTAAACACATTTTCTACTAAAATTCTATCACACTTTCTCACTAACAATTTTACAGTTCAGAAAACCTAAGTACTCTCTTTGTCAACGCGAAATATAGCTTTGACATAGAGATCAATTACTAAGATTCAAATTCAATTCAATCAAGATTCTAAATATTCAATCTGCTAAGATTGAAATCATTGATAAACTATTTTAATAAAAAAAGTGACAAGGAATTTGTTACGTAATGTTTGAGAAATTTGGATAATATTTTATATAAGATATTAAATTAAACACTATATTTCTTCTTCTTCTTCTTCTTTGTTCAATAATGGCTTGGCACGGTTTGTGCATTCAGCCAGAGTCATGTGTAAATGGCTTTGCAATTTAGTTTTATAAAACGAGGGAAACATAACGCGAGAAAATAGAAAATTTTATCGAAAATGTAGAAAAAAAGTGTCAAAATAATTACTAAATATGTATAAACTAATAAAATTAAAGTTTAATTTGATTATTTACAATAAATGAATTTAATACACTATATACATCAAATTTACAATCCTTAAGTAATAAAGACATAGAAGTAGGAAGAGGAACGGAAAGAGAAATTAAAGTCGTAAAGAGAAGTGTGATCATAGATAGGACAGGACAAAAAAACATGGTTCAGGTCACAATAATCTTCACCGCATTCGCAAGCTGGACTGGAGACAATTCCAAGCCTATGTAAATGCACCGGAATACAGAGATGTCCAAGGCGCATGCGAATCAAAATGGAAGTAGCAGTTTTACCAAACGAGAGTTTAGCGAACCAGGGCTTCTTGGGAACCAACGACTGCAAACCGTACAGGAAACGACCCTTGATCCGACCACTCTCGCTCCAGCACATGTTCCATGAATCATGGAGGTATGTGCTAGGCAAAGAAGCAAGATCATGGCCAAAATTCCTGTACGGATAAATATCTCCATCCATAGTAGCATCGTTCGCCAAACTATCAGCTCTGACATTTCCACTTATACCGCAGTGACTAGGTATCCAGCAAAAGGTTACTAAATAATTATTAATTTGGCAATGTAACAGCTTTCTCTTACATTCAAATATGACATGAAAATATGGGTTTGATTTTAATGAAAATTTTGCCAAGGCCTGTAAGGAGCTTAGAGCATCAGAGAATATAACAGTTCTGCTTAATTTGAAAGTAATTACATACTCAATGGCTCTTAAAAGACCAAAACATTCTCCAGTAAAGACGGATGTTTCAGGAGGAAATTTAATTTTTTGAACTATATTAAACTGTTTATGGAACACACCGACACCAACACATCCCATAGAATGCTTTGATGCATCGGTATAAATATGATGCCAGTTTTGCCATTTATTGTTAACTATAGAATTAAAAGTGTTGTTGGCATTGGAGTCAGACTTTTTAATGTCAAGTGAAAAGCAAATATCGGGGGTAAGAAGCAAAGATTCGTATGAACCACTAAATAAAGGAAGTAAATGAAATGAGTGTGTAGGTGCTCGTATAGTCTCAAACTTCTGATAGCTTTGAACTAAACATGGTGAAGGTTTACGAGACCAATACTTAGAGGAAGATATTTTATGGGAAAGAAGTTGAAGTTTAGAAACAAGGGGATGGTTAGAAAACTATGATTTGAAAGACGAATCTGTCAGAAAGATACTGCCGTCTTAAATGCAAAGGGGGATCGCAGCATTCAATTTGAAGGGCATTGATGGGACTAGACTTCATAGCTCCGGAAATAATTCTTAGAGCTCGTGATTGTACTAGATCTAATTTCTTAAATCCAGCCACACTACCCGGATCCAAGAAATATGTACCAAAATCCAAGACACTTCTAATAACGGCATTGTAAACCCATCTCATTGTAGTCGGGTGCGCACCCCACCAGACACCACGTAGACATCGAAGTATGTTCAAATTCCGTTCACATTTTGCAGCTACGTAATCGCAATGAGGGAGGCCCGTCAACTTAGTATCAAGTATAGTTCCTAAAAACTTTACTTGATTTTTAGTTGGTATGGGTATATTGTTGTAATTTATACTTACAGGAGGGTGAGCACGAGATCTAGTAAATACAATGGCTGTGCTTTTGGAAGGTGACAGATCTAACCCGTTATCATCCATCCATACTTTAAGTGAGATCAGTGAAGATGAAAGGAGTAGTCCAGCAGTGGTAATACTATTATCTATAGCATAAAGTACCAAGTCATCCGCATATTGTAGAATACTGACAGTATCATCCAGTGATCCCTCTGGTCATATGTATAGATGTTATATAGCAAGGGGCTCAAAACAGATCCTTGTGGCAAACCTTTCCAAACCAGTCTACTCGGTGTATATGGGTCTCCTACATCTAAAGTAATTTTCCTCTCAGAAAGTAAGTGTACAACAAAGTTTGTTAAAAGGTATGGGACATTTAAGTTATCTAACTTTCGTTTGAGGACAGGAATTAAGACATTATATACATATATGCAGAATTAATGTCTAAGAAAGTGGCAGCTACAGATTTGTTTTCTGAAAAAGCGTTGCGAATATCAGTAACAAGGATTCCTAAATTATCAGCAACACTTTTGCCTTTCCTAAAACCGAATTGAGTCTGGGAGAGAAATCCTTTATTTTCCATATACCACTCAAGACGATTTTTCACCAAATGTTCAGCAATTTTAGTAATAACAGACGATAAAACGATTGGGCGATATGATTGAGCGTCAGAAGGTGTTTTATTTGGTTTTAAAAATGGCAACACTATTTGACTTTTCCACGATGCGGGAATGTCACATGTCGTGACGACTTTGTTTATAACATTTAGAAAATAATTTAGACCGTTTTCACCTAGATGAGATAAAAATGAATATGGAATCCCATCTTCGCCAGGGGCGCTATCCTTAACATGAGCGAGGACTCCTTTCAACTCAACTAATGTAAAAGGCTGATTTAAAGTGGAAGAAGGATTGACAGAAGTAGATACTGAAGGACAAATTAAATCATGCTGTGGGGCAGAAGCGGGGGCCAAACGGTCAAGGAATTGATCAGCTAATACAACAGGAAGGAGTGCTGTGTTCGAATGGTTAGTTGCTGATCGAAATCTTTTGATATTACGCCAAATAACAGTTGAATGAGTTTCAGGTGTCAAAGAACTACAAAATGCTCTCCAACCCTCAAATTTCTTCTTTTTAAATAACTTCCTTGTCTCCTTCTGTATATCCAACAAGGCGTCGTAATTCTCTGAAGACATATTACTTCTGTAATTCTTCTCAGCTGTTTTCCGTTTTTTAATAGCACTAGTGCATTCTTCATCCCACCATGGTGGGGATTGCAATTTATTACTATTTGGTGTTTTCTTGGAAAAAACATTATCAGCCGCTTGCAGTAAAATGCATTTAAAAGAATCTGAATTTATATCTGAGCATTGTGCAAGGTTTTCTTCTACTGATAATTTGTATTGCTCCCACTTAGAATCAACTAATTTGTATTTTAATCGAGGATATTTTATGATAGGATTTCTTTTATTTTTGCAGGGCAAGGAAATAAGTATTGGATAATGGTCACTATTAAAAGTAGAACTTAAAGTAGACCAAGACAAAGATGAAGCCAAATCTGAAGTACATATAGACAAATCAACAGCACTGATTGCTTCGTCAGGTTTAGTGAGACGAGTAGGAGTGCCTGAATTTAAAACACATAAATCATATAAGTCCAAAATGTCTAACAGTTCATCCCCAGAACTGTTAGACATTGAACTGCCCCAAGATCTATGATGAGAGTTGAAATCACCGAGAATCAAGAAAGGTTTAGGAAGAAGAGAAATCAAATTTTTTATTTCATTGAAAATTTGTGAAGAAGGATGAGGGATATATATAGAAACATAGCATATATTATTCACAATAGCAGCAATAATAGAAAAAGTATCACTGTGTGGGGGAAGAGGAAAAGGAGATATAAAATAAGTATTCCTGATGAGTAGGCACACACCACCATACCCACCAGCCCTGTCATTCCTTAAACAAGAATAACCAGGGATTTTAAAGGTGTAATTTGGCTTAAGCCAAGTTTCAGATAGTGAAAGAATAAAGGGATTAAATTTATTTATAATGTAAATTAATTCATGTTTTTTATTTATTGCACTTCTGCAATTCCACTGGACTATTTGGTCCATGTTGTCCATTTTTATTGACATTTGTTGAATAAGTATTAATTAATGTAGCTGCGTTGTTCGGTATGCCTAAGTTGGATTGAGATAACAAGTTTATTAAGGACAAAATAATATCTGCAAGTGTTTGATTGGAGTCATTGGAAAGAGATGGTAAAGCACAACCATTGGAGGGGGCAGGCATATTATAATTTTTTGTTAAGGCACCATGGGCCTCATGGTCATAGCCTTTATTTTGTTTAGGAGGTGATCGAGGTTTGACAAAAACTGTTTTTTTATATGAAACAGTTCTTTGGGGTGGTGAGCCAGGAACAATTGTAATTTCATTTTGGGCAGATTTGATTGGTAAAGAACATAAAACATCGGCATATGGTTTCGTGACTGTGGGATGTAATTTGGAAGCCTCCATATATGATATGCTATTTTCAGCCATAGTAATTTTAATTTGTTTTTGTCTCGAATATTCTGGGCAATTTTTGCTAGAAGCAAAATGCAGCCCAGAACATAAGCAACAAGATCCGCGATCCTCCTCAACATTGCAACTGTCACCAGTGTGGCCCTGACCACACTTGTAACATTTTGGTCTTGAACGGCACTGTGTTTTGGTGTGTCCAAAACGACAGCAGTTGTAGCATTGTATAGTGGGGTAGGTATATAATTCTACTGGTAACGAATTAAAACACATAAATACACGCTTGGGTAAAACTTGACCATCAAAAGTGAGGACTACAGTTTGTGATGGTTTCCATGTAGGGGAACCCTCAATAATCACTTTGTAGTTTAGGCGCCTAATTTTAATTATGTCACCACAGCCAATTGGTACATTTGTGGTTTCTTTTATTTCATCAGGAGACCAGTCAGCAGGGACTCCTCTAACTAATCCCATTCTAGTAACATTAAATGTAGGTATAAACGCTTTGAGATTATTATTAGTTAAAATATTTGAAGAGACAAAGCTGTTAGCATCTACAAAATTTTGGAAAGATAGAGACATTTTGTTTCTCCCTATTCTTTTCAGACTGCCGTTAACAATGTTTTTAAATGTATTTTTCTTTAAAAATCTTCCAAAGACGATGGGATTTAAAGAAGTCCCATCATCAGCAGATGTCTGTATTTTTTGTACATGAACAATAAAAGGCCCGTGATCGTTCGATTCATATTGACATCTGCCGATTTGTGTGGGAGGCTGAGGAATAGCAGTATTAGTGCATTCAGCTGTTGGTAAAACTGGAGAGACTACGACCAAATCATTATTATGGCAGTGGCAATCGGAGTCCTTAGCAGGATTTGCCTCTGAACTATGTTTTTTCTTTCTTTTGTTACAGTGTTTGCATATTTTATGCAGTCGACTACGCTTTATTGTTCTTTTCTGCACAGAACCGTCCGTATCCATTCCAGACTCACGCTTCAGTGTTCTTTTCGACAAAGAACAGTCTGTGTCCATGCCAGACTCATTAGAAATTGTCACGTAAGAACTCGCGGGGGGCACAAAGCCCCCGGGTCCGGAGGTTCGTTCATAAAAAAGAGAAAAAACTTACCCTAGGAAGAGATCTAAACTAGTAACTAATTAATAGAAATATATAAAAATACTAATATTTACAAAGGATAACTATTCTGATCACTATTAACGTATAAATTAATTTGTAAAACTAAAATATTGAAAAACTGCGTCCGCCAACTTCGAAGGTTTCCCAAACACTATATTTAAATTATGTTTAATTAATAAATCGAACACAGTAAAACAATCTTTCGGTTCTGCCAACAAAACTAAAATGTAGCAAGTTCTCTATGATGATAATTGTCTACAGTCAATTATAAGACCTCGAGATATAATCTACACAGTTACCACATAATATTTGAAATAATTGCTGTTACATGTAATTATGATAAATTATAGAAAATAACTCCATATAAAATTGACGTTAAAAACTGAATAAATAAAATATACCAAAATTACTATTTAATGAAAGAAATAGCTGATTGCATCGTTAAGAAATAAATGTTTGAAAATGTATACCGTTTGGAAATAAAGAAAGTATCAACAAAAATAATTGTTAACATAAAAAAAACACTACTACACAAAGTAATTAAATTAAATGTAATACAAGGGTAGAAAACAATGAACAAATTCAAGGTGTTAACACTTAAAAATACTGTCAACACATATTGTAACATATGTTTTATGGTTCTATAGCCAAATGTGATAAAAAGTGGATACTCAAATTTTAATATATTGAAATGTAAAATAAGGAAAGGTCTCATGAAATCCACAGGTCAAGGAACGACATTTTTTGTTGAAACTGTATCGTATTCCCACACGTTAAAATCTTCAAGGTTATCTTCAAGAAATGCAATGCAATACATATCGATATTACATTATTTTCCTTAATCGGAAGTGTTAATATAAAAGCAGTGGCATTTTCGACCAGACGGCATTCATAGTTTGATCTTAAAAGACTCTATACACAATCAACATGCTTTCTGCAAAAGTTGGTGTTGTTACGTTCTTGTTTTTTGTGTTCCTTGTAACAATAGAAGGTAGGATCATCAAACCTCCGGAAAACCAATCTTCAGTCAGTAAATCAACGATTTTGGAGGGAAAATCTACTACACAAGAATCGAACGTAAGCCCACTGGGAGGAGGAACACATGCTGCTTCTGGCGATGACACTGCTTACACAACACATATACGATACCTCGGGGCTCAAAGGGCGTAACCGCCATTTCGGCGAAATTTACTTTTTAATACAGTCCTACTTTACTTTTTCTCCTCTATCGATCGGTATACGTAAAGTCTTCCAATTCGACAAAAAATGGTGTTTACGACCCCATTTTTTGTAGAAAATAAAACATATATTTTTAGATTTTGTGTCGTAACAGCAACCAATGTTAATGATCATAAACGCGAGGGTAGTAAGCGACACCGTAGATGATACAAATGTTTTTACACCTAATATTTTACGTCGAAATAGTTTTAGTTTTGGGTCGTACGAGCAATCACTCATATTGATCAATAAATGTGAGGGTAGTAAACGACATACCTAGTAACATAATGGTGCTTACGCCCGAATATATTCATTTTTAAAGAATCAACTTGCCCGATACGCCCTTAATTATTTCTGTACTTTAAAATAAAATGACACATACGTCGTGAGGTTTTAGCGGGAACTGAAAGGAGATGTTGTTCAGTTTTATTTTCTAAAAATGTGTAAAATTACTTTAAAATGAACAATATTTGTAGGATATTGATAGTTTTTCAGTAGTAATTATGTGTTTTTGTGAGAAATGTGAACTGTATAGTCAAATGTGACCTTTTGAGTTGTCACAAGAACTCTGTTGAATGGCTTTAGTTGATAACCTACAGTTTAGCTGAGCTATACATAGGCTTAAGAAAAGCAGAAACTATATAGTAATCTAAGATCTGGATTAAAGGTCTAGATGCCAAGCCATAAACCTAAATAATAATAATGACACATACGCCCAACAATTAACTCTAGTTCCTATGCGCCTTTTTAGTATTCAACATACGTATAGTTCGATGCGAATTTTATGACGGCTACGATATTAGCTGGAAGCAAAGGCGTGCGCAGGTACAGTCAAGTTGAGATTAATTAGGGCTAATTATGTATCTACTATTTTTGCCAACTTTAAAATAGGAGGGTGTTCAATTTACGTAACTATTTTTTTATGTATGTTCAACCAAATTGTTTTATTTCTATATTGATTTTCATGATTATTTTTGATTAGATTCGGTAACATCAGACTAGTTTATATAAATAATTAACTAACTTAAAAGTCAAAATAAATATTTTTTCTAGAATTGTTATATTATATCTTTTAGAGTATTCACAAAATTAAGAATTATTATTTCAAAGGTATGTACTCGTATTACCTATAGTCTTTAGTTTGATTTGTGGAAAAGAAATGTTGAAAGTGCTGACGGCTCTTTGGTAGGTACTTATGAAGTAAGGGAGGCTTCAGATAAAAATAATTGTTATTTATGATACTAGTGCGGTAAGATGACTTTTACAAACCAGTTTGAAAAAACCAAGAACCGCATATATGTCATACGTTTTTCAACACATTTGCGAAACAACAGTACAATAGGTAAAGAAACAAACATAAATATCAGTCAGAAAGTCGCATTTCTTAACGTTTTTGATATGAAAACGGCACGCATTTACAATGGCGATGGGAAAGGGGAATGAAATAGGAATATTGTATTAGGAATGTAGGATAGGGAATGGCATTTGGCCCATCGGAACTCTCACTCATTGTTTGAAACACAATTAGCTCAGCGTTAACCATTTCAAGCTGATATTCTGTGAGAGCGTGTTATCTCTACAGTTGAGCCGGCCTAAAAGCTGGAATTAAAATAATGATTCCAACATAGCTCTGTCGCGTATAAAAAGGCGGTATAATGTTTTCCTTCAGACTTAATTCAGACAAAAACAACAGTAAATTTAATTAAATATAAAAATGAAAAAATCTTAATGGAATAATACCAAAACAATTAACAAACAACAAGTATTTCCGATTTAAGTACTATTTAGTTTTAGATGTTCATCCTTCATTAAGTAATACATGATGTGTGTCATTAAAACTGAAATTATATAAAAAGGACAAGACAAAATTTTATATTTTGTATAATATTTTCATTAAGAAGTAACTTTTATTTATCATTTTCTTTTATAATGAATAAGATGAGTTATTGAATAGCTTTTAGGTTAAACAAGCAACTAAGTATAGGTAAAATTAATAATTATTTGTACAATTAGTTGTCTGAGTTGATAAATTGATATAGTAAGTTAATTAATAAAATTGAAATTAAATAGGCAAATAAAGAAAGAGTTTCTTATTTTCTCTCTTTACTTGATATTTAATTAACTGAAGAAAACAAAGCAACAGTCTACAAACTGATAAAATTAGTAGGCAAATTGTCAGTTACGACCATCTCTGGTCACACATACATAGAATTTTAAAGCTATGTTTTTGTTACTTTTAAATCTATTTGAAATATAATTTAACAGTGTTTTGCATCATAGAATTTTAAGACTTTTGGTTTTAGAATGGTTTATTTAGGCCAAGAATTAAAAAAGTTATATCCGAAATAATATTTTATATTTTGTTTTTCGGCTCTCCTGAAAAGTCGAGTTTTGGTGCTTACGCCCTTTGAGCCCCGAGGTATCGATATACCGAAGATAGAAAGTAGAATTGTTATTATTGGTGGAAATTGCCCAAGTGAACATCAAATGACGGGTGGAATATGCATTAAAAATGGAGAGGATGACTATTAATTACATTTTCGAAAAGTGGTTGTTCTATTAAACGTTTAATGGTCCGTTGACAGATGTTCGTAACAGTTTGCCATATTTATATTGTTGTTTAGTGTAATGTTTTAAATAGTACATAACATTAAAAAACTCATTACCGTGATATAATCCTTCCCTATGCGTGGCTTGATGCGCATTTGTCCAATTCCTACCTTACCCTTCCTTGTGCTTGGTCTAACAAGCACTTACCTATTTTATTAATTTAAGCTTTTTTGATGCTACTGTTTTGTAATTTTTCGACAACATCAAATTTAGTTCTAAATACGACATACTCGGTAATTAGTGTTGGTGACCAAAAAGCAATTTGACTGAGTTTGAGATAGGCACAAAAAGTCAATACAATGTCATTATCTACTAATGTAGTATATTGAGTTAGTATTAACATAATGGTACAGCTTTATCTGCGACAACGTTAAAGTTTTAGGCTGCGACTGAATCCGTCTTATTTAAAGCGTTAAAAAACAACGCCACTAGCGAAAAGCCACGTTAGTGTATATGACAGCATATGCCTCAGGTCTGACATAGAATCTTAGTCAAAGTCCAAATAAATCACGTTTCTCTGCGAATAACGAAGTTATGGCTGTTGTAGTGGAGTTTTTCAACAATCAAGAAAAAAACATTTCGCGAGGTATAAGGAAGCTAAAAACGCGTTATTCTAAATGAATTGCATTTCAGGGAGATATAATTCTTTTTTGCATTTTTTATATTGATTCCAAGAACTTTCTTATTTACTCTCGTAAGTAAAGGTGAGATTATTAATAGCATCAATAGTAATCTATGTAATCACTTTTTCAAATAATAATAATAGTTTAATGGAGAATGTAACAATAAAGGTAGGTACTCTTTTATTAATATAATATTCCTCTAGATCAAAGTGTCTATTCAAAGCCGTAGTTTCGAGAGTTCGACCTAAAATGGCTTTTCAACGCTTTCACTACAACTGAAATATAATCAATATAATATGTATAAGGTTTCGTGAAAGTCTAAAGCACAACCCTTGTGTTGTGAAATGTGATTATAATGTAACATTGTAGGTAGATAATTGAATACCACTACTAACGCAATAGTCAAATGACCTACGTATTATGTTATGAATATTTTAAATGTTGTAGGGGATGCAATTTTATCAGATGCAAACTACTAAACTACGAACTATAAATAGTTCCGTACAGATATCAAATGTCCAAAATCCGGAGATAGTTTATAGAATCAAACTGTTGTGTCGAAAACATTTTAAAAATAAGTTAGACTGGTGATATTAAATTAAACATTGTTACGTGCGAGCGGGGGTACGCACTTATGGATTGGAAGAAAACACCAGTTTTCAACTAAACGCTTTTATTGACTTATTCAGTCGCAATCAATACCTCTCTTCAGGGTTGCGCCTATACGCACGACTAACAATGCACAGTTCCGACGACAAGGTGTCTCGCTCACAACACCGTCGCCGATATTGCATAGACCACCTCCCGGTACTTCAGTGCTCACCTCCGATATTGCCGCGTGTAGCTCGCTTCTGGTTCGTTACTCGAGCTACACTTCATTCCTCCTTCACTTACTGTTCACTAAACTTTTCACTAAATTCACCACTAAACTCACGTCAGTGTCTTCTATTAAACTCTTCTTCCAACTCTTTCGTATCGCACTTGTCGCTTGACTGTCTTGAACTGAACTCAACTCTAAACTGCCCGGCAGGCGCGCCTTAAGCTGTTATATACCCGAATTGTTTTTCTGAAACCCATAATTCCGTTATTTTTTTATTTACTATCTGTCCCTTTCTAAACATCTATCTATCTCTGTCTTTTCCTTCCCGAACCTTCTGTTCGGGTACTTTCGTTTATACATCTATCCCTTTCTAACATCTATCTATCTCGGTCTTTCGTTCATCGTCTATCCCTTTCTAAAATCGGATATATTTTCCTTGTCTTTTCCTTCCAGAATGTTCTAGCTTTTTCTAAAAGTTCTTAAACTAACTAGATGGTTCCACCATCATTCGCTACAGTATTTTAGCCTTTAATTATATTAAGTAGAATAAATTATTAGAATTAATATAATAAGTTATTCATAGGGTACACAAATATCATTGAATAAATGTCAAACAATTACAAAAATAACCAATGGGCGTGTATAAATTCTAAAAACTTTCTTCGAAATTAAGTTATAGGTAAGGTTACACAGAACTCGAGTCCGTAGAGTTGTTAAAAAAAGTATATATATATATATATATATATATATATATATATATATATATATATATTTTAGCATCAGACATTTTTTTTATTACGCAACAAAAAATCTGAATTATATAACCAGTAAACCCGTTAGTATAGAAGGGTTATGTGACCCTGTGTCAATTTCCGAGCAATTTGCGCGCCACTACATTGTAGATCTTTTGCTTCTTAACTCTTCTATGAATGTTTTTAGAAATAGCTTAAACAAATTGCCATCTAAAAACAGTTCGTATGGGTTTAGTGCTGAAGATGTCGCTAAGCTGTTCGTGGAATGAAATGTGGAAAATCACCTGGGATGGCTTAAATAATGAATTTATTTTACATGCAGAGCCTGATATGTATTACGTCTCAGCTAATTTATTTAGTATATATATTCCACTAATCACCCGCCTAAGCAACTCGGTACTGTGGTAGTGCTAATTCCTAAAAATTAAACAGGTGACAATTCCAGTTTAAAAATTATAGACCACTTTCGCTTGGCACCAGTTTAGATCAAATCCTGGACAGGTTACTTCATCCTGATCTCAATTGCTCTTTAGAAAGTTTTTAAGTTTAGAAAGTGCACAGTTTGCATTTCGTCCTGGTATCTCAACAGACTCAGCGAGCTTTTAGTGTAATCTACAATTAGTTATGTTGATAGAAAAACTTCAGTTTACGCATTTTTCCTTGATTTGAGTCAGGCTTCTGATTTAGTGAACTATGATTTACTGTCGAAAATCTGGCCGGGTCCAATATTCCTGATAATACGGTGAGTTTGTTGAGATACTAGTACGAAAACGAAACCAGCCATGTGAGATGGGGCGACACCGTCTCTGGTGATTATGAGAGAGAGATTTCTGTAACGAACAATCATTGTGTATACGTGACCAGCGATCTCGAAGCGAGCAGCACATCGTAACAAACTGACAATACAAAGATGGCTGCGGTCATATTAGAGAACACGTCAATGTATGAATGAGTATGCGGTTTAAGTAACTTTTAATAAAATTGCTAATTTTATAAACGTTTTAAAAAGCCTAAAAGGTTCCTGAGCTGGGTTGAAGTAGTAATAAGCTAGTCATATCTGCAGAATCATTGATGGCTGAAGTAGCAGACGAGACTTGGAAACACATCATAGTATGTATGTATGTATGTACGTACATATAGCGATCTTGATATATTATTATGATAATAAACGTTTGTCATGTTTTATTTCTTGCTTAAAGTGATGTTATTTATTTGGCATACGAAGTCAGTTTGTTGAACCCTCAATGTACGTATCGGTAGGTAGTATTATCTCAGCGGTATATTTATTTCACATAATATATGCTAATTCTTAGTTTAGCTTTGAAAGTCTGATTTTGGTGACGAAATCCACATATGACGATAGATAAAGTACACATTACATAAAAGTAATGGAAGAATTTTAATTAGTTCATTCCTTACAAATGATGACATTATTTATTCTTAAAAAATATTCATATATAAAGTAACTTTCAAAATTAGGTCTCGATCTAATCTATAAAAACTAAATATTTGTATTTATTTTTATTACCAAGCAAGGATATTGTAAGAAAACATTCTGAAAAAATCTATTATAATCTTTAATATTAAGTATTATTTAAATAACACATCTATATATACAAAAGAAAGTCGTGTTAGTTACACTATTTAAAATCAAGAACGGCTGAACCGATTTGGCTGAAAATTGGTGGGGAGGTCGCTTAGAACCAGGAGACGGACATAGGACGGAGAATCCTACTGATCACCTGGACCAATTTTGGTGATTTTGTTTTTGTGTGTTTGAGTGGGGTCCCCGGATGGTTTAAATCCACAATTGGAACCGGTAGTTGGCGCTGGGATCGGGTCCTGGATTTTTATTTTTTCAGAGCAGGACAACGTCTGCCGGGGTCGCTAGTTATAAATATAAACTAGTGAAGGAAACTTAACTTATATTATATTCTACCTATAATCCCTTAAGACCATGAGTAGAATACTGAGCCTAGGTCATCGAAGTCAATGGATAAGGTCTCTAGAAGGCTGGCTACTTTAACTCGCTGGACCGCTATACTGATCCATTGACCGAGGTAGGCACCAGACCTCTGATCTCCCGAAGAGTCAATAAGTCGTTTTGCAATATCTTTGTAGAGGCTATTGGCCTCAGGACCTCACGATCCAAGCGTTTCAACAGCAAATGGCATAAACATATAACGTTCTACGAGAGTTGCATATTTCCGCTGCTTGACTGATGCGGCTGTTTCCGCCGCCCAACCTTATTTAAATAAGGTTTGAAATGCAATAAACGTTTGTCATCCTGATGATAAAAATTAACAGTGAGTTTTTATAATGTATGTTATCATAGACAAGGCATAGCCAATAGAATGCTATAAGTACTATAAAACTAAACAGAAAACAATTAAAAAAACCATAACTTATCTCATGAAATGTTTTTCGATGAAAGAAAAATTCGTGGTTGAAAATTGTGTGTTATTTTTTATTATTGATAGGAAAATATGTGGTATTCAATACGTTACTCTTTTCATGACAAAACTTACTTTATCTATTTTTATGCTTGAACGATTTAGGGTACGGTACAACCCTCGTTGCTTGACTCTCCGTTACATAGTTTAGGACTTCATTTATAATTCCGTGCCTACAGAGTATAATAATACCAGTAAGATTTTGATATATGTACATAGGTATATTTTAAATCACTTTGTTTTAATTGTTTTATTCTAAATTTGAACTTTATTAAGCCATTTGTCTTGCCCAAACGAAAACATTTTTGCACTTGAAATTTTTGAAAAATTGGGTGGTATTCGATTTGTAGTTCAAGCCTTCAATATTTCTTTCCTAATTTAGTTATTGTTAAAATCCTAAGAAATAAGTCTACTACTATACGTATTTTATTTTATAGTGAATCCCATGTACGAGTCTGACTTGCACACGGCCACCTGTTCAAACAATTAGCTTGCACGCAAAATTTGGTACAATGTCTTAATCTATAATATTATTAAATTCTAAACATGCCGTTTCTGCTCGTATATTGCAGGCTATTAAAAAAAATCAACTGTAATAAATTATATAAATCATGGAGAATATGACACAGTTTATGTTAGATTTCTTGTCTGTTTGTCCGGAATACACATAAAAACTACTGGGCCAATTTCCATGCGGTTTTGGCTGACCAACACCAAATTCTTAGACATAAAATCTATGCTACATTTTATCCTGCGAATCCCGCGATAATTTTTCTGGGAATAATCTAAAACGGCCATATTAAAAAATAACAATTCAAATGTGATTTTTCATCCATAGCAAATTTAATGTAATAAAATTTATGATATTTTTATCCCGGGAAACCCGCCGAAATTAATTTTTCTAGCCTTTAATTTTCTAGCCTAGGCTTTCGTGGGTGACAATGTTATTTATGGTGGTGAGATTTAACCTAATTATGGACCTTCCCCTTGATGGGTGAAACATTCGTATCAGAATCTAACTGCGATAACAATACGCGTTCGCAATTAGTTTTCGTAGTTAGTAAAAAAGGACAAGCACTCCAAAATAACCACTAACACTCTATAAGAGTAAACGAATAAAAAATCAGCCAAGTGCGTGTCCTGCACAATGAAAGCTCAATAAGTAGGTGACAATATTGTTATTTGACCCCAGAAAAACCATTAAAATGAAAATGTTTAAACCTCAGAACTATTCAACACATCTTATTTTTCGTTAAAATATTTTTTAAGCTCTACCACCTTGATTATTTAGTCCTTATAAACGTTGAAGGATAAAAAAGACTTTTTATATTCTCATATTCTGAAAGTACGCTTGGATTTGCCTGATCACAGGCATGGAAACAGTACTTTTCATCCCTGGCAAATGTTTTTCCCTGCTGTCAAAAAATGTAAAAACTATGCGAACCGTAGAAAAAACATGAGTCGCATGTTTTTCCTATGGTATCTGCTAACTTTTTTTTGCAGCCACTTTTAAATCGCAGCCTAAATTATAATATAAAATATCAACAATTATGTAGCTCCATGTTATTATTTAAACTAATTTTCACTAAATTATTATTAATTTTCATAAATTTAAGGCAAATATTTACTATTATCAGTGACAAAATAATACTGGCTTTATAGAATTCCACAGATAAACAAATTAACTTGACGTTTAGTATGGATAACTCCATCAGGCGTTAACACGCCTGATTTCATTAGAGAATTAGTTGTTTTTTTGATTGATGAGTTTTATTTACTTTCCTCATATCATACGAAATGAAAAGCTGAGTTGTCAAGGGCTTATTTAGGCACTCGAACTATTAGCGCCTTCGCTACGCTCGTGCGTCGAACCATCTCATACCTAAATAGGTTACTTTCACCTCTAGTGTAACAGTCTACTATCATTATAGCTCAGTTATTGTGAGGTGGGGGAAGACAGTGTGAAGTCTATCCATGATATAGCGACAAAAGAAACTACTTTAAAAATATTTCCTATCATAAAATGTAATTTTCACGCACACGGAGCCATGCTTGGCATCACGTCATTTCTTTTATTTATTACTAGTTTTGACTTAATAAGCATAAATACACATCCTTTTGTGCAAAAAGTCTTTTAATTAGACATTTTTCATATTTCATGTAATAAGGAGTTAAAGTTCTCGATGTCGCTAACACATATAACTATGCTAAAAGGTTTACATAGACGACTTAATACAACACACAAACTACATAAATACATCAAACCAAATATTTGACACAAGTAGATTGTTTTGGGCGTATCTTCGGCGCCTATATTGTAACATGGCGAAGATATCAAATATGTATTATAACTCGCTTTTGGGATAAGTTCCAGTAACGTGGGTCCATTTCTGCTTGGAAAACATACACTACTTAGCCACTTTGTGATGTAACGCAGATGTTAGTGTAATTAACTACTTGTGAAGTTGTTGAGTATCGAGATGAAACCATGCATATCGAGAAAATCGAAGTGCGAAACCCGCCAATCCGCCTTTCAAAAGCCTATTGAGTATAATATCCATTTCCTTAAGATAAGGGGAATGCCTGATGCCAGCAGTTGTCGTTGTTGTTGTTTGAAGGCTGATATTGTCATCTGCATATATATTTACCTTATAATTCGCGCCATCCTAAGAAGAGCGGCCTTCTGGCCCTTCGCCGATTTACTATGCCTCAGACTCTCAACATTGACATTGCAGGATGCTGATAGGCATATGAGTGAGTGACAAAAAACCGCCGAAGATGGATTTCTGTGGATGAGCCCTACACCGGAAAACGAGACGAGAAATTAAAAATTATTATCTTCCATACATCGTATGTATATAACCAAAGTCGGGTTTATTTACACCATTTATAAGTCAAAAACGATTGGACCGATTTTTATAATCTTTGATTTGTTGGATTTGTCTCCAGTCCAAATAACAGAATAACTATGAATATATCGCAAAAATAAGCAGATTTTTTTACAATAAAACTCTGTTTGAAACTCCACTTTCTTTCGCAATTGGCTACTCGCCTCACGCACGCTTACAGCATTTTTTGTGCGTGTTTGAGTGGGTGAATCCTTGGATAGTTTATATTCACAATTGAAATCGGTAGGTGGCGCTAGAATCGGGTTCTAGAATCTTCCTAAGCCCCTAAGCCGTTTTTGATGATATTTTTGCGCGTAATTAAGTGGAATGCGGGATGGTTTAGATTCACAATTGGATCCAGAATGTGGCGCTGGAATCGGGTTCTTGATTTTCATTTTTTCAGAGTAGCATAACGTCTGCCGGGCCCACGAGTTACATATAATTTTAGACTATACACACGACATAATAAAACATAAATTACAAATATACTATAAAAAAGAACAATAAGACGATGACAACCATCTTTTATATACCTTCATCCATAGGCACTAACTAATAAACCCTTTCTAAAGTTTTAAAAGTATTTTGTAATCAGTTATAACAGTTGGGGTTAATGTGGGATAACAGTCCACAATTTCAATATAAGTAAATGGTTACGGGGTAACGTTCATTTGTCGTCTAAATTGAGTGTTATCCAAAATTCTGTAGACAACTAACATAATTCGAGAAATTTCAATGAAGTAATAATGGTAACTGGAGATATACCTAAATACGAATTAAAGCTCCGAGAAGTTGAAGACTTTTAAAGTGTATAGTCGGAACTTAAACAATACATGGGTCAGATTAATTATTCTTTGATCATAAGACAACGAAAACACTAGATTATGTAGTATAAGTATAATAAATAGTATTAAGATTTTATAAAAGAAAGAAAACAACAAAAAGACAATATATGAAATAATAAAAATGCAAATATAAAATTGTGTCTAACACGCTGCTCTGACAAGGGGCTCAATTCTACTATTACTATGACGTCAAAATCACCGAACACTATCGTCTCCATCGTAGTTTTATCTGATTTCGGTATTCTGTCAATTCCAATGGCATGCCTATGGGACGCCACTCTATCTTTTTAAATAATTATTAGCGAAAACTCGCGGTTGGCGTTAACAGTACAAATATAATGGTAGACAAAAAAGAGATGGATGGATTATGAGGAGGATGAGATGGTGATTTGTGGTGTAACATCCTATGCTCTGTGGAATGTGCCAAAATAGTAGAGTATGGAAGGAAAAGACATATAATGCTACCAAAAATAATTGAGGGAAGGTGCAAAAAGGCGATTGGGTACACTAAAATAAAGTCAACCGTCAGTAGCATGTGTAGCGTTCACCCTAATCTATATTTTTTCATGATTTCGTAATTATTGACGGTAACGGTCATGGCTCCTAAAGTGTATATAACGTTTGTGCTTAATTTTCACCATACTCACCCAGTAATTTCTGAGAAAATATCTGTGACATACATAGGCAGACGGACAAACGGATATAATTTTTATTGAAGATTCCATTTTTACCAAAACGGTTGAGGAACCTTGAAAAGAAAATCTTATAGTAATATTGTGTTATTAAGGAATTAGTAAAACTAAGTACGCAGGTTAAACTACATCATTATGCAAATGTTTACTGCTTATCGAGACTTGGAAATCGCTGTACATGTTTAAACAGTTACATAATATATACAAAATATAAGCACATGAATGTCTCACTGCTTTGTCATGTTAACTTATTTCAGGGAAACTGATGATATACCCGCCACGCTTTTCCAACCCGGTAAGGGGTTAAAACGTTAGCAATCTCATTGTGAAAATTTTCATTCATTTCGATATTTTCCTACATCAGTATTTGGTAACTGGAACAGTTAGCGCATTAGCCCACAAAACTACTTGATGCATGCTTCCCGTAAAGAATTCTAAACTACGTCATTCGAAGAGGACGCGATCGATTTAACTTTCGAGCCACCTTGATATGATCTATCTATTTATTTCTTTTTCGTTATAATAATAAAAATCTCAACCTAGCCTGGACCCTAGGCCCCTCTGCAGATGGAGACCAGTTTTTTTTACATTTTTATGAAATATGTAGTAGTTTGTATTTCTTATATATTTAACAAAAACAAAGAAAAGTGATAATAAATATAATGTGAATAATAGATAATAATAAATTATGAAAATGAAATAAACATGTGATAATAATAATAATTCATCTTTCTTGTTCTAAATAAACACATGTTTACATAATAATAACAAACAGTTCGTTGCACTGCACAAGATTAAACTGTGCTGCAGTGACAATTATCATGTAAAGGTTTTATCTCTCATCTCTAATCAGTAATTATTAAAGAAAACAAAATAATTTCGTTTCCCTTATTTAATGAGAATAATTAAGTACTTATTCACCTCCGCCGCCTCCCTAATTTCCCTTGTTCCAAATACATTTAATCTGTGCCCAAATAAAATATACAAACGAAGGAATTTGTAAGAACAAAATTGTGAAAAGCTCATTTCATTGAAGAAGTGCTGAGAATGATAATTACAGTACATTAACAGATTTTCTTAAGGGTTAGTTTCACTTTCTTCGTAATACCTAGATTACTACGACAGACTCGATTCACTGTAGTTTGATTCATTAATTTAAGCATCTAAGGAACGTTATTTACTTATTTGACAGTTATGGTACCCTGTTTAAATATGAAATTAGAAAGAAGATTATTAAGATTTTCAATTATTGACTGATTTGGTTACAGTTCTTAGAATAATTGTCGATTGAAAGCAAAGCAATCCAAAAAAGCAGGAGAATGTAGGATTTACGAACTATTACAGAGTTCCATTTTATTGGGCGATAATCATTTCGTGGCAATAGAGTGATACTGAAATGTGTATTTGAGTTGTAATTAGCATGCTGACGCGTTTCCTAACTGTTAATATAACATACATCCATCATACATCATCAATATTTGAAGTCATTCTGTTAAAAAAACAATTAGTATTATGCAAATTTTTACTTAATATTATCCAAAGCCAAAATTATCCCGTAGAGCCCAAATCACAGAAGCTTTGGGACGGGCCGCTGAGCAAGTTGGTGTGTAAAAATCTCTTATCCTCTAGTGTCAACGAAGCTGAGCGAGCCCGCCTCTTAGCAGTCTCAAAATGGGAATCAGGCTTGTGGCTTCAGGCGCTGCCCTCATCAAATTTAGGCACACTCCTAGATGACACTACATTTAGGATTGCTGCCTCTATTCGACTGGGAGCACCGGCTGTAGTCCCTCATCACTGATAATGCGGAGATAAAGTCGGTGGTTCAGGTCACCATGGCTTGACCACACCATGCTAAATGACATTATCCTCCGGGCCCTTGTCACCACCGGGACCCCAGCCATTTTAGAGCCAAATGGACTGTGTCGCGACGATGGCAAGATACCGGACGGGATGTCTTTGGCGCCATGGAAGATGGGACGCAACGTGCGTTGACACTTTGGCAGCGTCCCATCTTCCCGATACGGCTGTGGTAGCTGGTGCAGCTGCCGCCCGACAAGAGGACATAAAACGCCGCAAATATGCATCCATTGGTAGTGGATACATATTTGCGGCTTTTGGTATCAAAACTCTCGGGCCATGGGGTCCAGAAGCCTATCGCCTTTATAGAGACCTGTCAAAAGTAGTCAAAACGGTTGATAGATGTCTCACGAAACCAAAACGCTGGCCTGTACTTTGGGCAACGCATAAGCGTTGCCATAGAACGTGGTAATGAGGCCAGCGTTATGGGAACGTTCCCAACTGAGGGTGATTTGGGACCTATTTACTATTCGTAGTTTTTATCTTTTATAAATTAAGTTGTATATATATATTATTAGAAAATGTAAATTATGTAAAATAACTTCATGTACAAATAAATATATTAAATAAAAAACAATTTAATTCTTAAAATGTTTATATATATTTATAAATATTTATAACAACCGCAAAAAATATTATGTAAAGATATCAGAGACATTCTATTATCATGATAAAATTTTGCTTAAATAAGCAAAGTAAAGATTTTCAGTGAATAAAAAAGATATCGGCTCAGTATATGTCATTATGTATAGAATGAAGGGTTTTGTCCGTAGGTAACGAATGTCCTCTATTCAAATCGGGTGACTGCGGTACCCTAAAAAACATTTAATGGCAGATCTATCTCAAAATTTACTCAACTCCAGATGAGTTTGAACTAAGTTGTTTCGAAAATATCTTCAAGAGTTAGTTACCTTCTAGAACGTTTTCATAATTTTCCAGCCCATACTCCAAAGTAAGATTCGGGGAGCACAATTTTAACGATTTTGGGAGCATAAGTCTTCCCACTTTAGAAGGCATGTTTAACGATACTACATTCGCCTGCATAGACTGACCTTTTTGACCCCTCAATTATATGACGTGGCTGTGAAACACTTTCTTACTTATATAATAATATATAAACACTTTCATAATTCATATTTTAGGGGATTGTATTTAATTTTAATTTAAAAATGCAAAACTGCGAGTGCAAATATTATAACGAATTTAATACGAGATGAAAAAAATTACATAATAAAACAAAAGAACATCTATTATGTTCTAATTTCAAACGTTATACATATGTATTTGGTGGACAGTCCTAACTCTCATTAAGCACATCATAAACTCTTTGTTGAGATTCCAAGAATATAGGGGCCACCCCTAATGTATGTTTCTACTTGTGAAAGAATTTTGAAAATCGGTTCAGTAGTTCACGAGATTACTTCCTACAAATAAACTCACAAAGTTTACCTTTTTATAATATAGTATAAATATCTTTGTGCCAAAATACATACAGGCATAATAGTTTTCTATAAAAATTAGTATAACATGTTACATGAATTCAGCCTTTGTCAAAATTGCAACCCTAATAAGTAACCAGGAATCATTTCGGTTATCAGTAAAAAGGTTTATATGCTAGCGGATCTCTGATGGAAATGTGGTATAGTGTCCACCAGCCGCAGATTAAAAGCCAAGGCCCGCAAGACAAGCCAAGCTAAGCCCAGAGCAAGCAGTGCGTATTCGTTTGCCGGCAGTGTGGGACGTACCTATCCGCTCCTCTTGTCAAACCGTTTTCCGATTTTCCATAGCGTTGAAAGTGGTATTTTATTTTTTCTAACTAAAATTAACTTCATCACTTTTCTTTTGATTCAGTGTGGATGATATAACAACAATGGAAGATATCGTCATCGAGCTAAATACTGGGTATGTAGATATTTATTACTTACTGTAATAGCATTAATAGATACCTAAATAAAAATTAAGTGTTATTAGATGATGCTGAGAAAATCACATAGCCAAATTACTATGATATAATATAGATAACTATAATGTAAGTAAAATATTTTATAGTCTCAAATTTAATACCTATGAAATTTGTTTTAACAAAAATTTTAAGGATACAAGAATAGAGTTTTCTTTTTCTACCTATTATTAAATATTGAGTGTGTGTAAATTAAGTTTTATACACGTATCAAAATATTTACTGAACTGAAATACACTGCTAAAGATACTAATGGTAGTTACGGTAAATATATTAAATTGTTATTAATTGGCTTGTAGTTTTTCGATAATGCCTACTAGGCGATATGTTTTATATCTGCGTCATAGATATAGTGTATATTTCTCTGTGTTGATTTTATTAACGCAGTGTTTGATTATTATTCTTCTTCTGAAGTTATGGTGGCTGACGCACCTACACATTCACATTTTAATCTCGTGGTCTCGAATCTTAGCCATAAAAAATGTATTATTTATGTAGTTCTTTTTGATTTAATCTGCTAATTGGTATGATTACGACGTGAAGGACAACATCGTCATCAAAACCTGTTCATCGAGATAATACAATGCTTTTCAATCTTTTGCATACGCGTCCCCTTTACAGGTTAAAAATTTTGGCGGCCCCTTGGGTCATAGACAGACAAAAAGTTAGTAATTTAAGAGACTACGCTTATATTTTTCTCTATTTTGTTACTCATATTCATTATTAGGGCCTTATACTCTGCAAAAAGCTTAAAAAGTACCTAAGTACGAGGTAGAAATTTAAATTGTCTTTCCCATTTGCCGGCGACCCCTCGAGCAAGGCTTTGCGACCCCCATAGGGATCGCGACCCACAGGTTGAAAAACACTGAGATAATAGATAAATTTCTTACTTTTTATTGCTGGAGTACAGCACACAGGCTAACGGCTCAACTGTGATGGAAAGTGGTTACTGTCGCTAATGAACGTATTAAAGGTATATCAATGTGCTGCCGGACTCGTAGATGGGACTGGAAGCTGACCACTAATACCGGAACACAACTAAAGGTTGCTATGGCGGCATGCTCTAGACCAGTGGTGGTAGCCATACCAGATGGCCAAATACCCTACCACCTGGCTGTGGGTTGTTTTGTCACCTCTTACGAGAGACCGCCTGGCCGCAGTAATTAGTATTGTTCCGCCGTTCCTGCACGAATATAAATACATGAACCCCGCCAATCCACACTTGACAAGCCTGGCGTGTATACTATCCGTTTACCTTAAATGAAGAGCCCAAGCTCACCTGTGAGCAGAGGCGTATCTAGGCATGGGCGAAACGCCTCGCGCCAGCCAGGCCAAAATACAAACTCTTTTAATTTAATTATCATGATCATGAGTATATATTCTGGATTCGCTTTTGTATTCATAAAAATATATTAGGATGTCTGCATTGATCTTGGGAAAAGGTGCTGAAAGAAGAGGGCGCGAATATTAAAGTCCACGCTACGCCATTGCCAGTGGGGCATTTCAATGCTCTCTTTTATGAGTATAAGCATTTTAATGATAAAGCCAATAAATATATTTTGGGAGAGATTTGCTGTATAAACGTTCATTTAATTAAATTTCAGCAATATTAATTGATTTAATTAGAATTATATCAAAATAGCAGAATGACATTGTCTAGACCCGACTCTTGCTAAATAAAATAAAAAATGCGCATTGATATTTCTAATATGCGAAACCCTTCAGTGTTTTTCGGGTTGTAATCAAACAAACAAACTTCATCTTTATATATTAGTAAAAGTAAATAAGATTATTCTATTTAAGATAACATCTTTTTTATTTTAACAATCTAAATATAACATTTCCAATTTCCAATTTCTTTTCTTGAGAAATGCTTGGCTGGAACGAAATTTGACAAAATTTATGAGGCACACAAGGTCTAAAATGTCCTATTCCAATTCCAAGTTTTTATGTGTTTTTGTTGTAAGTAAAGTTTTATAATACTATGCAAAAATAACAATTACCAATTTTTACAAAACAGAGTCCTCTCCATTACTATTCTATTTTCCTGCAATGGTTATCAGTGTCGAAGTTTTATAATTTGGTCGAATATAATAAAACTCGTTATGGTAAATATTACGGAATACTAGTAAATATTTATTTCCCACGATTAGGTTGTATTATGTTGTGGGTATTGTCTGATTAATTATAAAATTAACATGCATTTGATAATGGATCTAAACAATTTAAAAACTACATCATTAACATATATGAAGGTATAACTATTACTTAAAAGATTCTCTAGTTTTTTTTGTCTGGCTTTTTTTTTCAAAAATTACTGGATATGTACACATTTTTACAAGATGTATTGTATTGTATGCCGCTATACAAAAAAAAATCTCGAGTATCATATTATGTAACTTGGAACAAAAAAAAATGTATACATACGCGTGTGGGGGGGGGGGGGGGCACCGCTTGATAGATATTTTTTTTTCGTAATGATGTTTCTGACTATTTACTTACTTCCAAAGTCACAATCTACATATCTCTTAGATCTATCTTATAGGGTGGAAATCCTGACAATTTTTTTTTATATTCAACGAACATTGTTTTTTTAAAAAAAGTCCGTCACGTATATTTTTGAGGGGTGGTTATTTTACGATTAAATATTTATTTAAATTTACATAATGAAGTAAAAATGGACGTTCATTACTTCTACGGGACTATTTACACTGCATTGACTGACAAATATTTTGCTGATTTTGTGTCTATATTTGCGTCATGTCACTGTTCCTCAAACTCGAACTCATCTAAATATCTGCAACATCAGAGAGTTGATCCATGATATTACAAGTGCCACAGCTACAGCCTCTTATCGACTTATTATGTCTGAAAGTAGAATTTCATATCAAAAAGGACTAAATATTATGTGTACTTAAGTACGGATTGATCTGTACATAAGTACCCATAATATTTGGTCAGATTCTGAATTAACTTGAATTTCTCAGTCAAGAACCCAACTGTTATTATAGCTATTTCAGACAATAGTTACTGATATATATTAAATTACTTGCAAAGGATCTACCTGTTATCCCATTCTAAATTAAGTACCGAAGTAGTCATTGCACTCGACCTTAGTAAAGAATGATTGGCACAATTGAGAATAATCTAGGACAACATTTATTATAATCTTTAATGTGATTGTTGTTATCTCTTGTTTATTTTATTTTACACTAGCGGCCCCGGCAGACGTTGTGCTGCTATGAAAAAATAAAAATCTAGGACCCGATCTCAGCGCCACCTACCGTTTCCAATGGGATAAAAAGTATCCTATGTCCGTCTCCTGGTATCTATCGCCCCTCATGACCACATCATACATGCGCGCGCAATACTTAATACTTATTTGGCTACAACACTAATACTTACCTTTTAAATATCGCGATATCTTTTGAATGAAACGTCAGAATAAAATAATTCAAAAAGTTCTAGAAAGGTATTGAATTCGTCCTGAATATAAAGTAATTTATTTTGATAAGGATTTATACCAATGGAGTAAATCGAATGGACTTCTTGTTAATCCTGAGAAAACTCAAGTAATTATCATCGGTAGCTCGCGGATGCTGTGTAAAGTTGACTGGACCGTTATGCCAAGTTTTCTTTTTGATGGGAAACTTATCCCTATCAGTGATAAGGTCAGAAACCTTGGAGTTATATTTGATAGTGAGCTGTCCTGGAGACCCCATATAACGGAGTTGAGTCGGCGGTTGTTTCTCTCCTCCAGATCACTCTGGCGGCTGAAAAACTTCCTGCCCATCGCCACCAAAATTAAGCTAGCAGAGTCACTACTTTTGCCCATACTTGATTATGCCGACGCCAGCTATCTAGATTTAACTCAAGAACAGCTTAATAAACTTGAGCGACTCCAAAACTTTTCCATAAGGTTCATATTTGGGTTACGCAAGTATGACCACGTTTCTGAATTTCGAAAAAAGCTCAAGTGGCTGCCAATCCGTATTCGCCGGAATACTCATATTCTTTCATTGCTTTACAGTATTTTATTCATCCCTACTACTCCACAGTACCTTAAAGAACGCTTCGAATTTATTTCTTGCTCTCACAGTTTGCGCCCTTCCAGTCAACATAGACTTATTACTCCTATTCATAATACAACGTTCTTCAATAATTCTTTCACGGTTAAGGCTGTCCAACTTTGGAATTCATTGCCTGTTGCTGTCAGACAAGCAAAGTCCGTAATAATATTTAAGAACTTAGTCAGAAAATTCTATCTGCAATATAATGATATGTAATTTTATGTAATTAGTATATATTATATTGCATATAGCTATATGTTTATTATGTTTAAATAGCTGCATATTATCGCCATATATTATATATGTATATAACTTATGTGTATATTTGTATATATAGTATAGTTATATATTTATTAATAAAATTGAAGTAATCGTATAATAATTATGTATACCACCATCGCCACTTCTAATCGGAATATTCTTGCCACGGGTTGTCTGGAAGAGATCGCTTTTTAGCGATAAGACCGCCCTTTGTACCCTACTATAATAATACTAGTTCGTAAGTTTTTCTGTAATGGTGTACAATAAAGTGTTATCTATCTATCTATCTATCTATCTATACCAAGGTACAAAATGTAGAGTTTTTGAAGCGACGGCATTTTAATTCTTTAAACAATAAAAGAAAACACTTATTGTGAGATAACTACAATAGTTAGACATATGGTTACGCGTATGGTTATTTTTTGTAGACAATTATATGTTCTGCAAAGTGGTAGTACATTGTTTTGTTCTATAATCAATAGTTTTCGCAGCGCATGTCGTGTAAGAATTTTTTCGGGTCTTTTTTTTACATCTTGAGTTACATTATTGGACTTTTAGTAAGGATCCCTATTTTTTTTGAAAATATAATATAGCTTATAGCCTTCCTCGATAAATGTACTATCCAACACTGAAAGAATTTTTTAAATCGGACCAGCGGTTCCTGAGATTAGCGCGTTTAAACAAACAAACTCTTCAGCTTTATAATATTAGTATAGATTCATATTACATACTTACTTAATTATCCTCATGACTTAACAATACCGACTTTTAAACGTCTTACTGTTGGGTTCAGACTTCCTGATTTCAGCGGAACAGACGGTATATCCGAAAGAAATCGTAACTACGTCATTGAAATATGATGCATTAGCTATTGAGTTACTATTACTAAAAACCTATTTGAACACCTTAAAGACATTTTACAACATATAAGAATATTACTAGAATATTAAAAGCAACTAAAATATAAATTGCAACTTAGATTGTCCACAGTATCTATTCCCTTCTTTATGCTTGATAGAATTTCTGATGTTAAACGAGAAATTCTAATGACTAGTTAATACTAATTAGACAAAAACGACAAATTCTAAGAACTAGTTAATACTACTACCTTAGATTACTAATAAGACAAAATATTTGCCAATATTTTAATCAAAACAAATTAATAAAATAAATAAAACAAAAACTTTTACATTTATCTAACGTCATAGTGGGCTATATTGATTAAATACAGCACTAAACAAAAACAACTAAATTAGACGCTATGAAAAACAAAATATTGAGAAAATTCGCTAAACTGTTTTATTATAAAGTTTCATTTTGATTAATAATTTCCCAAGACATAAACGTATAATGTAGTGTCTAATTTCTTAATCATCTGTAATATTTCGAGAATCATTCAGTATTAAAAATGTATATATTTTCAATTATTTTATTTTCACCTGTAACTGATTGATCAAAACAATAAACTATAGATCGCTTTATGGTTTTGTAATATGAAAATATTTACATTAATTTATATATTGTAATAATTTATATTATATTTGCGTACTGGAAATATCACTTTTTATATAAGCGTTTCTTTTAATATTTTCTTAAGTTTTCGCGACTTGTATACAAAATAAAACTACGTTTTAACGGCTTTACTAGTAAGCGCGGTAATTTACTTGATTTTTGTTATTCCGATGTTTGGACGATGTGATCACGGACAAGACAAAGATGTTTAGATAAGAGTTTCTCCTGAACAAAGACGAAACTTTAATTAAAAGGATTCTGAGATAATAAAGATAACATATAACTTTGTCTCTTACAAAAATACAAAATCACAACAATTTCTTGTCAATTTTTTTTAATAATAATTTCTTAGTAGCTGGTATGATAGAACTCTAAGAGGTTTTAAGAGGCAAAAGTGACGATTACAATCTTATCAGATAAACTATCCACATCAGGGATGAGAATCTTTTTGCTCGATAAGAAAATTATGTAATCATTAATTTTCCACAGGGACATCGTCGCGTGTTGGTGTCGTTATTCACACGCCATTCGGTTCTATTTTGCGCTACCTAACTTCGTCAATCATTATAACAAATTCGTCTTTACACGAGTAATGTGGAAATCCATCTACCATGTAGATGTATTAAGTACCTATTATGTCCCTAAGTGGGTGGGCAGATAATAGTAATATTCACATTATGAAATTATTGACAGTTAAGACTGAAACAAAAAATATTTAATTGATATGAAGCCTTAGATTTGACTCAGATACGTGTATAAATAAAGCATTAATTCAAAAAGACAAGGTAGTAATAAAAAATACCTAGAAAAGTCACTGTACAAAATGAAATAAACAATTAATGAAAGAAGGAAGAAAGAAAAACACTTTATCTGAAGAAATACCGACGTAATTACATTACTAGGTAAATATTTACTAAGTATTGGAGTCCCAAATTGGTTTAGGCTCAGCAGATTGTCGTTTGAACTGTCTTACGGACGTTGCCTTGAATATGGTAAAAATACTATATTAGTGATTTAACTCGCAAATATGGAAATTAACTCGCAAAGGAAACTGACTTAGGAAATACACATAAAACGCAATCAAACACTGTGTATAATGGAATAGAATATACTTTATTGTACAAAAATGCTTCATAAAATCAAGAACATATACATATACAAGCATAATCGGCGGTTTTATCGCCCATGGCGATTTCTTCCAGACAACCTTTGGATGGAGTATTGGAAGGATAACAAAACTCGGTAGTCGCTAACCCAGCACTCGTACAATTATTTAGTTTATTAATTAATAAATAGTTATATTTGTGATAATATATATACATAAATATATACAAATACACTATGTACGATCTGCTTAAAATAAAAGATTGTGTGAAAAACAAAATGTAACCATTAATTAGATAAAACGGTCCTTGGACAACGACGGCTTCCGTAGACGTCTCGTGTTTTCACTAATTGCCCGTGGATCCATTCCAACCAACCAATAATTCAATCGAAAATATTTTAATCTTAAAAGTAACGAGGTGTTTTTGGGACACCCGATTGGAAGAGAGTTCTGAAGACTATCGAAGAAATTGTATAGTAAGGGCAATTACAATATCTGCTAATTTTAAAACGCCGTATTACACTGATGGATATTATTTAGTATTATATCTTATTTCTTTGCATTAACGTACGAAATTGTATAATAATATACCGCGATCAGCATTTATCCTTTCGGTTACACTTTTTCGACTAGCTCCCATCCGCCGAGAAATGTGTGACAAGGAACTTCTCGCCTCAAAAACTACTCAACGGGTATTATTATTTAATATAATATTTGGGTAACATATTTTAATGTAATGTAAAAGTCTACAAGCATTTTTCAGCATTTTTCCACCTCATCATTTGTACGGTTATAGACCACACGATTTTAACAATGATACTAATCAGTGCACGCAACGACACCGCGGCTCGCGTTCGTGTACTCATATCTTCCTCATGTCTAATAGACATGAGGAAGATATGAGTACAGTGGATTAATTATCCATTAATAATTATTATCTTTAATTAATTACTATCTATATAAACTGCACGATTGAATAACACGCGCAAAGTCCGTCACTATATCGCTAATCGAAAGTACTACATACGTCTTGCTAGTATCGTAATCGTCGCTTGACTGCCGCACCCCTCCGTTCGGACATTGTTTCATACTAAACTGTATAATAGAACAAAGGACCGCGTTCACCGAATTAATCCACACACCTGGCAAGCTTCGACGCAATAACAACGAGGATTAGTTCGACACTAATGATGGCCATAAAACAAGTTCAATGACAAATTACAATTTCTAAACACAAAATAAATAAAAGAATTCCTAAATCAAAGAAGGCAATAAACTGCGTTTTTACGACAGGCAGGTGTGCATTTCTTAGACGGCATGTAACAGTATAATCTAAACTACTTGTCCTAATTCTTAAAATGTTTATTAAAATCCATTGGTCCATATGGGAGCTTAATTGACATAAGCACACAGACCGAATAGCATACTAAAACGGTCATTTATGATTACATGGCATAAATAGCACTTAAATTCCGGGATGTTTTTGATATAACAGAGAGACCCTTCAATTTTATTTATTATTTAGAATAATTTAGATTACTACTAAACACGATTGATATTGAGCTACTTGACTGTATCTACATTTTATAAATTTTAGTTTATCCCCAGTTGTCCTAATCAATTGTCATGTACATAAATATCCGTCTCTTCGGTCGTATGCATAATGTATTTGAACGTTTTAAAATGTATAAAAATAAAGGAGAAGTTAAGGCCATTCAGACACGTAAACACCATGTAAATAAATAAAGTGCATTTATTTGATCGAAAAAAATACATAAAACAAATTGTTTATAAACATCCTTTCCCTATACTATAAGTACTTATATGACTGAGGTTTCGTTTATCTGCGTCACAAGTGGATCTAGGACGTCATGGCCTTTCTAGTCGGCATAGTGCTAGAAGTTGGTCTCAATACGTCGTCTTAAATTACCTCTTATGGAAGGCACCTATTCTTGAGCTAAAATGTTATTGTGCTAACGAAGGCAAGCGTCCCGATGGAATTGTCTTTGATTGTCTGGCAGTGTTGCAACCCACAGTAGTTACTTGCAACGCTTTTACAGAATTCTCCTAGATCAGCCGATTCGGAATGAAAACATTACTCACTGAAGTGGCGTAGCTATAGATGCAAACCTTCTTTGAGAGTTTCCTTTTTGTACTGTTTCCTCATGCGATGCTCAGACCATGGGATTCTAAGACTGGAGCCTATGAAGAGCTTATCAACTTCGCGAGTCGTCAAAGTATTGATGGCCTTCGTCAAAAAGGATAGATAATGATAGAACATTATGATCAGTAGGTACTAGACGAACAAACCATAGGTAGAACGCGGAACTAAAACTAATGCATTATAATAGTAACAGCTCGTAAGCGTTTCACTACTGAGCCCGAGCTTCCCATATATCGAAAAACGGGCAGTACAACTGCCAATATTGTCTAAGGCGGCTTGGTGGGTTTGCCACATCGGTTATCTCGACATGCAAATTTTATCATGATGTTTTCCTTCACCGTTACCACGTGGCAGTTATCAGGTCCAAAAATTGTCGAAGTGGTGCATGGTTTCTGGCCAAGATTCTCCTCTTCCTTCGAGTTTGAGACGTATGCGCTAAGCACTAAGCTACCACGACTTACCAAAACTTACTAATGTAATTAGATATTAATTAGGTTTTGTTAAGTAATTTTTTTATTGTACTATATTATTATTTATGTTATTCTAATGTATATTTGCTACTGTTATATTTGTAAACATTTGGTGTTATTTTTAGATGGGCAATCCTGGTTAACACCTAGACTTAGTATAAAGTAAATATTTAATAAACATGTCTCTTATACCCAATTTTAATATTTGCAATTTTAATGGTTATACAAAGGCGTGGGCATTTTCTGAAAAAAGATCGCAGCTATACTATCCATCAAATATACTAGTAAATAGTTGCCAATTACATATGTATGTACCTCTTAAAATGAGATTATAAGCTTTTTTCGATGTTGTTGATGATGTTCGATCACTCAGCCGGTTTCGTTGAAAGCAAATATTTAACAGATGAATCATGAGCTTGATACTTACTTGAAGAATTCACAAATCTTTCTTTGTTAAGAATGTGTTTTTATTTGTACTAGAGCATTTCTTGATACATAATTATTTATTTAGATAAAGCGTTATAGGTTATAGCAAATAGATAATCAAACTAAATATTATGAAATAATGTTAATGTTTATGGAGATATATACATATATCATTACTTGATCTCACTGATTGTCTGATTGTCTGACATACTATCGCACAGCCCAAACTACTGGGGCTAGGTCCTTAAAGAGTTGAATGTGGGATTTTCTATACTGTAGGTGCGTCCTAAGGGAGTAAAAAAAAGAGGATGAAAGTTTTCTCAAACTGACTATTTTTAATCTACGCCATCGATGCTAGTCAATTCATATATTCAATAATTATTTTTTTAGCTATTCATATAAATGTTGTTGTACTATTACAAATCTTTTAATTCTTCTTAGTTTCAAAACTTCTATACAAGCAAGAAATTTTAGTCCCACGTGCAAAATTAGTCATGAGAAGATTTAAACTTTTAATTTTCAGATATAGATTACTAAGGGATTTGACTTTGTAGAGGGTGTTACAAAATTATTATTCCCCTAAATCACTCGACTGCGCGTACTAGCCTAGACTTACACAAGATAAATCTAAAGTACTTTTTGTTCATAAAACAAATTAAAATGGTTTTTTGCTTTCAAAAACGACTATTATCCGATTGTAATCGAAGTTTAAAATATCCAAAGGAGATTTTTATAAGAACACCTATCTTTGTGTCTTTTATGTGCCATAGTTAGTTAATATCGTATGTAGGTTAGTATTTTAGAGTTTTGTAGCCATTTTTCTAATATAAACCCTTAAAAAGTCCTATCGATTTGCCTATTTATTTTACTACTTGTTAAAAAAATATTGGGTTGGCTAACCTACATAATAATAATTGGAGGAATAAAAGTCATTTATAATGGAAATAAAATCACTAACTTTGAATAAGAAAATATAAACTATGCCCCGTGTCAAACCTTAGGCGTAGGTACTTTATTTTATTTACATAAAAACTTAGTTTGGTTTTTTTACATACAATATCTACATATAATAATAAGAAAGAAACTAGGTCCATATAGTCTACTAGGCTCTGCTGATGAATTGAAAAACAGCGGAAATGACGCCATTTATCGGGATATAATTATCCTAAGTTTCGACCCGGTATATAAGCTAGCTTTGTATCTAATTTCATTTCAATCCGTTCAGTACTTTTCACGGATGTTCTAACAGCCAGATAGACAGATTCCAAAAATTGCATTTTTGGAATCTCCTGGTCTCAATTATCCCTCCTGATTTTTTTCAAATTTTGCAATGCAAGGCTCAGAAATATGCAGATTTATTATAGTATACATAAAAGATAGATAGATTTGTAATTAAAGATGAAATTAGCAGTGCCGTAATAGGGCGGTGCCACCGGTGCCCATGCACAGGGCGTAGACTCTGGGTGGCTCAAGAATGGCCAGACCAGGCAGGTTACTATGATTTTATTATATATTATATTATTTTTTCGGTTCTTTCCTGATAAGCTCCCGCTGCGCCCAAGCACTAACTCGATTCCAACACATACGTACCTACATGCCAGTATCATCAAAGTCTGTCAAATTAGACAAAACATCGCGCTCATTTTTTTGGCAGCGCACGAGCGTATTTCTGTTCTAGCTCTTTAAAAAAAATAGATTTTTCTTCCAAAATATTAGGCAATTGGTCCACCTACACCAAGGTCCTTGTGCGTTGTTTTATCACGCCGAATGACATTAAGTAGGCTTATACATAACATTTCTCTAGCTAGGGTACCTATAATATCTAAAAAAAACAAGGGCGCAGTTATACTCGTAGAAGCTCGCATAGGGCGCATAAAAGGTTATTTACGGTACTAGAAATTAAATATAGGTTTTCGATAAAAGGCCTCCCAACTTTGCGTTACAAACCACGACAGGTACAACCTAATTCGCCAATACTTCACTGGAAATCATCATCATCAGCTAATAGTAGTCGACTCCTGGACGTAGGCCTTTCTAAGTTTATACCATACATCTCGGTCGTTAACGTTACATACATTTGCTTTGTATTATTTTGTAATATTTTACTACTGATTTACAAAAGCATTTTAGAAAATAAAGCTCTGACAGACCTGTGAAATGTAACCTTGTGAAATTTTATTAACGGTTAATTAAAAAATACGCAGACTTTGCTTTGTTTGAGCTATCAGATACATTACTTGTATTATGGCCAGAGGCGAACACGCTACACGAACCTATAGCCTATGCTATTTTACCAAATTACAATTAATTTTATCGAACTTATACAATATGACTGAATAAAAACATTTTATTGTTCACCAAAAATTAAAATTCGTTCTTAAGAACTAGGTGCAATCAATGTTGAGCAATTAGGAAAAAATAATTATACCTAATTGTGTCTGGTTTGTTACGCAAATACCATGTATAGAACTTGTTTCTATCAAATGTAAGCAAATAATAGTATTTTGGTATGAATGTAATTGTTTAGAGAGCCGCTAACCTAGAGACTGTTATGATGGATAGTCAATGAATAAACATTGTGATGCTATTTTAATGGACGTTGAACGTTTTGTGTTAGACATTTCGGTTATTTTCATAGAACTAAAAGTGTTTAGTTTGCTTTCTCATAAATTAATACTCATAGCAATTTAGTAAACACCTTAAGTAAGTTCCGGTCGTGGCATGTTGAGTAGAATTGATAGATGTTTGGTTTTCAACACTAATGTTCAATCCTTTGTTTTATTGGTCGGTAAGTCAAAAATAACAAAATGTGAGAGTTTGGTGTTTTTTACACTCATAGACATAGACGACATTTTATTGCTCTCCAAAACAAAAATGTACAACAAGATAATATTTACTTGGTAAAACAAAAAGCGGCCTTGTCGCTAAAAGCGACCTCTTCCAGGCTCTTGCTCCAACCTAACTAGAATGAAATTCTTAAATTATCTGTAATTAATATGTAATGAAGATAAAATACATTTTCATTTACAACATTAATTAATAAATTAATTAACAACATCACATCAATTAACAATTGCTTTCATAAGGGTACTGCAAACAATCCTGCATCAAAGAAAATGTCGAGTTTCTTCGTTCGCCAATATGCTTTCGTGGAAAACTTTTTTAAAGGCAAAGTAAACCTCACACATAAAGTATGTAAATTACCAACAGGAGGAAGGTAGTTCCGATCATCCCAGCTTTAATATATTATTCTATCTTTTTTCGATTTCTTTAAGGCTTTTTCGTAACCCGTAATATAAATTTAAATAAATTTTATAGGGATCAGTAGAACTCTTGCGGGTGTTTAAGTAAAAGCATATTGAAGAAGTTTTATAAATACTAATTGGCTTAATTTAAGCAGATGTGTGTTTTATTTTCTAACTATATATTATATTAGAGTTTTCCCCGCTTCAAAACCAAATGGGTACCTTTGCTTTATTTATATACAAACTTAATTACGTTTTTTATATATAGGTATCGTAAGCGAAGCCGCGGGCAAGAGCTAGTGCATATATAAAGTTTCTTTGAATTTTTTGTCTAGGTGATGGTGAAAACCTCTTAAAAATCAGTTGAGTATTTTAAGGGGAATTAATGTAATATACAGACAGACAAACAGGGACAACACGGATAGCGAATTTGTTTTATACATGTAAAGATATTCAATATTTTATTTGCATGTATAAATAATCTTGAAAGAGTATGCACCTACCTTATTTTTGTTCTATTGTTCTCTTATCACTATCATATTTATATCTTATTCAACGTAATCTTCCCGAGATTTCATCTAACGACAATTTTTATTTATGTTTTGCTAACAAAAATCGTCAATAGAAATGTAGATAAAAATTCATAGGGTCACGGATTATTCGAGGCCAAATTCTCTGCACGTATGTAAAATAATATCTTTGGAATTATAATACTGCGGGACGACTAACAGGGGATTGTGTTTGTTTATAAATTTATATATTTGACCGAAAAAATTCAGAAGTATTTACATTTAGACGATTTTTTGTAATACAGTTACAAAGTAACTATTTTCTACTATAAGATAAATTTAAGTGGAATACATAAGAATTATAGAATAAAAACCGACCAAGTTCACGAACCATAGAGGCGATAAATATCCACTGTTATAATTCATTTACTTACGAAACCCTAAAATAAGCATTTAATCAAAAATACCATGTTTAAAACACTACTTAATAGATCTTATTTAAAACTTTTAATTTTTTTACTGTCATGGTTTGGTTCACTATTGAAACACTTTCTCCTTCCCCTTGCCTATGCAAAGGGAAGGGAGGAAGTCTTAAGACTTGGCGTCAGTTACGTACATATAACTAACAGCGGCCTCTCCTAATTTTCACGAAATTTCATTACAGCCTGTATATTGGCATAAAGGTTATATATTTATACTAAATTTCGTCCATATGTTTAAATAGATCCTGTAGTTTCTGAAAAAATGACTGGAACATACAAAGACAACTGGCATAACAATTTCATAGGGGTGTAGGTTTTGACAAAATGGCTGCGGATCCCCGGTTTAGTATGTCTTTGTAAAGGGACATCATAGTGAACATTTTGTATAACATGAGATTTCGCTTTTTGATATCTCTAACAAAGCAATTGATGGTCAGGTCCCGGACTCTTCATATGCCTTTCCGGGTTGTTCTCGTAGTGACATGACTTTATATCATTTATAATAAATCCAAATTCATTTAGACTGAGTGGATATTAATGTTTCATATTTTATCTTCGGTTAAAAGCAGTTCTAACGATTATTTAAATAAAATAAATTAAAACTCTTTTGCAGTTGTAATATTAAAGTAAGAACAAAGAATGTCTCCTAATATATGCGTGGGCATATTTTTGTGTAGGATTTTAAACGATTTTAAACAAAATTTATGAGCATAAAATAGGCGTAATTTATCAAAACTTGATTTACGATGACTGTTTGATAAATATTTTTATAGCTCATACTTCCCCATCCATATGTGACGCACGTGTTCGGCATTCAGTGGTTTATCAACATTTTACGCATGATTTCGGGAGAACACTGTCGCGAGATTCCGTGCCCCCGACCTTGAATCTATTGTAGTATATCAACACGACGTAATATTGTTCCCTCGTAAAACTAATAAAACCAAATGAAATACGAATACGTAACGGATTATCCACGATGTCACCTTGCCAATCATTCAATAGAACTTGAAACGCGGCCTTTGTTGACTAAGTTGACGTAACAATGACCGAATGTTCAATGAACATCAATCTCAATTGGATCTGACAATAGAATTCCTAATAGAAATAGTCTACACTTACTGCTACATTGACCTTTTATTATTTTCACAGATTATGACGAAGAAGCTGGATACAAACAGATTACGAGATCAACGACATCCACACCCCAGCGCCGATGACAGACCGTAGGGGTGCCAGATTAGACTTTAAGCATGGCGAACAAGACCGACGCGTACTGCGTGCCCGGCGCCACAAACTTCAACAAGGCCTACAGCAGACTCCACGGATACATCGCATTGGTGATTTGCATTGTCGGATCAGCCACCAACTCCATAAACATAGCAGTGCTCAGTCGACGGGAAATGACCAGCTCCACGAACTCCATCCTCACCGGACTTGCTGTCGCCGATCTCCTAGTGATGTTAGAGTACATACCATACGCTTTACATATGAACATCAAAATCGGGCCACAGGTGAACAAAAACACTTACGCATGGACGGTATTCGTTTATTTCCATTCCATATTTAGCCAAACGTTCCACACAATATCTATTTGGCTTGCCGTCACTTTGGCGGTGTGGCGATATGTCGCCATTGCTTTCCCGCAAAGAAACATAACATGGTGTAACAAGAAGAACACTACTATAGCCATCGTGAGCGCTTATGTGATATGCCCGTTCGTGTGTCTTCCCATTTATTTTGCAATGAATATTGTGCCCAGTGAAGTGACGCCGCAGAATAATTCTGAGTTTGCCGAGGATCTTTCGTTGCCTCACAACCGGACCGTTTACGTTTTGGAAATGTCTAAAAATGTGGAATTAGTTACAGCAATTATGTGGATATACAGTGTCATATTAAAACTAGTCCCGAGCATAGCCTTGTCAATTTTAAGTACCTGTTTGATATCGAAGTTAACCACGACCGAAAGAAGACGGCAAATACTGCTGAAACGGTCCACCATTGGGCCAAATGAGGTAAGTTAAATTTAATTTATATTTCTAAAACTTTTTAATTAACTGACTGAAGCACGAAAATGAGGAGACATTTGCAGTGACATGACCTTTTTTAATTAATAGATGGCGAGATATTCGCTTCCAAAGTCGTAAGAAATGTCTCTAATGCCCCTCTTCAGACTTTTAAGATAGTACAGCTTAAAACGACTTTTAATGAAAATTAATTACTTAAAATCCGTTGGGTAGTTTTTTTTTTAAGGATTTTTGTATAATTCTTTTTAGTGTTTTGAACCTAAATGAAAACAGAAATTCTTTACAGAACCTTTAATAGTGCGTTGACAGCCATGCACTTGGCAATTCAGTGATTTAAACTTAGGATATTAATAACCAGTTAATAAAAATAAATATTGATATTTATTATTTTAAAATAAACTAAATTTCAAAAATTCAATTTTTTGGTGTTTAGCAACTATAATCTAGTAGGTACCTACCTAACTAGAATATTAATAAATTTGTATGGAAACATATTGATTAATTATTCAAAATAAACTGCATTTATTTTCAAACTGCAGGTATTATAACAAGTGAGCATTGAAATTACAAGATATGATTTATGCGTTATAATATTTAAGCTGTCAGCAAAAGATGGCAATAAACAGTATTAAAATTAATACTAGGACACCATGATAGCTAAACGTATAAAGTAACTCGATAAATTGATTAAACCAAAACAATACAAATAAAATGACAAGAGTCTGCCACATGTACAAAACAAGTCGATGTACCCTAATGTTACATGATGCTATCTCTCGTATAGACATATAATTAGATACGATGTTTTAGGCCGTTTTCGAAGACTGAAGGCAAAACCCGGCACGAACCTTATCATCCCTATAAAATTCTCATTAATGTTCTCGACATGTAATTTATTTACACTTACCGCTTCAAGTAAGTATTTCAGAAATGTGTTTTAAAAGCTATAATGAATCTGAAACTTTTTAAATACTCATGATTGAATTCTAAAATGGACTTAACTTTTATAAAACTTAGAATAAATCTATACCAATTTTATAAATGCGAAAGTTTGAATGGAGGTTTTATGCTCTGTCACGCGAAAACAGTTGAATGGATCTGGATGAAAGGCAAAGGGATTGATATAGTCTGGAATATAACAAAAATTGATTTTTATTCTAGAAAAGTGTACGGCCCCGCGGTACAACATTAACGCGAATTTGCAGGTATACGTGCAGTGGCGGATTTACAGATTTGCCTTCAGTGAACTATTAAAATTTTGCTCAACAATTCAATATCATAGTTCACATTTATATTTAAAAAAAAAATAGTTTTTTTATTGTATGACGTTGTATTGTTCAGCAGACAGGCTGACGGCCCACTTGATGGAAAACGGTTACCATCGCCTATGGACATTTGCCACACCAAAGATGCTACAAATGCGCTGCTGCTTTTTTAAGGGAGACTGGAATCTGGGTAATTAAATTATAACTTTATAATTTATAGACTACATTTATAGCGTATCTACTAATTAACCACCTTTTCAATGTGAAAAATTTAACAAGTGGGGAAACATGTTACATGTTGAATTTTTTGTGCACGCAGTAACGTAGATAGCATAGATGGATAATTGGTCTAAGGTTGTTATGCATAGACATCTAATTGACGGTTAAAATAAAATAATAAAAATAAATAGTTTTAGCGATTATTTTGTTTTAACCATCGATTAAATGTCTATGCAAGCCAGCCTAAGATGAATATGATTCTTTTAATTTCTGTAACAAATTCTGCCACCTTTGCCGCCTTACCTAAGGCAGGCTACTTAGCCTGCTGGGAAATCCGTGTATATGTGGTTGCGTAACCATTTTGAGCAAAATGAAACACTTAGAAAATTAACTTGTCCGTCCGTCCGTCTTTTTATTTCGCAGACATTATTCTCAGTCACTAAATAATATAATAAATATCACTTACTGTTATCATCGTTGTATACGCTTATCAAATTTAATTTACTCTTCGATGGTACCCCAATGTGTTCAATTTTAATAATGTGTATTTATTTAAAGTTTTCGCGACTAGTATACATAATAAAACTACGTTTTAGCGGTAATTTATTTGATTTCTATTATTCCGACGTTTCGGCCACTTGTCAGTAACCGTGATCACGGAAGGTAAAGATGACAAGTGTCAGTGTGTATTGTTAAAGTTTTATTTACAACTTGTTCATTTTAATTATTTAGTTTAATTTTGTTTATGGTTATTAGTTACTCTGTGAGAGCCTAATCTAGTTTGCCGCCGCTTCGAAATGTCTTATGGCTTGCAGAGAAAAAGCCGTGCTAGAAACTCTTCAGCAAACATGCTTAGCTCTAATAATTTTATATAATATTAAAATGGGTGAGGGGGTAAAATAAAAAGAAATTGTCAATCAAGTTGGTTTGTGTTCCGGCGCACGCAGGAAGAGCTCACAGTTGAGGTTTAGCAGTTGGTTTTTCTTGGGTTTGGGTCTTAATAGTTTTGATGATGACCAAACAGTACGTGCCAACCATCTTCTCAACAACAATAAGAAGTAAAGAGGATATAATCACTACGCTTGTCATAAATATTAACACCAATATAAAGGTTTTCATGTCTAAACAATCTTCTTAGACAAGATAAAAAATCAAACAACTTTGATCCACGTAATTTTTAACTGTCAAACAGTTAAACATAATTTTCTGTAGAACAGTCTGTTCTGTGACTTTTTTCTGTGCTCGCGGAACGTTTAAAAAAGCAGCCTATCTTTATTCCCATTATCAAAAGTATATACAGTACAAGATTAATCTTATTCCGTTCATTCCCAAGATTACGAAGGAGTAAAAACATATTATAACATATTACACCTTTATGCATATTAACTAACACTGTTTCATTTTATTTTATATTAGTATTCAAGTGTAAATAATCTCAACTATTCACATGTATTTAAAAATAACATAATAATTAATTTTCTACTTTATTAAGTCTTGGTTTGGTTTGTGTATCAATATTATGTATTTGTGAATATTCAAGTTTTAGAATAATCTTACAGCAAATATCTAAATACAAAGCTAAACATATAAACATCCCACGTAAGCCTTAGACAAATTTAAAAGAGCTCCCTCCAGCTTAGGTTTTCCCTAAGTACTACGTGCGTTTTTTTGAAACAGGTATTAAAATTATTGTTTTGCAAATGTCCATAGGCATCAGTAAGCACCTTCCATCGGGTCGTTAGCCTGTCTGCTATACAGCAAGCAATCGACTTTTTGTGACAGCTCGAAAACGAATGAAATTTTGTACGTAATTAATATTCACAGAAAACAAAGCTTATCAAGTTCCAGATAAAAATACAAAATTCCGTTAATATATTTTGTTATCTAATTTGAGAATTTCATTCTAAGAAAAATCAATAGATGTAAAAATATTTGACGTCGCTTGTATTTTTTTTCTGAAATAAACATTAACAATGTTTTGAATTCTTAAGTTATATTGACATAAAATATAATGTACGTGACCTACGAGCCGAGGCAAGCAATGCAAACATGGCATTTTGGAATTTAAATTTACAGTTAGCCATCGCTTGTAGTGTTTGTCTTTTAAGTTGGTATCATTTGAACAATATATTACAAATAAATATTATATGTAATACTAGAGCTTACTAACTAAGTCTCATATCCCGTGGATATTATTGTACTGTATTTTAGGATAAAAAGTGTTTTATGGTCGCAATAGTTTTATCCACAAAGCCCAGAAGAACAAATAAATAAATATACAAACGTTTTAATATTCAAACCAATTCACCATCACAATAATACGTATATGTATTATATATATAAGCGCCAGTCGACGGTTTGGGTGTTTCAAAACGAATCAACGCTTACCAAAGTGAAGCGATCTAAAAGCGGGGGCCAGATTTTGATGGCGAGTTTTTTCAATTTGACTGGCTACTTGGTGTCAATTCCTTACAGCTTTGACCTAGCACCGTGTGAATTCTTTTATTCCCGAAAATAAAAAAATTCGTTGCCGGGAGATGAGCTGTCAGCGTTCGAGCAAGCTGTAAACGAGGTGTCTGCGGCGGACAAAAAACTGTGTTTCGAAAACTGGTTCATGGCAATGGCATGGCATGAAACTTATAGAGACTGGTGGAGAGTACTTTGAAAAGATTTAATTAAAAAATTACCTATAGAACATTTTTTTTACTTTCGCAAAACTTGCTAAGTGTCCCATGTATATAGCACACATGCACACAAATTTAAAACAAAACTATAGGTTACCAATAGTATAATATAATTATTGACGGTATAGTTGCTGTTAACTATTTTTAATATTCCTATATTAGATATTTCTAATATGACATTTCAAATATTCTTATTAAAAATGTAAGTAGACGATAAATCGATCTACACTTTCATACTAAATAACAGGTTAAATACATACATATGCAACAATATACATTAACTACATATTTATCTCGGATTAACTTTGGCCTCCATTTCGTTTACGCGGCCTTGGACGTTTTTTAAATTTTCATTGATACTGAACGACCGTCTCGGAGTCTACTCAAGGAAATAATTCAGACCAGCTCATAGACAAATATTTGAAAAACAGTCATTTATGATAACATTAGAATGTTGGCATTTATTTTTAAATTCAGACAGATAGTTAGGCTGGTGTGCACCGACTTTTAAGCAGTGGTTTAAATAAGATAATCGCCAAAAATGTATGGAAAAACAGTGATTATTTTTGGTTAACCGTCGGTTAAATTTCGGTGCACACCAGCCTTATTCTTACTCGTATTAGCATAGATAGAAAATATAGCAGGGTACAAATATTTAGCTTTTAACAATTCAAATTAGTAAATAACAAGATGAAACTAAACAACAAAACATTTTTCAATACTGAATATTTTTCCAGCCAGAGAAACAATGCCTCGCAGAAGAGCCTTGTACTCGTCGGTCCAGCCGCACGGATCGTACAACCCGGATGCTACTCGCAGTTTTAGGTCTTTTTCTTTCCACGGAAGTCCCGCAAGGCCTTCTGGGCCTGGCTAGCGCGCTGGCCCCTGAGTTTTTCAAAAACTGTTACAACATGTTTGGTAAGCCGTCATTGCTATTTTTTATTATTTTATCAATATTTTTAACACAAATATAATATTCTCTATAGTAATTTTACCACTTTTAGCAAAACTTGGTAAGAAAGCTAGTGTAAGAGAGGTAAAAATTTCATGACGAAGACAAACACTTACATAAAATACATTTTGTTCGCTTTTAATCAGGGGTGGCTTAAAAGATAAAAAACAAACGATTTTGATTTACGCTTGTACGTCATTATTTCACTTATCAGAAATTTTCTATACCGGGGGCCTTATATGAATATTCTTAAGTAGTAAACTCCAAAAATCGAATGAAATATCTGTTAAACACGAAGAAAAAACAATCAAATACAAATATCTAAATCAGACTTGCCACATGAATATCATTTTGGCGGGACCGATGAAAAATACTAGTATAGTCATCTAATATTTTCTTAAGTTTTCGCGACTTGTATACATAATAAAACTACGTCTTAACGGTTTTAAGCGCGGTAATTTATTTGATTTTGGCCGTGGTCACGGGCACTGAAAAGCGGCCGAAACGTCGGATAAACCAAAATGAAATAAATTACCGCGCTTAAAACCGTTAAAACATAGTTTTATTAGTATAGTCATCGTTGCAAATATTTTCTTCATCTATACTATAATATATCTGTAAATGGATCGAGTTTGTACAATGCGTTTAAAAATGTGACAATATTAGGGGGCTATTTTGGACCAGGAGATTCCAAAAATGCAATGTGTAGATTTTTTGTCTGGCTGTCTGTCTGTCTATCTGTTGGAGCATCAGGTGAAAACTACTGAACGGATGTAAATGAAACTCGAGATAGAACTAGCTTATATCCCGGGGCGTAACTAAAGATACTTTTTATCCCTATAAATAATGTCGTTTTCGTGTGATAGGCGAAAAAGATGGCGCAACGATCGCATTTTTTGGAAACTGCTGAACGTATATGTTTGAAGTTTGATATAGTGCTGGCTTGTAACCCGAGTTAAGACTTAGGATACATTGTATGTTGACAAATTACGTAATTTCCATGTAACAAACAGACTAGCGAAATAGATGGCGCTGCAACCACGTCTTTGCATTTCGCTAACAAATACCTACGTTGTCATAAACAACATCTCATTCATTGTAATTACTTCAAATCAGGTTGATTGCGACTCGCCTCTTTGTTTCGCTACGCAGTTGTGTAGGCTATATGTACTTGTTTCTTTGTTATTGTAGTAACCTTAGTAACAAGAAACAGTAATTTTTTTTATGTAAAACACCTAATTACATTTGTATAATGTAACATAGAGCTACTACCTAACGTTTTTCACGCGGCGTAACCGTGGGGGAAAACTCTAGTAAATAATTTGTTCAGCAAATTGAACGAATGCGATTAAGCGGTAAAAAAAATGCATATCATTTATTTAACTTTAATTTTAATTTAATTTATAATATGTTATTTTTTTAATTTATAATTTGTTTGTAATTTAATTAATTAATTAAATTTAATGTAATTTAATTTATTACTAAGAAAGTTGATGTGTTACAAGAAAAATACTAATACTAGGTATTAGTAGCTATAGATTTAATAAAAATATTTACTAATATAAAACGTTACTGTGTAAAACTAACCTTGAAAGACGCTAATAAAATAAAATGTTCTTAAATCAAATAACAGCACTTAGTTAGACCTAAACTTTTGCGTTAATTCAACTACTCTTCCGACATTTCCGTTATGCAGAACTAGTAAGGTTCAGTGCCTAAGTTAAGAGTTTAATACAGAGTATTAGTGAACTTTTAATGCCTGTTTCGCTAAACGAGAGGGAAGTGAAATTCACGGAATGGTTAATGATATGAAAGTTTAAATGGCTTATAGAAAAATTTAAACTTTCAGCTGGTTACTTACATAGTTTATCTCGTGTACCGGCCCAGTAAAAACACGGAAAAATTGTAACTGGCTTTTTGGTATTTTATTATATTTCGGTGGATAAATACTATCTACTACAAGTAGCACTGCTCTACCAGTGGTAATACCTATAGGGGCTGCCTCACGCGGTTATAGTCGGCGTAGAAAGTTGTACCCTGGAAGTACTCTTTCTTGCATTCGTGTACTGAGACACACACAAGAGACTGATGTTAAACCAGCATTGATAAGCGTCTAAAAATCATAATATGCACTAACGACAATAGAAGGATAGGCGTAGACTGTCTGCTTTACATATTTATAATTAAAATTTTGTGCTTTAAAGCTTAAACATATTAGAATTTGAAGGTAACGTCATAAAATTTATGGCCCTCCAACCCCTATCGTGTGACATAATTTATGATGGCATCTTTACAGAAATTGTAAAGATTTCTTCATAACCAACATCCATAAGTCATATTAAGTTAGTCATAGTAAGGTCTTACTTTACCTATGAAATTGCCTTTAAGTAATCACCAATGCATTCAATGCATCTTTGCTAACACAGTGGCACTTTGTTGATGTCCTTCTTGAAGAAATCAGCTAGACGGGAGGAAATAAGTTCTTCAAAGGCATTTTATACTGCCACTTGGGTATTGAATTTTGTTCTCGCCAAGAAGTTATACAAATTCTGTAAAAAGTAGAAGTCTGTAGGCGCAAAGTCTGGTGAGTACGGAGGATGAAGGAGAGCTTCCAACCCCAGCTCTTGTAATTTGGAAACTGTCTGCTGTGCAGTATGAGATTGCACATTGTCGTACAGGAGCATGGGAGACGAGCTGGTTGGAGACGCGCGAGCTTCCTTCCCCGTCATTGTGTTCAATTCTTCATAGTAAACATCTGCTGTAATTCTCATCCCGTTTGGTAAGAAGCCGTGATGAATCACGCCGGCGCTAGCACACCAAATAGTGACCATCACTTTCCTAGGGGTAAGTTGTCGTTTAGGCCATTGTTTAGGTGTGAACCAGATTCCAACCAACTTGTTGAGCTTTTTTACCTTACCAATTTGACGCAAATGGTCTAATGTTGTTTTGTTGCTAACGTTAAGAACTGCTGCTAATTGAGCCTTATATTGAGTATCATCAGCTTCCAGAATCGCTTTTAATTCGTCACTGTCGACCAAAGTTTTCGGATAACGACGAGGTTCATTTTACAGGTCGAAATTTCCAGAACGGAAGCAGGCAAACCAATAACAGGTGGTACGTTTGTTTGTAGTGTTCGCTCCGTAAATGTGGTTGATGTTACATGTTGCTTGTGGTCGCGTTGCCTCCACAACAGAATTCGTATTCCATAATTACTCGAATTTTTAACGTATCCATGATGACGAAAAAGATTTGAATGCGATGAAAACATAACGCTAATCAATAAACAAATGACAAATTATGAAAAAAGAATTGCATTTAAAAAAAATCTTAGGCAACCACAAAAATATTTTTATTTGAAATGGCCAGTATTGTAGAACGGCAATTTCATAGGTAAAGACCTATTTATTACACAGCAATGTAACGGGTGACATAGTTCGAGCCCCACTACCATACTGATGTCTCAACCATACGACGAGACTCCAATTTACATAATTATTACATATTTTGGAGATCAAAGGTGTCGAGCTGTTAGTAGAAATCACAGTATAAAACGAACAGAGTTTGGTTTTGTATTGAAAGACACACCCTTTGATTTTCAGGGAAAACCCGATAGCTTTTAGATGGTATAATATATACGTATTTATAACTTTTGGCGGGATCATCACAAACTTTAGACACTAACAAATTATTAAATTCTGTTCCGCCATAGTAAATTTAAATTAAATTTCTTATGCCGTTAAATTAAAATTCTATAAGTGTATATATCTATTTAACTACTATTTACAATAATATTTTTCTTTCTTTATTGTTAGGCTTAGGTTACTAAAAGCACAAATAATGATGTTTATGGTGTCAATAAACGGCCTGTCAGACGCAGGACGTGGACAGCAGACACTTCAATCAGACTTGAAGACTTTCGTCCCCTTTTAGATAAATTGTTGTGATTTTCGATGATGACGGTTTCTGACATAAGAGAGAGCAGGACCTAAAAATGTTTTATATATTATTTCATATCGAATCGTCGAATTGATATGCCCTATATCGGGAGATTTTATATAATATAAAAAATGCATGGTAAAAGAAACTATAAAAATACTAGTCTAGTAAAAAAAAATCGTTTAGTAAAAAATCTACTTGTGAAATACATCCAAGTCATTTTTTTCTCGATATTTTGTTTTATTATTTTTTAAACGAAGTAAGTGAAATATTTAGAAGAATCTCACTGCATATGGCTTTTAATGAATTGTTCAAAAATATTGTTACAATCAGGTCCCGACAAAAACAAAATCCACCTGCATATCTGAAATGAAACACATTTTATTACCTGTCGGCATTTGAACTAATTTTAATTATTTTATGATCGTCTTCTTTTGTTTACTTATTTATTGGAATACGTTTCTAGAGAACAGCCCATTGTTTTATTGTACTCATTTATGGCCGACTCATTAGACAGGTGTTTCGGATTATGATACGGGCCCATTGCATTTGTGCAATATAAAACGATGGCCTGATTTGAGGGCAGCAGTCGAGCGAGAACCACCATCAAGACGAGACGTATGTGCAATAGGTAATCTAATAGTGACGGACTTTGCGCGTTTTATTGAACTACGACCTTCTACATTACGTTTGAATTTGTTGTGTTCGGTTGTATTTGTACCTGTATTATACGTGTTTATATAGTTCTTATAAACTCTACAATAACTCCAACGGCATTTTAATTCGAGTCTCGCAACTCGTAACAATATTATAATAAAAACTAATTTTTCTTAACTTCTAAAAGTAAAAAATGAATTAATGAATTATCCATGATATCAGTCAATAATTGTTTGAGGAAAAATGATGAGTTTTTCTTTCTTTTTATGGTTGAAAAACGGGTTTTCCAATAAATTACCGCTATGAATGCAGACTATGATAAAATGCTTCGTCTTTTTGAATCGCTTGAAAAATCACACTCACGTAATTACGTAGCGTTTTTTTTATCGTAAAGCTTTAAATGGGTGAATTTATCATTCCATATTATATATATCTTCTTATATATAAAAATGAATGTTTGTCTGTACGTCCTTTATAGAATCGTAAACTATACATTTGATCATGTGACGATCTTTAGCAAAGATGTTGTGCATGAGCCAGAGAAGATTTCCGAGTTGGTTCACAATTAGACCCGGTAAGTGGCGCTGCTGTCGGCATATCTTGAAGCTTTTCCGGGCAGGACGACGTCTGCCAGGTCAGCCAGTAATTTATAAAAACGTAAAAGTGACTTTTTAGGTACATATGTGTTTTTATTTCAATAAGTTCCTTCCAGACAGCATTGTAAAGGAAACAATTATCATGAAATTTGTTAGAAAATAATATTTATTCTATCTGATACCGGGATTGAACATAAAATCTTTTCTCTCGCGAAATCTTGCAAAATGGTACAGTTATCGCGGGATACCCAATACGGGGACACTTTTACATGCATAGCTGCACACAGTGTCCCGGAAGCTTTCCTAATTTATGAATTCATCGATTCTTCAAAATAATAACCTACATAGATAACATACAAAATAATAACATACTTAGTTAAATTTTTTTATTGTATAATTAATATCTTAATATGCAAAACAACTAAATTTAACTTTTATTTTATATAATATAACATAATGCATGATGAGACCACCTACCTATAATAGCGAGTATATTCAATTTTTTCTTTTCCTTTGTTGCATAATAATTACAGAAATAATTTAAGAATTTTCTTTGAGTCAGGTTGCCTGGGAGATCGCTTTTAGCGATAAGGCCGCCTTTTGGTTTACCAAGTAACTTTTGTCTTGTTGTGCATTTTTCAAATTTTTGTTGCGGTGAACAATAAAGTGTTGTCTATACCTATGTTTCTCTATATTTAGTTTGAGCATTGTCTAAATTTAAGTAGGATGTAAATAATGTATTTCCTGTTGATATGATCCTAAAATAGCTTGAGATTAACCTTGACCTATTGTTATTGACAGTTTAATGGCGAGGGTTTTATTATATATACTTTGCATGGATAAGATCTCGTCTAAACTCATTGTATGGTAAGGCCGAAGATACAAGATTTTTCTTAGGTTCCGTTTTAATTACTATTATGCAAATATATACCAACTTTGTAAGAAACCTAAAATGACTGTGACCTTGTTGTTTTTATTTGACATAAAGTTTATAAATAGTAAAATAAATCTAAATAAATTATGTATGTGAGTGTGTGAAAATAGACTACTACTATTTGTAACGCCAGATTAACAGCTTCTTACTAAATGCATATGAAAGTATACACGGTACTGTAACAGCCTCTTTGGGGTTCGGAGCTTATGGAGCTTAACCGGTGCTACTGTGCTAGGAGGGGAGCCACCAATACTGCAACACACGCCCACGGCCCAGTCCGCCTTACACCGTCCGGCGACGCTTGCGCATACAATATACCACACATCGTTTTATCTTTGTCGCGAATATTAGCTGGTCACAAATAAAGCTCATATAATCATAACAGTCCACTGATTTACTATAAGACCTCATAACCAACCAGGGAGGAGCCGAAACAGACGGCATATAGCGGCCCCGACGGCGAGCCACTGTTTGCAGGTACACAAGAGTCGTACAGACGAAAGAAAAACATGTTTTTTTTTTTTAAGATTCCAAGAAGAAACCCACGCAGACAAAGTCGCGGATATAGGTAGTATTTTATAAACGTAACATTTATCAAAATATCGACAGTACTGTTTCTTGTACTCGTGCAAGCAAAAGTCGACTTAAGTTGACGAACTTTTAATTCCGGGAGTGTACATTGAAGCCATTAAAAAACCACTGGAATACCCTATAAACGATGGAGATGGAGAACACGATGCAATTTTAATAGGTTTCTCGTCTGTATGTTCGGGATTCACGTAGAAACTACTGGACCGATTTCGATTCGGTTTTCGTTTTCGACAGCAAATTAATAGACTTAAAATCTGCGCTACTTTTTATCCTGACAATCCCGCGGGAATTTGAGGTCAAGCGTGAACGAATTCACGGGCATATCCTAGTACAGAAATAAAATCGGCGGGCTTTCTTGAGACAGTGTAGATCAGATTTTATTGCGTTAGTTTTATCACGTTTATATCGAACCATCTCCATGATCGTACTAAAACTTTATCTCCCAGGAGCCTCTAAGCTAGTAATTTGAGTTACTCTATTTTTATCAATAATAAATCCACTGGCCTTTCTGGAAGCTTTACTCCACTCATTCAAAACAAACTCAAACACAAGTGGGTAGATAATTTTTTAGATTTCCTAGCTAAATGGAAAGAACAGATTTAATGTAATAAAATGTGTGATATTTTTATCATAATCAAAAAAATTAACTTATTCCGACAGTTTTCACTAAACCGATAGCTTACATTATTTTTTAAATGCTACGATATTTTCTGTCCCGGAATCCCTGCGGGAATTGTAAGTCAAGTGAGGACGAAGTCGCAGGCATATCCTAGTACTCGTAATGTATAGATATATAATATTTATACGTATATAAGGGCTGATAGTCTTATTTTTATTCAAAGTTGACAATTTAATATCGATCTCACTTATTCTTCATTCAAGTTACATCTCTTAATACAAGTTTTATAAAAATCTTTTTAATTGAATTTCATTAAAATCTATTTAGGCGATATTATTTCATTTTATGAACTTAAAGCCAGTTAATATACGGTTCACGTTTCATTAGTAAAATGTGGTTCTCAGAATGCGTAGAATATAAATCGTAGACACATTATTACACGAATAAGTGTATAAATTATTATACCTTTCATTAGAAAGGCGAATTCTTTTAAATATAATGAAAACAAATAAAAATTCTGTTCAGTAATATATTTTTATTAAATCCCAAAGTGGACGGGCAAATAACCCGACGAAAATATAAGAGATGTGTGTTGAAAATGCGAGTTATTTTCATACTGAATTACATTTGGATACATGTCCCGGTGGAAATACAATAATCCCGTTCCAACTATGTAATCCATGCCAGATAATATTAATGGTTCGGACAGCTTACAGCGAAAATAACTATTTTTTATAATTTGCTTCGAGGCTTTGCTTGCGAAGACTCCATATTCAATTATCGGGATAAAAATATATAGAAAGTGCATATAAATATATCGAACTTGGTGTGACGTGCGAGTTCGTCCGCTTTTATTTTTTACACTGCACATAAGGGTTGCATCCAATAGGCCAGTGTGTTGAAAAATTTTGGGGACCCCCTTGGGTCATAGGCAGACAAAAAGTTACTAATTTAAAAGACTGCGTTTATGTTTTGCCTCTATTTTGTTACTCATATTCATTATTAGGGCCTTATACTCTGCAAGAAGCTGCTGAGTGTAGAAAGTACCTAAGTACGAGGTATAAATATAAGTTGCCTTTTCCCTTTTGCCGGTGACCCCCCGAGCAAGGCTCTGCGACCCCCCTAGGGGTCGCGAACGACAGATTGCAAAACACTGCAATAGGCGTTCTCGTACTGTCATAAGAATATTAGCACGAATTTTAGCACGGAAAAAGGACACTACCAATTCGACGGGTGCAAAGTAAAAAGAGATATCTGCAAAATAGCTACTTTACAGGAGAGCGAAAAGATGGTCGTATTAACTTTGAAAGAACATACGTAGCTGGCTTTTTTTACGTACGAAAATTTATTGAAGTAATGTGATATATGCAAAACAAATAATGTCATATTGTAAAGAATTGTTTTATTAAAACGATTGTACAATAAACTAAAAATCATCGTTTTGTAGATAACTTTATTTACTTTGCACCCGTCGAATTATAATCTATACATATAATAAAATTTTAGAGGTCAAATTTCTGTACAATAAATTTTTTTGCTAAAAACCGAGTCAGGGGGATTGTAAGAAGTGAAATAGAACTAATTTGGTTTTTTTTTATTTTTTTGTTTCTCTGTTTATCTGTTTGTCTGTCTGTTTGTACCGGCTAATCTCCGAAACGACTAGACCGATTGAAATGAAATTTTGTATGGCGGCAGCTTATATCCCTGGTCAACATATGGGATACTTTTGATCCCGAAAAATTAAAGAGTTCTCGTGGGATAGTTAAAAAACTTTAATTACTTAAACAGCTTATTATACTACTTATATACACGTAATTAAGTATTGATATTGCCCGTATCATCATACAATAAAACATATTTTACGTTATTGCCGGTATCATCATACAATAAACGAGATTATCTATACATATAATAAAATTGTGATGTCAAATTTTTGTAGATTTGCATCTGGCTTCATAATGCGCACCGCAAAGGAGTCGAATTCATTGCCGGAGTCTGTCCTTCCCCGTACTTAAAACCTGGGTGTCTTCAAGTCCCGTGTGAATAGGTACCTTCTAGGTAAGCTTGCTCCATCCTAGACCACATCTTCACTCCACATAGGGCGAGAGTGTGGTCAAACGCGAACCTATACTACAATCTATATATATATATATATATATATATATATATATATATATATATATATATATAAGTATATAGGAGATCCCGTTTTTGAACTCACTGATCACGATATCTCTGAAGCTATAAGGCCGATTGACTTGAAATTTGGTATGAATATTTCTTTTGCCAAGTAGAGATCTGCTGAGAACGGGTTCTAGAATCCTCCTAATCACCGGGAGCGATTTTGGTGATTTTGTTTTTGTGTCATGAAACAAAGTCTTTTAGGAATTCAGAAAATATGGCGGTACGAAGTTCGCGCCGGGTCGGCTAGTCACTCAATAAGAATGTAACTTTAAAGTTCTTAAAACCTAAATGGATACCTAGCGGTGCAGATATTTTTTTCTAACATTTTAACCTTTTATTCAAAATATGTTTTATTTTTCGTTTTTACGTCAAATACATAAAAAAACTGATTCATAATATAAAAGAATACTATTTATAATTTGATCTAAAAAATATTATAAAAATAATAAAAAGACAAGAGGCAAGAGAGGAATAACCTCTGGTAAGCACCAAAAGTTATGAAGAATTTAGGAGATTTTTAGAGTTAAGTTATTCGTCTTCCATGTTATTAGTATGGACAGGCATAGTTCATAACTTTATATGAAATTGTTTAGAAAAGCCCGAAACGAAGTCTTTGTTTCTGTCTAGCTGGTATTTGAGTAGGTGGACATGGCATTAATGTTTAAGTCAAGATGGATGTCATAGAATGGGCAGATCACTCAAGTGTCAGCCCAGTCTATGACGTGCATCTTGACTCAAACCCGCGGCGTTTTTAGCATCTAGCATATCATCAATGATAAGCTGCTAATAAGGGCGTGCGTTGTGCGTGAAACTGCAGTTTAATATAATAGTGAGTTGGTATGACCATATTTCAAAACACAAAAATTAACTACCCATTTATTAATATAGTAGCTATACTTCAGAACGAATTATCATAATCAGGAATTATATAAGTTGTAGGCCATTAACAGTGGTTAAGAAAAATCGTGTATTTACGGAATGTGCCTTACCGAGTTGTCACGAGAAACCCCTTATTTTGTGGCAGTCAAAGACCCACAATTGTCCGAGGCTTGTTATACATGGGTTCAACTTGTGCTTAGTGCCTATTTGAAAATATTAATGAATACCACTCGCTGGATACAAAGATGAAAAAAACAAGAAGAAAATCTTATATACTAAGTCATCTACAAAGTTTATACCTATAAGTTTATACAAATTATATTTAGGTAATATATATATATATATATATATATATATATATATATATATATATATATATATTAATAAAAATATACCATACAATATTCCTTCATTCGTCCCTTTTATTCTTTCAAGTGGAAACAGCTGAAACTGTAACAGATGGTTCATGCTCACCTTGTATTATGTTAATATCTAGGCACGTTGGGATTTAATATTTTTATACCTTTATTTTGTGAAATAAATTATTCAGAATATTGTAACTCTTATTGGTGACAAACATTTTTCCGGCGACAATAATTACGACAATATACTATCACATTCGTGAAAGTGAGGCTAATTGTTTCTTCTTCTTCTCGGACTCATAAAGATGTATACTAGTTGTTACCTGCGACTTCGTTGACTTTTTTATACTAAATGAAGTAAAAATGTAACTGTAATGAAAAAATATTTTTTATACCCTAACTTGATTATGGGTTCTTTCAAATTTTCAAATATCTAACCTATGTCACCCTATTCATGATATTTTGTTAAGACAGTATTTCGACTATTTACTCTACGTACACGGGGTTTTGCGTGAGTTTGTGCAGTGACAGCGGCCTAGACATATGCAAAACGGTTCATTAAAAAGAAAAGAGGGATGGATATATATATTACTCCTTTAGCTCAATAGAGATACAAAGTAGAAATCGAAATGACTTCTCTCGCTCTTTCAAAAGCTAAAAATTTAAAAACTTCGTGTAAAAAAACCGACTTCAAAAACTAAAAAACTAAAATGAATAAAATAACTTATTTCTAAAGCTATTATTATTAATATATATTATCTAAAACATCTTAAAGTCGGTGCTTAGTAATTTTCAAAATATAGTAATTTTTATGTTTTACTTTACACCGACTTCAAGATGTTTTAGATAATATATATTAATAATAATAGCTTTAGAAATAAGTTATTTTATTCATTTTAGTTTTTTAGTTTTTGAAGTCGGTTTTTTTAAACGAAGTTTTTAAATTTTATTTGTTACTTTTTAGTGTCTAGCTATGTATGGGTGGACCTACGAATGGAGCCGCGCTTCTTAAAAATATAGGTCCCAAGAACCGGGAACAAAAAAATGTTCGTAAAATGAAAACTACTGGGCCAAACTATGTCAAATTTTTAGGGGACCACATGGCAGCTATTCCGCGTCGAACAAAAAAGAATCACGTAAATCGAATCATAAATCTCAGAGTAATCGGTGTACATATGGAACGGAGTGAAAATTATTTTCATGAAAAATTTTCATAAAATGAAAACTACTGGGCCAAACTATGTCAAATTTTTAGGGGACCACATGGTAGCTATTCTGCGTCGAACAAAAAAAGAATCACGTAAATCTGATCATAAATGACGGAGTAATCGGCGAACATATGGAACGGAGTGAAAATTATTTCCATGAAAAATGTTCATAAAATGAAAACTACTGGGCCAAACTATGTAAAATTTTTAGGGGACCAATTGGAAGCTATTCCGCGTCGAAAAAAAAAGAATCACGTAAATCGGATCATAAATGACGGAGTAATCGGCGAACATACATAAAAAAAGCAAAAAAAAAAAAAAAAAAAAAAAGATCCCGACGAATTGAGAACCTCCTCCTTTTTTCGAAGTCGGTTAAAAAGAGCTAAGAGCGAGTGAAATTTCAATTCATATTCCCACTTATGTAAACATTTTTTATCATACTTCCAAGGAATTAAAGATGACTATGCAATATTTGTTATTGTTTTATATCAACAATATAGTATTCTAACTATAATTTTTACAGGCACAAAGATCGACTGTACTGTACATATTCATGACATTGCACTTTGTTTTGCTAACCGAGCTAATTGAGCAGGTTAGAGGATATTATATGTCTACTAACTGAGCGAATGAGAGATAAGTTTTAAAAAGGGATATAGGTCATTTTTATCTCTCAATCGCGAGCTACCTAAGTCAACAGCGGCCGAATAATCAAACTGAGTCGTAATAGCTGGATCTTAAAAATGTATTTTAAAAACCAAATGTATTTTAAAGTTGAATTCAATAAGCCTCTAAGTTTTTTATTGAAAGCATGCACGACACAGGGCTACTACTAGTTAGATTTAATTGTTATTTAATATATGGAATTAGCTAGTTATGTTTGCCACCTGTCCTTACAAAAAAAACTAATTTTATGCGGACTATTTAATAATTTGCTTGTTGACTTAAAAAGAGGTCATTTGAATTTATTTGATTTCAGTCTTCACAATAGGTGATTCAAGAAATGTTTTTAATCGGTGCATGATTATTTTAATTGGAACAAGACATAGATGACGCTGTATCTATATGAATTTAAATATTTGACATTGTTATCTTTTGACATACAACAACACTTTAATTTAATTTTCCGTGGTTAACGTAACTAATATTTTAATTTAAGACGATGTAATATTTGCACACCTATGGGTAATGACATGTGGACTCATATAATAATATGTATAACTAAAGACCTATATTTTTATGTATCATGTCATTTCATAATTTATATTCATTATCATAATAAATTTCATTTCATTTTCACGGGCTCCGAAGCAGGTGCTTAGGTGGCCACTAGTATTTATGGCTAGAAGGATGAAGATCTGTTAAAAATCCATATACTTAAAATTAATAAAGAAATAATTGCCGCCAGGTGACTTGATGGATGTGCTGGCATTATTCACATCATCAGTAAACTTCGTGTTGTACTGCAGTATGAGCCGGCAGTTCCGTTGTACATTCGCCCGACTGGCGCGACGGATGTTGTCGGCGACGGAAGAGCCGGCAAAATTTGCTACTAAGTTAGAGCCTACTACACAAGTAAGTTGAAATGTAACTTAACAAAACTACGTTTTAACGGTTTTAAGCGCGGTAATTTATTTGATTTAGGTTTATCCGACGTTTCGGCCGCTTTTCAAAACCGTTAAAACGTAGTTTTATTATGTGTACAAGTCGCGAAAACTTAAGAAAATATTATGTAACTTAACGTTCCTTAAATTACACATATTCTCATAGTTGTGTAGTTACTTTCATATTGAGTCGGTTCGATTTCATTTGCGGGTACCGCGTTGTTTTAATTTAAATTTCGTGTAAGCAAAGTTACTACAACAAATTTAAAAATTCAAGTGGAAAATGATTAGGCTGTTTTTGTAAAGAAAAAATAAAAACTTCGTTTAAAAAAACCGACTTCAAAAACTAAAAAACTAAAATGTATAAAATAACTTATTTCTAAAGCTATTATTATTAATATATATTATCTAAAACATCTTAAAGTCGGTGCTTAGTAATTTTCAAAATATAGTAATTTTTATGTTTTACTTTGCACCGACTTCAAGATGTTTTAGATAATATATATTAATAATAATAGCTTTAGAAATAAGTTATTTTATACATTTTAGTTTTTTAGTTTTTGAAGTCGGTTTTTTTTTATTTGTTACTTTTTAGTGTCTAGCTATGTATGGGTGGACCTACGAATGGTGCCTCGCTTCTTAAAAAATATAGGTCCCAAGAACCGGGAACAAAAAAATGTTCGTAAAGTGAAAACTACTAGGCCAAACTATGTCAAATTTTTAGGGGACCACATGGCAGCTATTCCGCGTCGAACAAAAAAGAATCACGTAAATCGAATCATAAATCTCGGAGTAATCGGTGTACATATGGAACGGAGTGAAAATTATTTGCATGAAAAATGTTCATAAAATGAAAACTACTGGGCCAAACTATGTAAAATGTTTAGGGGACCAATTGGAAGCTATTCCGCGTCGAACAAAAAAGAATCACGTAAATCAGATCATAAATCACGGAGTAATCGGCGAACATCCATAAAAAAAAAGCAACAAAAAAAAAAGATCCCGACGAATTGAGAACCTCCTCTTTTTTTCGAAGTCGGTTAACAAAGTACGGAGTGAAATTATTATAAGCGTCTGTTGTCAGGCGAAACGAAAGGGGACAAAAAGTGATTACAATTATTATTATTATTATTTTTGTAGAATTCACCACAAAGGCAGGCAAAGGAATCTTAGTCCATACAGCCAAATCTGATGTATAAATCTTCGTATAGTAGCGCAGTTGTATTGTAAGCTACAAACCCACGCTATTCAACGGAGTTCTCGTGAAAACTCGAAAGGCCACATTTGACTATACAGATCACATTTCTCACAAAACACATAATTATTACTCAAAAACTAACAATATCCTACAACTATTGTTCATTTTAGAGTATTTTTACACATTTTTAGATAATAAAACTGCACAGCGCCACGTCTCCTTTCAGTTCCCGCCAAAAACTCTGATTATATTATTTTTTTGTAGTATTTGCCACAAAGGCAGGCAAAGGAATCTTAGTCCATACAGCCAAGTCTGATGTATAAATCTTCGTATAGTATAGCGAAGTTGTATTGTAGGCTGCAACCCACGCCATTCAACGGAGTTCTTGTGAAAACTCGAAAGGCCACATTTGACTATACAGTTCACATTTCTCACAAAAACACATAATTATTACTCAAAAACTATCAATATCGTACAACTATTGTTCATTTTAGAGTATTTTTACACATTTTTAGAAAATAAAAGTGCACAGCGCCACGTCCCTTTTCAGTTCCCGCCAAAAACTCTGATTACAATTAAAATATGACAGTTGATAAAATTTTAGTGTTACTAGTTACAAAAACACTAATACAGAAAAAAATTATGTTGCCATACAAAGATGGATAATCTAAAAATGCGAGTATTCGAAATTAGTTATAGGCATGTAGGTACAGAAACGTTTGCCGTTGGCTACGTTTTTCTTGAAACTAAAGATTAAAAACCTTTAAAATAATTTAATGAAAAAAAAAATATAGTAAGAAGTTGAAAAAAACAACAACGTATGTGCCAAACATAGTAATTTTTATGTCTTTCTTGGCACCGACTTCAAGATGTTGTACATAGAAGGCGGTTAAATATTTATTTTTTTGCTTTTTAGTTTGAAGTCGGTTTTGTTACAAAAATATTGTTTTACTTTTTAGTTGCGCAAGAACTTGAATAGCTTTAGGAATAATATATTAAGCGTATGTAGAAATTCTACTACTGCCAGACGTATACAAGGTTACTATCTCGCTTCCGGCGTTGACGTTCGTCAACAAGGGTTGTTCTCGATTTCCCTGCAATCCACTCATCAGTCCCTGACTTGATAATCATGGGCATACCTCGGGTGTATATACTTACGGGTAAAGAAAAAAATTGAAAATCGATTTAGAATTCACGGAGATATCGAATTACGAAGAAGTCTGTTATCAATTTTCGTAAGTTTCTCTAATTTGTTGGAATCCACTCATCAAATTCTGATATGGTGACAATGATGATGAGTGATGGACCAATTCTGGGATATAACCTTTGTATTACAAAAAAATTGAAAATCAGTTCAAAACTAACGCAGAAATCGAGTAACGAACATACAAAAAAACAACATACAGACGAATTGAGAACCCCCTCTTTGTTGAAGTCAGTCAAAAGAAATTAAACATCACCATTCAGATAGACTACATTCATAAAAAATAAAGTGCACATACACATGAAAAATAAACAGATTTATGTTATCTATCCAGTAGTAGTCCAGTAGACGAAGCGTTCTTTAGAGCCGTTACACGCAGGTTTAATAATACGAAATTAATGCAATAGATACTGCGGGAATCACCTAACACAAAATAAATTCGAAAGAAGTAAATTTCCTTACTGAGAATGAAGACGAATATTTTAGTTTAATTAAAAATGTCACTCAATGCCCATTTCGTAAAGCTAAACATTTTTATTGTACGTACAATTTATTTTGTTCAAATGTTTCAAAAATATATTATTTACATTGTTGTCATGAGAGTCATAATTAATTATTGTGTAGAATTTGGACCTGTACCTACTAGTACAACATTTTGAATTGAACGTAGTATGTTAATTACGTGTCTATGTCGACCTCGTTGTTAATTAATAAGTATGTTTTAATTGTAAATAAATATATTGCGTTGTTTTCATTACAACTATGTAATTTAATATTTAATAAAAAAAGTTATTTCAGTAATTATTATTATAGATCTAAGTAAAACAATTTTCAGAAGTATAACCTTCGAACTGTAATGTTATTAATGTTAAATAAAGTATGTTTGTGACAGGTCACAGGCCCACTATAGCGCCAGATCCCCGCCCTCATAAGGGTGGTAGAGGAGAGTATCATCTAATTTATAAGGTGAGCTGACAAAAGACTATTTTTTTTAAACTACTCTACGGACTCTAGTTCCGTACCCTTTTTAGAAAGCTTTATTTCTAGATTTGTTTTTAAAATTTTACACGCTTATTATTTTAATTCTTGTGTGTGACATTAATTAATTTGTGTTGAAGTGTATGTATCTTACGAGTAACTTATTATATTAATTTATCCTAATTTTACCACTAAACTTATACTAGTGTAGAGTGTATCTGTAATATGCTGGTGTTGTGAGGAAGTGCATGTACAGTGTGGGCCTTATGTCTATACTTATATATTATCCTATCTAGTGCCATGTATGTTGTGTTTTCCTTTCTGTATCTGAGTTAATTTTTAGGCTCTTTGTGTGTCTTGATTTGGTTGTGAAATGTGCGTGTAATGCAATGCCGTGGGGTGGTAGTGCGCGTTGGTTTGAGTATGTATAAGTTTTGTTGTTAACAAAGACTATTTATATTTGTGTACGTTCCGCATGCAGAAAAAAGCCGTGGTAGCTTCCTGGTTAGCACGCGCGTCCCAAACTGAAAGAGCGCTGGTTTGAATCCTATCTGAAAAGCATGCACCGCTCAGGCAGTTTTCTGACCTAATGTGCATATTGTTACAATTACCACGTACTTGCCAGATGGTAGGGCATTTGTCCAACTGGATGGCTCCCACCCCTGGCCTAAAGTATGTCGCCATAACAACCGTGAGTTGTGTTCCAGCATTAGTGACCAGGTTCCAGTCTTCCTTAAGAGAGCAGCAGTCCATTTGGTGTTACAAATATCCATAGGAGATGGTAACCGCTTTTCATCCAGTGGGCCGTCTGCCTGTCTGCTAAACTCCTGCAATAAAAAAGTACTAAACGGTGAAGGAATACATCGTGATGAAACCCACACATCGAGATAACCGTTGTGTAGAACCCGCCAATCTTCCTTGGACAAGCGTTACGGGCATTCTATCGGTTCCCCTATAAAAATGGGAGGTCCGAGCCCAGCCATGGGACATTTATGAGCTGTTATAATGATTATTCTTATGCAGAAAATAGCTACAGACGTTTAGAAGGTTTGACAATGATCACCGTCCGCTTTCTACGATCACTTGCTCTCGACTAGTTCGTAATACAAAATGGACGAGCGTGAGTCGAAGTTGGAGGACGGGATGATCATCGGCAAACGTTCTGTGTGCAAATTATATGTATATGTATAAGTGAACTTGCTTGCTTTGTATCACGGAAAAAAGTAACTACACACAATAAGGTACTAAACGTAATAAATCTTTCGGGTGTCAATGTTATGGTTGACGTGTAGGTATAACATAGTTTGGTAATTTCTCATTATTCGTAGAAGATACTAAAAATATATATAGCATAGAAACACCTTTTTTCCTTTGATTTCCTGTCATTGATGTTGTTCAAGGCCTTATAACAATAGAAACCACTTCACTTAGCCTCGGTAGCCAAAATCGGTTTACTCGTAAGGTTTCCCTGAATACCTTAAATTCTATACATAAATGAATCACTTTTCTATTTCTAGTTGTTGACAAAACTTGTATATAATACTCCCGTGACCCTTGGGAAATGGACAATGAATCTGGTAGCTACTACATTAATAATATAAACGCACATTTGGAAATGTATTTATAATCATAATCAAAGAGCATACACCACCAGAACTTTTGATGATGAAGGAAAGCATCGTGAGGACGGAGTCTGCACATCGATATGAACAATGTGTAGAACTTGTTTTTTCTCTTCTATTTAGAAGCACTGAGCCTAACAGAGGGGTGCTTATGAGTTGAGTCAAAAGTCTAGGTTGCGTAGCCATTTTGGTAAAAACGGAACTCTTATGTTATCGCCATGTTCGGCTGTCCGTCTGATCATGTCACAGTCATGTATCTCGGATATTAATCGGTCTACGTAGATGAAATTTGAAAGGAATGTATAGTGTATTTGGCGTTACTAAGTTATGTAGTGAAATCACAAAAAAGTATTTGATTTTTTTTCAGTATACAATCTTATTAGGATAATAAGTCAAAGCTTGATAAAACTTAATGGACTTTTATAGTCAATAGGTGGCGAGATTTGCTCTGAAAGTCGTAAAAAATGGTCCCCCTTATATAATAATTTCTAAGCCATGAAGTAGAATAAAAAAACTCCTATTTCACTACTTTTACCAGTTAGTTTAAATTATCTTGTAAGTTAGGTGGTCTAGAAGAGATAGTTTTATGTCAATAGCCACCTAATGCTATATATACCAAGAATGTATTGTAACATATCACTGTCATTGAAATGTTACGGTGTTTATCATCTTCTTCATTATTCGTAAAATAATGTTAAAAATAAATCACAGACGTTTGAAAAATTATAACAAAAATAACTTTATAATTAAATTATTGTCGTGTTTTATAAGAATCTTGTGAAATAATAAATGAATAAATAAATAAAACTAAACACTAGAATGATGATAACGCCTACGCGCCTCTGCTCCTATTTATTAAAATAAAAATATAGTGTACACGACTCCCTGCGGCACGAATAAACCCATGAGGTTTCTGTGCCACAGTTCAAATGTGAATGTAATGTATATGAATGTAAGCATATTGGATAATAAATTTAAAAAAAAAAAAAAATGTTCCAATCAACTAAGGTCAAGATCTGCGATATTTGATTAAGAATATGTTAAATTAAAAGCGAGTCGGGCTATTTTCCACCAATTAGTCGGGAGTAGCTTGATGAAACGATGAATTTCTTGGAATATATATTTATTTTCATAAATGGATTTTTCGTGTCGCAGAAACGTTTTGCCTTTTGAATTATAATAAAAAAATCCGCTAACAATCCGTGGTCAACAATGTTGGGAATGCGGAATGTCAACTATATAATGTTTCTTGTTTGGCTAGAGAACCCTAACAAATATTTAATCAAAAATTTGTAACCCCGTATATATCTCAAAAACTATATCTATTCCAAACCAATTTTCGTTTCAAATATTTTTAACCTTCTACCAGCATATTTTCTTTTCAATTTTCCAGTTTATATATACATATATGTATGTATATATGTATGTATATATATATATATATATATATATATATATATATATATCTCCTTTGGAAGTGAATATCTCGCCGCCGCTTGATATTTAATATAAAAAGAATGAAAGAACATCGCTTTGATTTTTTTAGTCTGAATAACGATACACGCTTCTTGTACACTAAAAAAATCTCACACACGAATTACATGTTTGGTAGCTACCCTTACTTTTTAGCTATTTTTCGCAGTTTGTCTAATAAATCATTATAATTATAACGAACGGTATATATTATTTGTACATACTTAATAAAAATTAAGGACTTTCTATTCTTAATTATTATGATACATAGCTATAACGCAATATTTTAATAACATTATTAGGTCCTCTTCAGCATGAAAATAGAAACTATTTTTAAATACAATACAATGTAAATATTTAGCTTATGGAAGAGTGGGATCTTCTGATACAAGTAAAATTTTCCTAAAAGATCTCAACACCAGATTACAAATTGCGCATGTGTTTCTTAAAATAAATATTTTCATTTTCATATAGATTACACCTTCCTGTTAAATTTCATTCATATAGCCTTAGGACTTTCTAAGAAAATTTGCTGTGGCCTTCATAGATAACCAAACAGATGTACACAACTCTGCACTGGAAATAATACTTTCATACATTCTTACTAAACTGAAAAGATACTAATTTTAACTTTTTCCAATATTAAAACGCCTCTTAAATTTAATCAATAGCTTAGTAAGTTGTTAGCAAAAATCTTACCTATCATCTTCTCTTAAGTATAAGGCACTATAATGCTGAAATACCTTTTAAAATTGCCATTACCAAAAACAATGCCAAGCGCATAAGCAATGGATGAGCAGTGTGACCAGATTTTGGTTACAACCATGTATACCATTCAGATCTCATACGTCTGTTCGCCTGTTAGGTTAGCAACAGCTAACTAATGTTTATAGGTGAGAAAAAGATAGTGATCTTTAATTAGGGAATGCCGCACACCAGAAGGCCATGGAATGTCGCAAATATGTATTTTTTAGTAGGGGGGCCGTGGAGCTCATCACGTCTATCGAGACCTCTCAACTCGTCTAATTGAGGTCTCGCGTGACCAAAGAGCTGGCTTGCACCTAGGGTAACGAATCAGCATAGCCATCTAGCGCGGAAGTGCGGTCAGTAGTCTTCTAGTCGACAAGTTGAAAATGGTACAAAATAGAGATATTGCTCTTAAAATTATGTGCGATAGCTCATTGGATCCGGAATGACGTCTAGAAAAATGTGCCCAAAGTGTGTATTAAGCACATAAAAAATTGCAAAAGTTATAAACAATTAAAGATGAAAAAAAAATGGCATTTCGTTTTTTGCCAATATTTAATAAACTATTAATATTTAAGAAATTTCAAAAAAAGATTCTGAAAGAGGAGGAAATTTCCAATAAAAAACTTTTAACTTTCGGAACTCTATCTCCATTATTTATAATTTTAATTTAACGCTGAAAATAGGTCTGCGCGTGACATTTTTAGGATGCGCGCGTGGCGTCAAAAGCGAGTACGGCACATTAATTAATTTATTTAAGGTATTGAATTTTTTTTTTTTTTTTGAAAAAATTATGGTGTGTTCTGAACACTATAATTAATTTATTCCCGTTGAAAATTTTACTTAAAGTTAATTTTTCAACAAGTTAAGCAATTGTTAACTAACGAAATTTTCTCGAACTACCGTCTTAATTGTAAGTGAAAAAAAATGTTTAAATAATGGTCGTAAAAAATTTTCGCTTCGTAGAGCCTTTCTTACATACATACTTAACAAGATCGTGCCATAAAAGTTAAAAAAATATATATACTTTGTTTATAACAATTTTTTTACTTAAACTTAGTTTCTTTACTTAGTTTTTGTTGTGTTGTGTAAAATTTAAAATCTCTTAACTCATGTAGAAAAAATATGGTTTTGAATTGTACGTTGATTACAGAATAGCTTAAATAAATGGTGGCTATCCCTAATTCTTATTTTTATGTACTGTCACTATATATTTTTACTGTTTAAATATGATGTATTAAAACTATTTGTACAGCGGCTCGTATATTTCATTTTCCTGCCAGCTAGCTAGCTCCGGGTTTCGAAGAGAAAATTGCCCCCGCGGCGTTTTCTATTTTCATTATGAGGATCATAAATAAAAATAAACATCTTTAATCTTTTTTATATAGAAATCCCATTAGTTTTTGGGATAAAATATTGTGACTGCGATATTGGCAGACAGACAAACGAACAGATGTATAGTGCGATTTTATTGGGTTGTCTATAACAAAATGGTTACGAAACCATAAAAATATTTCGGCCGACATCAAGATCTTCCTTTTCTTCCTTTGTCCTTTTCCTGCGTCTAATAAATAATCTCTGGGCTGCAAATTTATTTACGTTGTGTAAATTTACTTACCTACTATTTAGTAGGTAAGTCAATTTGTATTGTTTTGTTTCGTTACTTTGCGTCTTTGTAGAAAAGAAAGGTAGGATTTTCCCTTTTCTTGTTAGGAAATATTTAATTAATACCTTACTTTATTTTTCAGGTAACTTCGCTCTCTAAATTATTTGGATAGTATATAATGATTAAAGGAATTTGTAATTATTGACTTTATATTAGGATGTATATTAATAAGTTTTAGAGGTAAATTTTGCTTTATTAGCGTAACTATTAATAGTTTTTGCGTCTATTGAGCCATGACGCAAAAACTAATCGTTTTAAAAGTATTAAATACTTGTAGTATATTTCTTATATAGCTAATTATAATAATTTGAACTGTTGTCATTAATTTACATAGGGTCCAAAAGTCAAATGTTATATTATATAGGTACGTGTATAGTTTTTATTAAAACATTTGCTTTTCTAATAATAGTTTATAGATATAATTCATATGACCCAACTTTAATGTTGTATTAGTGTAATGAATTTATATTATTTTTTTATTTTACAGTGTAATACACTTGTTGATGATATGGCAGTGTAATAAACTGGATGTGATTTTGTAAACTATTGTGTCTGTATATCTACTCTGTTTCTTGTCTTTCGAAGTAATGTGATTTGTTACCAAAAAATTGTACCAAATAATTATAACGTGTTCATAATTTTCACGGGTAATAAAACAACATTCATTATTAATTTTAACTAAAAATTTGTTTTATTTCACAAGCCTTTCCCTGCTTTGATATGTGCTTCGAAAACTAAAGGCGAAATTTTGTTACCGTGATATGCCATAAAGTGCAGAAGTGTATCGATTTCGTACACTTAATACGAACTGAGTTAATTATATACGATATTGTATTTTGGCAATTAGCATAACATCATTGTTGTGATTTAATTCTAGTCATAAGTATGGATCCGACTCGATCCGATTTCTGGCGCATTACTACAACAAAATGAGGCATAATTTTTGCTAGATGGATAAATCCCTTATGTGAAGTGCAGCAGATTTTTATACACTCATGCTATTGGACTTGTATGCTGGAACCGTATTTATTAGTCGATGGAGCTCGTGCTTTGAGTGTGCGTGTCCCTACGCCTAGATGTACCTACGAATACATTGTTGGCGGGGAGTACTAGCTGATGGTATAACTTGTCTCAAATACGATGGTATAGCTGATACGTTCCATAGAACGTAACTTGTAGCCATATCTTGTACTTGACCAATGAGTTAGATATAGGGCATTGACCATGCCCTTAGTACGTATGTAACTTTAAAACGTCCGGTAAATAAAAAAATGCATAGTACATGAAAACTACGTAAATAAAGAATACACTTTACAGAGTGTATTTTAACATAATTTTTAAACATTAAGAATTATGAGGCGTGGTAGCGCCGCGTCCCAGACTCAAAGGGCGCGGTCTCGATCCTGGCCGGAACGCATGCACCACTTTAGGCAGTTTTCTGACCTAATATGCATTTTGTTTCAATTACCACATGCTAATAACAGTGAGGGAAAACATCGTGATGCAAGCTCCACATCAAGATAACCGATGTGTTAAACCGGCCAAGCCGCCTTAGACAAGCGTGGCAGGTATACTGTCCGTACGTACCCATGTAATGGGAGGCCCGAGCCCAGCAGTGGGACATTTATGGGCTGTTATTATTACTTTAAAATTATAATTTCTATATAATAAATAACAGTTGTATCTAATTCATAGGCCAAGTATACAATATTGCTACAAGTTACGTTCTATAGGATGTCTCAGCAATACCTTCCTATCTGAGATAGACAGTATCAACCTTTATTTGTTGCTGTAAGTCCTCGCATGTTGTTTTCGGCAGATAGATATATATATATATATATATATATATATATATATATATATATATATATATATATTATTGACCAATGAAAGTGACTCTCATATAATTTCTCAAAACTATATTCTACACAAACCATATTATGTAAATTGGCTTACATTATACGGTGGACATCGCTACCAGAGCACTTATCTGCAACCTACATTCATTCAATGTGCACCCAGTTCGCCAGCTGAGGCTATAACTTCATGAATACTTAAACCTTGACTGCCATAAAACGCAAACATAACTAAGTACTTACGTTTGTAACTTTGAGCTTCATTTCGACCCCTTTTATTTCTAATAAAAAGAATGTTACAATGTTGGGTAGCAATAAGAGATTTCTTTATTAGGAATATTATCATAAGCGCGTTTATTCATTTGATGACCAGCAAAAAGCAACAATCAATAATTTATTTGCATAGATATATCTATACTGATTATATGTATTACAATATAGTACGTACAGAGCTAAAGAATGATGATAACTTTGTACCTATGACATATACGATTTTTTCATATTTATTAATAAACTAGTTTATTTATGTATAAATTATGTTTTATAACACGAATATATAACATTATATTGTATAGCTTTTTATATTAGTAATATTGTATTACATATATTACACATTAAACTTATATGAATAGTGTTACGCATGTAGTGGTCTCCAGTAATTGAAGGAGCATATTGATTAAAAATTTATGATAATGTATATTTTACTGATGTGTTATGTGTATCCTTTGTTGGAGATTCTAATAATGATAAATAACAATAAATAATAATAAAAACATGTGGTAAAGATATGTTGGAATTGTTATCTTGATTACAGTTCTTAGAGCCCGCATGAAACAGTTCCATTTAAACTAATCGATAATTATTAATTAGATGATTATAAATTGATTATAACTTAATAGCACTTTCTGTTTTATCGTTGTTACAAAAAATGATCGTGTAAGTTAGGCAGCCGATGGCCTACTCTCGCCTCCCTCTATCCCATCTGCCCTATTCGCTATCCTAAGCCTCCTGTCTGATGCCTCTATACCATCTTCTTATTCCATACCTCCTATCCTTTATCCTATCCCAAGCTTAAGGCTGGCAACGCGTTGGCTTCCCCATGGTGTTGCAAACATCTATTAACATTGACTAGTCGGTCTGTTTATCAGCTTCGTAATAAAAAAAAAGTCGACATGGATTTCTATCTAGGCCTGCTGACACATAAATGCTTACAATAAGGTTCACATCTTAGAATAATTACTATTATATAATTAAAGAAAAAAAGAAACTACAGATATATATAATTAAATAGATTATAATAATATAAATTACATACACATGCGAACAATAAATAATACAATTCCATTTACTGCAACAAAATTAACGAATTGGTAAACTGATAACAGGCTGTAATAATAATAATATAGACTGAACCTAAATCTTTAAACAAATGTTTACCTATCTAGAGATCGTTTAAAATTATTTTACAGTAAATTAAATAACAATAAAACTTGTAGTCGAAATACAATAGTTAAAGTTCGAAAGTATTACTAAAAAACATGGACGTATAAAGAACTAAAAAATAACAAAATGGGAACATTCTTTTGTCGTTATAACATCGTCTAGGTATCGAATAACGTTCAATCATCTTCTTTGTATACTTCGACTTTGGAAAGCATATTATTACATATATTACACGTGTATAGTATTTATTTGTAACTCGCATATAATTTATGTGACCTAGCATATGGTTGACTTTTATAATAAATATATATTACTCACCAATAGTCAGTTAATATCCAGACTTTTTATCCATATATGCAAAAAGATAATAGCTACCAATTTATTGGTATGACTGGGATATATTCAACTCGATAACAAAAACAAAACAGCAATTATTCTTGTACAGTATTTATACTCTCAATTTGCTACGTTATTGTCACAAGCCTTTCGCATCAGCTACTTTCACATATGTCCAATTTAGGTGTTCTTTGGCAGGTTTCTCTGATCTTTATTCAAAATGTCTGCGGTTTCGCCATGGCAAGTCCTTATCACATCGTGAATAATTTGAGGTACTACCAACGTGCTACCAGCCTTAAATAAACTTTGTCACTTTTTCACAATATTCCACATCTCATCACCGTGGACAAATATTATAGGTTGTAGATTCCAAACACAAAATGTTTAATTTTTTGACAATATTGGCACGACCGTTTTGTTGCAATACACTACTATGATTTTTTAAATTTTAAACAAATGTATTAGGTTGCATATATAGACATACAACTATTACGAATTATACACCATTACTCCACCACACACCTGCATACATCTTAATTTAAACCTCTTAACAGTAGTAAGTATCAATAGGATATCCTGTCGCTAACAGCGATTTCTTCTAGATAACCTCCAAAGGTTCTTCCAAAAGAACAATTATTAACACAAAACCTTGTCTATAGATATGACAATCTCTATATGAGTTATGTATACTTTTGGCAATTGCATTTGCATACAAATCAGTATCGATTTTCTCACACTCTTCCATTCTGAACTTGTTTTTGCCCTATTCATTCATTATCTTTCATTACAATCGAAGGCTAAACACTGTCGTGTTGCCACACCCGCATTCCCTTGTGACTGTTGTTTTTCATACATCCACACTAATTAGAATTGAGAAAGTTACTTTGTTAGTGTTTATTTTTCCTTTTGGTTGTTTTCATGGAATTCAGTATATTTTTTTTAATTTATTATCCAATATGCTTACATTCATATACATTACAAATCACATTTGAACCATGGCACAGAAACCTCATGGCTTTATTCGTGCCGCAGGGAGTCGTGTACACAATATTTTTATTTTAATAAATAGGAGCAGAGGCGAGTAGGGGTTATTATCATTCTAGTGTTTAATTCCGATTTGATAATAAAGCGGAGGGGTATCATCATTCTAGTATATGGTTCTCATTTTAGTCCCAGGACTGCACATGTGCCCACATGATGGTCCACTTTGGGAATCAGTATAAAATCTTTTAAGATTATTCTTGATTAATTCATGAATTTGTGCCACTATTATTATAGAATATACTTAATAGAATCGAACACGCTTTATTGTTCACCACATACACATTAAATCACCAAAAAAGGCAAAGGCAGGGATAATGGGCGGCCATATCGCTTTAGAGCGATCTCTTCCAGACAACCCGGGCTTGGATTTTATAAACAGAAGTGTATGACGGTGGTGTGTATATTAAAAATACACATATATAAATAAGATTTATAAATATATAAACAATAACACATAGATATTATATATAAAGTTATATATACATATATATGTCGGAGAAGGCCTCGTTCTCTTGATATGTCGTCAGGGCGTCATCAGGATAAAATGCGAGCATAAAACACAATGGCCACGGTTTATACACTTTTAATTAAGATTTGAACAGCATTTTAACATAGTTTAGACCGAGCAGCGGGTTCACGGCACCGCTCATACTTCCGCACAGCTTCAATACTTTCTTTAAAATTCTCAAAGGTCCAACTCGACCTGTTGCCACCAACCGAATGTGTCACAAAAACTCCTCCGTCTACCGAAGTAGATACTACTCAAGTATAGAGGGCGTCTGACCCCGCTCAGAGCCATGTGCTCTGCTCTGATTGGTCGTTTATTAAATTACAATATTCATAACTTTTATTAGGTTAAAACGATCTTTAAGTTATAGAAACATTTAACAAATTAAATTAAGAATTTCAGAAGTAATTAAAATGTAAACAAATGATATTATGCGTTACACATCCAAACAACAATCCATCCAATTAAAGCTTCCTTCCGACACACACACACATATATATATATATATATATATATATATATATATATATATTATTATGTATTTTCTTCAGCTGGGAAGGACGTAGGATACTTTTATCCTGGAAAAAGAGGTCATTATTAGAGGATGGAGATGAATATGAGATGATAGTCTTTATATTTTGAAAACTTGAAAGTTATTGTGGGATACAATGTCAAAGTTCATACAAATTTTGTTCATATTTTAGCTATATCAATACGCAGATTTCGTCACGATATTTACATCATGATATGCAAATTAGTCCTAAAACATTGGCTAGGTCGTATACGTTTCCCAAGTAGGAATCGAATCATCGTCACTGAACGACCACGTTATTTATTAAGCTACCAAGACCACTTCACAGAAGCACAATCTTGTGAAAAGATCATAAATAAATACGTCTATTCATTTCTATAAAACTATAACATGAAAGCTTTGCATTAAGCATTCAACCTATCAAGCTTTCACTGGTGAAAAACGCTCATTCATTTGCCTTTAATTTCCTAAAGCGAACCAAGTTCATAATATAACACTTTATGCTTTTAGTTTATGACTACTTTTCACAGACACAAAGCTATTATTAGAATTTTATACTTTATTATACAAATGAAAGAGCTTTTAAGTATAAAAAGCCTCTATATCGGTTAAGCGTGTGTTGCACCACGCACGGTGAAATTTGCTAATTTGCTAGGAGAGCCTGAAAAGCATATAACCGAAGAATGCGTGTGTGATATATCGATTGTCTTTGCTTACACACTTTTTCAGATTTTCAATACCTACGTACTACTAATACCTGCGTAAAATATGTTCAAACAATATCATTTTCTATGAAATTATTTTTAAATTCTTCTATTCTCTTAATCTTTATAAATGGGGGATAATTTACAGAGCCTTGTATAAAAATAAATCATTAAAAGGGCATCAATTTCACATTCACGTATGTCCAATTTTACTTTACATGTACTTTTGGTAAAAGAAATAATCGTATAATCCTTTTACCCGATTTACATACGCGAGCTAAGTCGTAAGAATAACAAGCTGTTACGTTTTAAGTGGCAACAGTTACGTTCTACAGTAGAGTTGAGTTTTTATTTATTTATTTGCCCTATTACATAGGTGTGTGGAAATGAAACTACAAGATATTCGGTTAAACAATCAAAATTAAACTCATTTATTCAAAGACCCTTAAGTATAGATTTATTATATAACAAGGAAGTATAATATATAGCTTAAAGCTCAAAATAACCATTAATAACCATTATTAACCTAGTTGGTATTTCTGTATTTATAGATTTCTATCCACACATATAAGAAGTCGACGCTCAGATTCGGAGAAGGGTTCTGTTCGGAGAACCAAAGGTTATGAGACTCTAGTAAAGATACGAATAATAATAATAATACTAATATCAGTAGGGTCGCAGGGAGCTTATACTGATCTACGAATGTAAGCTAGGTATAAAGGTGTACGAACATAAAGATACGAAACGATGGAAACACTAGATGAGTTAATACTTAAATGATTTGAGGGCGCCACTGGCTTTTGAGGGTCGAAGCCAGAAACCAAACGTTCGCTCCTTCCACGGGGACACGTTCATAGACCTGCCGCAGAAAGGCTGGCAGTGATGGCTTGAGTAAAGATGTGGGTGGGTTTAGTCGTTAGGAGCACACGGAAGGTATGATAACTCGTTCATCATAACACGGTGTTATACCTGACACGATATTGAACAATCGCCGGCATAATACTTAATTCCTTCTATTATAATACTATACTAAGGTCTCTAAATATCAGCTAGACCATAGGCGACCAAACCGTTAAACCCGTATACTGGAATAAGAGAGAGTTTTTAGGTTAATTAATTAATCCAGTATACATTACGCTGGTTGGAAACAAGGCGACTCTAAACAATGAATTCCCACTAAAGAAGAAATAATCTGTCCATAGGACGGTGATCAGTTAACACGTGGTGACTGTCGTGGTAGGTATTACGAATATTAAATAATTTATATGCCTAACACGCATGAGTAACTGGGAAAAACCAAATGCGTTGGTAACGTAGTACTGTATAAAATGTTATTATGATCATATGAAGATAAACTAGTGAAGGTCATTACCTGTATATACGGGTTTTAATTAAAGTGGTCCCGATGGATGTGTTAGTATCTCATGGGATTATATCGAATATAAATATCCGGCCAACAATCGTGCCGTCTAAAAATGTGGATCCGATTCCTGATACGACACTCTGAAACGTTAAAAGGGAATACGATTCAATAACTAATTATAAGAATACGAAGCGGGGCTAATTAAAGGTTCAGCTACTTACATGGTGGCGGAATGATGAACAATTCTTAACTGTTATAAAATAAGTAACTGGTTACGAAAGATTCTCTAGTCTACTCAGCTTGAAACGCACGCCGTATATGAGGCAAGAAAAATGAATCTAATAATGAGACCATGAGTGAATGAGAGGTGGAGACAAGGATGGAAGATTTCTTGGATGCCTGAAGAGACCTAGATTTCTTCTCGAAACTTCCATTCTAACAGGAATGTTTTAAAAATCTAAATGAATGTTAGCCTAAAGGCTATTGGTGTAAACTGCCCTACGAAGTAAATAAATCTTCGCCGGCAGTGGGGCCTCGGGTCCAGACTACCGGTGGTTAAGGCTCCAGACACAGGAATCTCCTCACAATACGGGCCGTGTCCAACAAAGCTGCCTTTTGCATCCGACCCTTCAACCAGATACCAAGCGAGAGCCTTTCAAGGTGGCGGTCAAGGCTCTTCGCTATTAATCCATTCACTGACACCACTATCGGTACTATGATTGTAGAATTTAGGTTCCACATGGCGGTAACCTCGTGAGCAAGATCAATATACTTTATTTGTTTATCTTTCTCGGCATTCACGAGGTTACCATCATGGGGGATCGCGACATCTACAATTAAAGCACGTCGCGCAGACCGATCAACTATGACAATGTCAGGCTTATTGGCAACAATAGTCCTGTCTGTGATAATTGATCGGTCCCAGTAGAGCAGATATTGACCATTGTCAAGAACTGGCTCGGGCTTGTATTGGTAATAAGGTACCTCCGACGAGACAAGTCCGTATTTAAGAGCAAGTTGTTGGTGGATGATCCTGGCTACTAGGTTGTGCCTGTGCAAGTACTCGCTGTTAGCAAGACGAGAACAACCAGAAGTGACATGTCTGAGAGACTCACCAGGGCGGTGACACGCCCGACATATGTCAAGCGTGCCGTCCTTCAGAATGTACTTCCGGTAGTTGTTCGTCTTGGAACTGGAATCCAGTAATTAATTTGAGGCGAAGACGCGAGTCAAAACGCGTGCTATTTTAGTGTCCTATATTGTGACAAGCTTTATTGCACGAAGATTCTACTTTCATTATCTGTATTCCGTGCAAAGGGGCGCGGCTACGATCGACCAATTATGAGTCTCAAATTGCACGAAATGAATCACGTGACCATAAGGTCCAACGGCGCGAATCTTTCGAAAATGCAACATTGATATTTTAAAGATAATTTCTGTGAGTGGTATTTGTTATACCACGTCACAAAGAAAATCATTAAATATCTAGGTGAATCAATATTAAAAAATGAAAAACTTATATCTCCCTCTAATGCAATGCATCTAGAAAAAACCATTTTGAGCTTTCATTGCGAAAAAAAATGGATTTTCTTGAGTCTCGAAAAACTCCTCTACGGCAGCCATAACCGCGTAATTATCGTGAAATTTAGTTCCATGAATTTCCTCTTATAATTTTGGGAATAAGTCAAAATCACTTGGGACTAATTCCGGAGAACATGGTGGGTATTCTAGGAGATTGAAGCCAGCATAGCGGATTGCGTTGGGCGCAACTTCCGATCGATGAGGGAGCATTATCGTGAAGAAACAACACGGCCAACTACAGTTTTCTACGAATTTCTCTTTAATCGCTTCACGCACTTTCGGAATTTAATTTGCATATTATGGTCCAGTAATCGTCTGGCTTCTTGGCCTGTAATCAATAAAAAGGATTCCTTCACTATCCCAAAACACTGAGGCCATAACGTTGCCTGCAGTAGGAGCAACTAGAGTTTTTTCAATTCATGGAGAGGAGAGAAACGACCATCGTTTCTAAGACATGCTTTGTCTCCTAATTTCAGGATCAAAATGGTGAACCCACGTTTCATCCATGGTGACAAGGCGACGGCAAAAATTATCCAAATCACGCTGAAACATTTCGAGATAACGTGGCACTCTTCTTGCCGACATTTCTTTGAACCCCAGTGAAACAATTAAAATGGATTGAACGTTACCAAAAGATATCTTTAGGATCTCAGGCATTTTTTTCAAGCTGAGATATCTTATTACTGCACGTAACTCACTTTTATCCATAATTTTGCGTTTTAAGCACCTCGTTGCACAAAACAATTTATTACATGCAAACGAACTGACCAAAAGAAGTGACAGTTAGCATTAATATTTTTGATATTGATTGACATTGATTTTTTATACTGATCTGCAGCTCAGATGGCTGCTAAAAAGCTGAGTATACTTTCAAAGGTGAGACGGTACTTCACTGCAGAGCAACTGCTCAATCTTTACTGTGCTCTAGTAAGATCTTGCATGGAGTAAGTCAATTGAGATAAGAGCCAAGAGGTTGATTGGTAGCGACCAGCTTGTCGATGCAAGGCTTCAAAGCCTAGAGCATCGACGCCGGGTTGCTAGTCTATCGGTCTTTTATAGGATTAATTTCAGAGAGTGTGCGGCTGAACTGTTCGACCTGATTCCCCCTACACCATTCCATCTTCGGACTACAAGGCACTCTGGTCTACGCCATCGTTTCACAGTGGAAACGCTGCCAGTGTGCACTAAACGTTCTGCCTCCACATTCCTTCTACGTACAACAGAATTGTGGAATGCACTACCAGAATTCGTGTTTCCCGAAAAGTACAATCCGGGTATCTTCAAGTCTCGTGTGAATAGGTACTATCTAGGTAAGCGTGCTCCATCTTCTACCGCGTCATCGTCCGGCATTTGACGTGATCGTGGTCAAACGCAAACCTATTTAATATAAAAAAAGTTTCACCCTCATACATTATTCATTTATAAAAAGGCATTAAGGGAACGTCAGAATAAACAACACAAAGGATTCAAAAAAAGGGAAGAATTGGTGAAGTAATGGTGTGTGTAGGCCAATAAAATGGGTAGCGCTTTTTTCTTTTCAAAGTATTTTTAGATTTCATGGAATACGTTTATACGCATATTAACTTTCTAATTCAAAAGCTTTTATTTAAACCGAGTTCCACTGGAAAACATATTTTTGCAGGTTATACATATAAGTCAAAGACCAAGTCTACTTCCCATTCTGTACATCGCTTCGCAACGTGTACTTCCCCAGCAACTATCTCGAGCTCTTTGTATACAAGAACAAAAGTGTGTTATACAGTGACTTTTCGAAGAATCAATGGAGTAGTAGCAAACAGAGCACACCAAGAGAATTTGTTTTGCAAACAAATACATATCTAAAGGAAATACTATATAAAACCATGTAACAAGAATATCGTCGTCATTCGTCCAGTACAAAAGTGCTTATAAAAATGCTCCAATATAGCGATCTGTATTAGGATAACAGTAGATGGAACACTATGGAGATGTTATTAGAGGTCATGAAGCAGCAATCATAATAGGTACAAAGATTTTAATAAAAATGACACAAAATTACAAAGTGTCTTCTAAATACCAAATGAGCTAGACTGCGGCACAATAAGACCGATTTTTCAATTAGCAGATAATAGTTATTCATAAAAATAGAATGCAACTTGGGAAAATTAAAAATGACAGTTCCATGAACAAAACAGTTGAATTGTTACATTTTTGGAATCTAGTCTGGTTATAATTTATTTGACTGATAACTTTTATCTGATTATTTCAAAAAATTACTCTAAATCAGAAGAAAACTGAAATAAATCTTATTTGCACTTAAGTTTTGTGACCGATTTTGTTTTAAAATGTGTTTTAAATAATAAATAGTTAAAAAGTGACAGATGTGTGCGGCAGTCTAGTTGTGTAGGATTTAGGAGATTTTTTACTGGACAACTGTCATTTCAAGTATACCTCTTCCATGCTGCAAAATTAACATCGACCACCGTTAAGTTCATAAAGTTTTCTAAGGGATCGGCGTGCCAAATAATGCTTTTAATACAACTTAATATCCGCACAAGTTTTATATACGGTACTACGGTTAGAATATTGTATAGTAAGAGGAGTATTCAATTTATGTTCCCTGTATAATATAATATTTAATCAAGCGGGAACGATATGGCATATTAGTAACTACATATTTTATGTATTCTGTCCCCACAAAATTGACTAATGTTACATATTATATACTTACACATCTTATGAGAGTCGTGGTAGCTTAGTGGCTGAAACACCCACGTCTTATTCCAATAATGTGGGTACAAATGTAGTTCGGAATCTGGATATTGTTACAATCGTACAATAACCTACACATCAAAGTTACCGATGTTTGAAAGCACTATACATACGTTCTCTCCGAAGCTACATGTTGCCTGGTTATTTATTATATTTACAATTAAGATTTGAATGGATTATAAATTCTAAAAAATATATTTTTCAATTAAAAGTTAAGACAAAAATGCAGCGACGATAAGCGACAATCTGTTTATAGATATTAAAAGGGAGCGCTTTTCAGTCAGTATCAAGACACCAGCCAAGCAATATTAGTCCTTTGTCTGCACAAAGGCTCCACCTGTTACAAAGTGCACTAACCTTCTTTGTTAAGTGGAAAATGTTCATTATAATTTTTCTTTTTTATGACATTAGACAAGCCTTATCACATTGTGGAAATAATCACATTTTATCCTCAGTTGTTGTTTGCAACCAGAGAGCTGTTACATCTGTAAGCGTCTTCGAGATTTCGCAAAATAAATTAATAAATGCATATATCGTAATAAGGAAAAAGAATAAGTCTATTCAATCATTTGATAGTAACATATTTAGGTAACATCAAGATGACGTAATGATTAGGCCCGACCAGGCCCGGTGACCTCCAACCTCCCCTATAGCCACCCAATGCCTCGCAGTTATTAAATTACTATTTTAAAAGACTTTATATCATCTTAAATATCCACAGTAAAACACACAACAACAATTCCATAAAATATTAAAATAAATTTATCACCGTTTACTTCAGTGCTGTTCACAGCGTAACGCCTGGCGGTTGATAGAACAACTGTCTGCCTCGCCGCACGTACCACCTAGTAAATACTATAAAATACTTGAAAGTATCGTTAATTATATGTTCAAAGCCTAAAATGTCCACTAATACCTGTTACAAATACCATCAAAACATATTTTAGTAAAAATAACAGTGTCGTTTGTGGGCAATATAGCCAATATGAAATACCTGCCAGATATCGGTTGCACCACTATAGCTATACATTCATTTTGAAAAACAAGACAAAGGTATTTCTTTAAACTTATTAAAATTCGCTTACAAATCCTTGTTATTCACCACAGCAGGTTATTAAATATCCGCCTTATTAAAATCGTTATTGTTTTGAGATATAATATAATCTATTAAATTGACAATAATGACATTATATGAGTAATTACTACAAGTATAGTTTCATGATTCTGCGACAAACATATACTAGCTGTCATATATTTTAGGATGCCAATACTAAAATAATAATATCTAAAATAATATGCCTTTTTAACATAAAATCTTTTGACAAAAACTGGTTTGAACACAATCCGAAGGCTACTTTATTTTTTTTAAGGTTACGTGTTGAAATGGCAAAAACAGTAAATATTCGTCACATCTGCAGAATACTTGCCACACACTATGTTAATCCTGACACGCACATGGCCGATTTTTTTGATCGCATGTGTGACGTCCACCCCGACCCTCAAAGAGCCCAAGGAAATAACATACTCAAGCCGAAGCATAGAGTGAGAAATAAAAGAATTTATAAAGTGAAAGTTAATAACATTTATTAAGTAAATAAATAATTATAATATTGGCCATAAATCGTGATCATCTAGTAGTAGGAACCCTTCGTTGTAATACCGTTAACCCCATGTTCACAAGGTAGGTTATATAGGAGTGTTGATCAAAAACAAGAAGGTTCTCCAAGATCGGTGTATAATTTATAAATATATATATAATAGTTTTGTAGTATATGTTGTAAGTGTAGAATGTTATGCATTTTATGAATTATGACAAATGTATCACTCATGATATAAGCTCATCACCTGAGTACGCCCGTGCCTTTATTTAGCCAAAAGGAATTTTAATGCAGATTCATAACAAATTATATAATTTTGTGTAAGGCACCCCTCCTAACCGCCTCTCTGATATTTGCCACCGCAATCGCTAACAGTAAAAGAGCTCATATCGAGATATAAAAATAACCTCCAATTTTTTAATTAGAATTTATTGAATCGATTATAAACATTATCTAAAACTAGCGTCGGTTCACAACGTACTATCGCTGGCGAGAAGAGCCGAAAAGAAACTCTCCAGCAGTACGTCCTAACAATTTAGAAAACACTTTTGGAGTGCCTTAGGTGTAAAATGAGTCGGAAAAGCCATAAGACTTGAGTGAACATATCATACCAGAGCCACTCTTCCAAAATATCAAATAAATTTATAAATATGAGGAATAATACCTCAGTGACTTCCCCTGATGCAAGATAAGAATATCACAGTAAATTAAAAATAAAGATTAAATGAAATTTAAATAGTGATACTCTCTACATCTCATATAATTCCCATTAAGTTATTAGTGTAAGAGTTTCAGGATGTTCCTCCGTGAATATGAAGTAAAAATAAAGATAAAATTGGGTGGAGGACACCTTCACTCATATTATCTGTTTCCCTATGTCAAAATCACCGTAAAGTAAAGTTTAAATTGAAATAGTCATGAAATGGTGGTACTCTACATCAAGGGTGTCAACATCGGTAACACTGTTCATATATAATTTCTTATTAATCATCCTTTCCAGTCCAGTCAGATTTGCCTGGCCTAACTACATCAAAGACTCTCATGGAATCACATATCTTGAAAAGAAGTAAATTTTGATACGAATGATCCTCCTGCATGACCAAATAGCTTGACCCCGTGGCGCCCACTTCGCCTCCAGGCTGATCCGCGATTTAACAGCCTCCAAACTCTCAGTTAGAATCAATATGTGAAATCATCCTGGGCTCATGAATGCACATATTTATAGGTTTGCTTAATAGCTGCGCTCGAGAGGTACCTGGATAATTGTCGCAACCATCCAAAGGTAGGTCGTCCCAATAAGCAAAGGGGTCGTGAATCCCTTTGCCCAAGGTTACTAGGTCTACTAATCCCGGCTCTAACCTGAATCTTCATGGAAACGTTCAATATGTGCTTTCACATCTAACTAGTTGTTATTTATTACAGTTATACTACTATTTAGCATATATCCAGTGTCAACAGAGTTATTTGCATGTAAATATATATTTTTTAAAGAAATAAAATATTCGTGAACATTAAATTTAAAGTAAGTAACTGCATTGCACGACAGAGTGCCATTCTGGCTTATTCTTCCACACCTCAGTTGCTTCTTTGACATTCATAACTCTTGTCATGCAATTGCAGACTTGTCCAAATAAATATATATTCTAAAGGGTAAACCTCGTTAACAAAAATGAAGGTTAAAATAAACTCTATTGCACTAAACTACGCCAAATGCCGAAGGCAAACCTTACTAAACAAGAAGCATTTAAATCATTAAAAGTCAGTAAACCAAATAAACCTTAAATTTCTTAAAGTCCATCAAGCTTTCCCAAACAAGTCGCATGATTGTTGTAGAGTGTGGTGTAATAATGTAGTGTTATAAAATATACCTAAATATATACACATATATGAATAAACTAAATAATAGATTACAAATCAAGACTACAGCTTCACAGACCTAGGTCAGTAATAAACCAATATTAAAACAATCAAAACTCGATATAACGTCTGACTCCAAGTTCACTGCGACAAGAGCAGATGGACATTAACAAGAAACACCCCTTCAGGCAAGAGACCGTAGCCAGGTACAACAACATGAATGCAACACCAAGACAAGAACTCCTATAAGTAAGCCCCCATTGACATATAATTAAACTCCCTTAACAAATTAATAAATAATTATGTTGCCTAAAAGAATCATCATAAACCCTTCGCAGCCAGGTACAACAACATAAATGCAACACCAAGACAAGAACTCCTATAAGTAAGCCCCCATTGACTTATAATTAATCTCCCTTAACAAATTAATAAATAATTATATTGCCTAAAAGAATCATCAAAATCCCTTAGTAGCTCCCGACTATGAAGTAGTCATGTTATTTCATTAAGTTTCTAAAACCGAAGTTATATTTCAGAACCCCTTAGATTAAATTCAATAAACTAGTAATTTTATCCGCAAGAGAGTATGTGTCATACCTCCTAAGTAATATATTAACACACTCAGGCTTTACAATTAACCCTTAATAATTTAATTAACTATCAAACTATAACAATGTACAAACAATTCTTATCTGTTAATAGCGCACAAGTCAATCAAGACTTACATCAAATTAATTTAATTATGCATAGCTCATTCTCCATATAATTTACAATTTAAAATTAGTAATTAGTTAAGTTCTAAAACAAGAATGTCAGTAATAGATAGTAAACAAGTCTGTCTTTCATTACATATAATCATGTAGGTCTCCACAGTAAATACTTATGTATGTTAGCATATATGTGTCCATATAAGTCGAAGGAATGTTCCTATTGAATTAAAAGTCTGAAGAAATGGATCCACGGGCCCCAATATGTCTAAAGACTAACAACAAGATATACCATACTCAATACTAACTAATTAATATATGCTGCTGTAGTTAGCTGCAGATTATTAGCTAAGTTTTAAGGATAATTCCAGGTTTATACATACAGACACTCATTAAATGCAAATATTTCATAATTTCTGAAATGTTTAAATTATTAACACAATATTATTAGTAACATCTCTGTAAAGAAAGGACATTAGAATTGCCTGCAAAATAATGTAATTAGAGCACAAGAAAAATATCAACGATCACACATATGATTAATTATAAAATACATATTCAATAAACAGATTAGTTTAAAACACATAATTAGATATATCATTAGTAACAATCAAACATAAAACTGCCTCTGGATCATCTGAGAACAGAAATAAAAGCAACAAACACAGACTAAATAAATGTTAGTAAATTATTAGTATATAGTTATTAGTAGTAATATATTACAACAGTCCAAGAGAACACCTGAAAACATAGATAAATACAACAGGCAAGATATCAGACAAATCTACATGATTAGTAAAATTATTAATGTATTAATTGATGACTTGAAGTCGTGGACTAGCCCTTTGGTGAAATCCATAGCACCGAAGTTTGTAGCGCACATATCGAAGATATAGTTACTTATTGTTAGCATTGATCATTTTGTCCACAAATAGTTTTTCTCCATCTGTAATAATATAAAACACAAATTTTTCCGAGAAATAATTTTTTCATTGTCCTGTTCTGTCAAACACCAATATTCAAGTCCCTTCTTTTTTCTGACAAATTTTCAAACAAAGAAAAATTATATCATACAAGAGATTAGTAGTAAATACATATATTATGTGAAATAAAGGAGGGAATACATTATATGGAGAACAGCCATTCCTTTATAAATAAACAAAACCTAATAGGTGAGAAAATAACAAATACATGATGATGCGTACCGTCACACATGTCCATCATAAAAGTGTAGCTCTGTGGGAAAATCACGGCTCTAAATTCATTGGAGTGTAAGACAAACCTCTTCATAACGATAGCATATAGAAGAGTAGCGATTAAAGGAACAAAGGATGAACACCAATGGCGAGCGGTACCGTGGGAGAGGACATTATATATCATATATTTCTTTTCAACCATGCCGTTAACAAAACTACGTAAGTATAACAAAAGGCACAGCGAAATTTGTATCTGCAAATAGGAGTAAGTTTCCTAGAAATAGGGTAAGTTACATTTGATATTATAATTAGAACACTTTTCGAATAAGTTTCTAAGTATTAGCAGCGGTAAGTATAAGGTAAAACTTATTTTCCTTAAAAAGTGAGTACGACATAAAAATTCATGATAACGAAATTATAAAACATTCTTGGAAACTCGGATGTTTATAATTACATTATACTTGTTGTTTAATTATGTATGTAATTCTTGAGTGTTATTTGTTACTTTATAAAAGAAAGAAAGAAATAATTTATTTGCAAGGAAAGCGATACAATGATACAAAAATATTTATACGTACATTTTTTATGACATATATATTTTACACCGCATTTCCTACAAATGAGGTCGGCAACTCAGCTTCATGCTGTGTTGGAGTTTCCTCCACCACAGCGCTGATTTTCAGTGCCGACCCCGCCTCATTTATTTTAAAAATATTTGACCCAACACTACAGTATATGAAACATTTAAAAAAAAAACATAAGTCAAACACGTGCACACAGAATAAAAGAATCATCAGCCTATACAGTAATAAAAAATAAAAGAAATTAAAATAAAAAGAATAGAAAATGTATACGTAAACAGAGCTACAATAATTAAATACCAACTAGTACGGTAAACAATAACAATCTTATTACTATTAATTGAAACAAATAATTAAATAAAAACAGAAACAAATCAATTCAATGGAAATCAAATAAAATCCTTAGGAAATTTGAGTTGCCCTTCTTACAAATGAGTTTTACAGAAAAGTATACTCATCATTAATTACCAAAAGAAGTCAAAACACGATACCGTAAAACGGGGTGAATAGGGACAAATCCCAACTTGATGAACAATTTTAAGGTAGTTGTTGATGTATATAATGCTATATCAGGGTAAAAATGATTGAGTCTTGGGGGTATCTTTGTTATCCAATTTAAAACTAGGCAATTAGGATTCCAGTTTAAGCAAAAAAAGCAAAAATATAGGATATCCCTATTCACCCGGAAAATGGGGTTAATGGGGACGAAATTAGTGTCAATAGAGAAATTTGCTAGGGCTGGCACTACTTGGTTTTAATAATTTTAATAATTTCCACTTATCTATTTCTTATGTTAGATTTTCTTATCAGATGATGAAAACAAATAGTACATATGAATTCAATGATTTATTTTTTAAATTAACTTTAGTAATAACAATTTTAATTTTTTAATAAGTTTTAGATATTTTATAACCAACAAGGTTGTAATACATACATATAAAGTAATTAAACATAGTAAAACTCTCAATATAATTCACACCAGGTAAGTTATCAGTGAATCTTTTTATTTTTATGCCAATTCGATCTAAATATCCCTTTATTATTATGCGTAAGTCATAAGAATCAAGTGGATACCCCCACTCTGAACAAACATTGATATATTTTATTATGTATTTTTCTGCTTCTTCACTTAGACATTTTTGTCCACCTTGAGATTTCATTGTTCTTGTTACATGTCGGTGCAAAACCGACTTACTTATATTAAATTAATAGCTATTTCAACTAAAGACTTATTCCCAATTTCATAAGCTTCTATTGCTGTTTTTAATATTAAGGGATCATATCTCTTATAAGGCTTTGCACTCTTTGATACGTACATGCGAGGCATATCTAAAAATAGAAAACAATATGTAACTGATAATACGGGTGTGGTTTACATATATCTCCCCGGAATCATAAGTAATGGGGGTGGGAGGGGGGAGGAAACCTTACTCCTTCTGCAACGCCTATGTGGCGGAAATGTATAGTTCCTGAGTTATTAATGTTTTTGTCAATCTAACCTCACTTCTGTTTTTCACTTATATATAAGATAAATAGTGAATGGTTACAGTCGGTTCTGGCGCTTTGGTCTACACAAAACCTAACCTAACCGAATGTTTAAAACTCCACATATTTAAATTTTCGGATACATACAGTCTCCTATTTAAATAAACCCCGTCAAAAAACGTAAAAAAACGTCTCGGCGACAAAATTACCAGATCATTGTCGTGAATTACAAACTTCGATAATTAATTGAATATGTATTTTTTCCACTCAAAACCAATTTCAGTTGTTATAAATAAGTCTTAAATATATTCCTAAACACATTAACCATTAAAATCATCCGGGGACATATATGTAAACCCAACCCGATAATACATATATTAATATTTGCCAAACAATAAAATAACACTGCATTAATAATTAAATAAAACTTCTAGACAAAAACATCATGAATAAACCAGATTCTTACCTACACATTTAAAAAATATTGTTATAACTACCTACATGGACAACCCTATAAACCTGTACCTATTCATAATTAAGTCGTTCCTATTCAACTTATTCTCATCCCAATTGACCCCTCTTTCGTTGTTATTTATACCTGAGACGTCCCTATTCACCCCAAAACCAACAGATTTTTCATGTATTTCTATATTATTAAAAAACATTAATACCAATAACAACTGAGACTTACCTTTAATATATATGATGGCGCAAACACTAAATAACGTTTATAAATCAAAGTCGTCTTCTAATTATTATCAAATAAATAAAAGAGAGCAAAGTTTCTAGCACTAAAATAATTACCACCACAAGAAGTTAATTTGAAATGCGATTTTTTGACCGTTAGCAGCTAATGTCATGCATATTTAGTGTTGCCATGTGAACTTTCAACATTCTACTATTACACTACAAAAAATAGAAGATTTTTCAACGAATATAAAATTAATATTGAGCATCGAAATATTTTCCTGGTTTTATCCCTATTCACCTCTCAATCCCTATTCACCCCAAATTACGGTATCTAAATTTTTTAAATAAAGATTTTTTATATTATCTAAATTTTTAATAAAGATACATGTACTATATTGGATATAAACTTTTAACTGGGCAGTAAGGAGAAGTAGTTTAACCGTTGCAGCTATACGAAAATGGTCTTAAAAACCGTCTTGAAATATTCGTTCACAGATTTTCAAAAAAATTTAGTCGGTAAGAAAATGGCCATTATACACAAAAAAAATTGATGTCAATCGATCCTGTTTCTAATGCTGATCAATAACTTTTATGGGGTGCAACCATCGTTGGAGTACTAAAAGAGAAAGAACTCGCATAAATCTTTTGCCATACATCTTTTAGGAAATTCAATGTACTTTTTATTCATTAAATCTTATTGTTGACTAGATGAGATTGAAAAAAAAACAAATTTCCAATTCGTTATTATTTTATTTATGAAAACCAATCTTTAAAGTTTGTTATGTCAGAAAAGCTCCGTGTGATTTTTTATAAATCTCTAAAAGAGGTATAGAAAAAAGAGTTTTGCGTTTTAGTACTCCAGCGAAAGTTGGTCTGATAGAAGTTTTTGATCGATATTAGAATCGGGAATGATTGAATATTTTTTTTGTGTATGATGGCCATTTTCTTACTGGCTACATGTTTTTGAAAATCTGTAAAAGTATATGTCACGAAAAATGATGGATAGTTTTGTAAGACCATTTTAGTATAGCTGCAACGGTTAAGGTCCTTCCCCATACTGTCGCGCTGAAAGTTTCCACTATGTATAACTATAGAAAGTAGTATTTATGTGTATCTATAAAGTGGGTATATTTTAAAACACAATAAATGCAGAATGTCATATCAAAGTCTACAAACTTTTGTTTTGTACTAAATTTTATTGTGAATTTTTTTTTCCTAAAAATTGTTACATATCGTTTGATGAAGAACCTTCTAAAATGTATTTAGTTACAAGGTCCTGCACCGGTGCCGACGATATCGTATCTAATATTTAATAATAAAAATATTTTTTTTTACTAAAACATGTAGTTACAAGGTCGTGCACTGTCACCTACAATATGATTTTGTCAAGTCCGTCTATGCTTGTATGTCATAGTCATTTTGCTCGGACAGTTCTTTTCGACGCTACTACTATCTACTACTACACACTATAATTTTAGCAGCATATAGATTATTATGGGAATATTAACCATATTCCGACAAAATTTAATTGATATAGTGTATAGTATTTGCAATATTCATAAACTAATCATAAATTAATGTAGATTGGGTTTCAATATTAAGTTCTTAAAGGGTTTCAGACGTCATTTACTATGTATGATTCTACGGATTAGTTAGATGCTTCAATAATGTGTTTATGGTTGGTAGGTATTACCATGGTATGTATGAATATTATATGTATTTCAAATTCAAATTCAAAAGTGTTTATTCAAAATAAGTTCCACCGGAGAACACTTTTTGAAGGTCATACATAGGTTAAAATTTTATTTTACTTCCTAGTCTATGTACACCGCTTCGCAACGTGTTATTGCCGTTAAGGAGAAGAAGCGGCAAGAAACTCCCCAGCAACACGTCTAGCTAAAAATTGTTTTTCTTTATATTAGTTGTTCTATTTATATTTAAGTTCTTTTTTTAAAGTTTTATACAGAATTATGTTACAGAATGACTTTTGAAGAATTAATGGAGTTGTAGCAAACAAAGTGCATTTAACCAAATAATCCTGTCTTTATGCATCAACCTACATTCAAAGCATTAAACACGATCATTTTATTCCGTCGGATTACATCTGTCGTCGGCTAAAAGCTTTTAAGTTTATTTAAAGGAATCTGACAGAAAGCGTTACTTGCGGTACTGTTATCAATTTTATTGAAAATTTTATTCTCCGAAAGATTTTAAGATACAAGAACATTCATACTAATATACAAATGCGAAAACAACTTTGTTGAGTTGTTACCTCTTCATGACTAAACAGCTGAACCCATGTTAATGAAATTTAGATGTGCAATAATATAGATTGTTTGTTGTAAAATTACATAAGTTTCATTCAGTTTGAATCAAAGATTGGTGTTAGAAGGAATGAAATAAGTTCTTAAAATTTGTGGAGCGATCTATTATTCCTTAAGATAGAAACATGTACAGTTTACTTTAGATTTTGATAAATATAATAAAAAATCGGTGTTCCAGGGTTACAGTTGTTTTTTAAATAAATGTTGATTGTATGAAAAGACTCATGAATGTAGATGAAGAAAAAGGTTTATTGCAAGATCGTAGCAAGGGGAAATCCAATGTCTCTGCCTACCCCTATGGGAAACAGGCGTGGTAACATGTATGCTGTAACATTACATACCTACAAATATTCATAATAACTTCATATCTATATATGATTAGTATGGATATATTTTCTTTTAAATTCGTGTTCTGGTTCTTATCTAGTTTACACCAAAAAATTCATTGCGTTTAAAGAGCACCATACGATTTTATCATAGGTACATTTTAATTCGAATGGTTGGAATATGCAAAACTGGCCACAAATCGTAAATCAAAATTGTTCCTTTAAAGCGCACAATTTAAACAACATTTCCACTGCACGAGTTATAATTTCGGTTTTATGGATATGTATGTTAGTTCTAGCCACAAATTAAAAACGAAAAAATGAACTGATGTTTCACAGAATGGTAATAAACACGATAAGTAATATTCTTTAAGCTTTTTAAAAACTTAAACTTCTGTCTGTTTCTCTTTTTTTTGTGTCAAGTCATTATACGTTTACTCCGCTCATTGAGTTATATTTTATGTACTACATCATTAAGCTTCGAGCTTCCTGCGTCCGGGCTTTGCGCTTGCTCGCGCATTCACCACCAGCCCGGGCGGACGTCGGCCGGTCCCTTTGCGGGCTGGCTCCTCGAACTCACCGCGAGGTGAGAGGGGGGGGGGGACGCGCGGATTGGGACGCCTCCCTCCTCTCCGGTCTTTATGTGCAGGCGGGTCCGGTTTCCAGGCCAGTCGCCCGCACGGCCGTATTCTACGGCGGCTGGAGGTCGTCGTGGACGACCGTAATAATTATAAATAAATATAAAATAATAAATAATAATAATCACCGCCGTCGGCTCTGGCGAGAGGGGAGCGTAGCGGACTGCTCCCTCTCCCGCTCCGCCGCCTCCGCGGATATGACGGTCTCGCAGGAGGCTGCTGCGTCCCACGCGTCAACGCTCGCTACCATGGCCTTCACCACAGCCGGGAGAGACAAATCTGCCCCAATGACTGCGACGGGATCGCGACTATGCTCGTCCCAAGCTGGACACACCTGGAGCGTTGTGTCTTCGTCGCCACCGACGCAGTGGGGGCACCCTGGCATCTATTCATGCTTTATTTGACACAGGTACCTCCCGGAACATCTGTGCCCCGAGAGGACCTGCGTCAGGCGGGACGTCAGAGTTTGTTCACTAACCTAACCTAGATCCTAATAACAACCATGCATGTCTATTGTGAATGGTGCACTCGTCTAAAAGGCTTTTTTTAAGCCACTTATATGATACATTATAAAATTTAAAAACTTCGTTTAAAAAAACCGACTTCAAAAACTAAAAAACTAAAATGTATATAATAACTTATTTCTTAAGCTATTATTATTAACATATATTATCTAAAACATCTTAAAGTCGGTGCTTAGTAATTTTCAAAATATAGTAATTTTTATGTTTTACTTTGCACCGACTTCAAGATGTTTTAGATAATATATGTTAATAATAATAGCTTAAGAAATAAGTTATTATATACATTTTAGTTTTTTAGTTTTTGAAGTCGGTTTTTTTAAACGAAGTTTTTAAATTTTATTTGGTACTTTTTAGTGTCTAGCTATGTATGGGTGGACCCACGAATGGTGCCGCGCTGCTTAAAAAATATAGGTCCCAAGAACCGGGAACAAAAAAATGATCGTAAAATGAAAACTACTGGGCCAAACTATATCAAATTTTTAGGGGACCACATGGCAGTTATTCCGCGTCGAACAAAAAAAGAATCACGTAAATCGGATCATAAATCACGGAGTTATCGGCGAACATATGGAACGGAGTGAAAATTATTTCCATGAAAAATGTTCGTAAAATGAAAACTACTGGGCCAAACTATGTAAAATTTTTAGGGGACCAATTGGAAGCTATTCCGCGTCGAACAAAAAAAGAATCACGTAAATCAGATCATAAATCACGGAGTTATCGGCGAACATACATTAAAAAAAAAAAACAAAAAAATAAATATCCCGACGAATTAAGAACCTCCTCCTTTTTTCGAAGTCGGTTAAAAATAACTGTCATCGAATTGTTAGTGCTTTTTGGTACGGCGAAAGTATGGCCTTTACTCATAGAAGAAATATCGTAGACTACGCATCAAACGGTGCTTACTTTCCTGATCGACAGTTATTATACACTTGTGTTATATAAACACCTAATTAAATTGTATGTAAGTAAAATTGAACTACTCGCTCACGCTACGCAATAAAATAACAATCAAAAGAAGTTCTAAAATATATAAAACAAAAAGGTATGTACACTGAAAGACGATTCAGAGTAAAGCTTCTGATGTGAATGAAGCTTAGGATTTTGTTCTTTTAAGGCCCACATATTCGAAACGATTCGTCGTTGCGATCCGTCGTTTGAGACCGATCGCAATGACGAATCGATGGTGTATGTCCATATCGCTTACGATTTAATTGATCGAAGACGATATCATGATCGCAACAGTAACCAATACAATCATGAATATCGAAGGCCCCTATATATGAAACGAATCGTCGTTGCGATGTATCTGAAGTAAATCGTGATGATCTATCGCGTCGAATTGCCGCTCAACACAAAACGATTGGTCGTTGCGATCATTCGTTTATGATCATTCGTATGTAAAGTCATCACAGAAATTCAATACATGCCCTCTTTGAAAATGAATAACGAAGTTCTGTTCATTTATGTAGCGGTAAGTTTAATCCGGGTACAGAAAAAATAAAACCCAGAAAAGTGTGTTCTAAGAAATGGCTATTAAAGCGAAATCAATATTCACAAGTAAATAATTTAAACGAATTAAGATTCCATACAAAAGAATGACTGCACCGATACCTTCGATCTATCGTCACTATATTCATGATTGTATTGCTTCCTGTTGCAATCACGATATCGTCTTTGATCAAATAAATCGTTAACAATTTGAACATACACCATCGATTCGTCGTTGCGATCGGTCTGAAACGACGAATCGTATTGACGAATCGTTCCGTATAGGGGGGCCTTTTAGACAAACAGCCCATTACATCATGATGAAGCCTTTATTTCCTTCAATATCGTCTGGGCGACAGTTGACCGATTTTTACGACGTCGTTCACAAAGATTACAAGAGATTAAAATCAATTAGGCAAGAACGTCGATGGGGTTTGCTGTTACGAAAATAAAATGTGAATGAGACGGTAAAGCTGAATTAGTGACTGACGTGACTTTAATTCGCGTTTAGGGATCAACAACGCTATCACGTATTATATACCTAAAACTTTTCCTTCATTATGCTACACACGTTTATTTCGCGTGTGTTCTACAAAAGCCAAATAACATATTTCAGCTCGAATTCATATATTATGTAGAGGTTGTTACAAATATATCTGTCGAAATAATGATAGCTATACTGTATAGTTGTTACTTTTACCTGAACCCTAACAGGAAATAAATCAACTCTATGAGTAATCTATCTATTACTCAATCAATAAATATATGTATGGTCAAATTTCTGTACAATGAAAAAAAATGCTAAAAACCGAGTCAGGGGGATGTAAGAAGTGACTTAGAACTAATTTAGATTTTTTTCAAATTTTTTGTGTCTCTGTTTGTCTGTCTGTTTGTACCGGCTAATCTCCGACTGGACTGATTTACATGAAATTTTGTATGGTGATAGCTTATATCCCTGGTCAACATATAGAATACTTTTGATCCCGAAAAATTAAAGAGTTCCCGTGGGATAATTAAAAACCTTTAATTTCTTAAACAGCTTATAACAGACTGAATGTAATTTCTCTGTAACGTAACATAATAAAAGCAGAGATTTTGACAGGGTGTAGTGTCGATGAGAGAGTTTTATCTTATATATAATAATATATAAAGCTGATAAGTTTGTTTCTTTGTTTGTTTGCTTGAACGCGCTAATCTCAGGAACTACTGGTCTGAATTAAAAATTCTTTCAGTGTTAGATAGCCCATTTATCGAGGAAGGATAGGCTATATACCATCACGCTAAGAGCAATAGGAGCGGAGCACCAATGAAGAATGTTTCAAATTCGCGGGATATTTTAACTTACTTTTTTTAAACTATTCCACGCGAACGAAGTCGCGGGCAGAAGCTATCATCTATATATATAGATAAATAAATGCCCCTTTTCGTTGTAATTGTATAACTTGAGAACGACTTTACCGATTTTGATGAAATTTTGTGTGTGTGTATTTGAGTGGGTCCCGGGATGGTTTAGATCCACAATTGGAACCGCTAGGTGGCGCTGAGATCGGGTTCTAGAATCCTCCTAATCACCGGGAGCGATTCTGGTCATTTTGTTTTTGTGTGTTTGAGTGGGTTCCCGGATAGTTTAGATTCGCAATTAGAACCGGTAGGTGGCGCTGAGATCGGGTTCTAGAATCCTCCTAACCACCTGGACCGATTATGGTGATTTTGTTTTTGTGTCATGAAACAAAGTCTTTTGGGAATTCAGAAAATATGGCGGTACGAAGTTCGCCGGGTCAGCTAGTACTATAATAAATCTGTAAATGGTTGGAGTTTGAAAAAAGCGGTAAAAATGAAAAAAAAATGCAATTTTTAGAAATTTTATCTGTCTGTCTGTTAGAGCATTACGTAAAAACTACTGAACGGATTTAAATGAAGTTCAAAACGGGGCTAGCTGACACAGTATATCACGGGGCGGATACTTTTTAACTCGGTAAAAAACGTCGTTTACCTGGAATAGACGGCTTAGCAAAATACATTGCGCTAGAACGTCAGTATATTAGTCAGTATATTAGTAGTATATTACTACAAATCAGGTTGGCTTCGACTCATCTGTACGTTTTGTTGGGCTGTTGTGTAGACGATATGGCCCAAGTTTATTTGTTATTATAGTTAATTTAACAAGAAATAATAAACTTTTAGGTCTAAACAATTACAGAATGTATCCTCCTTTAAACAAATATGTTATTTAGTATAATAATACCATCAGAAATATATACATATTTCATAATTATTATTTTTTGTTTAACATGCATAGTAGTATATTATTTAGTTCCTTTACCTGCTATTATACATTTTTTTTAAACATAAATACGACTGTTTAGTTCACGAGCTTTTAGCTTAAGCCACTTTTAGAATTTTTGGCGGGAACTGAAAGGGGACGTTGCGCTGTGCAGTTTTGTTTTCTAAAAATGTGTAATAATACTCTAAAATGAACAATAGTTGTAGGATATTGATAGTTTTTGAGTAATAATAAGTGTTTTTGTGAGAAATGTGAACTGTATAGTCAAATGTGGCCTTTCGAGTTTTCACAAGAACTCCGTTGAATGGCGTGGGTTGTAGCCTACAATACAACTGCGCTACTATACGAAGATTTATACATCAGACTTGGCTGTATGGACTAAGATTCCTTTGCCTGCCTTTGTGGCGAACTGTACTAAAAAAAAATTAAGCCACTATTTCTTCTGCCATAATATTATATATAGTTATTGACTGATTTAGACTAGTAAACAAGTGCCTTTTGGACCAACTTTTTTCAGCAGTTTTCGAAAATTATAAATGAGGTGTCATTCGATTCGGAATTCAGTTAGTGCCTGAATTTTTTCAATTTTTTATTTTCATATTTAGTATGTTTAAATAATATTTATTCATTAAAGGGCCGCTGTGGGTGTGGCTTGCGTAAGCCAGAGTACCCGTTTTCGGCCGTATTTTCATCCCTCTGGGAAAATTATAAATATTGATCTTACAGTTTCGGGAGTCGACACTTTTTTAGGAAATTTCCTCCTCTTTTTGAATCTTTTTTCAAATTTGAAAAATCTTTATTACTTCTTAAGATATTTGCAAAAGACTAAACCCCGCCTTTTTTTAGTTAATTGGTAATAACTTTTGCAATTTTTGCAAGCGGAACTTCATTTTTTTCGAAAATCATCTAGATGCCATTCCGAATCGAATGACACCTCATTTATAATTTTCGGAGACTGCTGAAAAAAGTTGGTTCAAAAGGCACTCGTTTACTAGTATATTTCACGCAGATGTAGTTATGAGTTTAAAGCGTTATTTGTGATGTGATATTGTTATTAATTGGTGATTATGTTAAATATTGACAGATAATGTATGTATATACAATAATATACGTATGATTTTTAAGCGATTTTCACCATCAGTAAGATTAATTTTCATTTACGGTTTATATATAAAAAACCTAATAACGTTTTTATGTAAGTAACATACAGCTACTGCCTAGGGATTAGCACGCGGCGTGGCCGCGGGAAAACGCTAGTAAAAGAATAAAAAAAATATGCAAATAAAAGAAACGGGGCAGTGTAGGTTATCAAGTTCTACTCAAAATCTAACTAAAAGACAATGATATATATTTGCCGAAGTTAGGTTACGTACCCAATATACATAGTGAGAAAAATCTGACTGTATAGCCGCGTGCAGGCCACAGACCACCTCCAATGGATACCGTGTTCATCAAGGGTGCGGTGTCGGCTCAGCTAGTGTCCCGCAACCATAGTGCAAATACCGAAGTAAAGTCGTAAAGTCGCGATGAATACCACGTTATCTCACCTTTTATTCCCGGGTAGTAGGGCATGCGTAAAACGACGGGCAATATAAAAAAACAATAGTAATAAGTTAACCCTTTTTGCAATGTAAATTGTCAGAGTAAATTTTCTGGACACAAAAGCATTATTAACATTTCATAAACATTTTGTGATGTCAAGTAAATAAAAACGACAGTTTTCCTTAACATTAATTATGTTAAGCATTTTAATTACAACTTGTAAAAGAATACAGGGGTATTAGTAGAAATTAATTTGAAAGTCAATTAGGTATTCCGAGTTTTCCTCTGTACATAATTAATTTAATTCGTCAGCTTGGTATGCTCTACGCACTAAACTAATTACAATATTTGTATTATTATTATTAGAAGACCACTCCCTATCAGCCATTAATTTATCAGAAACCTACCTATATCTATGGATAAGAGAATAAGAATTTAACTTGAGCATGACAATAATCGGCCAAATTCGTAGTAAGTCACGCATAGAGAAGGATTCCATAGAGGTGATAAAGGTCCACTATTTTTGTCATTTGACTACGAACTCCAAGATTTTTTTTTATCAAAATACCCCGTTATCTTCACAACTACGTAACAGATCTGGTTCTGTTGTAAGTATTTACATATTTTTTAATTTCTGTTACCCAAAAATCATCGCATAGTTAGACCAATTAATTAGAGCAATACAATGCTTTTAGATTTTAGATTAATAAAAAGCATAAACATATTGACTATAACTACTAATATTATACCAGGGGCTAACCCCAGCATTATTGCCGCCACAAACTTTAAAAAGGCTAAAGGCCCCCACCGAAGCTCAAGAAAACTTCGATAACCGGAAAAATTATATGTAATTGAGTTGAGACATTATTATTAATACAGATTTTACTAACGAACAATTGTTTTATTGAAAAGTTTACATTTCTTTCGTTTTTTTTTTGCTTTAGTAGTCCAGCACTTTTGCAGACATTTTTCCCATCCCTAAGTTTTGCCGCCGTAGATAGTTGGTTGCCTAAGTATAGTATTATATAAGTATGCCTACCGTCGCGAGCCGCCCTTGATTATACACACACAAATTATTATTAATCAAAATTACTCGGTGTATAAATAAATTAGCTTCGAGACGTTTTTGCGTTTACAATAAGTACTTGTAGTATTTGTATATTTACCGGACTTCTAAAATTTAAATTATATTTCCTTGACATTTAGTAATAAAAATTATGTTTAATATTATTAGTTTCATATTAAGTACCTGCCTATAAAAATATATAGAAAGTATTAGTTTATTTCTTTATGTGCTGAAAGTACCTACACTACTACAAACGCAAAAACCTTTCGCAGCTAATTTACTTATACACCTAGTGGTTTTTATTAATAAAGGTTGTAGTTGACATACGTATTCAGATAGTTATACATTTTATGGTTGTTCATGGTAATTTGCATGAAGTAATAGTAGTATTTACATAATAATGGTTCGTTTTAATTTTGCATTTAAAAAATACTTTATTATCGTGTATGAAAAGCTAAAAGTATGTAATGGAACATTCGCGTCTAACACCCGTATCGGCGTTGGAAACGCATCGATGCAACGCAGTGATATTGCAGATATTAAAAAGTAATAAACGATTATTAATGTATACACTAAGTGATGAATTATGCTTCGGCAATTCCTCATCCGTTGCGTGGGTGATAACCCGGTTAGCAGTCGAACATAGCTATTACTCTGCCTAGTCATGCGTGTGATGCAGGCTGACAACAAAATAAATGGAGAACTATTGGCCAAGGGGCTCTTTCCAGTCCTATTTATCGGGCTTTATCCCTTCATATTATCATATATGACTTTAATTTGAAATATACGGATTGATCTAAAAATCTAATACCTAATAATAAAGAACAAAGCGAGCATTCTCCTGTAATGTAATGATACTGAACCGAGCATTATATCAGTGACGGAGGAGAACCGAGCATTACAGTGCTAAACTGTAATGTTATAGATTCAAGCATTACATCAATGAGGAAGGAAAACCAATCATTACAGTGCCCAACCTAATGTAATATTTAGATACAACTTGCAACACAACGACCGCTTCGTCTGAGATTGTTGAATCAACTAAATGCTCAAAACCGAATCATAAATGTTACAATACAGGCGAATGCTCGCGGTAAGCGGTGAGGGGTACTTGGAAGAAATGCTTTTAGTGGTAAGCTCACCTAATGTTTTTTTTACTAAAACTGAGTTACTGAGTGTTTCACGGTACATGGCGCTGCTTCATGTCAAATGTTTGCAAGTTGTGGATTGAGCTGCCGTGGTTTACCAGAGCGCTCTAATATGAGGCTCATGAAAAACGCAGCAAGCTGATTTTTAAATTCTCAACGAGGCAAGTAATGCATCGGCATCTTTGATATTGTGGATACCATAAACGATGGCAACCATTAGCCCAAGTGAACCATCTGCCAGTTTACTTACCTGCAAACATAAAAGACGATTATTAAGATACTGTTATATAAATCACTAGTTTTACTCACGGGTACGCCACGGGTCAAACCCTAGGGAGTAAGCTCTATTTTACCTACATAAAAACATAATTAGGTTTTTTATATATAAGTCTTCAGTGAAAAATTACCTGATGGTAAAAGCGGATATAAAAATCCGTTCCGTGGTTTAAGAGGAATTAGCGGATATACAGACAAACGTGGAAAGCGACATTATTTTATACTATGTAATGATATAATTGCAGTTTTTTTTAACTAGACATTACACAATAATTATTATTAATCATTTAAAAAGTAATCCAATTCAAAAAAGTTTAATGAAACTGCTTCTGACAAAGAACAATGAAGCATTTTTAAATTCATTTCCGAAAAATACAGCTATAAAAGTCTTAAAAACTATTATTAATTCAATTCCAGATTTTAATTAATGGAAACAAATGGCTACGAGAATCTGACAATTAAGTATCAATTTGCGTTTATTTTTCAAAATATTTGTTTCCAAACGAGCTAAAAAAGGATACGCTGTGTAATTAAAGTTGCGAAGTTACAATTCGAAACAAAATATCACTACATATTTTTTCAAATACGACTTCGTATGCATGTAGCTGATATTTAAAAAAATCAAACTTTCAAGTAGGTTAAAAATATAATCAAATTGAAGCAAAAGATTATTTTAATCTAGTATCAATTGAATTTTAATTTACAAGCTTTATTCCAACGAAAATTCTTGTCTTAGAACCTTTTAACACAAACTTAATAAAGACTTGCAGAAAGATCAAACCTTAAACTTCCACAGGATAACGCTACAGACGGTAAACAAAAATCTTTATTGACGTAGTAATATCCAATATCCGTAAGTATCGTGTTATGGATGGATGAAAAACGAATATCGTTCAAATAAAGATGAAACGATAAAGTTTACTATTATTATAATGTAGACTGTTTTATAATTTTTTCAGCCGGTTATAATAATGAATTTGTATCAACGAAGCCAACTACTAGGACCGGCCAAGAACGAGATTTTTTGTATTAGAACTTTGCTGGGATCAATATCTTGCTTACAGTCCGCTCTCACAGAACATCGGCAAGAAATGACGAGCCTTGAGCTAATTTCGTACTGGTACCGCTTATACCTCCTTTCGACCTATTCAAACTTTCTTCAAACATATTTGAATTCTCTCTTCAAATCTGACGACGCGTTCTCCTTTCGCACGCAAGTCAGTCATTTATTTTCATGTCTTCAAATAAATTAATTAAAAGGCACCGCTTTGTAAATAACATAACATAAAATATATCGCACCAGAAATATGTATATTATGTAAATAACTCAATCCGCACCGCAAGACTAAAATATTGTTATGAGTTACGGAACACGAATTAAAATACCGTTGGAATTACTATAGACTTTATTAGAACTATACAAACACGTATAACACAGGTACAAGTATAACTGGACGCAATAAGTCCAAAGGTAATGCACAATCCAATAACACGCGTAAAGTCCGACTCTATATAGATTAACGAATGTAGTACACACGTCTTGCCTCGCTTGCGATTATAGCTTGACTGCCCCTCTCTGCATTGGGGCATTGCTTTATACTGCATAATTACAATATGTCTCACGGCCGCGCAGACTGAAGTTCTAAAAATCACACCTGGCAAATGACTACCATAAAATATTACAATACACAATGGGATGTTTTTCTAATTACAAATTTTCGCTTCAATGTTATTAGCTCAAACGACGCCGGCGGGTAATAAATGTGCTCTGTTTGCAGGTGGCCCAAATTGTAACAATACAATAAACATACACAATATACAATTAAAATAAATACAATTACAAAATAAAAGCCATATTATAAACCATGTTTCGCTATTAAAATATGCCTGCAAGGTAAAGAAACTAACAAGTGAACTGAAGTAAAAAAGAAGTGAAAATGAGTAGCAGCTGTATTTCATGCCCATTAATCAGGTACGTGCGTGCTCCATCTCACATTGCCAACAAAATTGCCCAACGCTTCTTTTTCTACTAAATTGACATAGTCCATTGTTATCATCAAATCCAGCGCCCCCACAACACGTACAGTAAGTGAAAGTTCCTCTGGTACACTTTCCCCTCCCTCTATCCCATTTGCCTTATTATGTCATCCTTACTATTTCGTTCCCTCCATCTTATCCCTCCTTTCTCACCGCATCTATCCCCGCCTGGCATCATGTTAATATTACCTCTGGTGCTGCAAACCTCTATAGTGCGTCGATAACTACATTTTGGTTTGTGGGCCGCTTGTCTGTTTACCACCATAAGTCAACAAAAAAGTGAAAGTAAAAAACAAAAAAGGACACATAAGACAGATACAGACACATAAGATAGATTCATGACATTATTAAAGTTATTATTTTTTTATAGCTGGAGTACAGCAAACAGGCTGACGGCCCACCTGATGGGAAGCGGTTACCGTCGCCTATGGACGTTTGCGACATCAGAGATGTAACCAACGCGCTGCGGGCCTCGAAGAAATTTGATGACACCCTTTTTGAAAAATTCCATATCGTAACGCTGTGGGAAAACCTCGGCCGGGAGCTCATTCCAAATCCCGACGGTACGCAAGAGAAACGTTCTACAGAACCGTTGCGTACATGAGCGAAGTAGCTCAAGGAAGTGGGGGTGAACTTCCAACCGATGGCGAGCAGTGCGATGGTAGAAAGAGGACGAAGGCACCATTCTAAACAGTTCTTCGGAAAACTGCCCTTCATACAGTCGGTAGAATACGCAGAGAGAGAGAAGCAAAGTCTCTCCTAAGGCCAAGCGTATCTAGACCGTCTGTGTGTATGGGATCATCAACAACGCGAACGGTTCGACGTTGAGTACTGTCCGGGGGATTAAGTTGGTAGGCAGGTGCTCCAGCCCAAAGGTGTGAGCAGTACTCCATATGCGGCCTCACCTGGGCTTTATAAAGCACAAGGCGCTGCCGCGGTGTGAAGTACACAATTTTATTTAGCTATAAACCCCTAAAAAGGCAAACAATGTTATTGATATTGGAATCTTATTCTTTTTGTATACACAATGCTTATTACATTTGTTAATGAGGATCGTTTTTAATGCGAATGCTGATTTTAAAACAAGGCTAGATTGAGTTTGTTAAAAGTATACCACATATTTTAATTTTAATTATATACTTATTTATTTGCAACTAAATATTAGTCTGTTTGGCTATGGTATGAATGTAGAATTATGATAGTAATTCTAACAGTATCAGCCCACAAACGTCTGACTACTGCAACAAGGAGAATATGTTTACCGAATGCAGCAGTGGTGTCAGATAAACTATACATCGGTGGTCTTATGCGCGGTTCCTATATCTTACTATTCATTCACATGCCATCGGTTAAATTTTGACATTGCTTGTATGGAGCTTATGTCGAATTTTCACCGATGTAAGGCGAATGAAAGGTTGGTAAGATATAGGAACGGGCCCACGATGATTGCCGTCAAAATCAGCTTAACGTTTACATTCTCTGGCAGAATTAGAAGTTATCATGATTGGGTTTTGCAATCATTTTTTAAATTGTAGCATAAACCTAAAGCACGTTTTGATTACTGAACCACCTTAATGTGTTTTATATATTGTTACGTGCGAGCGGGGTTACGCACTTATGGATTGGAAGAAAACACCAGTGTTTAATTTAAAAGCTTTTATTGACTTACACAGCCGCACGTAGTACCTCACCGCAGGGTTGCCCCTATACGCACGACCAACGATGCACAGTTCCGACGATAAGTTGTCACACCCTCAGACCACCTCCAATATTATCGCGTGTAGCTCGCTTGTGGTTCCTCTCTCGAACTACGCTACACACCTCCTTCACGTATCTGTCCACCAAACTTGTCACTAAATTCACCACTTAATTCGTCTCTGTCCTCTATTAACCTTCTCTAATAACTCTTTAGTATCGCACTTGTCGTTTCACCGTCTTGTACTGAACCCAACTTAAAGCTGCCAGGTAGGCGCGCCTGACGCTGTTTATATACCCGGAAGAATTTTCTAGAACCCATCTATCTATCTCTGTCTCTTCCTTCCCGAACCTTCTGTTCGGGAACTTTCGTTTATACATCTATCCCTTTCTAACATCTATCTCTTTCTTTCGTTTAACGTCTATCTCTTTCTAAATATATCCGTCCTTGTCTTTTCCTTCTAGAAATTTCTAGTTCTTTCTAAAAGTTCTAAAACTGATTTACGCTGCTGGGCAGTTCCACCCTCGGTCGCCACAATATTATTAATTTATAATGCGAATTTAATTCAAATAGCAAAGCGCTAGACGAAATGTAATTATTTCATTTCAATACTAATATGTATTTTGTATAATAAATTAGACTACCGAAAATGTAATCCAGAGTAGACTACATATTTATTTTAGTAATATTGCAAAATTTAAAAACTTCGTTTAAAAAAACCGACTTCAAAAACTAAAAAACTAAAATGTATAAAATAACTTATTTCTAAAGCTATATTATTAATATATATTATCTAAAACATCTTAAAGTCGGTGCTTAGTAATTTTCAAAATATAGTAATTTTTATGTTTTGCTTTGCACCGACTTCAAGATGTTTTAGATAATATATATTAATAATATAGCTTTAGAAATAAGTTATTTTATACATTTTAGTTTTTTAGTTTTTGAAGTCGGTTTTTTTAAACGAAGTTTTTAAATTTTATTTGTTACTTTTTAGTGTCTAGCTATGTATGGGTGGACCTACGAATGGTGCCGCGCTTCTTAAAAAATATAGGTCCCAAGAACCGGGAACAAAAAAATGTTCGTAAAATGAAAACTACTGGGCCAAACTATGTCAAATTTTTAGGGGACCACAGGGCAGCTATTCCGCGTCGAACAAAAAAAGAATCACGTAAATCGGATCATAAATAACGGAGTAATCGGCGAACATATGGAACGGAGTGAAAATTATTTCCATGAAAAATGTCCATAAAATGAAAACTACTGGGCCAAACTATGTAAAAATTTTAGGGGACCAATTGGAAGCTATTCCGCGTCGAACAAAAAAAGAATCACGTAAATCGGATCATAAATGACGGAGTAATCGGCGAACATACATAAAAAAAAGAACAAAAAAAAAAAAAAAAGATTCCGACGAATTGAGAACCTCCTCCTTTTTTCGAAGTCGGTTAAAAACTCACATGTTACACATTTTTTTCTAATCCATCCCAAGGCTCTATGAAAGCAATTGCTTTTAGTAATAAATACGAGTAACACCTATTGTGTTCTGTACTTTTGTGTTCTGTACTTCTTGAACTGTATCTGTACTGTACTAAATATAGTAGAATACTATTCTAGACATATAATCCATTGAAATCTTACAATTTAAGGACCGAATATTGCATTTTTTAGAGGACGCAATTTTATTTTTGGAAAATGTGTGTGGGGTTCGGAGATATCGCGAAAAAAGTGTTTTCACCACTTTTACCAAGATGGCGGCCGGGGGACAAGGGTGGCGACCCCACAAACTTGAGGTTAAGCTTCTATAGACCCCCCACACATATCCCAAAAATAAAATTGCGTCCTCTAAGAAATGCAAAGCTCTTGTAAAATTTCAATAGACTAATTAATAATCAGCTATAATTTAAGGTTTTACTTTAGTATTAGTTCGAAGACGGTGAAATATTATGATTGTATTTTATTCCTTAACCTGAGAAATAGCGTTCAATAGTAAAAAACAATGTATTTTACAACGAGTGTTACTCTATTTTATGTTCATAACGCAATTTCTATCAAATGACCGGAAATCTTATAGGTGTTCATAAACTGAAATGTCCTGCAACAAATGTGTTTTATGGCATTACTTTTATTAAGTTAAATGTATGGCTTCAGCAAACATAATAACTGATACTAAAACTAGAAGGTCAAATATAATAAATCTTCGTTAACCATGAAGGCCTGCGACTGCAGCATAAATTTTATTTCAATCCTCTGGTTATTGTCTCACCCTTTTTGTATTTGTCGTTATTTTTTTCACTTATAATCAGATCGCGTAGATTTGAATGAGTTATAGTCAAATGCCATAATGTAAAACCTTATTATATTAAATTCGCTACGTTATCTGTAAATCTGTTTGTATACATTATATCATGGTCATTTTATATTTGGAAACTATGACCTTACATAAATGAAAATTCAATTTTGAAACAAAACATCACACGTGCTTTGCCGTTTTCTACGACGAGATCGGTTGATAAATAAATGTGTGTTGTTCATCACGAGAACTTAAATTAACTTCTAACCGAAAACATTGTAAGATGAACAACGGGTTAGCTTATACCTTAAAGCAATCTCTTTTAGTCTTATTTTATTCCTAAAAAGTTTTTGGTTTCCAATAAAAATCTATATATGTGCATCTTTTTCTACTATCGTACATTTTCGACGGTCTTTGTGGTTGAGCGGGCTAAGCCTTTATCGGCCTACCTCACTGGAACGCAAAGGTTCGGGATTTGATTCCTGGTATAGTAAATTTCGGAAAAGTATTTTCTCTGTCATTTACTATGGTCTGGGTGTATGGGATCGGCCCCAGAGTTGTGCGTTGTATACCCATAACACAAGCGTAACTTGCTTAATTTGGGGATGTACAATACGAGTATGTGTGTTTGTCTGCCGATTACAGATTACAGATTTTGTTAATCACGTATTTAGGATAATTTGAAACTGATTTGTTTTTTCTGTCAAAATTTCAAAATGTTACCTAACAAAACCTCGGTATATAGTGGAACTAAAAAGTGGACTGATTAAAAACTAGATAAACATAAACGAAACTGTAGTTTTTATGTAATGATTCGCCTGAATATAGATAATGACTTGAGTTCATTTTTCAACTTTCATTAGTTTGTCTAATAGCGAGAGGAAGTAAATTACGCAGAAGGGCAGCCTGAATGGTAAAGGTAGTTGGCAAAAAAAGATACGACGGTTGTACGACTATTATACCGAGAAATGATAATCAGGTGCCAAACCATGCAATTTAAATCTTCCTTGACGTAAGGCAAAGAGCGACGATATTATAAACAAGAGAGAGCAAACAAACATTCCTACCATTTCAACATGCTACGAAACTGAGATATAACACAGTGTATTTGGCGGTTATTTACTCAGGCTTTAAATAAACACTATGAAAGTTTTGAAGACGTTCTAGCTTATTTAATAGTAATTGTTTTATATTATGTCTAAATTGCTGGGGTCATTATAATAAAATATATACACGTAAATTCAGCGGCAGTCGGTAGAGTTTTGTCTCTTCCAAGTAAAACAGATGACGCAGAGTTTTTGGCTAATTAGGATATTAATTATCTTAATAATTCAACGTAGGTATTTATTTTCTATCATAATGAGTAGGTAAGTAAGTAGTGTTATACCTTTTATGAATAATCATTCTGCTAAATACTCTCGTAGCCATATTTGTAATGGAGTTAAAGAACATTCGTAAATATAAATAAATTCAGATCAGATTCATAGACACACTCACTCACACACACACATACTCACTCACACGTTATCTTATAATTAGTATGTAGTTTGTTTTTCACCATGGAGTGGAGCACTGGTGACCTGTAATACAGATCTGCATAGACCTACAATGGGCACCAGTCTCACACAACAGGTCCTATATCACTTGTAAATTGTTGTGTGAGAAAATAAAATAAAGTTCCTTTCTTTCTTTCTTAGAATAATATGGTTATGCATATTTTAAGTTTTAAAGACAAATTCACAACCGAATGAAATTGGCATGCTACTACGCCAAGTCGTTGAAAAATTCAACTCTATGAATGCTTATTCAAATATATTTTAGAGTTCCTGAATCTTTCTGCTTCTAGATTTAACAGAATTATTCAAGCCACGCTACAAAAATGATGCAGGCAGAATAATAAATTCGAGCTTATGAATCTGCTTACATAGTATTTTGTGTAAAGACTAGTGTATGCCCGCGATTTTGTTCACGCTTGAGAGGTAATGTAGATTACAATCATTTTGCCAGTATTGAAATTAAAAGGGTATTTTCAGCAGGGCAACGGATTTTTTCAGTATGAAAATACATGAATTCTCAATATTCCTGTAAAAAACTGTGAAAAATAATGTTAGTAAAGTCATTCATAACTACATCTTTTCTTCTCAAGATATGTAATAAATATAGAAACAGTCATTTTAAATAAGTCCTAATATCATCATATCATTTATCCGTGCAGGAACGGACAAAGAACAAAATTTCCTGCAGCCGGGCGGCCTGTCGTAAGAGGCGACAAAACAACCAACAGCCAGGTGGTAGGTCATTTGCCCGACTGGACGGCTACCACCCCTTGTCTAAAGTATGTCGCCATAACAACCTTGAGTTGTGTTCCGGCATTAGTGACCAGGTTCCAGATTTCCTTAAGAGAGCAGCAGTGCATTTCTAGCACCTTTGGTGTTGCAAATGTCCGTAGGCGATGGTAAATCTATTTGTAAATCTATTGAGCAAGTTAACCAAGTGACATATCTCGGACTAATAATAGATCATCGCTTTAACTGGGAGAAACATATTGATAGTGTTTGTAATAAATTAAGAGCCATCCTAGCAAAATTATATATAATTAAATTTAAAATTCCCTATACAATAATGATAAATATTTATAAATCTCTAGCAGAAAGCATTATATTATACGGACTTAGCAGCTACGGCCGAACATTCAAAACTTATCTAGATCGAATATTGAACCTACAAATAAGAATACTAAAAACTATAGTACCAAAAAACATACGAGCGAAATACAAAACAGACCTAGATGGCTTATTTAAATTTAGTAATGTGACCCCTATCAATAGTAAAGTTAATATACAGCTTCTAATAGAAAACTACTTTGCCTACGAAAACGAAATAGCACACGGTAAATTTACGCGACACGTCAAACATAAAAAAATAATAACTAATAACGCTACAAATTTTTATGGAACAAGAACAACAGATTATCTAGTCCCAAGACTAAAAAACCAGATACCAGTTGAAATAAGAAATAAAATAAACTCCAATAATATGAAAACTATAATTAAATCTCTAGAAGATAATTTTACTTAAAATAAACGTAGACTTAAATATTTATTTTATCCAATATTCATTCAGCTATACATATAATATTATAATACACATCTAATAACATATATATATATATATATATATATATATATATATATATATATATTTATACTTATTCTCAATTAATTTATTCTAATAGCCACTAGATACTCACCTGTATATACATCCCAATAACAGAGTACAAGGTCATGTGTTAATGTTTACTGTCCTCTCTCACTTAGTACTAAGAATGCAAAAAGGGTAGATGTAATAATTCTAACTACCTCATATTTATTAATTTTACATAAAGCGCGGACTTTTATCATCTTCGTCAAACCCTTTTGGGTTTTAAGATGTATATAATGTAAAAGATATGTATGTTTTTTGTTTGAATAAAAAATATAAAAAAACCACTTTCCATCAAGTGGGGCGTCTGCCTGTCTGCTGAACTCCTGCAATAAAAAATGTCACGCGGTTTCGAAGTCAGGAAATTCCGTAAAATATAAATGTCCTGAATTATATTGTTTTTGTATCAATTGGATCCGAATCAGGTAATTTTTATGCATACTACCCAGTTTAAAACACTCCCGGGTAATTTCCGGAAAATAAGTACCAAATCACTAGAAAAAAGACTAAAGCTACCGTTCAAATAAAACCGTATCAATAAGAACTAATATTTATACAATCTAACTAATTTACACGATTCCCAGGAAAATTCCTCCGGAATTCTCGTGTAGTCGCTAGTCAGACATTTAAAAAAACAGTGCTTCCTAATGACTTTTTAAAGAAATCCATAGGTGGGGAGATATTAGCTCCGAAAGTCGTAAAAATTGAGTTCTCTGCCCTTGGAGAACCGCGTCACTACTGACATAAAAACAGGTGACCGTGTGCGAGTCGCATTTAAAGGGTTTCTGGCGCAGAATCATGCCGATAAAAGACTGAAAATATTGTCTTTTTTACTATCTGTATCACGTGTAAAATCCTATATATTATTAATTAGAGTCAATAAACTGATGAAACGTGGAGCCAAAATTCATGTGGGCGAAGACATGCAGGAGGCTTTATTCTGTTAATAAAGAAGATGTAATAACTTCTAAACTTATGAAGATTATTTTCTTTGGAGTAGGCGTACATCCTGTTATTATTATTGCTTTAGATAATGATAATGCTTTAGATAATAAAGAGGCATTTCGTTTTTATGAGATACATGTAGCTACTACCTACCTATATAAACATTCCATACAGATTCGCTTGCATAAACTTCACATCGGTGTCCCATGGAGATATCATTTTAGATGTACTAATTTCTGCTTACACAGTAACCTATGTTCATTGCAGAGCTATCAAAAATACAGCTAATACCATGGACCAAAATATAAAAATATACTTGAGAATCAGTTTATTAAACTAAGCTGGCGTAAACTTACATTCATAGTATGTATCGCGACAAGCTAGCCCATTCTTCGGAATAATAAATATGTGTCTTACTCCTACGCTCACTTCCTTTATAGAAAATGTATTATGTAACAAGTTTTATGATACCCCTATTATCATTAGCGGACAGTCAAGTTCACTGAGATACTTTTTATAAACTTACAGAACGTCGCAGCCTTCATAGGTTTTGCGAACGTACCTATTTATCAAGTCATGAGTAGGTAAGAGTAAAAGGAGTCAGGTAGCGCGTTAATTATTGTTTGAAAATGAATTAAAATTATTTCTATTTAAAATTTAGATGATTAGATATTTTCAATGCTTGTTCTTTTATATGTATAAACTAGAATATGCCCGCGTCTTCGTCCACGCTTGACTTGAAATTCCCGCGGGATTTTCAGGATATAAAGTACCGCAGCTATCGTTTTTATAGTAAAAACTGTGTCGGAATAAGATAATTTTTATGCAACCGAACAATTACAAATCGTTCCCGGGTAAATTACCGCGGGATTCCCGACATAAAATTATTACACACACAATTGTAGAAAAACGGTATATACTCAATACAACCTTTTTCGATATTTTTATCATCAGTATAATTATTACACAACCAATAACAAATAGTAGATATATGACCACTTGGACTTTCCACTTAAACATTTTTAAAATCAATATTCTGTAATTATGGTTAATTACATTACAATTACACTTCATTTAAAATGATCCCTTAAATAAAGATTCATTGACAATGTTAATCATTTAAAATCAATTTATTTTGCCATAGCAACACTTATTGCTAATAATCGAAGCGTAACAGTAATATAAGGGTACTCCTCGTTTATGTATAAGGGTACTGCGACGTAACAAAATATAAGAAGTCTATAAATACTTAATACTCTTACTCAAGAGTCGTTGAAGGAAATCAAAAAGAAAAGTTTCTATCCTTTAGGGATCGTTTTACACCATTGACGAAAAAGTTCTTGCGGTTTATTTAAAATAGTTAGTTGGATTTTAAGAAACTTTTTAGCCCTAAGTACATGTGGATAAATAGTACATTATGGTACTAGTGTAGTGGTAACATTGGTGATTACCGCCGAGGCGCCATTGAGACTCGAGCCGTAGGCGAGGGTCTTAAGAGAGCCGAGGACGGTAATCATCAATACACACGTGTATCATACGTTTTTCAACACACTAGTGAATAAAATAACAACAAAAACTCATTTTATTTAGTAGATAAAATAAATATTTTTCCTTGGAGTTTTCAGGTACTACTACTTTCCATAACGTTAAGGGCTTCACATCTTATATCGGGCGGTGTACAACATAAATCATTTTCTTCGTAACTAGTACTTGTAGACATTTTAATTAATGAATAACTATAATTTCAACAGTGAAAACGAGTTGTGAAAAATGTTTCGCTATGGCGGGAAAAAATAATCAGTTTTTCTATGCGCGCGCATTGCGATCGGCCACAGACTAAAGGGATGAGGTTTTTTTTCCGCGCATTGGGTTTGCGCCTATTCTGCCACGTACAAAATGGGGAATTTAAAATTCTCTTTTATTACAGAGAAAAAAAAGTTATATATGAGTGAAAGTTTATTTATTAAACACGTACGAGTTAAAATTATCTATTTAAATAAGAAGTTGCATGAAATGAGCAAGCAATAGGAACATTAATTTATTTGTTCTATAGAACACGATCTTTTCGTTTGAATAAAAACTTTTTTAAGAACAAAGCAACTCAACCAATAAAATTTAAAAAAAATCTATAACTCACTAGTGAGTTATATATTTTTTTGTCACAGTTTGATTATGTGTGTCATTCTGTGCCTAATTGCGGTGACCATAGAGCCACTTTATGAGCAAGTGTGTTGAAAAAGTATTTTATTCCACTATTTTTTTGTTTATATTTATAAGAAGCAAATTGTGGACTTGTTGGTAACTTGCTTAATTTGGCGATATGCAATATGTGTGTTTGTCTACTGCTTTCTTTTAAATGCCGCCTTTGGATTGCCAATCCTGTTGTGACTCTGACTGTGAAGGAACGGAAAAAGAATACAAATTCCTGCGGCCAGGCGGCCTGTCGTGTGAAGTGACAAAACTACTCAAAGCCAGGTGGTAAGGCGTTTGCCCGACTGAATGGCTACCACCCTAGTCTAGAGTATGCCGCCATAACAAGTTTGAGATATGTTCTGGTATCAGGGGCTAGGTTCCAGTTTCTCCTTCAAGGCTGACAGCACATTGGCAGCACCTCTAATATTGCTAATAATGTGCATAGGTGACGGTTACCACTCATTACAGTTGAACCATCTGCCTGTTTGCTATACTCTAGGAATAAAGTTTTTAAAATTACTTTTACCTACTTTTTAAAAGAGCCCCATATTATAGTTCTCTGGGAAATCCACATCACTTACTACGTGGTTCACAACTTGCACACGTATGGCATGAAAGAACAAGCGCCACTAGCGCATTTGTAGTACCTTTGTTGTTGCAAATGTCCTTAGGCGATGGTAACCGCTTTCCATCAAGTGGTCCGTCTGCCTGTCACCTGCACTTCTGCAATAAAAAAAATGAGTAATAGTTACTTTCGATTTCCCTGGAATCCACTATCCAGATCATAACTTGGTGACCATGGCTCCACCTCGGAAGTATAAACTTACAAGGAAAGAAAAGAAATAAAAATCGGTTTAGAATTAATATAAATATTGTGTTACGAAGACGTTGGATAGAATTTTCGTGAGTTTCTTCAATTTCTCGGAATCCACTATCAGATCCTGACATGGTGACAATGGGACCAATCCGGGAGTACAACCTTTTGATTAAAAGAAAAAAAGAAAAATCGGTTCATAGTTAACGGAGAAATCGAGTAACGAACATACAAAAAAACATGCAGACGGATTGAGAACTTCTGACTTTTTGAAGTTGGTTAAAAATAGTATAGTTTCTCTTTTATACTTATTCCATATTTGAGCTGTTAAAGCTCTAAGCAAGTAGGTATGCACATAGAATCAAAACTAGGGAAAGTTCGAAATACTATCATCTATGCATATAATAAAATTGGAGTGTCTGTTTGTAATATTGAAATAACCGCTTTTTACTACATGCATATGAATATATACTTGTATATACGGTACATACACCAAAATAACATTTTTTACAATTTTTGTCTGTCTGTCTGTTTGTTCCGGCTAATCTCTGAAATGGCAGGACCGATTTTGACGGGACTTTTATTGGCAGGTAGCTGATGTAATAAGGAGTAACTTAGGCTACTTTTATTTTAGAAAAATTCTTTTATTTTGGAATTATGATGATTTTCAATCACCACGCGGGAGAGACCGCGGGACGCAGCTAGTCCATGGATAAAACACATATATATAAAACTGAATGATGAAATTCAATTGAACGATCTGTCTTTTAGGTCTCGTCAACTGTTCCACGTACAGAACAAAAGCTATTTCTGGTTAGTTTTAATTAGATATTTTACTGGAATTTAAGATATAATATGATTAATTATGTCTTTTCATTTCATCCCACAGGACTCTCCCTCGCTATCACGCAAACGACGTTAGATTCTGCCGGAGATTTCCTTGGAGACGCAGAAAATGGTATCTACTTATTGAGCATAAAAGCCATTTAAAATGTTGTTATGAGATAATATAATTTTTTAACATTTATCACTCTTGCTTTGTGGTTGGTATTTTATTTGGGCAATTTAATTTGGTTAAACATCCAGGTATCCAAAGTCCACACTTACCTATAGAGGGTGAATTTTTCAAGTGCGCCTAATGAGCTAAATAGCGAAAAACAGTCAAAGGAGTTCCGAGACTGATTTTGACGAAAACTAAAGTGTTATAAATTAGATTGTTTAAACATTGATTACTTTATCAAGAATCGACCTACTTACGACGGCCTAATACACCTGTATTATTATACCAAGTCATAGCGTAGCTTATAAGGACCAACTTTGTGGAAAAATGTCAAATGGCAAACCAAATTAAAGGGTTTTTTAACATAATTTTCTGTTTTCCATACAACATTTAGCATATCTATATAGCAGGATTACTTTATTCTGTCTTTAGGTATCGGAATCATAAAAATATAAACAGCAATCACAACCGCTGTCTACAAAGCAAGCATTAAAACTTCAATTACATTCTTATAGTTATTACTAATACTGCAATAACTGAAATTCAGATACAGTATAAAGTTTAAAAATAATTTCAGTTCCCTAAGGTGTTGTAAGGAACTGAACTCTGTTTAGAGGATATTATTCCAGATAATATCGATACTGTGATTTCAATTGTTGTAAGGAAATTAATCATCTAATCTGCTTAATATTACAGCTTCTGTATTTATTAGACATCTTTATGCCTGTACATTACTTATCCCGGGATTTTACGGTAATCTTCGGAATACATGTAAAAAGCGTGGGCGAAGTCACGGGCAAATCGTAGTTATTTATAACAAAGTTTTGTTCTCATAATTCATTTTTTTCTCTCCACTCTAAACGAACTCCATTACAATTGAAAAAGTTACTACAGTTATAAGAATAATAAAAATTCTATAATATTCTAAAAAATGTGATTTCACCTTATAAATAAAATTACAAGTATCCACAATTATGATAAATTAATTAAAGTATTGTCGATCTGTAAACAGAATTTGATATTAATCCTAAACGAACATATAGTTACATACCGACAAAGAAATGCGCACACCTGCCTGTCGTAAAGGGCAGTTTATTACCTCCCCGCATTTAGGAATTCTTTTCTTTACTTTGTGTTTAGAATTTTTAATTAAGAAAAACATTCTATTGTTATTGTACTTGTTTTATGGCCGTCATTAGTGTCGAACTAATCTTTGTTGTTATTGCATAGCGTCGAAGCTTGCCAGGTGTGCGGATTAACTCAGTGAACGCGGTCCTTTGTTGTGTTATACAGTTTAGTATAAAACAATGCCCGAACGGAGGGTTTGGGTAGTCAAGCGAGGATTACGATACGAGTAAGACGTACATTCAATGAGCGGTATAGTGACGGACTTTGCGCGTGTTATAGAATCGTATGTTTGTACAGTTCTAATAAACCCTATAGTAATTCCAACGGCATTTTAATTCGAGTCCTGTGTAGCTCGTAACAATATAATTGACGCAATGTTACTATTTTCTACAGTTTACAGTCCAGATCAGTTACATATTTTTCCGACACCTCAAACTGGACTACCTATTTCATAGTTTACAGAATAGAGGTCAAAATGTAGCAATATATACGCGCGGCTTTTACTCTTAATACGCCCCATTTCCTTTCCATCGACAACTCCCTACCTACATTTACGAAACTTCCCACTTTGGGATCGCTTAAAGGGTTTCTTTTAGTCATGACACATTTGTAAATCCATTACAATGATTAGTCCGTCCATAAACATAATGTACTATTAACATATAAAATTGCAATTTGTGCTCTTTGTATTCTTTCATGGTAATTTTGTTCACATTGCATATGCGTTCTTTACTGGCATAAATAATTAAGTATATTTAACATGAACTTTATTTAATTCCAACTTGTTTTTTACTTACTAATTAAAAAAATTATTTCAATGCATATTACTCTGAACGCCACCCGTTGAGTATTTTTTGAGATATGGGATATTTTTGTTTAAATGCTTTTTTTAGAACGTACATTTGTCATCTCTACAGAAACCTTGTGAATAGTGCAATGCATTTAGCTGGTTATTTTTGATACTTATAAAACTTAAAATAACTATTTTAACCTGTACTTCTTTTGTATGAAAATCAAATAATCTTTCGAGAGTTAGCGCCGGCCGCGGGGTAACCCTAGTATATTTAGACAATTCATGTATCAAATTTTTGTCTTGCCCTCTCTCAGTGTATGTAAACAGACGTGTTTTGAATCATAAAATTACTGAGTTATTTTTAGATAGCAATAAAAAGTATAATGTGTAACGAACGCGTGTGGCAGTAAACAACATGTAAAACCTCAATTATTTATGCGCTGAATGGCCAAACTCCGCAATTTATTTCCACATGCCTCACATTTGACGTTTTTGTTTAATTTTATATGTTTGCTTTAGGTAGGCTTATTGTTCACTGCTAGGATTAGTAATTGTGAAATTACTCGCGTTATTTGAGGTTAGCGAAAGAAAGTTTCTCTAAATAACAGCAACTACATTTCTTAGGTGACGGCACATTAGTTCTAATTTATTCTAGAACATTAATTCCATTTTTCTTATTTACTATTAAGTACTTTTTTGACGGCCGAGTGTGGTCTATCTACGTTTGCCCAGCTAATTATCTGTTATTCAGGGTAGTGTCCCTGAACTTCTTAAACGAATTTTCCGCTTATTACTCTGTTGATAATCATCAACAAACGTTATTTGTTTTGCTTAAGTATAAAATGTGGGTTTGTCAATTGATGTATAACTGATATTAATTATAATTCGCGTTATATTTTATGTGATATGTCTTCAGGTTACATTTAGAAGATTTTATAACAATTACCTACAACCTGCCTATTTTGCATCCATTTGTTGCCGAATATGAGCGAACATAATTATACATACATTTGTATTCCGTGACTGTAGGCCTGTTTTTTGTATAGCAATGAAATTTAGCGTCGAAACCACCATGTTCGTTGCCTGTGAAAAATACTTTACTGCTGGATATGCGAGGTCACGTAGAAAAACAGCGTCAGAATGGCTGGAAGGTCGAATGTTGGAAGAACCCGTTGACCTCGACAAGGTCATAAAGCAGCTAAAGGATGATTCAAACGATCAAGAACAAGACAGCCTTGTAAATGATTTGGGGATCAGGAACATTCCTGAAGGGGCTGAAGAAAATCATAAACAGTTAGTTACACTCGTGGGCGCTATGCTGGGACAATCTAGAAGGCCACACGTACGTAAATGAGAGGCTGACAAGAACCAGTAGACATTTATTCCACTTAGCTTGCAAGGTGGGCTACTTAAACGAGTGGCAGTTTATTTGGACTAGGCGCACATCGGAAACCGAGGGATGCTGTGCTCAGAGTACAGCATGGAGAAAAGTTTGAGTTTGAAGTTCTAATCATATTGGCCCCTGTGCTTATACTTTTTAACTTGATGTTTGACGAATTAAATAACTTCTCAGTATAGATTATACCTACCTACCTAATACCTACATGAAGGTTGTTTGGGTTGATTCTGGTTTGATGGAGTCTGGAACTGAAAATCAGCGCTGTGTTGTTAGCTCCTGACAGTGCATAATGCGGAGTTTCAAGCCTCATTTTCGTGAATTTTATGTAAGTACAATTCCTAAACTGTATCTATTTATTAGTAAAAAGCCTTTTATTTTATGTGTGTACATTTATTTGCGACAGGAAACATTTTCTTTCATAAAAATATGTTTTAATGGTAACAAAGTCTACATTTTCTACTTTATATTATGAGTAACATTCTATAAACAGGTAAAAATTGTTATAAATTTAACTGACTGTAATTAATAGTACATTTTAAAGCCTACCATAAAACATTGTTTACGGCTAAAAGTATAATAGACAAACATAAAACTGCACAAAACAGACGCTCTCTCGCAAATTAAACTTGCCAATTGAAACTTTTTTGCCTGTTTGGGATAATCCCAATTTGATTAGATGTTGTAATTGTCGGGGGAAAGGAAAGCCGGGTGTGGCCAGCGAGGGCTCTTGAATATTTTATCATTATATTTGAGAGTAGGTATAAACATTTATTCGTTTAATTTATTGTAAATAACGTAATTATCATAAAAGTTTAATTATTATAAAATCCTGGGCTCGCGACCTTTGGGGATGTCGCGTTTGTAGTTAAAGGGAGTGGCAGTCATTTAAAAAAATTACTATATACAAAATATTCAATTCAATTAAACGTATTAATAAAATATTATTATAATTTTGTAGCGAGGGGTCGCAAAAGTTTTTACTCAACTTTTTGGTTTTTACTGAGTTGCCACATAAAAATCGTTGAGAAAAAATGCTTTAACGATTCAAAGGCATTTTGGCAAAAACGGAATACTTATACAATCGTCACATTCGTCTACTGACCAGATACACAAATAGACCCATAAAGATATGAGAAGAACTAAATGTATGTAATTTAGCTTTTATATGCCGCCACAGGATTATGTAGTAAAGTCACGAAAAATAAAGGTTAGAGTTGTACTTACATGTATGAGGGTTGAAACATTTTATTCAATGAACGTAATCGTGTTTTTAGAACTTGAAAAACCGTAACGACTTTTTTACGTACGACGATTATTCTTGATTTTTCTCGTGATTTAACAAATATCAACAGTGTATATGTAATAAAAGTGTAACGGCATATAAAATATTTTTGTGCTTATGTGACATCTATGTAGACATAGCAAAAATGGCTATAATCCTATCCTATAAATATTATAAACGCGAAAGTTTGTAAGAATGTATGTATGGATGTATTTTTCTTACTCTTTCACGCAAGAACTACTGAGTGGATTTTGATGAAACTTCACAGTAATATAGCTTACACATCATAATAACACATAGGCTATAATTTATAAAGATATAGTGTGAATTATCCAAAATATAACGATTTTCCATCACCACGCGGGTGAAGCTGCGGGCGCAGCTAGTTATAATATACTCAAACTATTGAATATGTTATCGTAGTTGCCATAGTTGCGTACATGGGACTCATCCTTTTACAGCTGATTCCGGTATTGAAAACTAGTAGTAAACCTTAGAGTCCCCGCAGACTACAGACTTTCTATCGGCCGATAGTTTAGTCGAGTTGGGCTGCTCGTACCCACACTGGAGCAACAAAACAGTTTGGTTGGACGTGAGTGCGCAGACCAGCCAAACAACAGTCGTCCGATTGATTACATTCGCTAGAGTTGGTGAAGAGATCAGTCGAGTCGAATGTTGCCCAGAAATATTATTATTGCTTTACTAAGCTGATTACAATTAGATAGATAGATAGATAGATAACACTTTATTGTACACCATTACAGAAAACTTACGGACTACTAGTAGGTAATAATTTAATTGTGTACAAAGGGCGGTCTTATCGCTAAAAAGCGATCTCTTCCAGACAACCCGTGGCAAGAATATTGTGATTGGGAGTGGCGATGGTGGTATACATAATTATTGTACGATTACATACATTTTAATAATAAATATATAACTATACTATATATACAAATATACACATAAGTTATATACATATACAAGATATTGTGATAATATGCAACTATTTAAACATAATAAACATATAAATATATGCAATATAATATCTATTAATTATAAAAAAATTACATATCATTATATTGCAGATAGAATTTTCTGACCAAGTTCTTAAATGTTGTTAGGGATTTTGCTTGTCTGACAGCAACAGGCAATGAATTCCAAAGTTGGATAGCCTTAACCGTGAAAGAATTATTGAAGAATGTTGTCTTATGGATAGGAGTAATAAGTCTATGTTGACTGGAAGGGCGTAAATTGTGAGAGCAAGAAATAAATTCGAAGCGTTCTTTAAGGTACTGTGGAGTAGTAGGGATGAATAAAATACTGTAAAGCAATGAAAGAATGTGAGTATTCCGGCGAAAACGAATTGGCAACCACTTGAGTTTTTTTCGAAATTCAGAAACGTGGTCATACTTGCGTAACCCAAATATGAACCTTATGGAAAAGTTTTGGAGGCGCTCAAGTTTATTAAGTTGTTCTTGAGTTAGATCTAGATAGCTGGCATCGGCATAATCAAGTATAGGTAAAAGTAGCGACTCTGCAAGCTTAATTTTGGTGGCGATGGGAAGGAAGTTTTTCAGCCGCCAGAGTGACCTGGAGGAGAGAAACAACCGCCTACTTAACTCCGTTATATGGGGTCTCCAGGACAACTCACTATCAAATAAAACTCCAAGGTTTTTGACCTTATCACTGATAGGGATAATCTTTCCATCAAAAAGAAAAGTTGGCATACAGGTCCAGTCAATTTTACACAGCATCCGTGAGCTACCGATGATAATTACTTGAGTTTTCTCAGGATTCACAAGAAGTCCATTCGATTTACTCCATTGCAGTATGCGGTCAAAGTCAGAGTTTATTGCTGCGACTGCTTGATTTAGTGTAGCAACCGGTGCCTGTGTGTAAATTTGTAGATCGTCTGCATAGAGGTGATAGGATGAAGTAAGTTCATTGGAAATTGAGTTTATAAAAACAGCGAATAATAAAGGAGATAGTACGCCGCCCTGTGGAACACCGGCAGAGAGATCACACCACGACGAATAGTCGTCATCAACTCGAATGCGCTGCCGGCGTCCATACAGGTAACTATGAAACCAGTCGATAACTTCAGGAGATATGTTAATAGAGCGTAGGATGCTGAGTAACACTTCAAAGTCAACATTATTAAAAGCACTACTGAAATCGAGCAGCGATAGCACAGTTAGCAAACCATTGTCCATGCCATGCCGGATGTCATCTGTAATTTTAATGAGGGCTGTGGTGGTGCTGTGGCCAGGACGAAAACCAGACTGGTAAGGATTCAAGAGGGAATTACGGTTCAGGAAAACACTTAGCTGCTGATGAACTAAGCGTTCGAGGACTTTGGAAAGGAAAGGTAGTATGGAAATAGGACGAAATTGAGAAAAGGAAGCGGGATTTGGTTTTTTTGGAAGAGGAGTAACCTGGGCTTCCTTCCAGGTGGCTGGGAATACACAAGAGGTTATGGATGTATTAAGGATATGGGTAAGGGTAGGATTAATGACATCCAGTATGGGTAGGATCATGTTGCGACTAATGCTATCACTGCCGACAGCATTAGATGTGATGGATTGCACAGCTTTCTTAACATCACTGTCAGTAAATCGACTAAAAAGAAAAGGAGAATGCTTAGGTGTTGGCTTGGACGAGATTCTTTTCAAAGTTTCAGACTTTATTACTACATCAAAGTCAGAAGTGGTTGAGAAATGTTGATTTAAATCATCGATATTGAATTTTTGACTGACCGAGATTTCCGTTTGTTTGCCAATCCCCAACGAGCGTAAAAACTTCCATACTTTAGCTGGATTATCATTTTGAACTGATTCGTGGATATAACGGCGTTGAGCGTCCCTACACACTCTATTACAGCGATTACGTATGCTCACATAAGCGGCTTTGTTTGCTTCGGTTGGCTTCATTTTATATCTAGTTTTTGCTTTAGATTTCTTGTGCATCTGCGATTTAATATCATCGGTAAGCCACGGTGCAGGCAAATGTTTGACCTTTATACGACGTAAAGGTGCATGAATATCATACAGCTTCATCAAAGCCGCATGAAACACATGAACCTTCTCATCAATAGTAGTTGCACTGACCTCCCCAGACCAGTCTATTTCCAGAGCGTCCTTTAGTAGGGCATCTAGGCTCATGCCACCAAAATTGCGCTGAAGGATGATTTTAGGTTTGGCTTTCGGCGGATGTAAGTTATATGAGAGAAAAATCATGTCATGATAGGAAAAAGCATCCGCCGAACATTGACCATAATGAGAAACGTGAGGGAGCGATGAAACCATTATTAGGTCGAGAAGAGAAGGGGATGAATTAGGGAAACGATGAGTAGCACTCAGAGGAAGAATATGTATGTTAAGAGATCTTGTTAAAGTTTCTAAAGAAGAAGAACGATGGTCTTGTTTAAGGAGACAGGTGTTGAAATCACCCATTATGACACTATGCGTATATGAAGGAGAAAACTTTTCTAGTAAAGTTTCAAAGGAGGAGAAGTAATTAATGCGAACAGACGATGCGTAAAATACTCCTAGTAAAATCTTGGTATGCGCAAGTTCTACGTCTATAAACAAATACTCGCCGTTATCCGGTGTTGGGGGTTGTGAGGATGCACTTAAAATTTTATATGCAAGATGGGAGCGCAAGTATATAGCAACGCCTCCACCACCAGTACCGATACGGTCATTTCTGAGTAGTCGATATCCTGGCAAAGTATATGAAGTAGAGGACAGGCAAGGTTTAAGCCAGGATTCCGACACTAATACAGCGTGCAAATAATCATGACTAAACGACGCCAGCATATCGGGGAAATGAGCTGGAATACTCTGAGCATTTATGTGTGCCACATTGAAATTACGGGAAAGGCCTGAAAATTGATTTTCAATTTCTTCTTGCAGTGAAGGTACATCATGGTTGCTGCCATGTGAACTGTCAGATGAAGACAAACAGGAATGAAAATCTGAGTCAGAATCACTGACAAATCACTCACATCACTGACAATTAGGACTTCTTCCCATAGCTTTTTTTCTAATTAACATCAGCGTACTCTTTTAAGTTGTTTTTATAGAGCGCAGGTCTCTTTTCAATTTCCTGGATTAAGCTTTCAATATATGTTTCGACAACCAGGGAAGAGGTTGAATCCATCATATGTACAACACGCCCACGGTCTTTCCTACCTCCAACGCGGACTGCGGAGTGAACTGGAGCTATCGGCCTGGTCGGCCGATGAAACAATCGGCAGGTGTGCGGGCGGGGAAGAGCGCCATACTGATCAAGCGGTCGGCCGATAGTTCGTCGATAGTTTAGTTTGAAGGCAATTGTGGAGCCCATCAAACTTTTTTGTCAGCCGACACTGACTCACTGTAATGTGCGCATTTGCATGCCTCTTCATACTGATTAGGGTGACCGCAGATATACAATTTCAAGTTGGCCGACTAAATCGCAGAGTGTACTAATAGACATAGAAACTTATGATAGCAAGCCCGCACATCTTATCCAACTAAATTATCTGTAAGTAACGATCGTATCAGAATCGAAATGCCCTTCCGATTAAGGACAATTCAAAAGTTGGCCAACTATCGTTCAATCGGTTATTAGCACGGAGTCCCTTTTTTTTGGCCCGGGGCAATCCGTTTGAGGACTAAGCCGCGACAGGCACAGAAGCCTGGGGGGATGTTCGCGACCCGTGTGAGTGTGGGATTCGCCAGATCGGGGGTGGCACTAGCGTGCCCGGTCAGAACCGGAGCCACGCTATTGCCACTCCCCAGTGAGGGATACCCACTAAAACCCCTGGGTGTTCCGTCCTGCGCCTTATGCCAGGGCTACGTGTATGCGGTTTTCCCAACTCCGCGTGCCCTGGCAGGCGTGGGCCCCTTTCAGCACGAAGTCCCTATGTAAACTCGCAGACTATGCAACTTAGTTGGCCAATCGCGCGGCAAAATGCAATCGAGCCACACGCGTGCGCGTGATTTCTCCACGGTCGGAACTTTATTATTTTCCCTATATTGTTTCATTGTTAATTATGATTAAAAGTAACACTAATAAAAAATAGTGATATAGATTATAGTAGATATAGATTGAGTAATAATTGTAACAAATAATAAGATAAACTAAGTGTTTAATTTGTCACTATACGTATATTAAAAAGGTAAGGTAAATTGTGTCCTGTTTTTTTATTGCTGGCCCGATAAGATGTACAAGCTCATCAAAAGAAGAAATGCTCATTCTGTAGTATGAAAAAAACTTATTTGGGTAACATCAGTTTAGAATGTAAGCTATGTATGTTGCCCATGTTCTAATCTGTCACTTAATATAGGATGCACCCAAAATGTTCTCTTCTGTTTTCGTCTTCTTTTCATTAATATAGCAAGTAGTGCGTTCTGTTCCGCATTTTTCCACAGACGTCACCGCGATAGCAACACTGTCACCAACTAAGTCAGTAAGGTCTGCGGCTGGTAATCAATTATGTAAAGTCGGACGATTAAGTTGTAAAGGCTCACAATTTAATTGTCCAATAGTCGGCCAACTTGAAATTGTATATCAGCGGTCACTATAAGAAGCCGATCAAAATATCGGCCGATAGAAAGTCTATAGTCTGCGGGGACCCTTACGCGAGCAAAACTTATAGGTATATATATAACAAAACGGGTTTAAAAAATGTCTGTGCATTACAACGTCTATTGCTGGATTTTCATATATTCACACAGGCTCACGTAGTATCCAACAGGCTGTATAATCTAAAAAAATACAAGTTAGCTAAAAAATTTTGGAAGTTGCGTGCTTTTCTACGTAATAAGTGCGTGTAAATGGGAGCACGAAACTTACACGTAAAAATAACATTATCATACTATTTTATATAGGACGTCGTGCCATCACAGTAAAAAAAGAGACTACTAGAGACCAATAGAGACTAGATTACGTGTTTTTTCGTGTTTTCCTCTGTTTATGGAATTTTGATACCTTTTTTTACAACTTACCCTGTTATCTTCAATATTTGAAATCGACGCGTTTTACTTGTTACACATCCGTTTTAAAAAGTTTTAGTGTATTTAAATTTTACATAATATGTAGTGTTATTATAATTATTCGTCTTTATAGGGTATGTACGTATTGGTCTTTTTATAATTCTCCCTCTTCGTTGCAAGTAGTTTACGCACGTTCATCCGTGCACAAACAGAGGATGATTACAATTTCCTACGACCGGGCGGCCTGTCGTAAGAGGCGACAAAAGAAACCGCAGCCAAGTGTTGGGTATTTGCCCGTCTGGATGGCCACCACCCCTAGTCTAGAGTATGCCGCCATAAAAATCTTGAGTTGTGTTCCAGTATTAGTTGTCAGGATCCACTACACCTTTAGATAGCGGCAGCACTTTTTTAACACCTTTAGTGTTACAAATGTCTATAGGCAATGCTAAACGCTTGCCATTAGGTGGGACGTCTGCCTATCTGCTGAACTCATACAATTAAAAAAAACGTACACACCGAATTTGAAACTCGCAAACATAGGCTATTCTCCTTGCTCCGTGCAAGTTAATTTTACAAATACACGTGCAATTAAAAGTTTAATAGTGTGTATTTAGGCACTTATAAGGGACATGGTGACGCGGGATTGTTAACTTTATTATCTTGTATTTAATTTATTTTATATAATATGCTAAACGGCGAGATGAGAGTTTCAGTTTTAAATGACAGAGATGTTTTGAAGTAATGTTCAAAAATAAATACACTATTGAATTTAATTATTGCGTAGTTTTTAACATATGGTTTTTAAGTAGTCGTTATCGGTCTAATTCATATCGGGTTTTTAAGTTGGTAAGCTTGTTTAAGAACCTTAAAGAGCATACAAACATACTCTAACTTAATATGAATAAGGCCAGAAGTGTTTTGTTGCCAAATGGCAAACACACTGGGTATTCATCGCCTCTACGCAACTTTTAATTGTTCTTGGTCCAAACTCAGTGGGTTGACTATGTGTTAATTATCAAAGCTGAATTTACTATAGTATATAATACAAGTATATTACCAGAGTGATGATTATTACTAATGTATAATTTATGTATGATATATACGCAATTATATATGATATAATCATTTAATTTATCATAGTTGAATCATACCTATTGTTTTGAAATGAAATGAAATATTTATTCTTGCATAAATGTAGTTGTGTACAGATGTTATTCCTAGAAATACATGGTTCAGTACATTTTACCAGTTTCACTGGTGTGCAAGTAAGCATGATCTTAATCCTCATTATTTAATTAGTTTGTTATTTATTTTATTAAATACCTTTTATCCAATTGAGTCGTATTTATTACATTTATTTATTAATTAATAATATTTGAAGCGTAGTGTCTTCAATTAAGCAACTTTTCTCGAAATATTGCGTTTATTTTAATATTTTATAATTTTTACAATAAAAACTTGTTTGCGCGTACAAAGGTTCGTTTTTGTCGTAGTAGAAGTAGATTTCCACTAAAGTATGTATTATATAGGTCTATGTAGATTTCGAATATTGCCGTTGGCCGTAGACTACGAGTGTTTCTCATAGACAATCTATGTTATTGCGCGTACACACCGGCGCGATCGCACTGGTTCATGCCCGGCTGAACCGGTGTGTACCTTCCTTTGGTATTCGTGGCGTAACAATATTTATTACCTTTACTAATTATATAGATGTCTGTTTTTTTATAATTTCAATCTCTTTGTCAAGTATTTAATGTCATTAGTTTAAATATTATTATTAATTATGTATTGATATTTGTCAAATTTGTCGTTAAGGAATTCGTTTGTAGAATAATATGGTTTGTCTATTAATAATATCTTCAGTCTTGTTTTAAAAATATTAATTGGTATTGTTTTTAACGGTTTTGGTAGTTTATTAAATATTTCAGGTGCCATTTGGTAAACACTCTTATCCAACAATGTCGTATTATATCTATTAACACAAAATATAAATTTTTAAGCAAGAATTGTGAGTTTGGGTTGAAAATCTCAACTGTTTACTTTAACTACTACTCTATCGTTTAGCAATAGTCAAATACCTACAATTTGGGTAACACTTCTGCTATGTAGGTATTTCTGTGCCTCTTTACTTGAAGCTTATTCTAAAACATTAATGAAGACACTGGATATACATTTCTGCAAATTCCAGTCAATAGGAAAAAAGAGTACTTATAAAGTTGTACATCACATGGCTATATTCTTGTGCTAATGCTTCTTCAATTAGTCAACAAATATTCACATTTAGACGAACAGAATTGACAGATATTATTGTTATACAACAACAGCTGTGTGAATTCTGTTCTCAATTTCCTTTGATCAAAACCCAAAACCATTCGATTATCCACGTTATCTAGAACACAAACCAATTCGTTGGTTTCTGATCAACAATGCTAACAAGATTTATGTGGTTAATGTCCTTAGTCTGATGTATAAGGCTAATCCTGAAATATATTATATATTCAAGCAAAAGTTAAACTCCTATTTTGTTCTTTATTATAAAAATGCTAAAAAGTCAGGTAATAACATGGAATATAATAATATTTAACAAAAAGTTGCGGCAACGTAAGGAGGTCGCTGGAATAAGTTATAATGTAAATTCTTGTTAAGTAATTTTAAGTACTTTTTCCTTAATCTTGCCTTGTTTACTTTGGAGAGAGCGAAACACAAATTGTTTAAAATGAATTACTTGCTACTTGGCGATATTTAGACTCCGACTTTAAGGGAAGTTTTCATTGAGCATGTATTTGGATAAAAGTTTGTTGTAATAACGGTACGATAAAGAATATTTAAATTACGAAACTCAGTTAATATTATTTGCTTAAAAATAATATTTTGAATGTGTCTTGTAAGAAGCTTGATATACAATACCTTATAACTACATGTATAAAAAAATCAATTACGTACAGCCAACTTCGTATGGTCACGACATGAAACATGTTGCACAGGACGCAAGAGATTATTACTTATAATGCATATTCAGTAACAGCTGTTTGGGCTTATTTGTATTGTTTATACTTTACGAAGAGCAACGACATTTTTTGCGACGAAAATTTTCGTGTAATTAATTAAAGTTTAAAAACAATTTAAACATAGTCTACAATTCAAATAATGCACGAATATTGGCTGCCGCAAGTACTTCAGTGCCCCTAGTGGTGAAGATTCTTATTTTTATTGCCTCGGATACACTGTTATTTTGGCTAAATATAGTTGAAAAATATCTATACATAGTGCTGATATGTATACAAAATATACATAGCTATGTGGTACATTTGGAAATCATTAGACAGACAAAAGACTACTTACATCGTTTATCCCATTAAATGAGATCGGATCCGACGTTTTCTTTTCACTAAAATCTCCTTTACACAAAAGCCTACGCCAAAAGATACACAATCTATGTAATTATTCTGGTACAATAACAGACGTTTATTCCCATAACATCAAAGAAGCAGTAACTATAATATAAAAGATAAACAGTGAAGTAAAACTTTGTTCATTCGTAAAAAACCTTTTCAGGGAAGAAAATCTTATCCGCGGCTAACCTCTTAGTTTACTTTTAAGCCGCCTACTTTCATATCCAACTATATCGCAGTGATACAATAAAAATGGAAATTTTATAAAATTCCTAAGATTTATTTACAAGAACTTTCTATCAAGTGGGCCGTGTGCCTGTCTGCTGGACTCCTGCAATAAAAAAAACTAAAAAAAAATATCTTACATATCGAGACAATTATGCCAGGAAGAGTCAATCACATCCTCTTTAGTGAATGACGGTAAACTTGCAATTAACAAGTACATCCATCAGGATACGACACATGTTAAGAAATCCTGCCCACGCAACAGCTTTATTAACCAACAGTAACTTAGGCGCCATCCCACGTGCGACAACCATTTTGTCGTACACTGGAACCACTATCAATTTCAAGTGATTGATGAAAAACTTTTCTTAAAAAAATGTATACCTAATAAACAATCTAAAAGAAATATTTTTACAGAATTGTGTAGTTTCAATATGGGGAATATAGTTGTTTATTTGTTCTCTTTGCCTTTGATACACTTGGACTAAGGGCCTCCGAAACCTTGAATCTCTGAATGATCTTTTGAAATGCTCGCTTGACTCTTCAGATGATCAAAGGGCCTACTATCTCGAACAACGGATCGTAGTATAGCGATTTATTAAGTATCGTTACCAACCATCTGGATAGCTTACCTGTAAGAGATAGTAATCTGCTCTGTATTGAAATTGTAGTTTTGAGAGTAAGTAGAAAAAAGAAATTATTATTATTATTAGATTGTACTAATTTCGTTCTTAGGCAGTTAAAAAAATCGCATACGAAAAACACACTTAAAACTTAATACGTCATCTATAATATTATATTGTAGTTATTTAAAAAAGCAACTGGAATAGACTATATAAGTAATGAAAAACACGACGTATTTTTTTTTTCTTGTTCGGGAGTCACGTAAAAACTACTGGCTCGATTTCGATGCAGTTTTCGCTGATTAACAACAAATTTTTTATAGTTAAAATCTGCACCAGTTTTTAACCTGGAAAACCCTCGGAAATATTTTTGGGAATGATTTAAAATGACGACATTGAAAAAAAAATTGAAGTCTAATGCAAGTTTTACCGATCGCTACAAATGTTATATAATAAAATATTTTTATGCCGGGAAATCTCCCGGAAGCGGTCTGAAATTGTTGGGGAGCATGAAAATAGCTTTTTACGATACAGTTTTCACTGAAACCATAGTTGATCATTTATAGAATACCAATATATACGTATATACGAAATAATCTAAATAAATATATTTATTAACATTATAAATATGACAAGAATTTATATTAACATTTTGTTACGGCCGACAAAGAACAATGCGGTGTGCAGTTTATTTATTTAACCTTCCCGCATTTGGACTTCTTCTGTTTACTTTGTGTTTAAAATTTGTAATAAAAAATAGCCTATTGTGTATTGTAATCCTTTATGGTAGGCATTAACCAGGTGTGATTCGTGAAAATTATTTTTATGCAGTCGAGACATATTGTATTTTTACAGGATAAAAGAAATGCCCGGATGGAGGGGTAAGGCAGTCAAGCAACGATTAGGATACGAGCAAGACGTGTGTACATTCGATGAGCTATATAGTGACGTACTTTGCGCGTGTTATTGAAATGTGCATCACGTTTGTACTGGTTGCGTCCAGTTATACGTGTTTGTATAGTTTTAATAAATTCTATAGTAATTCCAACGGCATTTTAATTCGAGTCCTGCGTAACTCGTAACAATATATTAAAATAGATAGATGTTTAATATATTACAAATACTTATTTAAAGACAGATAGTATTTTTAAGTGACTTCCGAAAAGTAGGTAATGTTTTGGCCTCTCTGACAGTAAGAGGTAAAGCATACCATAGTTTGACAGCCTGCACTGTAAAAGTGTTATAGGTTATTTTTCTGAACGGTGAAACGGAAACTAAGAACGCTACTAAGATATAATTCTTAGATTATGATTTTTCCTTATACTACATTAACATAATATTTTAAAGCAGCCATAGCCTACCGGTTTACAAGAATACAAAAATAAAAGTAACTTTTTGATATGCTAATTTGTTTGCACTAAACCCTCAATTTCTTTGCATCCTTGGTGACAGAAATAGCTATAAGTGACAAACAAGTTTTATTACGTATATGATAGCTGCGATATCACAAACTTCTCGTAGCTATAAAGCGAGGTAGTATTTGTACGAATTCACTTTGCGACGTTGCTAGATTGAAAATACGTAGTGGATTCTGTATTTCCATAAGTGTTCCCGTATTCAGTGCAAACACGCAAGCATTATCAGTTTTATTGCAAAGCCCTTATCTATTTTTGGATTTAGTTGAGAACAATAACAGAACTTTTATAATTTACCCATGGTCGTCCGTCTAGGTAGGTAATAGTAAAAAAATGATCATAACTAGCTTTCGCAAATAATATCGTTTTGAAAATAAAAGCGAAGAGCATATACTTTGAATTTATCTGTAAACACCTAAGTCAACGTAAAGTATATAAAAAATACAGTATCAGCCGTTTTACTACACAATTGTAATAACATGTTTATTTCCCCATAAACAGTTTTACAGTTGCGTTACTCAAACGGGACACTGCGATCAATAAAACTCAGAGTTCTCAAAAGTCGTGTTTGTATCTAGTTTGGAAACTGGTTTTGTACACACTATAAAAGGGTAATAATTAATTATGCATGATAACTTCTGTTGAATTGATAAACAAGTGGAGTAGTGGTGGAACATAATTTAAATTATCCTCGTAGAATACGAGTAGACGGAAATTTTCTGACAGTGAATTTTACACTGAAACATTTGTGTATATCAGTAATAATGTGAAAAGATGTGTTATTTTAAAGTACGACAAACAAATGGTCGCTGGCGAGTGGTACTCACATATAGTTTTTTTATTCATTATTATTATGGTCAAAATATGAAAAATTAATAAAGTTTTTGTATGTTGTTGTATAACTCGAATACAAAATAAAATTATAAAAACGATATCTTTTTTCTCGATTCTGATGATATTAGCCAACTTTAAATTTTCAAGCTTAATTTTGTGTTATTTATTGAAATAATCAGCTGTAACACACAACCAGAGAAACACTGTAGTTCATGAGGGTAACCATTTTAATTTCAGGTACGTTTAAAATGTGTATACGTCCAAATGCCTTATAACACATATATTTTATAAATACACACTGCGCTATAAGTCGAAAATTTCTATTGCTTTTTTATGTTAGAAGATTTAATAGTTATGTTAAAAACACACTTCTTAATTAGCAAAATCCGCAGCTTTTGAATGCGAATTTCAGAAAACTGAAAGAATCAAGCGAAAACGTTTAATTTCAACTTAATAAAAACAATGTCCAGCTGTTTTGTGAGTAAACATTTTATTCATGTCGATAGTAAGTCTATATTTTTCTAACAGATTTCGTTACTAGTAACACTTTAGGCAATAAATATTACACGTTTATGTATCTTTTTAACAATACAAAATATATTTTATTGGTAGATAGCACATCTTGGCATTAATTTTGATTACTATTTAATATTGCAAATTTCGAAAAATTTTCATAAAGCGTACCACAAACGTGTTCAGTTTATGAGATAGTGATAATACTTATCACAACGTCACTGTAGAAAGTATTTCTTTATTCACATTAAAAAAACCATGTAAAGTCTACTTATAATATTCGTAACAGATAATAGGCAAAAAAGGGAATATCACTGAAGAAAAGCGAATGACTGTTTGACACCAGGTGTGAAGAAAAAAGGCTCGTCTACCTTTTGCCATGAACATAATATGTATTGTAGATGTGTTTTGAGTTTTTCAAATTTTATTCACATACTAGCTCTCCCGGCAGACGTCGTCCTGCCCGGAAAAGCTTCAATCGATATGCTGAGAGTATTAAAGTTTATAATTAACAAATAAAAAATATGGGGTTGGTCGTAGAGGGTTGAAAATTTAGGGTTGTATATATTTTTTAATGCTGTATCATAAAAAAATTATCTAAAAATTTTAAAAAAATTAGCGGTTGACTACCCTTAACAGGATCCCTTCGAGGGATACAAAATAGATGTTGTCCAATTCTCAGACCTACCCAATATGCACACAAAATTTCATGAGAATCGGTCAAGCCGTTTCGGAGGAGTTTAACTACAAATACCGCGACACGAGAATGTTATATATAAAATTGTTCCCCAAAATCAGCTTTATAAGCTATATGTTAACGGCTTCGAAATTAAAACACCAATGCTCACAATACACAGACGTAGCGATTACCGTTACTGCAATCGTGTAACGGTTAATAAAATAAAAATATACATAACAAACATTCAGTTTGAAGTGATGTTCGTTTCTCGAATATAAATTGCATGAAAGGTAGGTTTGAAGAGGCCATATCGATATGAATGCTGTAAAGAAAAATCTGAGCGAACACATTAAAAACGTCCACTGAAAGATACTTAAAAAGGTCTGGAGGCCGATGAAACTGTGAACACGCAATTTCATTGAACCGCTTGCCATTCGGCTGAGAGCCATCTCCGGAGACGTGCTACAACTCTCTTAACCACCCACCCAACAATCTTAAACAAATTGTTGACAGACATTCAGAGACGAAAAGTTATAAAGAATATTAGGACGTAATAAGATAGATAGCTCGCAATGAAATGTTGAATCTCAAGGTAACTCGTAAAAGTATTTATTTTAGAGAAATAAAAAAATGTACGGGTACTGACATAACATAGTTATACATAGTAAATTACGCGAATAGGTATGTTGTTTGTTATTATTGTTAGAATTATTTTAGATAATAATTGTTATATCTTTACTTGTCCTTCACAAGAAACATGAAATTTCTTAATTACGTATATTCATCATACGAGGTTCATTATAAGTGGGAATGAGGTACAAAGTCTTCGGAACCGAAAAAGTTTATACTGCGTGGTACGAGTGCCTACACTGTCTTTCAAATACAATAGAAACATTAATTAGCATAATATGATTTTCAATATTTTTACGACCGACAAAAGTGGATTCCCGCCTGCATACCATAAAAGCACACTTTATTACCGTTCCGCATTTGGACTTCTTTTGTTTACTTTGTGTTTCAAAATTGTAATTAGAAGGAAAAAAACAGCCCATTGTGTATTGTAATGTTTATGATAGTCATTAGTCAGGTGTGATTCTTGGAAATTATTGTTACGAGGTCGAGTATTGTGTCGAGACATATTGTATTTGTACAGTATAAAGCAATGCCCGAACGGAGGGGTGAGGCAGACGAGCGATAAACACAAGCGGAGTAAGACGTGTGTATTTAGTGACGGACTTTGCGCCTTTTATTATATTTGTACCTGTATTATACGTGTTTGTATAGTTCTAATAAATTCTATAGTAATTCCAACGGCATTTTAATTCGAGTCCTGCAACTCGTATCAATATATTTTGGTTGTTACCGTTTTATTGCTTTTTATTATAGTAGTTTACATAAACATAATAGTTTACATAGTTAAAGTTAAATTTAGCTGTAGTTAAGTTATTCAAATGTAGAGTTTATTTATTTTTAATTATTGTAACTTATTTTTAATAGATAGGGCTAGTATCTATGTCATTTAGACTGTATTTGACGTTTAATTTGGATTATAAAATATCGGACTTCTACCAAATGTTTCTTCAAAGTACAGTTTGGAGGAATAATTAATTTCTCTTTGTTGTTTGTTTTAATTATACTACTAGAAAATATTCTCCGTAGAAATTTAAACCAAGTTCAGAACTAAGTAAATAACCTTAATCATGCATGGATTGGAACCTAAATGAATTTAGTTACCCAATATCTATAATATTACAAATTCTAAACATGCCGTCTCTGAACATTAAAGCTATTTATAAAAGCAACTGGAATAGATTATATAAACGATGGAGACCACATTTTTTTTAGATTTCTTCTCTGTTTGTCGCTTTGTCTATCTGTTTGTTCGGGATTCACATAAAAACTACTGGGCTGATTTCAATGCAATTTTCGTTGATCAACAGCTAATTGTTAGATTTAAAAATTGCGCTGCTTTTTATCCTGGCAATCCCTCGGGCATTTTTCTGGGAATCATTTAAAATGACCAGATAAAAAGACTTCGAATTGCAATGTGATTTTTGTTACGGATCGAAATTTTTCTAAATTTAATGTAATAAAATAAATATTTCTATCCCGGGAATCCCACGGGAATTTTCCAGGGAGCGGTTTTTAGTCGTTCGGGTGAATAAAAATTAGCTTAGATACTCACAGTTTTCACTAAAATTATAACTTATATTCTTTTTCTAATGCTGCGGTATTTTGTGTCCCGGGAATCCCTCAGGCATTTCAAGTCAAGCGTAGACGAAATCGCGGGCATGTCCTAGTTACATATGAAACTGCTATGTATACTGAACGAAAAATCTGATAAACCAATGGACATTGGAAAAAATGGTAAATATCACAATTTAAAATGCGTAATTTCTTCAAATGGTAAGATGTGAATTGTGCCAATATTAAATAAATTTAATATTGAATATAAAGTCTTATACAATTATTGTGCAAATACTAACTTACGTGGTCAACCGTTTTCTGCTCGAATAATTCGTTAGTAGGTAATTAACAGGCAATGAAGAGGGTTCCTTGTGTCCCAAAATTAGCAATTCGATAGAGCAAATATCCACATTGGATTCTAAATGAACCACCGACAGGACTGACGGCCCGGTATCCACATTAATTTGGAAGGATCATTTCCGTTTTACCGTAGGAACCAGGGTGTATGAGAAGGGCTTAGTGGTAAGACCAGACGACATTAGTATATTCTTAGTATTATAATATTAAAAATATTTTTTCTTGTGACTAAAAATGTATATTTTTATTATTGTTTAATGGTTTACTAAATAACGAGGCTGTATTGCCTGTTCTTCGAGTAATGAAGAACAAAAATATTACTACTGGTAGTAGTAGTCTCAATTTCTTATAAAAATCAATTCATTTATAAATAAGTTTTAATAAAAAAAAAATTAAGTAGAACACCTTTTATTTTCAAATCGGTTACTTTCGACATATTTTCTTATAGTATGGATACTTGAATAGTCTGTGCATTACATAGCTCACAGAACATCACTATTATGTCACCCACAACAATAAAGTACGACAGTTATGTCATTAGTTTCAGGTAGGGGTTTACTGTCAAAAAACATGTAACTTCATAGACGTGCAAACGTCAAAAGTAAATAAGCGCTTGGAAACAGTATAGTTTATATTTAATGTGAATATTTGACTGACTGAGATACAAGTCGGTTCCAAAAAATATGTTTCTAAACAAATGTTTTTTTTTTTATAAAAAAACAAATATATTTTGGATGATAATACTATTGAATATTATGAATTACTATTGAATTGATAATGAGTTGAAACAATTATAAGTACCTACCTACTCGTACTTATATAAAATTCATGGCGACACTTTTAGCTTGTACACTCGTCAGATTCCGCAAGATATTTGGCCATAATATATGTCATGAAGCCGCCGCGTGGGAAGCTCCAGTTGACTATAAGGTGAACATAAGAAAAGACAATAATAATCTTTAACAATCTGACACACGAGCAAACTGCTCTATAACTTCGCTATTTCCGCTACATACGAGTACTAACAAAGCTCTCGCTATACGTGACTTAAAGAATACACTTTTAATTTTTAAATCAGGTACGTACCGTGGCAGCTGTGTATTTAATACTACATACAGTACGTCCTCGCAACATTAACTCAATCTTCTAAAAGTGCCTGCGATGTGTGCTTAATTTATTTAAAAGCACAACTGTTTTTATAGTTTTTTGCCACTACATAAATATAACATATTCATGGTTATTTTCGGATTTTATATTTTATTAAACTAACAGGATTATTATACCGTTTTATGATTTAACGTTATGATCAGAATCTATTTGACAACAATCTTAAAAGTAACAAGACTTTCAATAAAGTAGATAACGAGGCGTTTCGTTGACCTACTCATAAAGATTTCTTAACATATCTAATAATATCCATACCTAATACTTAAAATAGTAATTTATCTATGATACTGAATAAGGTAAATTATTTTAGAATCCAGTTGTTCTTGTGTGACATTACCGATACCAATAAATAAAATTGAAGTGACTGTCAGTGATTTCAAATTAAATAACAACATTTACGTAAAAACTCTTCAGTCTTCAAAGCGAATTCTTCAAAAATCTTTCTGTCTAAAAGCTTATCCCGGATAATCTCCGAGATAGTTCAACGGATTTTATTTCGATTTCTTACATAGGATGCAGAAAATATTATTATCAACATACAGTTCAAGTCTCCCGCAGACCGATTGGGGAACATAACTGGTTTAGAAATTAAACTTGCAATAAAATATAATTTCAAAAAATATAATCACAAAATTACATACTATTTTTGTACGATCATAGTTCAGCCACGGTGATACCAGTTACATTGCTTACCAACTATTGTCGACATACTAAAAATTGTGCGCATGAGCTTGTGCTGTATTGATTTATACACCTGTTCCGTCTCTTTTTGAGAACTGGGAAAGTACTGAATTCCTGAAAGCTTGCAAATGTACAATCTGTACCGAAAAAACGCCCTCGTGTTGATCCTAACAAAAAAAGGTAAGTCTCAGTTACATCCATTTTCTGTAAAAGTATGGAGCGTATACTTTTCTTTTATCTAATCGTATCTATTTATAACTTCAGGCTATTGGCGTACCTAAAAGCAAACGACATTCTGAGCGATCGACAATACGAATTCCGCCGAAACCGATCAACAGAAGACCTTCTAGCGTACGTCTCTCACATCTTTAGTGAGGTGAGTGACTGCGTGATTGAGAGATACATAGACTTATTGACTGACGCCCGATTTTTCAATCACCAGTTAAAAGATATTTATAGAAGAAAATAGATTGAAACATAGAAACTTAAAAATTACAGTTGCATGAATATAACACTTTTTTATATTATTACAGGAGTTCAGCAGACAGGCAGACGGCCCACTTGACATTCGCAACACCAAAGGTGCTACAAATGCGCTGCAGCTCTCTTAAGGGAGACTTGAACCTGGTCACTAATGCCGGAATACAACTCAAGGTTCTTGTGGCGATATACTCTAGACCAGGGGTGGTAGCTATCAAGTCGGGCAAATGCACTACCATCTGGGTGTGGGTTGTTTTGTCGCCTCTTACGGCCGCAGGAAATTTTATTCTTTCCCCGTTCCTGCACGGATAAAAGATATACTTAATTGTTTAACGTTTGTATTCAGTCAAGTCATTTATTTCACAGATAGCTTTTATATGTCGTTAAAAAATCGGCTTGAAGTTGAATAAGGCTAGCCTAGTAAAAATAGTCGGAATAATATATATTATTTCAGCCACAATGCCGACCAATGTTAGCACGGTGGATTTAGGCAGGTTTTCTTTCCCTCGAGACTTTTGCAAGTGAAGATTTACTACAGGAAATTGCGTAAACTGCGTGGTACATATTAAATGAAGTGTTTTGTGTTATATTAAGTTTCTTAGTGAATAATAAAACTTATTTCGTAATTTGGTTGGAAATAATGTCTCTCAACGTAATGATGTCATTAAATTTTCACTTAAATTATTTAAAAGAAAATAAATTCGGAAACTACTAAGAATGGGGAACACACGACGCAAATAAAGTAGTGGGGAAAGCCGTGAGGAAAGTCCTAGCCTAATAATATGTGAAAAAAAAACATGTCACGTTTATTATCTCGTCTAGGTAATTTTTACTAAGCATTTATTGAGAAGTTTTTCCGCGTACAGAGGTTTTGTGGAAGCGACAGGTAAAGTAATGGAGAATCTTTTTCTCATTATTACGCGAAATGAAATGTTTTTAGTGAATCCTCGATCCAACTATTTATTAGAAAATGTATCTATGTAATTCAATATTTTTTTAGAAATTTAGTTACAAAATGACCAAACATCCAACTATTATTTTGATCATTGAATTTTTTATTGAGCCGATATCAACCAAATTGATTCATTTAAACATTATTGAATTTGAAACATTCACTGTCATTGAATAATAACTCCCGTGTCCTCTAAGTTCGCTTACCCGAAAGAAAGAGAACCAGCTGTTAGTGGCTGAACGAATCTCCACAAGATTTTAGGTCCAACGAGGAGAGACGATGGAGGGTCCGAACCAATGTTGAAATTGGAAACCTTGTCGTCGAGCCTAACATACTAGGAGATAAAATCTCACCGTCTCCATTGGCTCGGTCACGTGGAACGGATGGGAGAGGGTCGAAGCGTGAAGAGGGCCTTTTTAGGACGATCGGATGGGCGACGTCCGGTTGGAATCCCCAAGTACCGGTGGTGGGACAGAGTGGAGGCTGACCTGTGGGAGCTTCAAGCCATTAACTGGCAAGTAATTGCACAAGACAGGACTCGGTGGCGTGTTCTCGTTTCGGAGGCCAAGACACATTCTGAGTCGCGGAGCCAACGGAGTTAGTTAGTTGGAGTTAGTGTCCTCTTAGTAATTTTTATTTAACGTCCGTAAATCGGTCATTTTAAGTGCGCTACAGTCCATCTGCACCATATAAATCTACTAAGTTATACATATCTAATAGATAGTATCTACAGAATCTTATTTTCAATTCAATTTCATTATCTGGAAGTTATTTCGTGGCTAGTTATTTTTAAACTTTGTTTGTTTACATTTACAAAAATCATTAGGTTCGCAGTCGCCGAAGATTTCTATCCCTTTTATGAATTAAGTTTGGCTGATAAATTCTGCTCTTATTACTCGAGCCTCTTTGACGGCGGTACTTGTCTTAGACATTTAAAAGTGACTAATTGTATAAATTCGAAGGAGTTTTTAACTGGGTCATTTTCGCGTCGGCTTGAATGGCAAGCTTCAGTAGAATATAAATTGTAAAGTTTGTACAAGAAATTATGACTACACATAAATATTATGAGTACATATTGTTACGAGTTGCAGGACTCGAATTAAAATTCCGTTAGAATTACTATAGAGTTTATTAGAACTATACAAACACGTATCACACAGGTACAAATATAACTGACCACAACCAGTACAAACGTAATACACGATTCAATAACACGCGCAAAGTCCGTCACTATATAGATTACCGAATGTACACACGTCTTGCATCGCTTGTGCTTATCGCTCGACTCCCGATCTCTCCATTGAGGCTTTATACTGTACAAATACAATATGTCTCTCGGACGCGTGGACTGAATTTCTTGGTATCACACCTGGCTAATTACTACCATAAAAGATTACAATACACAATGGGCTGTTTTTTTAGTTACAAATTTTAAACACAAAGCAAACAAAAGAAGTCCAAATGCCGAAAAGGTAATAAAATGTCTACAGGTACCCAAGTGTGAATTTGTCTTTTATCGGCATTCAGGTCGTAACAATATTATGTTTTTTTGTATGTTGTTTGTTCCACCTTTGCGACTTTGTATATGCTTTGCTGAAGTTTTGTATAAGAAGACATCTATAAGAATTTATTTACGGTGGATTAGAGATTTTTAACCTCGGTGATCTTGATTTGAACGTACACAACAATAAATGATTATTGAACTGAACATTATTAAATTCCTCACTACCTGGCTTGACTAGAAAATTCAAAATAATCTTAAAAATTCGAGTACAATTTTAGAATAATTTGATCTCAAAAAATAATTAGCCTGTTCCAATTTTTTTTCAGATTTTTTTAAAGTTCTGCCACGATACAAATATTTACATCAGAAGTTAACGCAAATCAAGCAGCCTGGCGTTCTCTTGTCAGGTGTTAAAGCTGAAAGTAGAGTAGAGTCCTTTCTTAATAATTTCGATTCAAAGAATTTCGTATAGTGTCAATCTAAACAAAATATTATGTCACTTACCTAATTATAGTAAAAAGTTCGAGTTTAAACTATTGACTTGAAACTAGATACAAAAGAGGTATTAGAAATAATTTGAACAAGTCTCCTTGTTAAAAACAATATAGTGCAACCCTATAATAATTAAGACCAACCTCTATTATATTCAGACTTCATTATCAAATCAGTTAATCCCTCTACAAAGGGTCTGCTTTTCAGTAATGGTATTTGTCAAAGCTTCATTTCTAAAATGCAAATTTTCTCAATTGAAACATCTTAACAATTCAAACAAACTTAGAGTTTTGTTCTGACTCTATTCATTTTACAGAACACTAAATTATATATTCTAGAAGAACACTCAGGCGCAAACCGACACTGGAAACTGTAACATGTCGAAATTTAAAAAAGTATTCGAGTCCATGTTACTAAAATGAGACGCGAGTGCTTTAGCCACTACGCTATCACTACTTTTCAAGCTAAAAATTAAAAATAACTTTTAGCGATAATTTATTTTATAAATACTACATCATATTTCATTTGTGTATTAAATATTACTTAATTTGTTAAGGTAGGCTACATCTGCGTTAGTGTTTAAAGCCGTTTCACGCAGTTTTGTCGATGAGTTTAATCCGTTATTTAAGATGCGACATTCTTAATGCCGTTAAATATTAACAAATAACGTATGCATATACACTAATGCGTTCGCGACATTATTTTTAACGCTTTGAATAAGACGTATTCGGCCACAGTATAAATATTTAACACTAACGCAGATGAAGCCCCATCATAAAAGGTTTCTGTTGTTCATTACAGTAGTTAACAAAATCGTTAACGTCTTCCTTTCGTGTACATTATAGAAAAAATCCATTAAACTTAATCTTATAATTTTGATTGTAGTTATAATTTTGAGATTGAAAATATGTCACATAACAGAAATATTCTTTAATTGAGCTTTTTAATAGGCAGCTGTAGATAGCAAGCAATAAGTTAGATCCATTAAGTTGTGAACAAGTTTATAATAGTTTAATACAACTTTGGAAGTTTTTGAAGTCGGTTTTTTTAAACGAAGTTTTTTTATTATATATAAGATGACCCGGCGAACTTCGTACCGCCATATTTTCTGAATTCCGAAAAGACTTTGTTTCATGACACAAAAACAAAATCACCATAATCGGTCCAGGTGATTAGGAGTATTCTAGAACCCGATCTCAGCGCCACCTACCGGTTCTAATTGCGAATCTAAATCATCCGGGAACCCACTCAAACACACAAAAACAAAATCACCAAAATCGCTCCCGGTGATTAGGAGGATTCTAGAGCCCGATCTCAGGGCCATCTACCGGTTCCAATTGTGGATTTAAACCATCCCGGGACCCACTCAAACACACACACAATATTTCATCAAAATCGGTAAAGTCGTTCTCAAGTTATGCGCTTACCAACACATTTTGCGTTTCGTTATTATATATAAGATTAGCTTCTGCCCGTGACTTCGTACGCGTGGAAAAGAAGTTAAAAAACACCCGCGATTTTGAAACATTCTTCATTGGTGCTCCGCTCCTATTGCTCTTAGCGTGATGGTTTATAGCCTGTAACCTTCATCAATAAATGAGCTATCTAACATTGAAAAAAAAATTCAAATCAGACCAGTAGTTCCTGAGATTAGCGCGTTCAAGCAAACAAACAAAGAAACAAACTTATCTGCTTTATATATTATATAAAGATCACTGACACCACACCCTGTCAAATTATCCGCTTCTATTATGTTACGTTGCAGATAAATTACTTTTAGTCTGTTATAAGCTGTTTAAGTAAATAAAGCTTTTTAACTATCCCACGGGAACTATTTAATTTTTTGGGATCAAAAGTATCCTATATGTTGAACAGGGATATAAGCTATGACCATACAAAATTTAATGTAAATCGGTCCAGTCGTTTCTGAGATTATTAGCCGGTACAAACAGACAGACAAACAGAGAAACAAAAAATTCTAAAAAAATCAAAGTTAGTTCTATTTCACTTCTTACATCCCCCTGACACGGTTTTTAGCATTTTTTTTTAATTGTACAGAAATTCGACCTCTACAATTTGATTAGAAGTATAGATAGATAGATAAATAAATAAAAGACATAAGATGTCTACGAGATATGGAACCAAAGTGTACTTTGACTAAAATCTCCGGTTGAGCCTCAACAGAGTGCAAATAAGTCACGTAAAAAATTTAACAGGGAACGAAATTTGATTACTCAAAACTCGATTGGCTTATGTAATTTCTTAGGGCCGCTTGCATAATGATCGCCTTTAAATAAAATTAGTTAATCATATAAAAACGGTCTTAATACGTTTTACACAAAACGTATTGACAGTTCTTTAAACATGTTTACATTTAGCGTTGTGCTAAGACGCTAATCGTATTCTAAGGTGTTGAATGCGTTTAGTGTTTCTTAAATAAATTCAAGAAACGTTATGCAAGCGGCCCTTAGTATATTTATATATTCCTTCAGTGATTTATGTAAGTTGTCCCATAAATCGTGTTGTCCATGACCAACCACGTATTAACCTTCGGAAGTACTATTTTCGTTGTCCGACCCGTATCTTCCTTGTTGAGTTGACCATAGATTAATTAAAGAGTTTAGAACCAAAAACACCCCTTCATTTGTGTAAAGATTTTTCAACAAAAATCACAATATACATATATCGTAAATCAATTATGTTTAGCAACTAACTTTTTATAATCTTCTTCATTAAGATACAGTTTTTACAAAAACGTTTGAATTTAAAATAGAAATACTAAGAAACAATCATTTGGTTATTTCTTAATATTTCTAATTAAATTCAAAACTTTTTGTACAAATAAATATTTTATTATTTAATAATAATACATTATATTAAATAATAAAATATACAGTTGCTGATCTTGAACACGTCATTGATTGCAGAGTGAACAATGAGGGCGACAACACTGAGCCTTAGGGTGCGCCAGCATTAATGGGCTTCGTCTCCGAGCCCATCTCATACCGACAATTATAACCTTAATGCTCCGCCCATATAAAAAGCTGACCACCCATGCGCACAACCTCTCGGGGGTCTGTAGCTGGAAAGTCTCGAAAAAATGCCTATACTAGTCCCGATGATATTAATGCTAGTAATTATGTGAAAATAGAAAGGACAAATCTAAGCAGATATTAGTTAGGATTCACAGAGAGCTAGTGAGTTATTTCCACGATATTTTCAACGAGTAAAATTTCGTATCCTGTAATGCATCCTATTTTGATGAAAATATATTAATTTAGGTCGCAATGCAGCCAGCGTTCTGGGCAGGCTCAGCGCTGACAGTGTTCTGCTACTTTAGTTCTAACTATTCAGTTTATATTTCAATGTTTGAAGTACATTGTGTTTCGGCATTAGTGGTCACTGGTCAGGTTCCAGTCTCCGTTAAGAGAGCAGTAGCGCATTTGTAGCACCTTTGGTGTTGAATGTCCATAGGCGATGGTAACCGCTTTCCGCCTTATGGGCCGTCTGTCTGTCTGCTGAACTCATGCAATAAAAATAAAAATAAAAACACATATAAAGAGGTTTACTGCACTTTATTTCATTATTTGTTGTAACTTAATAATAATTAAATTATTAAAATTAATTTATGTTTATTATTATACAAATTAACTTTCACAATTTTATTACTAGAGATTATTGGGGAAAAGGCTAAAACGTAGTTGTAATTACTTTAAATAAAGGGTCCGAAATATGAAATGTTTGAAACTCAAATTCAAAATTAGGTAATATTGCAACTTTTGCCTCTAAAGTGTACAAGAGCCGTACTCTACTTAAATTGCAATGGTCCAATAACAATATAGCAAATGTTGAAATTCATATAATCGACAAAATTTTCTGCTAAAAACGTGATCATGCCATGTCATGACGAATCTAAATTATAATAACTACATATAATATACTCATTTAAATAATAAAATCTAGAAATTAGTCCCTTAAACAGTTGAGATCGTACTGCGTTGTAAATAGTATATTATATAAAAGATAAAAACTAGGAAAGCGAAGTGGACGAAAACCTCAGAAAGCTTAATAAAGCCTAAATTGATGTTGAAAACGCAAACGGACCGTAAAAAATAAAACAAGTATAATGGTTATTTAAACTCCTTACATTTGCGTCTACTTTAACAAAGTAGCGTAGCTGATAAAGGTTCGCAACAGTAAAAATTTTGTAAGCCGTCTGGACGTAGTATAATGGCATCATTGTTTTTTTTCTAGTAAATTAATAAATGGTTTGAACGTAGACCACTGTCAGAATTCGAGTTTTGACAGACGGCAAGAATATCTTAAGTAGGAATTTTAATCTTCTATGCGAAATTTTACAAATGTGATTTGACAATACCACGTGCTAACCACGACCTTATTCTCGTATCTTGCGTAAAGTACTAAGCAGATGTAATGAAAGGGGAATGCCCATTCCCCGTACAACAAAATGCCTGAAATGAATAACAATGAAATTTTCCCCCAATTATTACTTCAAATCGTAGGAAACCCGGTACAATTCCAATAATTATCAAAAACTAGGCAGAAGCTATTTGCAAAAATTTATTTCTAAAATATAGGTCAAGGTTAAAGATTAAACAACGTACTTCATCATTTTGCCCTGATATAAGGTTACGTCTCATCCTTGCAAAATCGAGATAGTAAGTAAGACAATGGACGTTTCTATCCGTTTTTAAATGTACTCGAGGCACAAGTCCAAAATAACATGGCTGTGGTATTATGTACAGCAGGTTCAGGCCGGTCGTCAAAAGCCCAGTCGTCGTTTAGGCGGGTGCAATCTAAGTCCGTGTTCGAAAATGGATATCGTGTGATGATGACTGTATTGTATACTACCTTCTTTAAGTTCGAGGTTAATGTTGTTGGATAAGTACCTACTGATATACTATATACTGTGTTCTTTCTTTCTTATATAAATTTAGGTGTATATCAGCATTATAGCTATATATATGTAGAAATAATTAAATGGTTATAATAGATATTTAGTAGTTTATACTAAACTAAACTGTTTGTTTTCCGAATAAAATAAAATAAAATCTATTCATTATCCTAAAAAAATAAAAATAAAATAAACGATTGAAAAAATGAATTGCAATAATGCTAATGTTAAACTGTCAGTATGGCAAAGGACATATGATTCATACAGCCTACGATACGTTATCTATTTTGAAAATAAACTGATTTATTTATTATTCACATGATTATATTATGTTAATTATATTTACGGTACATATAGGTCGAATTATATTAAATTAATGATGTGCTGTGCTGTGCACTATTTGTTTAAAACAGTTCGTTATGAATTATTTGATGATTCCTTCATCATTCATGCCAAATAAACACTGACCTCCATTGAAAAATAAGAACGAATTAGACGAATATGAAGTAAAATATTTTAATTATAGTTATATTTTTACCCCAGTTAAACAAAATTGAGAATTACTTCAATTTTATTTCAAAATTATGGGCTTATTAGTAGTTTCTGTCCATTTCAGGCATTTTTTCGGGCATTCCCCTTTAACGTAGAGGTAACTTCTATCCTAGGTCTATAGATACTAAGTAAAGATTTCCTATAAGGCCTTTAATTAATTTTACTTGACTCTTAATCTGATATCTTTATAAGATATAAAAACTTTATAATATGTAATGAAAATCTGTTTTAAAAGGGCCTGTTTCTTTATGTAGTCTGAAAACGCTGAAACTCATTGGTAGTAACAGATAAATAATAACCAATTCAATAACGGGTACTTGCAAAGTTCTCGGCATCCTTTCAGCAATACAAAGTTTCCTTTTTGTCAGATCGTATCCAGAAATATTTCTTCGAAAACTTTGGATGCTTACTGTGCCAGTAAATTACTTAACTATAAGGTTGTGTGGAATTATGTTTAATACTTATTCCTGCTCACTATATTATTTCTACATATGACACAACCTTTTTTTAAAATAATAACGAAGTAGTAATAGAGATCTGACTTCACGGACTCGTTTGTATTCAAATTGTCTAGAAGACCACTTAGTTTTGAATCGAACCCTGAGATTTTACCCGGCTTAAATAAAAAGCCATTACGAAATCATGAGGTTTTTTTGTTATTGGATATTCAAGACTTTTTACGCATGTTACAGTTACCTACACGTACAATACTAAATTTAGTTCTATATGCAACTCATTGAGAAAAATATATGCAGATGATAAAGCCGCTTTAGCAAATTCAAAATCAGCCTTAATAAGTTTAATAGAAAACATGGATTCAACATTTAAAGAAATAGGCCTAAAAATAAACGTGAATAAAACAAAAATAATGAAAATACCCAAAAATCTATACACAAGTAGAAAAATTAAGATATCTAGGCATGTGTGACTTCTTTAGAATCATTGTGATTTGAAACTCGATGAAATGAAAACGCGACAAAAAGACATGAAAACATAAATCTATAGGACTAAGCCTGCAAGAGAATAAGGTAGAATACATTATAATTAATCATTCAAGCACTACTCGTAGAGTTGGAAATGTTTAGAAGTTTTTTGTTAAAAACATCAAAACACTTCAAAGTTCATGTTTTCAACTTAAATATATTATAACGATATAACCTATGAAATGTGATATTACGACATTTATAATCCCTCCCACCCCTTGTCACACTTTGTTTCAATTCTACGACGTGTGAACTGCACACACACTTTTTTATGAATAATGTTGATCACAGAGTGCTTATTTTTAACAACTCTACGGACTCGAGGTCCGTACTCTTCTTAATTTCTAGATTTTTTTATGAATTTAACACGCTTATTAGTTATTATGGTTCTTGTGTGTGACATTAATTTAGTGATTTTTGTGTTGAGGTGTGTATCTTACGAAAAACTTATTATATTAATTTATTCTAATTTTAATACTAAACTTATACTAATGTAGAGTGTATCTGTTACATGCTGGTGTTGTGAGGAAGTGAATGTACAGTGTGGGCCTTATATGTATTATCCTATCTAGTGCCATGTCTGTTGTGTTTTCCTTTCTGTGCCTGTGTTATTAATTTTTAGGCTCTTTGTGTATCTTAGTTTGTTTGTGAAGTGTGCGTATAATGCCATGCGGTGGTCGTGCGTGTTGGTTTGAGTATGTGTATGTTTTGTTGTTAGTTGTGTGTTTGTGACTTTGTTGACTTGTTTCTCAGAGTGCTTTAAGAACAATAAAATAAGCGTACCACAATTGTGCTCGAAAAAGAATAAGATTGCTGCTAAGTTGTAGCTTATTATCCTTATCATACATAACGCTAACGTTGCTACACAAAAGACTTCAAAAATAAAATTTTACTTTGTTTATTTCATCCTGTACAAGTTACTTTAATGGGGTTGTACAATATCTCATTGCGTAGGGTAGAACGAGGGAGGACCTTTGGGGACGCAAAAGGAAAACAAGGGCTCTTCACAAACGATGCTTTAGGGCTCGCCAAAGAACAATAACGAACCTCAGGCGAAAGGTGAACTCATTTGGTTCCAAAATGTATATTACGCGTCAAGCGAGTATATTTTATTTGTTTATTTTATAAAACGTAACTAAATGTGTTCATAGCATGGGGTACCTAACTTTCAGGGTACGTTACGTCCATCCTTTTGTGCGTCAGTCCGTCTGTCTCTATATGTCCCAGTGATTTCTCTCAGAAACTATTGGGTCTCGTATATGAAATTTAACAGGAAAGTAGTTCATAGCTCGTGGAGTCTACTTACGCTATTTTTGTTCTTTGGAAATAGGTACTCACATTTATCTGTGTCACAATTAGTGTCTGTTTGTTCCTTCTATCTGCAAGGTCCTTAGAATGAACCAATTCTTATGGTTCATTCTAAGGACCTTACAGATAGAAGGAGCAAACAGACATCAAAACAAAATTTCTATCTATAAAATAACTTAAATTCCGATTACGAAATTTAAACCTTTTGAAAATCGAATCCGGGAGCTTTACTTTTTATTGATGGCGACCAACGCATAGACGAATAGACCACAGAGACTAGCAACATAATGATGATGTGAACCATTATGCTTTGACAAGCTTTGACTTTCAAATAACATCACAATGAACCTATCTACAGCCTTATTTATCTAGAAGAACCTAGTTACAAAACTTCATCTTGTGCGTTGATTCCGGTTTGCATAACAACTTCTAAATATCTGAAAAATAACCTTTTCCCAAAATAAGTGCCGGATGTTCGTTTGTCCTTATCCGTTTTGTTTCCTCTTACTGAGTTTTCAGATATATCACCGTGTGGCGTAAACATTAACGGCCTTACTTATAAAAATCTCGTTAAGAAACGATTAGGCATCTCTTAAATAAGAGAATCAGAATCAGACCCTAATCAAAGAATATCTTTTTTTCACTTATAAACGTGTATTACCTGTTGTCTACCCAAGAGGAGCACAGATAAACGAAATTTGAATGATTAACGTAGGTTGTACCCAAAATTTTCGACTAAAGAGGAGTTTAAGGGTAAGATTATCATTAATTAGTTGCTGAGCAGTTTCTTTAAATTTAAGAAACGATTATAAGTAAGGCCCTAAATGTGAACAGGCGGCAGTAGTACCTAAAACACTTAATCGAACGACTTTGATTGACTGTCATTAATTTCTCTCACAATTTGACATAATTTGACCACAAAACTTTGTAGCGTGTATAAATAACATCTACATGTATATTTTTTGTTCGTGTGTATGTCACTGAACTTCTAAACAGTGGGACCAATTTTGATGAAGTTTTTTTGTGTACGTATGGGTCCGGGGATGATTTAGATTCTCAATTGCATCCGGTAGATTGCGCTGTAATCGGTTTATCGATTTGCACTTCTTCAGAGCAGGAAGTCTACCAGGCTTCCTTTAAAAATTCTTTAGAAAAAAAATACTGTGATGATATATACAGACTGACGACGATGGCCATTTGATAAGGATTCTGTTTATCACCAATAACTACGGGACTCTAAAATAAGTTAATCACTTTTTTATAATAAAAGTTCGCCTTAACACACAACGAAAATGACTTGGATTGTTACAGCATAGAACAGGCAAGATTCAATTTATAAGTTAGTCTTGTTCCCCAATTTACTCAGTGTTAGTTTAGTGACTTGCCATTTTATAAAAGAGTGCTATATAAACTCGACCCCAATTCAGGACGTTTTTCGGGGCGGCTACTCTTTACACTTGATTAAATCAATTCCGCCTTCTTCTTAAAAATTTACTAGGGTTGAGACTAAAGCTGATAGAATGAATGAAAATACTGGTCAAGTTCGTCTCGGTTCACGCACAGTAACGGGTTCTGAAGAGGCGAACCCTACGAAAGAGTAAATCTCACATACGAAACATTAAACAACATATAATAATCTTGATAAAACCAATTTCAAGACATTTTTAAATTTTATCTACTTTATAGTTTTTTCCATGACTACTTACAATTATTGTATTGTATTATTATTTACTATTATCGTATATGCTTATGTAAAGTATATAAAATAATACATTTATTGCAACAAATATTTATGTAAACTTTATGTAAACCTTAATAACCATCGACGCGTGACATCATGATGCTACTGGCAAACCTTCTATGCACGATTAGTAGTATAGCTCAAAATGTGTGCAAAGCAAAGCGCGTTATTAAGTTAAAACTATTATATTAACTGAAACGAAAAAGTAATTATGAAACATCATTATCATTACTCAAGTTCTACGTCTATGTGCATTATTTTTTTCAGACGACATCTTCCATCACAAAATTCATTTATAGAAAGCCAATAAAGTTAGACAATACAACGTTACGGAATTCTAAAGAGATATAGAAACCAACTTTACTTAATTTCCGCAAAGCTTAATTCTTGGACCTTATTTATCCTAGACAGTTCTGATATTATGAACCTTTAATACCTGCTACCTGAAAAACGGCACGCTTTCAGCTTAGCGAGTAACTATTCCTTTCTAAGTTTATTTTAAACTACCGATCCTAAAAAATCATTTTTCCTAAAATCACGTAAGTCTGGGGTGACTGGGATCTCAGTCTATATAATAATATATGCTATATTTGCTTATAATGCTTCTTCACAATATCTAATAACTCAAATGAAAACCACTCATATCTATTGAGTTATTCTAAATCACCAATAACAAGTGTAATCTTGCATCGGAACTCTTTTTGTAATTTTCCATGGTGCATCGAATTACGGCAGAAATTCAATTTAGTCCCATTATTATTTAAAAAAAATGTTTTCATTCTGATTGTGTAATTGACGTAGAAAATCCAATATCGGAACAGGGCATTCTTGAGAATTATTTATAAGTATAATAATGTTGTACATTAAATAAAAAGATGACAGATTAATATATTCTATAATTTCTTCCTTTTTGTTTTCACATCCGTTACAAATTTTGGCAGAGAGAAGAGGGCGCATAGATAACCTTTTATTGTCTGTGGTAGAGAGCGAATTTTTGGATACAATGTCATTAAATTCATCGTTCGGATACAACAACCAGCTAAAGACTTAAAAGGTTAAGTGTAACGACACATTTGCCAAACGTGCATCGTCACAGTGCTTTTTAAAGTAACCTATGACATCAGCGCAAATTATGCGGCGTTCGGTGTAGCGTCCACCCTTCAGTCACCGAACTTTCAGCGCCGTACGTTGATATGTCGTTACACTAAGGATTTGTTACATAAGATATTCAATACTAGAATATAAATATGGAACTAATTTTATTTCAAGCATAATAATAATGAGATGTTTCTTTATTCTTTTTTCTCGGCCATAAAATGAACTGATTTACATTAAACTTGGTATTGTTGCTAAAGTTCCTAGAAATTTCATTATGTGTAAAAATAAAAGGAATTGAGTTTATTTATTTATGGGCCATTGTCGTTAATGACAAGTTCTAAGGAAAGTTTATTTACTTTTGCCGCCTTTTTATTCTTCTTAATGTTTTCTTTAATGCTTTACAATTTCGATGTTTCTATTCAGATATTGTATGAATAAAATGGTGAACAATGACCAGGCAGTTTCTTTACGATTGCGATAGAAGTCATCCAGTGAATCTCAAAGTGATAATCTATGGCCAGTGATTGTTTTATACTTCAGATTACTTCCTAACGAATTCTATGACTATAGTAGAATTATTTTGTCCGTGCAGTTTGGGTCATAAATAATCGGAGTATTTCGCTCTCTCTTCCACTCACGGGCCTTATGGGCGGGCATAGTGATTGCGCATTATTGTTGTCGATAAGCGTTATCGATAGTGTATTTAGTTTTGTCATTTTGTGGGTTAGTGATAAAAATGAAAGAAAAAAATAGATAAAATAATGTATGTATTAAAATAAGAATAATATTGATTTAAAATAAATTATTAATTAGGTATATATGTATTAAAAAACCATAAGTACAAAAGTTAAGAATGTAACAAGTTATATTAAAAATAAATATAAATACTTATATCTAAGTTTAAAATTAACAGCAAAAAAGATAATAATGATTTTTATAAGAATGATAATCTTTCTTTGATAAAAATGAGTTTTTAACGATAATGGCGTTGCGCCCGCGCAACATGCTCACCGCCCTAGCCGGGCTGAGGCCGAGTTTGATTTATGACGCAAACTGCACGGACAAAATAATTCTACTATAGTTTGTTTACTGTGAATAAAGTTTGAATAAATATCTTACATGTTGAAGAAAGAAGTCAATTAAATATTTATTTTTGCTTTTACGTGAAAGGCGGTTTTATCTTGTTAAAAAAGTTACTTTTTACTTTTTAGTAGGGCAAGTACTTGGATAGCTATAGAAATATTATTGGTGCCATATAAACTTTTCTCTACAGATGCTCGTAAACAAAAGTTGATCTCGATTTCCCCGCAATCCACTCATCAAATTCTCGACTTGTTGACTATGGAACTACTTCGGAAGTGTACACTTACGAATAAAGACAAAAATTGAAAATTGGTTTTTTTTTATAGCTGGAGTACAGCAAACAGGCTGACGGCCCACCTGGTGGAAAGCAGTTACCGTCGCCTATGTATGTTTGCAACATCAGAGATGTCACCAACGCGCTGCCGGCCTCGAAGAAATTTTATGACACCCTTTTTGAAAAACTCCATATCGTAGCGCTGTGGGAAAACCTCGGCCGGGAGCTCATTCCAAATCCCCACGGTACGCAAGTTCTACAGAACCGTTGCGTACATGAGCGAAGTGGCTCAAGGAAGTGGGGGTGAACTCTCAATGGGTTTATGAAATGGGTTTATAATTGACGGCGATATCGTGAAACTAAAAAATCGGGTAATAATTTTCTAGAATTCCCTGGGATCCACTCATCAAATCCTGACATGGTATGGGACTAATTCGGGAGTATACCTTGATTAAAAAAAAATTGAAAATCGGTCCACAATGGACGGAGAAAGTCCGATAGCAATAAAAATAATTATGGGACCATTTCAGCGAAAGCTTTGCTAAATTAAACACAAAAAGAATTATCAAAATAGGTTCATTAACAACAGAGTTATAACTTATAACTGTAAACACAATATAAATATAGGTCTCCTCCCTTTTTGAAGTTTTTTTAATTTTTTTTATAGCAGGAGTGCAGTAGACATGCAGACGGCCCACTTGATGGAAAGCGGTTACCATCGCCTATAGACATTTGCAAAACTAACGTTCCTACAAATGCGCTGCTGCTCTCTTAAGGGATACTGGAATCTGGTCACTAATGCCGGAACACAACGCAAGGTAGTTATGGCGGCATACTCTAGACCAGGGGTGGTCGCCATCCAGTCGGGCATATACCCTACCACCTGGCTGTGGGTTCTTTTGTCGCCTCTTACGACAGGCCGCCCGGCCGCAGGAAATTGTATTCTTTCTCCGTTCCTGCACGGAGTATAAGTCGGCTTTATAATAGTTTCTATCCGTGCAGGAACGGAGAAAGAATACAATTTCCTGCGGCCGGGCGGCCTGTCGTAAAAGCCGACAAAACAACCCACAGCCGCAGGTTGTAGGGTATTATATATATGCTCGACTGGATGGCGACCACCCCTGGTCTAGAGTATGCCGCCATAACAACCTTGTGTTGTGTTCCGGCATTAGTGACCAGGATCCAGTCCCTCTTAAGAGAGCAGTAGCGCATTTGTAGCACCTTTGGTGTCGCAAATGTCCACAGGCGATGGTAACCGCTTTCCATCAAGTGGGCCGTCTGCCTGTCTGCTGATCTCCTGCAATAAAAGAAAAAAAAGTAGTCGTTAGTAGTAGTTGTAGTTTCAAACGTTCACTGTAATAAATAATCCGTTATAAGACTACGGGCGATAGCGGTCGGACGCTTGCCCGCTCGCCGCTTGAAACCCCCGGGTGCCGAGAGCGATGCACAGGGTCCTCCCAAACTGTCAAGGTAAGGAAAGTATGAAAATCAACCTGCGCAATTTGGATTACTATAGAATAACTTTACCTTAGAAACTGCAATGTAAGCCAGGTTAAAAGCGTCAGTAAGCATAATACAGTAGCCTATAAATCGTATGAGCCCAGCATTATATTTCTTGACAGGTTCTACGTAAAAAATATGAGACCAAAAAGCATGTAGGTCACTTACATATCAAATGCGATACGTGCTGAGAATAACACGTAGGTAACGTGGAAAAATGTTTATCTATGTACATTCAAAATACATACAGTAAGCACAGTCATACAATTCTTCATTACCTATTTTATTCACTTCAAAATTGGTTTTGTAACAAAAGATGACTTACGTAGCTTTAGTTATATAAATAGCAAACTATTTGCAAAATAAACAATACTCACAATATATTTTCTTAAGCTTTCGCGACTTGTATATATAATAAAACTACGTTTTAACTGTTTTAAGCGCGGTAATTTATTTGATTTTGGTTTATCCGACGTTTCGGCCGCTTTTCAGTGGCCGTGGTCACGGACGACAAAGATGACATTTGTCCAACTAGTATTGTTAAAGTTTTATTTAGCCTACCGCCATATTGTTCATTTTAATTACTTAGTTTTAATTTTGTTTATGGTTATTATTTACTCTATGGGAGCCTAATATACCACCTCTTCACGACATGATGTGGCTTGAAGAGAAGAAGCGGTGCAAGAAACTCTTCAGCAAACATGCCTTGTTCTAAAATATATTTTTTAATCTTTAACAATCCTAGTTGGAAAAATGTCATCTTTGTCGTCCGTGACCACGGCCACTGATAAGCGGCCGAAACGTCGGATAAACCAAAATCAAATAAATTAGCGCGCTTAAAACCGCTAAAACGTAGTTTTATTAAATGCTCACATTGTTTTAAATATTTTATCATTCTTAACAATAAGCTATGCTAATCTTATTTAAAAGTGTTTAAATATAATGTTTCAGTTTTTTGCTATTAACAGCTATAATTTGATTGGCTATTATTAACTGAAAAAAAAATAAGTGTATAATATATAGATATGTTGCTCTTAAAAGTGACAGGAATTATTAAAAATTTAAAATATTTCAAAATTAACGGTATAGAAAATTATCAATTTTACTGAATTGGTATCGAATATTAGAATTTGTTCAAGTGGGAGAACCTCATTTGGGATATGATATAGTTATATGCCGTTTCACGCAGATATGGCGATGGGTGTAATGCATTATTTGTGATGCGATATTGTTTTTAATGGTAGATTACGTTACATATTGATAGATAACGTATGTAGATACCTACACTAATATGGCTGTTCGTTAACGGCATTACTATTAACACTAGGTAAATAAGACGCATTCGGCACAGTCAATAACTTTAACATTAACGCAAGTGTGGCTCCAGTATAATAGCGACGGAAAAGCCCGTGATCCACTAATAGTAGATAGGTACGAGTATGTATGACAAATGCAAACAATTGAAAATTGCGCACCTCTCATTTTGGGATTGTATTCATTTTATCGCTCATAAATGATATTTCTTCAATAATCCGAACCCTATTTGCAAACGCTTACTTAACATCAATATACACAAATAATGTTATACTTTGGCAACACGTCAAATGTCTACACCTTTCAGCTTATGTGACATGACAAAATACCAATGTTATTATCTGGCTCCACGCCTCGTCGAAATAGGTTACTGTATCGTTTTTTTATTAGATAAAGACGACAGGATATGCGTTAAATCAACTTACCCGTATGTGGCGCGGGAACAACAGCGTTCTTAATGTTTATGTAAATTGTCACAGATGGAGGCTAACGAACTTACCGACGTGTTTACAAAGTGACGCTAGAATGACTACAAATTGAAAGATTTATCTTATTCCAAATTACTGATGAAAAACGCAGTTAAACCGATTTATAATCTAAATTCATTTAATGTCATTGAATACCGACGTGTCCCAGTAGCGGATACAGAAAAACTCAAGGAATATATCTCGAGCTACCTTTACTTTTATCGTAATTAAAAATTATTCAAGCCACATACAAAGTTTAAGAAGGGTTTAATTAAATTAATTATGCACATGTACAAGACTATGCCATCTTATGATATAAAAAAGCAAAGCAGGTGGCAATGCGGGAGAGGTCACGTAAAAGGGCCCGCCCCCATATGCATCCACCGCTGACGTGTCCTTTTCTGTGCCTTTCAACCAAATTGATTCAATTTGGGCGATCCGTCAAAGAGAACGTACTCATACTACGTGACCCATTTTTACCCCCACTTTCCCTTGGTGATCAGCCGTAGTATATATGCCAAGACCCCTACTCTCCCCCTCTCACCTGTTTTAATTCATTAATATGAAATTACCTTTTTTTTAACCACAAAACTTAAAATAGAATATATCTGTTCATATTTGTTTTTAATCCGTTTAAAAAGCGTTAAACACTCCGCGCCATATTAAATTATAACTGGAAAAAGCCCCAGATTTCCCTAGAGGATATAGACTACATGACAAAAACCTAATCCCCGAACGGCTTATAAGTATATCGGCATTAGATTAGGTTCCAACTAAAGGGCCATTTACATGGAGAGAGTTTATCGCACGTTTTGGGGCGTAAATGTTCTATTATTGTAGGCGATACTCTTTAGACAATAATCACATGTTTACATTCAACCAAATTACAAAAACTCGCTTACGAGTATGTCATACGATAATCGTAAGAGTTTTGTTTACACTACGATACAAATCACATTGAGATATTTGCCTACGATTTCTCGACTCGTCTAAACTGAAACTCGTATAACATTTCATTACACATTTCATCATACATTTCAAGTTTATTAGTTATTAATTCGAGTATTATACAAATCAGTTTGAACCGATTTGAATGCGACACTTGCCTTTCGAGCTCGGTATTTTGTATTTTGTTTACACGAGAAGTCAATATTCAATGACCAGGCTATTATCGCCCTTCCACGTATGATACGTATGTTTAGATTACATGAAAATATTTTTTTCTTGCTTCCGACAATCGTAACTTGGAGGTAATAAAATATCTCAATGTAAATGGCCCTTTATGGGTATAGGGGTTTCCATTTATTAAATATATTAAATATTTATTAATAGTAAATAGGTTGAAAGTTCACCTGATTCACTTTATTTTTCGAACTCAAATTTATCCATGTAGACACATATTATATTAGTAGACACAGCAGGTGTCTCTAATTTATTTTTATACTGCCCTCTGTATTTTTAAATTGGACTCTTTAAAGACGATATAAAGCACTTTAATATTCAATATAGTTCCGAAAATTGGTTAGATAATCTACCCGGTAGTTATTTAAAGGTTACTTAAAAGGTGGCCCTATGTATACAATTTCGACATAGTAAAGCAGTATTATGCCCGTTCAAACCGCATAAACTTGAAGTTTCAATGTTTGTTTATATCAAGAATATAACTTATATAATGTATATGAATAAATAAGTTATAGTTTGGAAATCATAGATGTTCTCTTAAGCATTAATGATTTGTAATCTCCAACTATCTCACTTTGTATGAAATATCGACCAAGCGCATGTTAGGCTGTTTCGTTACACCTGCAGAAAGTAAGACGCTGACAGTTCAGCCAAATACGCTCGCAGTATTTTTAAAGTAACACATCAGCTGAAATGACATTGTAATGCAGAACCTTTCGCCTAGCGGTTGGTTCTGTGAGAACGTATTCAATGTATGTACTATTCAACATCATATCATGCGACGCGTTACGCGACTGAAATTTCGGCAAACGTAGGTAATTAATGCATTTTATTTATGTATATACAACATGCTCCGAAAGTTTCACGGAGCTGAAAGTACAAAATTTCACATCCTATTGCGAACACTGATAAAATTAATACTTTAAAGGATTATGTAACACAACAGAAAAGATGTTTGGGGTAATGTTTCGTACTGTACCGTTGCATTCTCCATCGCTGAACTACTGCGTAGGTAATTCAGACTGTTTGGCTCGTTAGATGTGTCATGCCAACTGAATTTAGCTAAAACTGATCATTCATAGTCTAAGAGACGTTGAAGATCGACCTTCGCCCACCTGATAACCAGAAAAAAGATTTTTTTTTCAAATTATATTGATTTGTAAACACGCAAGATAGCTTGCCAATCAAAGTGTTCATGGCTATTTTTGAATTCTTCAAACTATGGCAATAATATTCCTTGAACGATTGTTTCCATACAACCCAAATGATTATTTTTGTAATTAAATTATCTTTTTTATGATTATGATATTTCTTATGATTCTAGTCGTAACACTAATTCCGTCTAGGGGAGCAGGACCTTGCTTATTGATTTAAGTTTAAAAAATACGCCCTTGGTAGAAATTATAAGTTGCGATTCTTTATAAAACAGAAACGAACACTGGAAGGACTGGTGGAGGAATGGAGCTGGAAGGAGTGGTAACAACTGTGTCGCAAGATGTGTTACAGGTTACGTTTTTTACTAGACGATTGTAATTCAAGCAGAAACCAAAATATATAAATAAATATATAATACTTATAATTCCGTTTCCTAAAATAAAAGTCGTCATAGCCCACCAATGACTTTGGGCTTGTGACGGTACGCATCATCATGTATTTATTATTTTCTCACTTATTAATTATTATTTTTTTATAAAGGAATGGCTGTTCTCCATATAATGTATTCCCTCCTTTATTTCGCATAATATATGTATTTACTACTAATCTCTTTGTATGATATAATCGAATTTTTCTTAGTTTGAAACTTTGACAGAGAAAAGAGAGGACTTGAATATTGGTTTTTGACAGAGGAAGACAATGAAAAGAATTCTCGGAAAAATTTGTGTTTTATATATTTTCAGATAGAGAAAATCTAATTGAGAATTAAATGGATAAACTAATCGCTGTTAAAAATAAATCAATCATAATATCAATGTAAATTTCGGAAACGAATGTTATAAATTTCGCCAAAGAACCAAGCTAAGTTTTCATGTTTTATTTGATACATTAATAGTTTTACTAACCATGTAGACTTACCTGATATCTTGCTTGTTATGTTTTCAGACGTTCTTCTAACGTGACCACGCATTCTTGTCTTTTGTAATGTATTAGTAGTTTAATAATAATTGTTCGTATGCATACGATTTGAATTAATCTTAAAAGCCTGATTAGTAATGTGTAGTTACAAATAACTTCTATTCTTAGTAGTACATATTATAAGTAACATTGATTTTGTTACACTTAGCTGGTAGTCTTTAGACGAATTAGGGTTCCTTAGATCCGTTTCTTCAAAACTATAATATTATAGGAACGTTTCTATAATTTGTGTAGACATAAATGCTATAGAAATACATAAGCCTTTAATATGAAATCTTACATAATCTTATGTAAAGATAGGAAGGCTCGTTTACTATCTACTGTCCTATATATTTTTGAACTTAATTACTGTCCTTAATTTATATATTGTATGGAGAACGAGCTATATAAGGGTGAATTAATTTAAAGTATGTCTTAATTGACTTGTGCGTTATTAACAGATAAGAATTGTTTGTACATTGTTTTAGTTTCATAGTTAACTAAATGATTAAGGGTTATTTCTAAAGCCTCAGTGTGCTAATACGTTACTTAGGAGTTATGATACATAGTCTCTTGCGGATAAAAATGTATTAATCTAACTTCATTTAAGGATCCTTAAATATAATATTGTCTTAGGAAACTTAATTAAATAATATTACTTCTTCATAGCCGGGAACTATTGGGAGATTTTGATGATTCTTTCAAGTAATATGATTATTAGTTACTTTACTATGGGAGATTAATTATATGTCAATGGAGACTTATAGGAGTTCTTGTCTTGCTGTTGCACACACGTTGTTGGACCTGATTATGGACTCTTACTTGTTGTGTTTGCTGATTAGAACTGGAGCGTTGATTGTTATTGTCCGATTATTTCTGTTTCAGTGAGCTTGGAGTCAGCCTGCGTAATGAGTTTTCATTGGTTCTGATATCGAAGGGACTATTATTGACCTATGGCTGTGAAGTCTTGATTTATAATTTATTAATTAGTCTATTTTTATATGTGTATATATTTATATATGGTTTTATAACATTACATGATAACATTACACTATACAACAATCATGCATTCTATATGGGAAGGCTAATTGACTTTAGAAAATTTAAAGTTTATTTAGTTTTTATTGAATTTTAATATTTTAAATACTTTCTTGTTGAGAGAGTCTACTTTGGCACTTGGCTTTGTTTGGTGCAAAGGAGTTGTTGATTACAATTTAAATGTTATTAAAGGTTTCTTTTGATTAATTATATTTTCTTAAACAAGCAGCTCTACTGTTACCAAATGTGTATAAAATAGGCATTTAAATATTATTACAAACTGAAGTGACGAGATGGGGTGAAAACACATATTGGATGTTTTCATAATAAGTCAGGTTAGGTCCGGGTCTTCTAGAACCTTGGAACTTTGGGCGTTGAATTCACGACTCAACGCTTATCGGTACCGACAAACCTAGGATGGTTATTCGACAATTATCCAGGATTACCGCGCGTACAGCTTTTAAGCAAATTTAGTTTGTTTTATAATATGTGTATTCACGAGACTAAAATGATTTCACATATTAAGATTAACTGAATTGGTAACTGAAGGTTAGGAACTGGTTAAGTCGCGGATCAGCCTGGAGGCGCGTGGGCACCTCGATGACGCCCTAGCTGGTTAGGGGGATGAGCTACCGTGTTGCAGGAGGATCAATCGTATCAAAACTTATTTTCTTTCACGATATGTGACTTCATGAGAGTCTTAGATGTAGTTAGGCCAAGTGGACTTGACTGAATTAGAAAGGATGATTAAAAATACCTACATTTGAGTATTGTTACCAAGGAAGGCATCTTTGATGCAGAGTATCACCATTTTATGTTAAATTCAACTTAAACTTTACTCTTACGGTGCTATGCTCTCATCTCTTGGGTGCTAGGGTCATTAGATGGATGTAAGGTTTTGCTAATTTACTTTAACTTTCAATTTCATTTTAACTTTCACGGCAAACCTGAAACCTGTCTTTGACAAGGGAATCTATAATATGAGTGAAGTTGTCTCTCGCCAAACTTTAATTTAAAATTTACTTACAATTCATAGAGAGACATTCTGAAACTCTTACTCTGACAATTTAGGGATGGGAATCTTACGAGATGTAGAGAGTATCACTATTTAAACTTCAATTAACCTTTATCTTTAATTTACTGTGATATTCTTATTACTGCATCAGGGGAGGTCTCTGAGGTGACGTTCCTCATATTGACAATATTATTTGATATTTTGGAAAGGTGACTTTGAGATGATATGTTCACTTAAGTCTTTTGGCTTTTCCAACTCATTTTACACACAAGGCACTCCAAACGGGTTTCTTTTAAATGGATAGATCGTACTGCTGGGAGTTTCTTGTCGGCTCTTCTCGCCAGCAATAGTACGTTGTGAACCGACGCTAGTTTTAGATAATGTTTATAATTGATTCAATAAATATTAATTGAAAAATTGGAGGTTCTTCTTTTATCTCGATATGAGCTCTTTTACTGATAGCTAATGCGGTGGCATAACAGAGAGGTGGTTAGGAGGGGTGCCTTACACAAAAATATATAATTTGTTATGAATCTACATTAGAATATCTTTTGGCAAAATAAAGGCACGGGCGTACTCAGGTGATGAGCTTATATCATGAGTAATACATTTATCATAATTCATAAAGTGCATAGCATTTTACACTTACAACATACTACTACAATATTATATATATATATTTTACATCAACCTTTGATAGTCTTCCTGTCCTCTGATCGACACTCTTATATAACCTACCTTGTGAACATAGGGTTAACGGTATTGCGACGAGGGTTCCTACTACTAGATGATTACGATTTATGGCCAATATTACAAGATTTATTCTATGAATAAATTTTATTAATTTCCAATTTATAATTTTTTTTATTTCTCACTCTATGCTTCGGCTTGAGTATGTCATTCCATAGTCATTAGACTCAAAAAGGGGGTTCGTTACAATTTGGTGCCGTGACCAGGATTTCAGGACCTGGTCTTCTGGGCGTGATGTAGAGTGGTTCTAGGACAGTAGAATCGAATCCTGGAACGTTACGATTCGCTGCGTGTTCCCAAGATTCCAGCATGATGTGTCTTATTTAGTACATTTCGTTCAGGTTCGAAGGGAGCAATTGGGGTTTGCATCCAAGGTGTCTGGTTTGATGATGGTGAACAAGTTCTGCTGTCAGACTGAGTTATTTTATTCTTGTGTATCTGAAAGATACACAATTTGTTGCTTGTGAGGCGGAGCAAGGTTTCAAAGGTTATAGAAGGGCTGTTGTTTATTTCGGAGATGACAGGGGGTGATCGGTGGTTGGTGTAATAATTAACAGTCTGATTTTATAGGTAAATGATTTTGAGATTGTGAAAGAAAATTTTAACTTTCATGTTCAGATTAGTCCACAGGTTTACCGTTGGGGGGCGCCACTGTGGTATTGCGAATTTCAATTATGTGTCTAATTTAGTTTGTCAGTTTTCCGTTACGGGGCGCCACAGGGACGGTCCAGTTTAAAATATCTTGTCCAAATTAGTTCAATTTCTTGCCGTCAGGGAGCGCTGTAGTGAATTCCGAATTAGTTCGTCATCTTGCCGTTAGGGAGCGTTGCGGTGGTTTTGGAAATTTAAATTTTGTATTAATTCGTCATCTTGCCGTTAGAGGGCGCCATGGTGATTTTGAAATTTTAATACTTGCGTTCAAATTAGTTCGTCACCTTGTCACTATGGGCGCTGCAGTGACTTTGAATTTCAATTCTAGCGTTGCAATTAGTTTATCCTTTTGTCACTACGGGTGTTGCAGGTGACTTTGAAGATTTTATTTTTCACATTCGAATTAGTTCAACACTTTACCGATGGGGGCGCCACAACGACTTTGCTGATATTCTTGGTCTTGTTGATTATTTATATAGCGAGACATATTTAATTAATGGGGTGCATATTTTCAATTAAATGAAATATTTTTGAAACTTTATTGAGGACTTTATTAAATTTTATTTTCATAATAGAGTTGAGGAAGTTAATTGATTGTTAGTCAGTTTTGTGTTATAGATGGGAGTTAGGTTAATAATTATCCACTATGATGAAGTCAGATGTTGTTATGAGGCACGAACTTAGGAATAATAAGAATGGAATTCTAATATTTCAGGATGAACCAAGAGATGTAACAGTGCTAGTTCACTGCTAGTTATAATAAATCAAGAGGAATTATATAATTGCTACAAAAGCAAAGAGCAGAAGCGCTCTCATATAAGCAAAGGAGCTATTCTATTAATATTAATTGAAGATTAGTGCATATCATTTGATGCTGAAGAGCTATTATTATCTTGCTGCCATTATATTTGGAGAATAAATATTGAATAATTTGAAGAAATTTATTAAGTGAAGAAAAATGCCAAAGGAAGTTCAGAAACCTGGAATGGCTACAAGAAGAGAAAAGAGGAGTGCTGCGAGGAGTGCGGAGAGTACCAGGCCTATGACTACTACTCAAGGAGGAAACCCGAGATTTTTGAGGATTATGAAGAGGATGTTGGATCAGACATTGAACCCTATACTTACAAGGATTAACCAATTAGAAAACAGTTTGACTTGGAATAATGGGGAGGCCGGTTCGCAGAGGCCTGTGGCCTTGAGATTAGATCAAATGGATAGTGATATGACATTGGCTTCTGGGAGAGTCAACTCTCGGGGAGTTGTGTAGAATTTTGAACCAGTGGCTGGCGGATCAACGGAATCTAGACCAGTTGAGACCAACATTACACAACCAAATACTATGAAGACATGCTGTTCACAAACAGATACTGTTGAAAGGCATATGCCGATGGTGTATTATCCTACAATGCCAGTTAATAATTTGGAGAAGCCGAAATTTCCATCACAAAAACAACATCCAGTTACCTTCATAGAAGATTTATGTGCTTATTTGAAGAGAATGCCAGCGGGATTTAACAATGAGATTGATCTCATTATAGAATGTTTGGATGGTGGTTCCAGGAGTTGGGCTCGTGTATACCGAGAACGCTGGACCAATTTTGAGGATTTTAAACGAGATTTCCTAGAAACATATTGGGGTGAAGCTGAGCAAGGAGAGCTTCGTAAGAAAATAGTGCATGGTACATGGAATCGATCTGGAACTAGTATGCTGAATTATTTTATTACTTTATGTGGACAAGCGAAGATGCTCACCTACCCGATCCAAGAGACACAACTCATAAATGATATCATACATCATTTCCCTAAAGATGTACAATATGCATGGACCACGAGTCAGAACAAGACTATTATTGAAGCGTCGGAATTCCTAAGGAAGTTAGACAATGTTAACAGGGGTGAAGTGCTGAATTCTACACTGCGGATACCTTCATCATCACATGAACAAAATAATAACAGTAATAACAAGGCGAAGACCAGTTGGCAATTCAAGAAACAAGCTTTGAAGCCAGTTCAAGTACCTTCAGTGGGCAGTGCTAATGTTAATGTCATAGAAGATTTAACTATACCTCATGAAGATTATGACTATAATTTAAACTAAGTGATGTTGGTGGGAGTGTGCCCGACCCATCAACTATAGGAGGGACTGATAAGTTGTTAATAGGGTTAAGAATTATGATGTCGAATGGGTGGAAACCTGGTCAGTCTTTAGGCAATTGTAATGCTGGTATACTTACACCTATTATAGCTAAGGGTCAGTCCTCATTAGATAAGTCAGGGCTAGGTTATATTGATGAAGCTTTGGTGGGAACATTTACTAATATTTTAAAATTACATTTGCAGGATGTAAATTCTAATTCAGTTATAACAAGCGGGTGTGTATCTTCCTTGTTTGAGGAGGAAGATGCTTATTTACCAGATAAATTTGAGCTAGTGAAATCTATAATTACTGTTAAAATCTTTGGGAAGGAAGTGAATTGTTTGGTAGACACGGGAAGTGACATTACATGTATTTCCAGCACCTTTTGGGAGTTAATATCGAAAGAATGTAGTAAAATTGATTTATTGCCCATCAGGCCAATTCAAATTAGGGGTCCAGTAGGTCAGAAAAGTACTAAGATTCAACAAATGGTATTGTTACCAGTTCAATTGGGAGATAGCATTATTGATATTAGCTTTTTAATTGTACCAAATTTATTGCAATCTGTGATTTTAGGCTTTGATTGGTTATCATTGATTCAAGCCACAATTAAATTACAAGGTACTGAAATGGGGTTATGTTTAAAGATTAATGAACATGATGTAGATTTGCCTTTTAGGAAGATAATCCTTGAGAGTGGAATATCAGAGATATCTACTCGAGATGTTGATGATTCAGATTTCCAAGAAAAGTTAAAGGAAATTAAAACGGGGATAGAGCTTTCGGACGTACACTTAGGTCAATTAAAACAAGTTTTGGGAAGATTTCGTAGTATATTTTCTAATGTTTTGGGTCGTGCAAATTGTTATGAGCATGAGATTAAGATGTCAGATAGTACACCATTTGTAAGAAGGTCATATCCTGTACCTTATGTTTATCGTCAAAAGATGGAGGAGAAATTGGCAGAGATGGTTGAAATGGGCATTATTTCGCGGGGTTCCACTCCTTATAGTAGTCCGTTAACGTTTGCGATCAAACCCGACGGGTCTTTACGTGTATTGTTAGATGCGCGGGAGATAAATAAGTTCATGGTAGCAGAGTCTGAAGCACCACCTATGCAGATTGATGTACTTAATGCTTTTCATGGGGTGTCATATATTAGCGTGGTTGATTTGAATAATGCCTATTTTCAAATACCTATTTCTAAAGAAAGTAGGAAATATACTGGGTTTACCTTTAATGGAAAGTCATACATGTATAATGTGCTTCCACAAGGTTTAAAGACTTCAGTGGGCAGTTTTAGTCGGGCTATGGATATTATATTGGGCTCAGAGGTTAGGCAGTTTTGTGTAAATTACTTGGACGATTTAGTAATTTTAACTTGTGGTACTTTGACTGAGCATTTAGAACATTTGAGTATATTAATTAAAGAAATTGCAAGATGCTGGTCTTACATGTAATAGTAGGGGTGTAAATTCTTTTGTAAGGAAGTTAAGATATTATATCAACTTCAGATATTAGAATTGATCAGGAAAAAATAGAGTTTATACAGAAATTTCCTATACCTAAGAAAATAGATAGAGTATTTAAGTGTCTTTCCTCGGGCCATGCGATTATTAAACTAGTAATTAGGATTGACCATAAAGCTTTGATTTTTGAGAATTTGGGAATTATGCAATAATCAGTTAACTTGGTGGATATTAGTTAGGGCAATTTAGCTTTCGGATAGAGTATGTTGAGGAGAAGGACATTTGTGATTTTTTTAAGGAGAATAGCTATTGAAGTCTTCCTTTATGAAGGGGTTTTATGTTTTTTTTGAATTGTAGGTTATGTTTGTTACATATTTATGGTTTCATGCTATATGGGGTGATTAATTATGTCTATAAATTTAAAGCTTGAAGGGGTGATTTCATTTTTTTTTGTTTTGTTTTGGGGATGAGATATAATAGTAGTGAGGTGCAAAGGACGGCTAATACTTAGATTAAGGTTATATATAGGGTGTTATTAACTTAGGTTAAGGTTATATACAGGTTGTTACTAACTTAATCTATGGTTACATACAGGTTGTTATTAATTTAGATTAAGGTTATATACAGGGTGTTATTAATTTAGATTAAGGTTATATGCAGGATGTAGTAACTTATAGGGCTATATACAGGTTGTTATCAATTTATTATTTGATGATCGTACCTTAGGTTAGAATTTAATTTATCCGCAAGCTACGAATTTAAATTCGGGGTGGTGTGACGGTACGCATCATCATGTATTTATTATTTTCTCACTTATTAATTATTATTTTTTTATAAAGGAATGGCTGTTCTCCATATAATGTATTCCCTCCTTTATTTCGCATAATATATGTATTTACTACTAATCTCTTTGTATGATATAATCGATTTTTTCTTAGTTTGAAACTTTGACAGAGAAAAGAGAGGACTTGAATATTGGTTTTTGACAGAGGAAGACAATGAAAAGAATTCTCGGAAAAATTTGTGTTTTATATATTTTCAGATAGAGAAAATCTAATTGAGAATTAAATGGATAAACTAATCGCTGTTAAAAATAAATCAATCATAATATCAATGTAAATTTCGGAAACGAATGTTATAAATTTCGCCAAAGAACCAAGCTAAGTTTTCATGTTTTATTTGATACATTAATAGTTTTACTAACCATGTAGACTTACCTGATATCTTGCTTGTTATGTTTTCAGACGTTCTTCTAACGTGACCACGCATTCTTGTCTTTTGTAATGTATTAGTAGTTTAATAATAATTGTTCGTATGCATACGATTTGAATTAATCTTAAAAGCCTGATTAGTAATGTGTAGTTACAAATAACTTCTATTCTTAGTAGTACATATTATAAGTAACATTGATTTTGTTACACTTAGCTGGTAGTCTTTAGACGAATTAGGGTTCCTTAGATCCGTTTCTTCAAAACTATAATATTATAGGAACGTTTCTATAATTTGTGTAGACATAAATGCTATAGAAATACATAAGCCTTTAATATGAAATCTTACATAATCTTATGTAAAGATAGGAAGGCTCGTTTACTATCTACTGTCCTATATATTTTTGAACTTAATTACTGTCCTTAATTTATATATTGTATGGAGAACGAGCTATATAAGGGTGAATTAATTTAAAGTATGTCTTAATTGACTTGTGCGTTATTAACAGATAAGAATTGTTTGTACATTGTTTTAGTTTCATAGTTAACTAAATGATTAAGGGTTATTTCTAAAGCCTCAGTGTGCTAATACGTTACTTAGGAGTTATGATACATAGTCTCTTGCGGATAAAAATGTATTAATCTAACTTCATTTAAGGATCCTTAAATATAATATTGTCTTAGGAAACTTAATTAAATAATATTACTTCTTCATAGCCGGGAACTATTGGGAGATTTTGATGATTCTTTCAAGTAATATGATTATTAGTTACTTTACTATGGGAGATTAATTATATGTCAATGGAGACTTATAGGAGTTCTTGTCTTGCTGTTGCACACACGTTGTTGGACCTGATTATGGACTCTTACTTGTTGTGTTTGCTGATTAGAACTGGAGCGTTGATTGTTATTGTCCGATTATTTCTGTTTCAGTGAGCTTGGAGTCAGCCTGCGTAATGAGTTTTCATTGGTTCTGATATCGAAGGGACTATTATTGACCTATGGCTGTGAAGTCTTGATTTATAATTTATTAATTAGTCTATTTTTATATGTGTATATATTTATATATGGTTTTATAACATTACATGATAACATTACACTATACAACAATCATGCATTCTATATGGGAAGGCTAATTGACTTTAGAAAATTTAAAGTTTATTTAGTTTTTATTGAATTTTAATATTTTAAATACTTTCTTATTGAGAGAGTCTACTTTGGCACTTGGCTTTGTTTGGTGCAAAGGAGTTGTTGATTACAATTTAAATGTTATTAAAGGTTTCTTTTGATTAATTATATTTTCTTAAACAAGCAGCTCTACTGTTACCAAATGTGTATAAAATAGGCATTTAAATATTATTACAAACTGAAGTGACGAGATGGGGTGAAAACACATATTGGATGTTTTCATAATAAGTCAGGTTAGGTCCGGGTCTTCTAGAACCTTGGAACTTTGGGCGTTGAATTCACGACTCAACGCTTATCGGTACCGACAAACCTAGGATGGTTATTCGACAATTATCCAGGATTACCGCGCGTACAGCTTTTAAGCAAATTTAGTTTGTTTTATAATATGTGTATTCACGAGACTAAAATGATTTCACATATTAAGATTAACTGAATTGGTAACTGAAGGTTAGGAACTGGTTAAGTCGCGGATCAGCCTGGAGGCGCGTGGGCACCTCGATGACGCCCTAGCTGGTTAGGGGGATGAGCTACCGTGTTGCAGGAGGATCAATCGTATCAAAACTTATTTTCTTTCACGATATGTGACTTCATGAGAGTCTTAGATGTAGTTAGGCCAAGTGGACTTGACTGAATTAGAAAGGATGATTAAAAATACCTACATTTGAGTATTGTTACCAAGGAAGGCATCTTTGATGCAGAGTATCACCATTTTATGTTAAATTCAACTTAAACTTTACTCTTACGGTGCTATGCTCTCATCTCTTGGGTGCTAGGGTCATTAGATGGATGTAAGGTTTTGCTAATTTACTTTAACTTTCAATTTCATTTTAACTTTCACGGCAAACCTGAAACCTGTCTTTGACAAGGGAATCTATAATATGAGTGAAGTTGTCTCTCGCCAAACTTTAATTTAAAATTTACTTACAATTCATAGAGAGACATTCTGAAACTCTTACTCTGACAATTTAGGGATGGGAATCTTACGAGATGTAGAGAGTATCACTATTTAAACTTCAATTAACCTTTATCTTTAATTTACTGTGATATTCTTATTACTGCATCAGGGGAGGTCTCTGAGGTGACGTTCCTCATATTGACAATATTATTTGATATTTTGGAAAGGTGACTTTGAGATGATATGTTCACTTAAGTCTTTTGGCTTTTCCAACTCATTTTACACACAAGGCACTCCAAACGGGTTTCTTTTAAATGGATAGATCGTACTGCTGGGAGTTTCTTGTCGGCTCTTCTCGCCAGCAATAGTACGTTGTGAACCGACGCTAGTTTTAGATAATGTTTATAATTGATTCAATAAATATTAATTGAAAAATTGGAGGTTCTTCTTTTATCTCGATATGAGCTCTTTTACTGATAGCTAATGCGGTGGCATAACAGAGAGGTGGTTAGGAGGGGTGCCTTACACAAAAATATATAATTTGTTATGAATCTACATTAGAATATCTTTTGGCAAAATAAAGGCACGGGCGTACTCAGGTGATGAGCTTATATCATGAGTAATACATTTATCATAATTCATAAAGTGCATAGCATTTTACACTTACAACATACTACTACAATATTATATATATATATTTTACATCAACCTTTGATAGTCTTCCTGTCCTCTGATCGACACTCTTATATAACCTACCTTGTGAACATAGGGTTAACGGTATTGCGACGAGGGTTCCTACTACTAGATGATTACGATTTATGGCCAATATTACAAGATTTATTCTATGAATAAATTTTATTAATTTCCAATTTATAATTTTTTTTATTTCTCACTCTATGCTTCGGCTTGAGTATGTCATTCCATAGTCATTAGACTCAAAAAGGGGGTTCGTTACAGGCTTAGCGACGGACGATGCGAAGGTTAGCGCCAAGCGCGACGAATTATGGCATGCTTCATACATCCTGATCACTTGATTATTGACATAATCAAACTAATACTTTCGTTTTTGTCGTCTTGCCGCGCTTAGTTATCGCTTATAGCCTTAAGGTCGTGGCCGGACCGTTAGATCCACGTACACATAACGAAAATAAACAAAAATAATTTATTTTCCATTGTTTGTCTTAATTTCACTGGGATAAAATCTCCTGATGACAAACTATTAAACAGCTATGCATAAAGATGCTACTCCGATGTGTTAATAAGAACTGTTATATAGTTAGTCCATAGTTTTTTCTGATGTAGTACAGGTTGATGTATGATAATCTGCTTCACCACTATTCACATAAACCCAGGTAACTTCCACGTACTTACAAGTAAGCACGTAAATAGGTTTTTTTTTGAGGCGAGGGAAAATGTTTAACCTATTTACGCACAATCTGGGCCGTTGCTAGGAAACGGCACGCAACGGTCGGGGGCGATAACACTGTAGCAATAGTATGCTCTTGTCAGTGCTCCGTCCGCGATCGACGTCACAGAATAGTGTGGCGACTCCGAGCGTTGCTACACGAGCGAGCAACCCCAATACCCACTAAAAACCCCCTCCTCCCGTGACGACCCTGCGCTTTTGTTTGTGTTGGAAAGGCTGAGATTTAGAACATAGTTACACCCAGTCGATCCAGCGCAATAAAGTGCCTGGAGTGTGCCCTGGGAGAACACACCCCACTTCGTTGACGGGGGTCGATGGTCCCTTGCTTTCCTAGCTGCTAAGGGCCCCCCGTTAACGGAACCTAACTCAGGGAGGGAAGTAATGTGCGTACCTGCCTCTCCGGGTGCCAGCTGAAGGCCGGCGACCTCGAGTAGAGACCGTAGCACGCGCCGAAGGACTTCGCTCCCTGTCCCGCTCTGCGGCCTCCTTGAGAGACATTACTGCCTCACAAAAAGTAACCGCAGCTCCCCAGCAGCCGTCGCTCTGCAACATGGTCGTTACCAAGTCACCGAGCGAAACGACCGCTCCTACGTGCGCCTCGAGTTCGAGACGCTGCGGCGCCCATGTGGCGCACTCGACTAGCGTATGAAGCGCCGTGTCAGGTGCGCCGCAGTGGCGACAGTCCGGAGAAGGCAAGCAGCCCACAATGCGCCACAGATACTGATCGAAACACGTGTCCGGTCAGTATCTGTGTCGTCCTGAAGGTCAGGGTTCCGCTGGTGCGGGTGACCCATCTCTCAAGCTATGGCCTGATTGCGTCCACTGTAAAGCCGCCGGCCGCAGGGTTCTCGAGGTCTCGAGACCATTTGACTATGCAGGAAGCGGTTTCCCGCTTCCTGATCGTCTCTATCTCGACCTGACAGAAGGTCAGGCCTCTAGCTAGGGCATCCTGCCGGGTACGACGAACTTCGGCCAGGCCTGGAGATGCCAGGGCAGCTCGCCTGCCAGAAGAGTCGCCGCCGTCCACGACACTGTGCGATACCCCCGTATGGTCCTCACGGCCAGAACCCGCTGCGCCCGGAAGCACGTAAATAGGTTATACCAGGGGTCGGCAACCTGCGGCTCGCGAGCCACATGTGGCTCTTTGGGTGTAGAGCTGCGGCTCTTTAGTTATACATCGAGGGCTTCATAACAAATGGGCGTACAGACAAAAGTAGAATTTTACACAATGCACAAAATTGTGAATAAAACAAAACTAGTTGATCGTATAAGGCTGAAATTCGGTTCTTCTCAGGTACACTTGCATACTGGTAAGACCTCTTAAATTGTAAGTCATATTTTTTGTAAACAAAAAATTGCATGTTTGCGTATGCCCCTATATATATATATATACATATATATATATATATGGTCTCATATCTCATAAGCTCTCGATATGTAAAAAAGACATGGTTTCCGTTGAGTTTGTTTGCCCAATTGTTTGTTATTGAAGCACAAGTTAGTCTTGTAAGTTGTTTAAATTTTTTTATTGAATAATAAGTAATTATCAATAATGTCACATAAATATTATCTTTTTGTTGTGAACTTATATATAAATAAATAGATTTGTGTGTTATTTATTAAGTGTTTGAGACACATAATTTATGCAAGTAATATTTATTGTTGGCAAGCAAAAAATTGTGACTCTAAAAACTTTGAATTTTCTTAAATTGTATTTTTTACTCTTCCGACTCAAAAGGTTGCCGACCCCTCGGTTATACCCAGATCCTTTACTACTGGCATTAAAAAAGGACTATTCTTCCACGCTACTGGCAAGAATATAAAACAAGATTTTCTCGTTTCAGATTCACGTAAAGGCAAAAAAGAAGACTAAAAAGGACCATTTCGTTATGTTTTTCTTTACATTTTAACTGACTCGGTGTCGATGCTGTAACAGACAGATTGTCTACAAATTATATTTTCGAAGTTGCCGATCGGAAAAAGCCCCGACTTTTTATCTTTTTTAAATTTATTGTACAAACTGGAACCACTCATAGATATATACAGGGTGTTTGGCGCATGGACCGACAAAAATTTTTGGGGGATTGGGTGGATCAAGAGCTATCTTTAACCCATAGATACCTATGTCCCAAGTGTCACTGTAATCGAGATACGATTTTTTTTGTTTGTTTTTGAAAATTACCTGGTTCATCGTCTTTAAAACGACATATTTTTCTAGTTTGTTGTTGTAATTGAACCAAATAACTTCTATCGTAGTCTTTAATGTATGATTATTCTAAATTAAACATTAATTCTTAGCATTAGACAACAAAACGTTCTTGACGAGCTTTCAAACTCTTAAAAATGAATTAATCTATGAAAAAGGTCAAATTCAAAATTAATTATAAAAAAAACTAAAAGGTATTAAGAATTTCATTTGATTGAAACAAAATCTGTACTTAATATCCTTTCCAACGATATACCACATGGCCTTGAAATTATTCCTTATGTGATCAAATTATCAAAATCAAAGTAGGGACGAACACGCACTCTAACACCGAACCCGTTTTTTAGAACAATGGTAAGCAGGTAAACACTGTCTCTTTCTTGCACATGAAAATATCCCTTGTCTTTGTCTGTCATTGGATCGTAATTTGTGTCGTGGTCTTTGTTTAGTATTAGTTGAGATTTTACTATCATTGCTATCGGTATTGTCGCGATTCACATCTGCATTGTTGGAGTATTTTTGTGTTTAACTTTGTTTTTGTTACGTTCTGTTTTTGTTAAGTTTTCTTTGGTTGAACTATTCTGTTAAACTGTTGGTGTGTTTGTCTTCACTGTTCTCGTTACAATGCCTAACTACAGTAAGGAAGAGTATGCTGATATGTTGTTGGCGTATGGCAGCGCCAATTGTAACGCTCGTGAAGCGCGTAGAATTTACCAGGAGCGATATCCTAATCGGCGTCTGAGGGAGACTGGAAGCATAAATATTTTAGAGCCTCGAGTCAATGTGAGGCAACATAATGTTGCAGTGGATGAGAGTATTTTACAAGCTTTTGATGAGAATCCAACGACAAGTATTCGAGCTGTAGCTAAAAGACTTAACTTGTCGGTTTGGAAAGTCTGGTCAGTTCTTCGGCAAGATGGAAGGCATGCATTCCACTACACTCCTGTTCAAGGTATGTTTTTTAAACAATTCAAAACTCATTGCATGTGTTTTTACAGCTTAATTTCAAGTACAACAATTTAACAAGTAAATTCTTACTCTAATAGTTAAAACAAATGTGTTTGTTTTTGTTCAAAAAAATAATTTATTCATTGTGGCCTTTGGGTCAGCTCACAGATGAAATAAATCGCGTCCGTACAATTCTCACGGATTTAATCGATTGTTCTAGGTCTCATAGACGATGATCATAGGAGGCGGCTGGAATTTTGCAGGTTTATGATGCATACAGACGTAGAAGATACAATTTTTTTTTAAAGAATTTTGTGGACCGATGACTCCAATTTCAATCATGAGGGGATTGTGAATCTCCACAACCTCCATCATTGGGGGATAAAAAGACAAAATCCCCGCAAGAAAAGGCAAAGTTCATTTCAAAGTAAGTTTAGTGTGAACGTTTGGGCTGGGGTTATTGGAAGACACCTGATCGGTCCACATTTCTTACCGGAGCGCCTAACCGGAGAAAGTTATTTTTCTTTTTTAATAAATGACTTACCTGAATTGGTATTACCAATAGTAGAAGAAGAAGATTTTATTTTCCAAAATGATGGTTGCCCAGCACATTACCAACGAGACGTTCGAGAACATTTGGACAATTGTTTTCCCAATTCGTGGATCGGAAGAGGCGGTCCGATTCCTTGGCCTGCACGGTCACCAGACCTAACACCTCTGGATTTTAATGTTTGGGGGCGCGCAAAAGAAATTGTTTATGCGACAGAAGTACGGACAAGGGAAATTTTAATAGAAAAAATAAATAGCGCCTTTCGCATAATGAAAGAAGAAATGCGATTAAAAACGACGACTGTGGAAATAAGAAAAAGATGTCGTGCATGCATTCACAATGGAGGCCGTCATTTTGAACCCAATCTGTGAATAAAATTTAATGAAAACGTCTTAAAATACAAACAAGGTGTTTTCTTTATTCTGACACTGGTTGAGTAATACCTTCTGTTTTGTGATCACATGAATAATTTCAAGGCCATGTGGTATATCGTTGGAAAGGATATTAAGTACAGATTTTGTTTCAATCAAATGAAATTCTTAATACCTTTTAGTTTTTTTTTATAATTAATTTTGAATTTGACCTTTTTCATAGATTAATTCATTTTTAAGAGTTTAAAAGCTCGTCAAGAACGTTTTGTTGTCTAATGCTAAGAATTAATGTTTAATTTAGAATAGTCATACATTAAAGACTGCGATAGAAGTTATTTGGTTCAATTACAAAAACAAACTAGAAAAATATGTCGTTTTAAAGACGATGAACCAGGTAATTTTCAAAAACAAACAAAAAAAATCGTATCTCGATTACAGTGACACTTGGGACGTAGGTATCTATGGGTTAAACATAGCTCTTGATCCACCCAATCCCCCAAAAAATTTTGTCGGTCCATGCGCCAAACACCCTGTATAATATAGATTGATACGTTACATATATGCAAAATGATTTTTGAAATTTAAAGCCCGAAAGCCGACCAAGCGAAGAGTGTCCGACATCAGCGCTCAGCAAATGTCACAACCAATTTGTAACCATCATTTAAATAGTTATCAATTAATAAATGGAAATTGGATAAATAAAAAACTGCCATGGATTAATGCCTGAGTATAATATTATAAAATACTTTTCATCCTATCGCAACAATCTTATGGACTCTAATTCCATATATTTACATAGAATAAGTAAAAGGCGGAAGGACATTACACATAAACCTAGAAATGACAAAATGCACTACTACACTTGGTACGAATCACCATTCATAACATGACCAACCGTTATATATACTCCATTACAATATACAAGCACAATTTAAGTTTGTGGGCCAAAACACGATTCTAGTCTCAGGGCTCACAACAAAAGACAACACACACCACTCGGGATCTTCTACCATAATTACAATAACAATAAAAATATAAAACAAACTTATAAAGGCACCATTTCATTTCTAGGTTCTAAGCATGGAAGAAGACATTTTTCTTCTAAATTACTAGGAAATGACAGTCGCCCCATAACAAATATAACTCGTAACACAGTCCTGGGACACAAGTGGTGTCTCCAGTCCATCTAGCGTCCATGCTTTTTTTATTAAAACACAATTAAAACTTCCAAATAAATGTTAATATTTAAAAAATATAACAATCAGTCTTTAATTTAAAAACCTAATAAGCTTATTTTCTATTTCGCTATTAAAAAGAAGACATATTATGAAAACTTGAACATTGGAATTTAAGAAATTGATTTTTTTTTACTGCTAGTTAAAATTTTCTATACAAATAGGACGTCAGGAAGATTGGAGGCACCACCTGTGTCGCAAGAATGTTTTTTTTACCGGGCGTTTGCTAATATTCGGTATTCTTCTTCCATGATTCTGAGGAACGCGGGGACAGCATAGAGAGGGTTTCTTCACTCATTGTTGGGACGCGACTTGGGTTAATCCCTACTAGAGACATAGTCTCACTCGTCGCGAGGGCGTGACTTGCGCAAGTCTCAATTAGAGACGTCGAGAGTCTCACTCGTCGTGGGGGCGCGACTTGGGCAAGCCCCTTGCGTAGACGGAGCTTCACTCGTCATGGGGGCGCGGCTCGGCGAAGCCTCTGGCGGAGAGCGGGTCTGGCGCGGGGGAGGCGTGCGGCGCAGGCGACGCGGCCGGCGAGGGTGCGGGCGAAGCGCTGCCCAGCGGGGAGGGCAGCGTCGCGTACACCGTCGGCCTCGGCGGCTGGTACGAGGGGGCGTACAAGTCGCTGCGCGGGTTGTAAAAGGGCGAGTCGTCGGCGCAGCAGTCCAGGTTCGGGGAGTAGGGCGTGGCGGCGCCGCACGAGGGCGCGTCGTCGCTGGGCCGGTACGCGGGCCCCTCCGGCGCCGGCGCGTACACCGCCCGCCGCGGCGGCGACGCCTCCGGCCTGTGGTGCGAGGAGGGCGCGTGCGCGTCCGACCAGCACGCCTTGCTCGGCGTGAAGTCGCCCTTGATGTACAGCTGGATCGGACGCCTGAAGCCCTTGCTGGCGTGCTGCGGCACCCCCAGGATGCAGCTCTTGCTGAAACCGACCTCGGGTGACAGCAGATATTCGCGAAACTTGTTCGGGAAAAACTCGATTGAGTTGAAATTCTCATAAATGGTTGGCTGGAAAAAAGAAATTCAAATATTTTTAACTGCAATAACGGATACGATTAATGATAATGATAATTCAATTTAGTATCAAATTCTTGTATCAGCTTACTAATATATGGAAAATTGTCTATGATAGTCTATCTGCCATGCTGAGAATCAGTAAATAGGCCAATGATCTAAAATAGTGAAAGCTTCTACTCGGGTAAATTATATTATTGCTGACAAGGTGCATAGCACCCTGGTTATTTATTCAAGATAATAGATTTTAATATTTTTTATTTCATACCCATACTGTAGGATCCTTGATTGAAACTACACACTTTATATATTTGATTTATTTTATCCCTTGATATGGATGGAGATGCTTTGATGTGCACCGGTGAGCACGCGCGTGCGCTACCTTGATGAGCGACGAACGGACTGATGGTAAATTAGCGCGAACTCACCTAAATGCCGAGTCGGGAATATGTACGTACTTGCTTCGTACACATACAATAATATTGTTATCACTATATTGGCTACAAAATAAAAAAATAGTAATATCTTTTCATATTTTGCATTAATTAATATGGTATCAACAATGATATAGTTTACCCTATTTTATAAAATGATTCTTCAAGTTGCCATAGAAACTCCAGCCTTTGACATCAGGCAATGATCTACATTTAGCTAGAGTGGGTGGTACATATGCAGCCCCAGAAGTTAGGGCCGGTTGCCTACAACCACTAATAAACATAAAAAAGTATGTTAAAGACAAAAGTACGCAATATTACCGTGAGCCGCTTTTTCTTCTTGTAACTGGCCCAGTTCTGCGCTTCGAGCACCAGCTTCCCGCCGGGGCGCAAGTCGGCGAACATGCGTCGGAAGGCGCGCTTCAGGCCCGCGTCGCCCCAGTTCAGGTGCAGCCACTTGGTCGTCGACAGGCACAGGATCAGGTCGAACTGGGGGCACTCCGCGCCCGAACCCACGCCAACGTCTTCGCGAGGGACATAATTACCCTGAAAAATCATTTTTTCTTTTTTTTATAATATCGAGATTTTACCGCATTTTTATTGTAGGCTACAATTGGATCTAAGTATATTTTTCGTGGTAAAATGTATTTTAAACTATTATTTAATTTCATATTTTCAGCTTTAGTTAGATTTACTGAATCAAATCTGAATGTCTTAAATCAAAATAATAGTTTAAAGTAGATAACTTTTACGACAAAAAAATATATTTAATTCCAAATGTCGCTTACGATAAACTGGAGGGTAAAGGCTTGATATAACAAACAAATAAATCAAAACATTAAATTTTTGGATAAAATGTAGGTAAATTGTCTCTAGGTGGCTCATTTTAAACTAAACAGCGCCACAAATCTTGGTTTTTTCGCTTAATGATATTTTATTATTGAAACTAGATCTGTACAAATTTTTAAAATACTTATTATGCTTTTCCATTTTTGTGTTAATATTCTTGGTCTAATTTTTTTTTATAATAATTTTTAGTGGGTGACTATTATTCCTGGTATATGTTACTTCCATGATTGTACCCACATTTTCCAGGCACAGACTGTGCCCTCTTGAATCATACAGACATGTCGCTACCTGTCTTCAGATGACAATATAGTCTACTACATATTGACACCTTAAATTGACAATATTAGTAGCTCCTACTGAAGTCTAATGTGCCGCAAAAGAAACGGACGTCAACGACGTAACATTCGTCCTAAATCTTTGCAATTAAATAACAGAGTGACAATTTTAACAAAATTTCCTGAGGTATGCTGTTGTTGACTTGTCTTATCTATAGGTACAACTTAAATATCTCACATAGATTTGGACTGTTATATTTTGATAAAAAAATCCTTTTTCTTTAAAGTCACAGCACTAATAAGTAACATTTCGTAAACTCACTGGCATAGAAACTAAAAAGATCATAAAGATGAAAATACTGTATAAACACATGGCTTTTAGTGTTTTGCGCAAACAATTAGATGATCTCATCCCGCTAGCAGTCTCTTTATGATATTTTATTTATTTTGTTTGAACATAAAACATTTGCATTTTAGCTAAAGAAAAGTTTTGAATAGAATTTAACCACATCGACCAAAAACAAAATATGTAACATCTGTGATTATTGTAATGACAGAATTTTAATGAACTGGTATTTATATGAGGGTTAATAAATGATTTCAATGGAAATTCTTGGGATATAAACATAGTTTTATCTTAAATTTTCATGTATTCTACATTTCAATATCTTGTAGGATTAAGGTGTGAATATAAGGCCCAGTTCTGCTCTTATTAAAAAGTGGGCACAGCTATAATGGGTTATTAATAAAAGCAAAAAATTATAGAGCTATTTTAAAAGCTTTTATGGTATCAATATATTGTTATAATAATCTATATTGTTACTTAGCTTTTAATAATAATAATAATCGGCAGACAAACACACATATTGTATATCCCCAAATTAAGCAAGTTACGCTTGTGTTATGGGTAATATACAACGGACTACTCTGGGGCCGATCCCAGACACCCAGACCATAGAAAATAACGGAGAAAATACATTTCCGAAATTTACTATACCAGGAATCGAGCCCGGAGCCTCTGCATTGAAGTGAGGTAGGCCGGCAAAGGCTTAGCCCGCTCAACCACAGAGGCATTTATTTTAGCATGGTTTCTACATAGCCTTAATTTATTGTTCTGAGGTGTCTTACCTGCTTGAAAGTAACATTGTACGGAAATGACAGTGGCACTGCCTCCACTGAACTATTTCCCAGGGGCCCGTACAGCATCGGCATTGACATTGGAAAGAAGCATTGCCCCTGATCTTGTTTGTGTGATGCTTTTCTGTTCTTCCTTGGCTTCCTTAACTTTCTTCCTGGTAGTGGTTTTTTAGAGTCTTCACTTTTGTCCCTGTCTTCGGTCTTATGGGATGTTGCAACACAATTATCACACTTCTTCTCATTACATTTTGTGCATTCCGGCTTTTTGTCCTCTTCTACTTCAGGTTTTTTGTCTTCTTCGATCTTAGCTTGCTCTGATGGAACGGGTACAAATGAACGCAAATTTTTCCTAGCTCTTCCTGAAATTGATAGATACGATAATAAGTAAAAATATTTTTTTGGAATATTAATGTAATTAATTTTCTCCACCGGGACTTGAAAATGGAGTTAGTGACAGAGGTAAGTCAAAAAGTACAGAAGCTCACGAAATGAGGCTTCATCCCAAGTGCGAAGACTCAAAAGAACTATACCATTTGATTTAATATAGTGTAATGCAGTATATAGTGAAAAATAGAAACAGTTTATTTACCATTATCATTTATTCATTAATAATGTATGTATACTACCTGACCCGGCAAATCTTATCTTATACTAATATAGCTCCTGCCCGCGACTTCGTCTCCACATGGAATAGTTAAAAATCAGTTTGGTCTTAGTCTGATGATATATTTTAGCCTACAGTCTTCCTCGATAAATGAGCTAAATCTAACACTAAAACATTTTTTCAAATCAGACCAGTAGTTCCTGAGATAAGCGCGTTCAAGCAAGCAAACAAACAATCTCTTCAGCTTTATATATTAAAAATAGGAGCGAAGCACCAATGAAGAATGTTTCAAAATGGGTTTTTTTTACTATTCCACGCGTACGAAGTCGCGGGCAGAAGCGATTATAAATTAAAATGAAACCTCTCCATGTCCGAATTTCGAACAAGTCTAGTAAAATAAAAAAACTCATCAAAATCAGTTGAGTAGTTTCGGAGTTCATCACGGTCAAACACTGTGACATGGAATATATATATATATATATATATATATATATATATATATATAAATAAATATATATATATGTATATATATATATATGAGAAGGTTTTTTTTTGGAGGTGATGAGAGCAATAAAATATGTAATTTAAAGTGTACCTCAAGAAGTACATTTCCTAAACATAGGGCTTGCAGAAGAGATAAGTAGTCCTCTCTCTCCTCTCTCATTAGTCATTACATATAGTAAAACAAACACATATCTATACTGCACCCCAATAATAAGTATAAATAAATCATCTCACCACCAGACTGGTGGCAAATAGGCAAATTCATACATTCTCAAATATTTTAACCCCATATGATTCATTACTTTCTTTCAATTATGTAATTAAACTATTGATTTAAAATATAACGTTATTTAAATGATAATAAAATGCACAATGCATTTGGCAAAGTAAAAAGTATAAAAAATTCTTTTACATCACAACATTCAAATGTATACAGATAAAGCACACATTACATAACCTCGCAACTTTCACAATGCATTTGTGAACATGAACAAAATAAATTACAATAAAATACAGTTCGATACTTTAACAATAGAGGAGATTGCATTACTACGTTGATTCTATTGACAGTAGAAGATTGTTTATAGGACCCCAAATGTCTTTTATGTATAAGTCGTGCGCAGAAGGTTTACCGACCACCCCCTCCCGCCTTCCACAACCGCGCCCGCAGTCTTTTAGTTATAAGTAGTAGGAAGCGGGAGGGGCGATAATGGCCAAACATGCGCACGACTTATAGACGATCGCGGGTCGCGGTTGTAGGAAGCGGGAGGGTTTATCATCGGCAAACCTTCTGCGCACGACTATAAGAAGACAGCATCCCTCTGTGTATATATATACCGCCTGTATAACGGGGAATGTTCCGTGTTCCGAGGGATTGTTTGATCTGCGAACACACTGCTCGGCAGCAACGGAATATTCACCCCCATTTCCTTGAGGTCCGCGCTCAACTACGCAACGATTCTCTAGAACATTTATTCCGCGTACAACAATGATCAGGGAGAGATCTTCCCGTCGCGGTTTTCCCTTTGCACACGAGATTTTTTAAGGGTGTTATAAAATTTCGTAAAGGTCGGCAACTGGTTGGCGACACTCCTGGTGTTGCAAACGTCCATATGCGGCAATGACCACTTTTCATCGGGTGGGCCGTCTGTCTGTTTGCCTGCTTGAGGCAATAAAAAAATATATAAGTAAAACAATTAACATTAGATGTAATAACAGCCACAGCCCATAAACGACCCACTGCGGGGCTCGGATATTTTATAGGGTATTTATAGGGTAACAACGGCCGGTATACCCGCCAGACTTGTAGAAGGCGAATTGGCAGGTTTTAAAAATCAATGATATTGATATGCAGGTTTCATCACGATCTTTTTCTTCACCGTATACGCACATTGAGTCAGAAAACTGACTAAGTGATGTCTGCTTTCGAACTGTGTGGGTTCGAACCCACGGCCTTTGAGTTTGGGACGCAAGTGCACAAACTACTAAGCTACCTCTGGTAGCTTCATAGGGGTTGGAAAACTTGGATGACTATTTATTAAACGTGAATAGTAGCGATTTAATTTTATATTTTTCTCTATTATCAAGCAACTTTAAAACGGAGGATTTCCATATTTCGCGTCAGTATTTATAGTTGCTGACTAAGTTTGTAAGTTACAAAATGTAATAGAATTCTTTATTATTCTACTCAATCTAAATCATACTCATTACTATTCAATACTTTTCATACTAAGTTCTGGTAGCTTGAGGCCTGAATTATCACTTTTTCTTCTAAAATTTGAATTAAGATACCATTGGCATTTTCAGTTAAGTTACACTTAGATAGATACATTTTTATAGCATTCAATAAAATAAATAATTACAAAAATTCCTAGTACGTACTATTACACCATTATTATCTACATAAATGTTATTTTGATAATAAATATAATTTCCAGTTATCTGCAAATAAAAAGGACTACGCAAAATTAAAAATATATTTTCTCAAATATATTTCTTTCGTTAAAAAATATTTTATTTAATTGTATTATTATATATAACAATGTCGCATCTCAATTAAAGCATTAAACCCATCACCATATTTGCGTAATGCGACATAAATCTTTAACACTAACGCAGATGAAACCCCAGCATTATAGGTCTTTTTACGGAGAATGATTACTATGCCCATGTCAGTAGCTCAAATTAGTTGTTTTGTCATTTAATATGCCACTTATAAATCATATGGGCACCTACGCGGCCAACGCAGATGCGACGCGTGGAGCGGCCCCCACGCGGTCACTTGCATATTGTGCATTTTGAAAAACGACTTTATCGCGATATATTTATAGCTTGTTATATTTTATTCACTTATATAGCCAATGTCACATATTAATGAATATTCACTCAAGTTTTCGAATAATGTACAACCAGGCAAGCACCAGACGAAAGCCCTATCCATAAAACCTCCCACTTCAGCCGCAACCATATTGAAGCTCTTTAACTGACGCTAAACAACGTAGTTCTTCTGATAATTCGAAAATTCTTCTTAGATTAAATTTATACATCATACTATTATACATCTTATTAAACGACTTCAAAAAAAGGAGGAGGTTCTTAATTCGTCGTATAAATGTATTATATATGTATATCCTTCTATCCATATACTATATGTCTATATGTCCAGCCATAACTTAGTTGTTTCTGAACCGATTTTGGCGATTCTTTATGCGTTCGCTTCAGCAAAGCTTCAAAATGATTTCATATAAATGTCATTGTTATTAGACTCTGGGAACCCAGAAGATATCGCAGACAAATTTTAAGGCACTTATTTGAGGGTCATAAGTACATGTCAATTATTTTTTTGCTGCACTCAACGTTTTTTTAAATACACTTCTGTTATAAATATAGCTATCGTTTCCGCATTTTAGAAGCTACCTTTTAATAGAGATATGTATATGAAACTTAAAAGTGTAAAATAAAAACAAGCAAAACATAAAAATTACCAAATACATTGTTACAACAACAAAATATAGTATTTTTATCTTTTACTTGTCACCGATTTCAAGATGTAGAAAATTTGATATTTTTCTACTCTTGAAGTTTCTTTTTTGTTAGATTTGTTTTTCAATTCTGTTATTACATCTTCTTTCAACCCACAACATTCCCTTATTACACTGTTCCTTATCATATCATTTATACTTACCTCACATATACAATGCTCTCATTTCAACTGTGTTTATCCTACTTTCATGCTTTTACTGCCATACCTAACTTTCAATTGCAATACATTAATTTTGGCACCAACACCCCATGATGGAAAGTATGATCATTGAAATATTTTATGATATAAACGATACACATATGAACTGATAATTTAATATTAAAAGTACATAAAAAAAACACAAATAATTCATATATTTCGGAATAAAATTAATGTAAAAAATTTGAATTGTCATTGGGTAAAGATAGCATTGGAGCTTTAATTCAAAAGTTTTATTCAAACAAGTTATGATAAAGATTTAAAGATCATGCTTAAGTTTTTGTAAGCTGGATGCCTTAACAATAATCCTTACACTACTGAAGCATATGAATAAATCAAAATTTTAAATGATATAAATTCCAACCCAAAAATCTTGAGTGCTGGCTTGGGCTTTGCAATGGACAATGGATTATACACACTAATTACTGACTATGGTGGATACATAGATTTTAATTTACCACCAGCAAGTTTTAAATGTGTATTCAGATTAGACCAAAAAAATTCTAAAAGATGCATGCCCTCTGCTAAGAATCAATTGCATGTCATGGAATAAGACACAGGTACCTTAGTGAATTACCACCACACATAAAACAACACAGCTAATAACAAAAAGGTACAGGGAGAAAATTATACAGACCTATAAGTACTGGATCAATATCAATGCCCATTACAGACCGAGCACCAAGCGTTCGAGCTACTGCAATGGATATGTGTCCTACATTACACCCAATGTCCAACACATCTTTATTCTGGAACAGATGTCGATGCATCTCAAACACTTGAAGGCGGATATCCATCGTTGCATTCAAATTACGGTATCCATAATACCTGTAAAAATAATATAAATTATCAAACAAGTAAATTACATATGCTAATTCTTTTTAATTTAGAATTTTAAGAACTAGTGTCCTACAACCTGCCCTAATTTATGTTTTAATCAATGGTAATGTGATTTATTGCCATACTGATAATATTACCCTTTTGACCCTTTACTCTAAGACATACCTGATACTTTGTAAAGAACTGAAATTTCATTGTGCATAGGCCAAAGTATTGTAACTCAAGAAATGCACCAGCTAGGATAATATTGTTTGTAAAAAAAAATGTGAAATTTAACTAGTTCATATTAAAATTCCATTTAGAGCCTTTTTATATTCAAGTCAATAGACAAGCTAACAGCCCACCTGACAAAAAGTACTTACCATCAATGTTGTGGGTTAAAGACTATATTTGATAAATATATTATAATACTGGCCTCTCTGTTTTCACATTAATACAATTTAAAGAAAATTGAATTGGTTGTGATTCAAACACATGACAAAAATGCTGTTTTTACTTTATTTAATACCATTTTAAAATATGTAAAATTGAGTAGTTCAGACCCACAGCAATTGCCTATAATCGATGTTTACAACACCAGAGCCTTTTGTGTTAACTTATTACACTTTTATGTCAGCTTCACAAACATTATTACAAAACAAAGTTATAGGTACTATACATTTAATTAATTGTTATTATCAGTTAATATTATATAAAAAATTTTTAGAACTAGGCATGTTTGCTGAAGAGTTTCTTGCGCCGCTTCTTCTCTTCAAGCCACAACATGTTGTGAAGCGGTGGTAAATTAGATTAGGCTCCCATAGAGTAAATAATATCCATAAACAAAATTTAAAACTAAATAATTAAAATGAACAAGTTGGCGGTAGGCTGAATAAAAACTTTAACAATACACGTTTGACAAATGTCATCTTTGTCTTCCGTGACCACGGCCACTGAAAAGCGCCCGAAACGTCGGATAAACCTAAATCAAATAAATTACCGCGCTTAAAACCGTTAAAACATAGTTTTATTACAGTTCTTATATCTTGAAATTTATTCTCTTATCTTACCATGATTTACATTTCGACATTATTTGTATGCTGCTTATGTGAAATTTTAGCCAACGGTAAGGCAAATGTAAGGTTAATAAGATATCGGAAGTCCCAGATAAAAATTACTGTGACAAAGACTAAGAGAGAGACTGACAGACATAATTAAGTCATAAGGGAGTAATTATGACAAAATTTACTGCAGAATCTAAAACAAAGTCAGTTAATAATCATCCCAGTGAAAGCAGGACAAGATCATAAAGGGTGTTTGTTGAATAAAAATTTATAGTAATAAATAAAACTTTAAACGTTCATTACCTATCATAATTTCCATATTGATATCTTGAATTTTTGGCATGAAATGTTGGCAACTTTTGTTCTCCTTCAGACTGGCTCTTAAGCTTGGTACGGTGTGGTGATATGGGGCGCTCTGGTGGTGCAATACGCTGCTGTGGTCGTGCCCGCATCCAAGCTCCTGGCTGAGGTACCACTGGACTAACTATTTTATCCAGTGAATCCATGCGCCTTAATTTCTTTACATCTTTACCTTTCTGAGAGGCATTATCACTGTCACTGCATGATCTCTTACGACATTTAGCTGCAACAGTAGATGTTGATGGCTCTGCTGGCAAAGGCTCCTTCATTCCATCCTGGTTCTCTGTGGCAACTTCTTTAGGTGACGAGTGTAATGTATCCGTTGTGCGTCGCCTTATCCTTGTCTTTTTTCGTGGTTTGCGTTGTTGCATTTCTAAGCGTTTTTCATACTCATCATTGTCCAAAGGTTCCATTAAGTTAAGAGGATCTCTAATATTTGGTGGAATAATAACATCAATTTTAGCCTTATGCCGAGGTGGAGTTGGCAATGGTGATGATTCTGGAGTGACTGCATTCATAGCTCTGTTAACATCTTCATCTTGAAGGCTGTTTAAATTTAGTGGGTCAGATATGTTACCTCCCAAAAGAAACTTTGTTGGTGGAATGAAAACTTCTTTGCGTGGCCTTTTATGTGGAAGAAAAAACTTAGAAATAGAAGGGAAACTTTGGGCTCGTTTTCTACCTTGTTTAAATTTTGTACCAGTATAATGTACCCGGCGTATTACGTTTCTATCGGTGTTGTCCTTAGAAGGAGTATGGCCTTTTTTTCCATAACGAAATTTCTTTTTAGTTTTCTTTGAATTACCAGCGCCCCCTGATTCGCCTTCTCTGGATATATTTGCATCCGCCAATTGACCAACGGATTCGCAAACATTCAAAGACGATTCTGCAGATTCAGCGACTTCATTTTCGGATATTTCACCAGTTAATTCACTAGCAGTATCTTTGTTCTGTCGAGTAAACACACTTTCTTCAGGACTTCCCATTACGTGGAAAAGAAATCTACATTTTAGAAACACAATACATTTAAATTATTAAATTTACCGCCACTCCGGTACTTGCATTTGGCCATCCGTCAATGGTGGTAAACAGGTTAACAATGCAGTAGGTTTGTAAGATTATTTATTATTAACACAATCTAAATATTACTATTATTGAATCACCAAACAGTCTACTTCTAATAACTTTTTGCTTTACACTTAGTCATGAGAAAATAGTCGTATTTCTATATAAACAATTCCACAAATTTCACTTCACATCAAGAAAGCAAGCAAAATATGGCATGCATGCATTAGCATGCGGTTTAAACTTAAACAAATGAGTGTTAAAAAAAAATAAAGAAAATCGCTATTAACTTATAGATTTATGAATGTTTTCAATTTCCTGTTAGTGCTTAGATCTTTCGGTCCTTTTAATTTAGTCAGGTTATTCGTAGAATGATCAAACTTTTACATGACAGATAGCACTGCTAGCTATGCACAAACCGTGCCTAGCCATATCATGAAGCACTGCTAGCATCCTTAAGTTTTTGCTTCACATAAATTTGTTTTCTAAGTTATTTATATATAAGTAAATATTTATAAAAACATAAATATTTATAATAAATAAATATTTTTAATATATATTTAATATATTTTTGAATACATTTAATTAAGACTCTTTATAACTAACCAAAGTAAATGGAGTCATTGAAAAAATAAGTGCCAAATTACGACAGTGTCAATACTTATTAATGTAGTTAGGGATGCTTAATATTCTTATTAAATTGAGTTAATCGATACCTTGACGATTAATGTATCGACAAACCCTACGTAAATAAAATTGTTAAATGGAGTAAAGCATTCTTTACAATGATATGTGCGCTAACTTATGTAGTATACACATTGGTTGCGTCTGCATGCGTAACAACTGTTCCCAATGCAAACTATTTCAACGTTATTACATATTTATGTGCTATATTTTACGGACTAAGATGTATTAAAAAAATAATCTATTTGTTATATTAAGACATATAATGGAATTTTTTTAACAACAACAACAAATCATAATGCACAAATATTCTTACCAATTTAAACATTGAAAGCTGTGCAACTTTTTTAAATTGTACTGTAGTTTTAACTATTACTTACAAAATCTAAGAACTTAATCAAATATAAAAACATAATTTAAAACAATAAGTTAATGGCAAGTTTACTGTTTGGGTCCAACAAACAGAAGAGATAGTAGGTGGAGGGTGCGAACCAACTCCGACATAGAAAACCTCGTGGCCGAGCCTAAAATAATTAAAGAGAGATAGGCTCAGCATCTCCGCTGGCTCGTAATCTAGCTAGCTGGATCGGTCACGTAGAACGGATGGAGGAGGATTGGAATGTGAAGAAAGCATACTTGGGGTGACCAGTCAGTATCACTAGAAAGATAAGAGTGGTTCACCTAAACGAACTTTACAACTGAGAAGACTAGACACTGTTCAGGACAAAGGAAAGTGGCGCGTAACATACTTAAGCATATATTTGTATATGATGACATTCTTTTTATTGATAAAAAACGTTAATAAATATTACATCTTTCATTCTTTCAAAATAGATCAAAAATATTTTGTTTACGCCAGTGATATTATGATCCAGAATTTTGTCGTACCTACGTCTCACAACACGACTCGCTTTAGCTCTATACGTTCTTGGTCGCTGCTGAGCTAAAGGAGTAGTACAGTTCTATAGAGCGAATGAGCTATATCCCTCTTTACTTTTTAATCAGCCGTTTTGGAGAAATTAGCCGTTTTGTTAGCGGACGTGGGACGTGGGTCCGCTACTTCGGAGACTTCTGCATCTCATCCTTGTGATGGTAAATCTTAATATGGTTTCATATTCCAAAATCGCCTTCCTTTAGATTTTATTTTGGGAGATTCCGTCTATCTGTTGTTAGTCATAAGATACCTATGCCTTATCCTTAAAATTTACAAATATCTGACAGGAATTATTTTATCGATTATTCGATACTGAAATGGTTTCTACATTATGCAGTATTTACATGGTCGATAATAAACTCTTTGTACCTGCCATAGATTGCAGCTCGTTGCTTAGCATTATTTTGTTATTAATGACATTATCAAAAAAACTCAAATGAAAACCATTTTTATTTAATCAAATATAATAATATTTAATATTTCTAAATAAACATGCATAGGTATTCAAATCAAGTGCCGACTTTCATCATATTTGCAACTTATTTAACTTCTAGGATAGTTTTCTGTTTGTTTTATTAAGTAGATTATTATTAACGATCTATATGTAGTTTTGGACTCTGGCGAATCTATTAAGGAAAACTGCTTTTGGATATCGAAGTTACTGATTTATATTATGTGATCTGTGAACCTGTTGAATTCGACCGACCAAACACACTATTGGATTTTTATATCAACACAAAACTTGATGTGCAGTATTATGTATTAATGAAAATTATATACAATTTATATATAATATGAAATTTTATTTTAAATACAGTTGGAATTCATGGTGGAAGAAATCTCCATACCTAAGCATACAATATATAGAATATCGGTCTTATTCATAGACAGAGTTTGAACGCTTCTTTACGAACCATAAGCGTTCAAACTTACTCTCTATGAATAAGACAAAGTATATACACAAACCCGCTAGACGTACACATACACACGCAAACACATGAACACACACACACACACATGCATATATTAGGTACGTTCATATACGAGTTAGCGCCATTTATATTCGCTAGATGTGCTAGTAGTATGATTCTCCCGACTGAAGACTCTATCTCCATATATTCAATGTACTCTGTGTGCATTAGCAATTGAATTTACAGCTGTTCCCATTTACTTAAGATAAGAAAGAGATGAGAGACAATTAATTCTGTACCCTGTTCAATGATTGGCTAAACCTGACCAAGTTTCTAGCAGTAGCGGCACTGTCCAATGAAAATTTTTCTTTGGTAAATGAAAATTTAAAAAAGTATTCTGTTCAACGAAAACAAATCTAACAAAATGTCTATGGCATAGTTGGCAATGCAAAATGTTACTATTTCGCTGATCAGTGACGACATCGAGAATATCAGAATTACTCGCTAATCAAAAGGAAGGTAAAGAAACTTGATCCATATACAGAATATTATTATATTATATACATAGCTTGGTCGAAAATCGTTTTTAGCGGAAATTGAAAAAGGAAGTTATGCTGTGCAAATTTTGTACGACAAGTCGCAAAGCTATAAATATGTTTTGACTACACAGTTTATATTTTTTGAGTAATGTTTATCATCATCGTTATTTTTTAAGTAATGTCTACAGTTTTAAAAAGTAAAATTGCACAGGCAGCGTTACCCTTTAAATAAATTATTCAATAGCAACATAGAAAAATTACACATTGAGTCTAAAGTATATTCAATCTAATAAAATGATATACTGCACTAATGAAGCTGCGAAAACAAGCAGATCCCCCTTTCGCTTATATTGGTCAATCCAATGTGTACATGGATATGTCCAACATTAAGACTTTCAGGTTTAAACTTGATTTTTATATATTAACTCAATTTCTTCTGAGGTATGTGCTCTCATGAGCAAATGTACACACTTGGAGAGCTGGCTATAAATGAGCATACTACCTAGTAGCAAACAAGCATGCTTTTCTAGTAGCATGTGTATTCCAGGCCTAAATCCACCTGAAGCCACATATTATTTAAAAAGAAATAAGACAGTGCAGGATTTAGTGTGCACAAATCTTTATATATTTTGTTATATTGGCTGCACTGTCAAAGCGTCGTTTTCGAATTTTGAATCAAAAATAACTGTTCGTACTGTCTCTGATGTCTGTCATAATTTGTTAGATTCAAAGAGTACATTGAATAATATAAAGATTGGTTAGATTATTCTTTAACTTAATAAAGTACAGAATAATAGCCTAAAAGGGTACTAAAAAATTCACAATAAAGAATTGAGGTGAGTGTATGTTAAATTTTAAAACTATTATTTATTTCTTCTGTTGTTAGACGTTATATAGGTAATTAAATCAAAAATGTATCAATGAATAATATACCTAATGTACTTAATTTGTTTGTTTGGATATAGTCGATTTTTTCCATATTCTGCAAAAATGTACCTATCTAAAATAAAAACACAATGAATGACATTACTCTAACAAACTTACAATTAGGAAATAGTAACAATAATATTATATCAAGATATTTTTAATTTATTAGATTCTATTATACCAAATGATACTATTTTTAATCATCATACATTTAAAAGCTATTAAAACGAAATGCCTTATATTATAGTCATTGAAAAATATAAATTTTGTGTTCTATATTGACTCTGGGCAATAAACATGAGTCATGGTCACCACTGTTAGATTACACAGGACACAGTCTCTTCTAGTCTAGTTTGGGTGCCATACATAGACTGTCTTGTAATGCCAACTCAGCATTACATATACACAACTTTTGCTTAAACTTTATATACCTATTTTTTTACAAAGTTAATAAACATGTTTATCTTATTTTATTCATGATATTTTCAGATGAATCGGAAAACAAGACTTCCGATTATAAACTCGAAAGAAAACAGAGCTGGTCTTTGTAACAGGCAACCTACAACAAGAAATGCTGTCAACATTCTGAGTGATGATGAGAAAAGAAGTTTAATACTAAACCACACTAAACCAATTCGTCCTGGAGTTAATTCGAATGTAGCAGCATCAAGCATTGCACCTGCACCACGGCTCAAAAGATCAGCAACAGCTCCAACAACTATTAATGTTCCTACAAAAGTATGCAAGGTAGAGAAAAAAGTTGCTCCAAAGATTCCACCATATGACTACAAAGCCAGATTTAACGATCTGCTGGAAAAACATAAAGTAATGAAGTCTGAATTGATTGATCTGAAAGACAAGCATGTAGAGGTGTCAGACGACTATGAAAAAATTAAAGGAACAATACAAAGTTGCACCTCTGAAAGAGATATTTTAAAAGAAAAGCTATTAAACACTCTTAACGACTTAAAAGATAAAGCATCAGAGTTTAACAGAATTAAAATTGACTATGATGTACAAAAACATGAGAATGAAGAACTCCAAAGAAAAGCAAAGTTATTGGAAGATATTACTATCAATCTGAAACAAAAATCTTTAGAACTAGATAAAGTTAAATCTGATTATGATGAATTATATAGACACCATAACAGTCTCAAAGAAGAGACTGAAGCTTTGAGAGCTTTAACAGATAATTTAAAAAAAATATCAATTGAATATGATAAATTAAAACTTGACTATAAAGAAGCTCAAGACTTCATTCTGAAGTACAAAACTGAAGCAGAGGCTTTACAAAATATTTTGGCAAATATGTATAAAGAACAAAGAGACTTGAGAAATACTATTCAAGATTTGAAAGGTAATATCAGAGTGTATTGCAGGGTACGTCCACCACTGGAGAGTGAAGCATCTAAACCACTATTCAATTTGAATGTCCTTGATGCTTGTTCAATTGAAGTTGAAAAGTTTGAATTAAATTTAAATTCAGCTAGGAAAGGAAAGTCTCTTCATTCATTCTCATTTGATGGTATATTCACTCCTCATGCATCACAGGAAGATGTCTTTGCTGAAGTGTCATCTATGGTCCAGTCAGCCCTGGACGGCTACAATGTGTGCATATTTGCCTATGGCCAGACAGGCTCTGGCAAGACCTACACTATGGAAGGAGGCTGTGGCACAGAACAGTATGGTATTATACCCCGTGCTTTTAACATGATATTCACATGTATGGAAGATTTAAAAAGGATGGGGTGGGAGCTTAGTATCAAAGCATCTTTTCTGGAAATATACAATGAAGTAATTTATGACTTACTTAATTCTTGTAAAGATCAAGAAAACCATGAAATTAAAATGGTTAATTCCAAAGGTAATGATGTGTACGTATCAAATTTGAAGGAGGAAGAGGTAAAGAGCTCACATGATTTTATCAGGCTGATGATATTTGCCCAACGTAACAGACAAACTGCAGCCACAATTAATAACGAACGCAGTTCCAGGTCTCACTCTGTTGCACAAATAAAAATATCTGCTGTTAATGAAAAACGTAAGGAAAGATATACAAGCAATCTGAATTTGGTGGACTTGGCTGGTTCAGAGAGTGGCAAAACTACACAGAGAATGGATGAAACCAAACATATAAATAGATCATTGTCAGAATTGTCCAAAGTGATACTGTCTTTGCAAACCAACCAGTCTCACATCCCATACAGGAACTCCAAACTCACCCACTTATTGATGCCCAGTTTAGGTGGAAATTCAAAAACTCTTATGTTGGTCAATATAAATCAATTTGATGAATGTTTCAGTGAGACTCTAAATTCTTTAAGATTTGCCACTAAAGTGAATAATTGTCGCATAGTCAAGGCAAAGAAAAACTTATCAATGTATGACATATAATATAACTTTGTATATTATCTCTTAGTAGTTAGTTTAGTATCTTGTCTTTCTATTACCCTTTGGCTCCATCTGGGGTGTTGTTATAGCTATTGAATAATGACATTAATGAATAGCTACAAGTAATAATGTGATTCACAATTAATAACAATATAGCATCACAAATTTCTAATGTTAGCTACATCTGGGATAATGTTTGTGTTAGTGACTATGTCACAGATGTAGCGAAGTGTTTATTGTGTTATTTGTGATGTGATTTTGTTATTAATTGGTACTGACGTGAAACATTTACAGATAACATGTGTATGCTGATATATTAGTCTAGCTAAGCATTAACAGTGCTATTTTAACACTGTAAACAAGATGCATTTGAGATAAAAATCTTTCATAATTTACATTGCAATTAATAATTCAATTATATTTGTGTTTAAAATATTTGTGTAAAAAATTTTTTGCATAGTAATCTATACATATAATAAAATTGTAGAATTCGAATTTCTGTACAATGAAAAAATATGCTAAAAACCGAGTCAGGGGATGTAAGAAGTGAAATAGAACTAATTTAGATTTTTTCGAATTTTTTGATTCTCTGTTTGTCTATCTGTTTGTACCGGCTTAATCTCCGAAACGACTGGACCGATTTAAATGAAATTTTGTATGGTGATAGCTTATATCCCTGGTCAACATATAGGATACTTTTTATCCCGAAAAATTAAATAGTTCCCGTGAGATAGTTAAAAAGCTTTAATTACTTAACCAGTTTATAACAGACTAAAAGTAATTTCTCTGCAACATAACATAATAGAAGCGGATATTTTGACAGGGTGTGGTGTCGGTGAGAGAGTTTTATCTTATATATATAAAGCTGATAAGTTTGTTTGTTTGCTTGAACGCGCTAATCTCGGGAGCTACTGGTCTGATTTGAATTATTTTTCCAGTGTTAGATAGCCAATTTATCGAGGAACGTTATAGGCTATAAACCATTACGCTAAGATCAATAGGAGCGGAACATCATTGAAGAATGTTTCCAAATTGCGGGGTTTTTTTAACTTACCTTTTTTTGAACTATTCCACGCGAACGAAGTCGCTGGCAGAAGCTAGTACAAAATAAAAGAGTAGACAGTCAAATCAACTGTAATACTTTTAATAAACATACAAAATATTGCAGCCCCTATAGATTTTGTACAACCGTAACAACTTTGACGATAAGTAGGCATAAGTAAAGAGTAGAATATCATATTCTTTGAAAAGTTATTTTTTCTCTATAATGATATATTAAAAAATGACGCTAACATGCTATTTTAACTCCTGTTCCTAAATATGTAAAAATGTTAGAATTTACTATAAACTGTGTATCCCTATTATATAGATAGACCATTAAAAATGTATTTAATTTCTTTTGAAACTTGAGTTATAAAATAGTTACATTTAATATTATTGGACTTTAATTAACGATTTACGTAAATGTGAATTGACTTTTATTCTGATGTTGCGGTCACATTCCAATATTTATAACTAATTATTGACTTGTGTCGAGTGACAGATAATATCTATTTCTTAATTTGAAACAGGCAGACGGCACACAGCTTATGGGAAATGTTTACCAGCGCCTGTAGACATTTAAGACGTTGTAGCTAATCATTAACGGGGTGTTATTTTATTAAGGCTATAAACAAAACTTATTTGACCACAGTCACTAACATTAGATGTAGCAGGCTCACAACGAAAATGTTTGGATAACATTGAAAAATACATTGCCATGTATTAAGTTTGTGATTGAAGTGTCTACTATCGTTAGCAAAACTACACACTGACATTGTCTATTTTGTTATTTAGCTACACCACCCTAAAAAGACATTGAAATTGAAGGTACCTCGTATTCCAAAAACTATTCAATGGATCTTGTTTGAATTTTTTGGTTCGCAAATGCCTACCTCTTAGTCCAAAGGTTAGAGTAGAGGGATGACACACTTCTTTTGACTGGACGCGAATGATTTATTGATTTAAGTATAAAAATATAAAATTTTTATGTATGGCGGATAATAATACATTTTTCCGATTTCACTGCACCATGTGTACTTTAAAAACATCTCAAATTTAATTTATATGTACCTAGATGTTTTGATAAAAATGACATTGGCAAAATCGATGCTTAAGGCGTTGGAGCCACTAACAAGAATAGAAAAAACTAACTTTCACAGAGAAAGGAATGGACGGCCGGAACTAACTATATATTTTAATTAGGATATTTAGGTATTTAGATTTACACATTAATAATTTGTTTTTTTTATAGCTAGTAGTTGTTTAATACATATGATCTTGTATTGTCTTACTACCACACTCGGAGTCATAATGGTCCTTTGTTAATTAAACTTTTAATTAGCTTTAAAAGTTGACGATTCTCTTTTTTGTCTAAGTTTGTATGTAACTCATGGCTATAATATAAAAGCGGTTGTTAGTATATTGTTTTTTCAAGTTATTTTTTAATCAATGACTTTTTTTGTATTTTCATAAACAATTGACTAAAATAATATATAAAGCGTTTCCGTTCTGTTCCGTCGTTACCTTTTATAATTGGGTATTACATATTAATAAAAATTTTATGGTTCTTTAAGCTCTTCGAGTGTTATAGTGATCAATATTAAGTATCTACATATTTTATATTGAATTAAAAATTGCATTTTATTTGCTTCTTGACTTCTTATTTCGTGGGAACCTTTAATATTTTTTTTGTAACCATGTTATGTAAAATAAAATTTTGTATAATTAATATTAAATATATTATAAATATGCACAACATTTGTTTTATTTGGATATTGTATGTATTTATGAAGAATAATATACATTTAGTTCATAATTTCCTGTAATAAGCCATATAAAATTTTAAACATTTGATATACTTACCTATGTGAAATAAAACAAGTGTTAAGAAAATCTAAAATTCATGTATTTTAATCATTAGGAATAAGGACTAGATAATATTAAGCGAAATGTCGCATTTCTCATTCACATGCACAAGACGCAGTTTGTTGTGTACATCTCCGTTTGTCGCGGCGCTCGCGACAAGTGGCACAAGGGCGCGGGGGCCAAGCGAACGGTAGCAGCGGCCGTGGTGGCGAGTCCAGGGTCCTCTCGCCGCTCGCGTTCAACGCGACACGTCTGGCTCCGTCGCTGCCTCCTCGCTCTGCGCGGGAAGCTTCGCTGTCTCAATGGTATGTATCAGTCTGTCTAATCCGTACAGGAAACCTTCCTCGTGATTACCCTGTTGCCAGGGCGCACGGTGATTCACTTGGGAGCCCTCTGGAAGGCGTCTTGTTTTTGCAAAATCTATAAGCCAAGCTCCAACACGTTCATCGTCGTAAATAATGAATATACTGCTGCCGACGATTTCGTGGCTCTTGAAGAATTCGGAGCGCTCGAAGAGATCTCTGATTTCACGCAAGCGGGTTGCAATAGCGCGGCGGGCACGTTCATCCTTGCCGAGGAAGCGCGCTACAGTGGCAGCTAATTGTTTGGGCTCACGTACTTTCTGCAGATCGGTGAGCGGTGGCTGACCCGGAAGTTTAACAGCTTCGATGCGAAAGCCCTGTTCAGCTGAAGAGGACTGTTGTTCCCGGAACTGCATGTAACGTAATTTAGTAACGGCGCGTGCGGCGTGTTCACATTCCGTGGGCGCATTAGGGTCTAGACGCACCATCTTCTCATACAAATCTGATCGAGCATGGGCGTTACTGACTTCATCTTCTAGGAAGGTGCGGGTTCCCATCTTCACGTCCATTACATGAGGATCCCGGAATCCATGCAGCAAATCTTGTAGTTCTATAAAACGTTCGCCACTGTATTCAAGTTCACGATAATAACGAGGAATGACTCCGCGCATATGGGGGCATGCGGCCAGGGCTTCGTAGGTATCGCGTTCAGGGTTGTGCGCAGGGTGATCGCCGGCGGCGCGGCGCTTCCAGACGGTGCCCGGGCCGGCGGGTGCCAGGGAGCCCGGGTGCCCCGCTAATTGGAACCATTCTGACGAGCGCGATTTCAATAGAGCATCTGAAGCAGGCGCTGATAATTCCAACGCATTCTGTAACAAAGAGAAATAAACTCATAAATAAAATATGTAATATTATTGCAAAACATTTACGACAACCTTCGTAGATCTAGAATACTAGGTGTTGGTCGTAGCTTCGCTGGTGTAGTTTAAAAATGGTCGTAGTTCAAGCAAATTTTCTACACCTTAAGGGTTGAATTTCCATGAACGCCGATACACGTGTATAAATATAAACGTGTATCAGTATTTATTTCTAAACAGAAGCAAGTATATATAAATTTCATGCTTCTTATTTTGAAAATGACGGATTTTCATATACCTATAGAGGTAGAATTTTCAAAAATTCTTACTTATTACGTAGCACAGTACTGAAAGAACCCGCAGGCAAATTTTCATGCTCCTATCTCCAGTAGTTTGGGCTGTGCAGTGATATGTCAGTGAGGTCAAATAATAATACTTATAGATTAATATAACTATCAACTCAAATGCCAAAATTGTTAGAAACATAATTGTAATCATATAATTAAAGGAGCTATCAACTTACAATTGCTAGAAACTTTAGTAGTTCAGAGGGCTGTGCTGATGATGGCGCAGAGGTCGGCGGAGTGGACTCCGCAGGCACCGCATTGCGTCGCCAACGCTTGAAAAGCACTCCCTCATTTTTGCTGCGCCAGCGTTCTTCCTCCTTACCAGGCACAGCGACCTGTGGACAGCAAAAAACACCAAATAAGCCACAATTTTACACTTAAAACACATTGGAAACACAGTTTCACTTTCACACTAATGCAGAAATCACGCATTACAATTTGATGACGTACCGCTAAAATCTTATTAGCTGCGTAGAGCAGCCCACCGGGGCCGAGGCGGCTAAACACCGATTGACGGGAGACACTATTCATCTTGCTGGTGACAGTCATAATGTACGAGTATGTATGTAGAATGCGCGAGCGCAAATGACGATTGTGATAGTAGCGCGGGCAACGAGCGTGAGGTAATAGCTGGTGTTAACCTGCAATTGATGTTAGTGGGAGGGACACGACGGTTTTATAGAGACCTCGGCTTTTGCGTGACGTCGGCACCGCGGCCCCGCGCTCCGCCTCATGCCTCATGCTCCGCATCTGCGCCCGCGCACCAGCCCTGACCGCATGCCTAAGACCACGATTTTAGTTAGCGTCTCGGCTTTACTTAAAAATTTAGTTATTTTTTTGTGTTAGTCATCACTAGACGCGTTCATATGACTCGTCGGGAAAAGTTATGATGTATCTATTTTCCTACCCAACGATAAGGCCTAACACTCAATTGGAATAATTTCTAGCAACCTAAACATCACTTATTATTATTTTTCTAGCTCCAAAACTTCGGAGGTACTATCTTAAATTTACAAGTAGGTGGTGGCAATTTTACTTTATTACGCTGTTGACAAAAGCAGACTATTGTTCATAATTTAATTATTCTGGTAACGAGGACAGCTTTTATATAGACAATACCGTAAAATAAAATAAAATAAAATTAATGTGCTCATTAGAAGAATTAAATTATTATTTTTTAAGTTTTATATACTTATTTTAAATCCAGTATAGAGTATCACGAAACCAAATACCTACAGTAATCTAATGAACCCAGGCGTAATTATCCTGCTTGTAAGTACTTAGTCTTGAGAGACTACAGGTAGAATACAGATTTTAATACATTAGCTTAATAAGATGGAAAATATTGAAGGTACAATTATGACAAATAATTGAATATTTATATATTTCAAAACTATTTATTCATTATTTTTGAACCACAAATTATATATTAATAGCTACTACACTGTTATTATAACCTACTGAGAATATTGTATTATACCTACATATAATCCTTTTAAGAATGTGTAAGAATAAGCCTAAATGGCGCTCTGTTGTTCGTGCCTACCCCGCAAGGGACCTGGCCTGAAGTTATGTATGTATGTATAATCCTTTTAAGATCAGAAATAGAATACACTTGTCACTTTGTTCTATGCTATGAGTGAAGCGCCCATAAGGCTGTCATCATTCATGTTAGTCAAAGTTACATTAAATATTTTTTATTGTAAAGCGTCAATAAATTTTTGCTTTTGCTGGATTCCCATATTTTACTACTATAAATTTATTTGCGTTACTATACTGGTTAGAATTAGTTATAAACTCTATATGATACGTAATACTAATCAATTTTGTACCACAAGATAACAAGGTATTAAAACCCAACTTATATAATGTTATCCTGGATCCATAATATTGACGCAGCGCTACCTTAGATTATGACGCAATGGGAAGGCACGCACAGTACCCATACACTTTGTAAAAACATGACGCGCTGTTCCAGGCAGACGCTTCTTTGCGACACATACTACTCGATACACCAAGAAACTTAACCGGAATAATGACGTATATTTAATATAATTGTTCCGAATTAACTACGCGCATTGTTTTAACTATAGCTCATTTAGTACAAATTAAATTGTCTTCACAATATTCTCAATTACACAGTTAATTTGTTATTACCGGACATCATCAACGATGTAGATGTGATTATATACTGACGTTTAACTGTTTTATTATGGAAAACGAATTCCATGGTTAATAATTGTAGTGAAACTTTTGTTATAGGCACTTACCAATAACATTAAAAAATCATAAACTTAGGAATGTGAATACATGTTGTCATAGGAAGGTATATCCGCTCCCTTTTCGTAATAACTAATAACATATCGAAATTATAAGTGTTCTAGTAAAAGTGAGCCAAGACAAATATGAATGTATGTAGCCATCAGCTTATATTAAGTCAAGCCATTCCAGCGACCGTGCGGCCTGTAAGTGGCGACAAAACAACCCACAGTCATGTAGGGTATTTGCCCATCCGGGTGGCTACCACCCCTGGTCTAGAGTATGCTGCTATAACAACCTTGGGATTGTTCCGGCATTAGTAGCCAGGTTCCAGTCTCCCTTTAGAGAGTGGCAGCACCCAGTGTTACAAATATCCATAAGCGATTGTAACCGCTTTCCATTAAGCGAACCGTCTGCCTATCTGCTAACCTCATGCAATAGAATAAAGCAATTTTCATGTTATTTTTCTGCAAAGCTAATTACTTTATACAGATCGGTTTTTTAAAGATGAAGTAAAGTATACCAAATGCTTCGTCACAATAAGGCAATTAAGGTGATTTCTTCAAATTTATAAAATAAATTTGGATACCTACAACGGAGCTCACTTTTAAAATACCTACTTGCTTGTATATTAAAACAAAAATAAGATGTATAGTGTATACCAATAGTATTTTCTTATTTAAGATTGGTATTACCCGTATCTCATTATGAATTTTTGTTTGCGAACTATTTTAACAAGCTTGTCTACATGACTGGCGCCTATTCCTATTTGTCTAAGATGTAAAGTACAATATATGAATAAAACATGATACTTTATATGCCTAGCTTCATTTCACATGCCGCAGCATTACAATTACAGACTGAAAAAAGGTTCTTGTAACAATGACAGCGGGTTCAATATCTCCGAAGGCCATTCCTGTTACAGCATGCTACTATTCGTTTGTATTTCAGAGTGACTTATATTTTATGCCCCTACTCCATCTGCATCAGTGTTAATTATCGTGGCGAAATATGTCTTGTTGATAGCGTTAAAAATAATGCCGTCAACGGTTAGCTACATTAGTGTAAATAAGTTATCTGTCAATGTTTAAGGCTATGAAACAATTTCGGACCTGCAATAACGCATTAAACCCTTGGCTAACGTTATCCCAGGAGTAGCAGGGACATTAAGAATACGACGCATTAAAATTCGAATATCATAAATTGTTATTACAGGACTCGAATTAAAATGCCGTTGGAACTACTATAGAATTTATTAGAACTATAAAAACACGTATAACACTGGTACAAATATAACTGGACACAACCAGTACAAACTGCACGATTCAATAACACGCGCAAAGTCCGCTACTATATAGCTTATCGAATGTACACACGTCTTGCCTTGGTCGCGATTATCGCTTGACTGCCTCACCCCTCCGTTCGGGCATTGCTTTTTTATCCTGTACAAATACTCGACAGCGTGGACTGAATTTTCCAAGAATCACACCTGGTTATCGACCATCACAAAGGATTACAATACAAAATAGGCTGTTTTTCTAATTACAGATTTTAAACACTAAGTAAACAAAAGAGGTCCAGATGCCGAAAAGGTAATAAACTGCAGGTGTGCATTCACTTTTGCCGGCGTGTAACACTGTATTTGTATATAATATGACAAATTGGAAAAGCATTTAACTAAGTGAACCCTCTTGTTTAAATAAACATCGGGAATATGTATCACGTTCCTAATTTGGGACATTGTTATATTATAATGTATACTAGCTGTGCCTTCGACATCGTTCCTGCAGGAATGAAAGACATCTCCCTGGGATTGATTAATAACGAATACCGTAAAATGTGGTACGAAACCGGGGCATACGCAGATGACAACAGTTTATAGGTACGTCATAACTGATTTAAACAATAAAAGAATTGTTGTTTAAATCACAAACAACAATGAATTAACAGATGAACAAACAAAATAACTTATGTTTGAATATATTACTAGTAATATAATAAATATACCGGTTTAACCAACTTCGAAAAGGAAGAAGTTCTCAATTCTGTATGTTTTCTTATTTGTGGTACGCGATAACTCCGTCAATTGTGTACTGATTTACATATATTTTTATTCGTTAATGTATACTCCGAAGGTGATCCCACGATAACCAAGTCAGGATCTGATGAGTGGATCCCAGGGAAATCGAGAGCAACCTTCCAAAACTGTTAACCGACTTCTTTGTTGCACTATATCTCCATCAACTGTGATGTGATTTTCTTTTTTTTCTTAAGTGTTTATTTCTATTAGAGTGTATACTCCCGAGATGGTGCATTGTAACCAAGTTAGAAATTGATAAGTAAATAGCAGGGAAATCTTGAGCAATTCTTCTTGAAGAGCGTCTACACCGAAGAGTGAGATAGCAACCTTATATACGCGTGCCAGTAGTCAATTTCTATAGGCACTTAATATATTATTTCTAAAGCTATTCAAGTATTTGCGCAAATAAACAGTAAAACTTACTTCTCTTCGTCATCAAAATATTGTAGAAAGAAGTCGATTAAATATTTATTTTTTTGATTTTTAGTTTGAAATCTGTTTTGTTATAGTTAAAAATAAATTGATATTTGATATAGATAGTTACGTTTGTGTATATCGTTTTTATTCGGACCCCCTGTAGAAAAACTAGCTAAGGTTGGGTCACGGTTACTCTGTAGGAGTTGAATTGCAATAGCCGCTTGCGCACCTCAAACGGTGCATTGCGATTCATATTGGTGCATTATACATAAACAGCACGTGGATTTAATGTACATGTATTATAACATGCATTATATAAATAGTAGATATCCCAAATATTCGAAACAGTTTTTTTTAAATTTAAATTGGATTTTTACGACATTTTCTAGAACATTGTTCGAGTAACATAGTAAATGTATTGCATCAAAATAAAAAGTATCACAATATGAAATTCAAATATGTTTCTATTCACTATGTTTATAACGATATTGGTTTGGAATTCCCTGGATAATCTACCGGCATAATTTTGAATGGTTATAAGATGAATGACGCTTCAAATATGGAGAAAGGTACAGTGTTATGGCGGGTGTTTCCGTCTTCTACACACTTTTTCTACCCAAAAATATTTTTTCCGCTTTCAACCCAAAATCTATTCCGTTTTCAACCTACAAAAATAAATATAATATTTTTTTCCGTCTTCTACTGAAACAGCTTTCCGTTTTCAACCCATTACTAATTTTAATTGTTTTGAAGTACGGTCAGAAACATTATTTGCTTTTAAATATTTATTCATTGCAAGATAAACAGCTCACAATATAAAATTTTTAAATCTACTCAATATTAGTTCACGAACGACTTCTTAGCTGCAAGTGTGTATGACGTCACTGGATAATAATAACCGAACACACAAATGAAAAAACAAGTTTTTTTCAAAATTATTTCACCTGAAACTAAAACCAGAGCCTGTTTCACTTTTTCCAAGCGATATATAAAAAGGCAAACAGTTCAATATCACCAAAAAAAGGTATTTAAAAAAACATGTGTGTATGTATATCTTTCATGCTTGCCTTGCTTTTAGGTTTAATACCGAAAGACATAGTGGATGATGCTTTTCTCTATATTATGGAATAGAGTCCCACGCATAAATATGCAATGAGCGTTAATGATTATATTGTCAAAACATATATGTTTGGCGGAAAATATCCCCTAGAATTATGGTCTTCATGTGGATGTCGACACAGAAAAACTAACGCTCTTGAAAGCTAGCATGTGACTGTAAGCCGCGTTGTGGTAAAGAAAAGTCACTAAACATGCTTCAATTCCTTTCAAATATTAATAAAGACGCTAAAAAACAAAATAAAATTGAGCGGTCTCAAAGAAAAAGATATTGTGATATCAAGGAATCAAAAACATGATGTGTTAGAGAGAGACAATAAATAGAATCTGTGCTTAATGACTTGGCTTGTGGCAAAATTTGAATAGGCGACTGTTAGGAAAAGTTAGGTCGTTTATATATTAAATTTTAAAAAAACTATTCCATAATTTATGTCAATACTTCATACTTTTAATGTCGATTATTAGTATTACCCAATCTATCCAATTATTCAAATTTTACTTAAATGTTAGTTATGTTTTCAATATTATGATTCCAAAAGCAATAAATGCATCCAGCGCATTGAACAATAGTTACAAACATTTTCTTAATTAAACTAATTTATAGTTCCTCAAATTCTATTTGATATTTTACTACTTATTTAATATTTTGACGAGGTTGTGAATTTTGAAAATTTTATGTACCAAACGTTAATTATGTGATCTATGTAATAATGTTTTATAATCTAAATGTGACTTTTAGTTGTTTGTAAAGTATGTATAACAATCTTTTTGACTTAATTATTTTTTAAATAAATATTTTTAATCGAATTAACTTCTTCTGCTGCCTGTACATAGTTCACTGGGTAGAAAACGAAATTGAATTTTGTAATGGGTTGAAAACGGAATTATTATTATTATTTTAGACTTGTGGGTAGAAAAAGTGGGTAGAAAACGGGGTGTTTCCGTTTTCTACCCACTTGTTATGGCAACATCGTCTGTCCTATCGTGGTTTTGATCCTTAGCAACGGGCTTGTACCTACAGCTTATTCAGATATGATGGCCCAATGTGCATGCTATACCAATTAACAATTACCACATACTGATACGTCGCTACATGCAATTATAATAATGTTACGTGCGAGCGGGGTTACGCACTTATGGATTGGAAGAAAATACCAGTTTTTAATTTAAAAGCTTTTATTGACTTACACAGCCGCACGTAGTACCTCTCTGTAGGGTTGCCCCTATACGCACGACCAACGATGCACAGTCCCGACGATAAGTTGTCACACCCTCAATACCGTCGCCGATATTGCGCGGACCACCTCCAATATTATCGCGGGTAGCTCGCTTCTGGTTCCTCCTTCGAACTACGCTAAACACCTCCTTCGCGTATCTGTCCACCAAACTTGTCACTAAATTCACCACTTAATCCGTCTCTGTACTCTATTAACCTTCGCTGATAACCCTTTAGTATCGCACTTGTCGTTTCACCGTCTTGAACTGAACTCAACTTTAAAACTGCCCGGTAGGCGCGCCTTACGCTGTTTATATACCTGGAAGAATTTTCTAGAACCCATCTATCTATCTCTGTCTTTTCTTTCCCGAACATTCTGTTCGGGAACTTTCGTTTATACATCTATCTTTTTCTAACATCTATCTATCTCTTTCCTTCTTTCGTCGTCTATCTCTGTCTAACATCTATTTATCTCTTTCTTTCATTTATCTTCTATCCTTTTCTAAATATATCCGTCCTTGTCTTTTTGTTCTAGATTTTTCCAGACTTTTCCAAAAGTTCTAAAACTAACTAGATGGTTCCACCATCATTCGCCACACTACCCCCTCCTAAAACGTGCTCGTCCCGAGCATCGTTAGAACCATGAAATTTCGCAAGTCGATCTACATGCACTATTTTCGCAGGGCTCCTTGATGATTTCCGAATTCGATAGGTAACATCATTAATCCTAGTGACTACCGTGTAAGGTCCTTCCCAACTTGATTGCAATTTTGGAGATTTTCCTCTACGTCGAACAGGATTATGAAGCCAGACCAATGAGCCTTCATCAAAGTCCTTAAAGTGAGCACGTCTATCGTAACGGGTTTTCATCCGTTCACTGACTTGCAGATTTTCTATTCTCATATAGTCATGAATTTCTTCCATCCTCCTACGTAAGTCTTGTACATAGTCCGTAACACAACTTGGAACATCAGGCGGACATCCCGAAAGAAGTTGTACTGGAAGTCGAAGTTCCCTTCCAAAATTAGCACGCGCTGGCGTTGTGCAAGTGCTTTCATGAACAGCCGTTCGATACGCTAAGAGAAAAAGGGGAATGTACTCATCCCAGTCTCGTTGATGAGAGTCCACAACCTTTGCCAGATGCCGTTCTAAAGTTTGGTTAAACCGCTCTACCATTCCATCAGATTGTGGGTGATACGGGGTAGTTCGAGTCTTGTGTATTCCAAGTATCTTGCAGGTTTCCTGGAAGACCTGAGATTCAAAATTGCGACCCTGATCACTGTGAATCTCCAGGGGTAAACCAAATCGGCAGAAAACTTCCTTCGTTAATTTATCCGCTACAGTAGCTGCTTCCTGATTCGGAATTGCAAAAGCTTCCGGCCATTTAGTAAAATAATCCATAACCACCAAAATGTAACGATTTCCTTTATCTGTCGAAGGGAATGGTCCCGCCACGTCAATTGCAATCCGTTCCCAAGGGGCACCCACGTTGTATAATTTTAATCTACCTCGACTTCGTGTTTGGGGTCCTTTCACAGAAGCGCACCTCGTACAATCCCTACACCATTCCTCGACGTCTTCCCTGCAATGAAGCCAGTAAAATTGTTGACGTACTTTCATTAAAGTCCTTTTCACACCAAGATGTCCTCCTGAAGTGCCGTCGTGATACGCCCGTAAAATATCCGGGATCTTAGACTTGGGGGCTACTATTTGCAAATGACTTCCATTACCAGATGGATTCTCCCATTTTCGACATAATAGTTCTTCATTAAGCACCAGACTATTCCATTGCGCCCAGTAGGCCTTAGTTGTTGCGCTAAAACCAGCAATATCACTCCAATCAGGTCGAGATCTATTAGCCTTTTTCCAAAGCAAGATGGGTTTTAGATCTTCATCTTCCTCTTGTGACTTTCGTAGAACATCTTGACTCCACTCATCATTAAGAGCGTCTGTTCTTATTGCTTTAATGTGAATAGCACCATCTTTCTCCTCTTGTCTAATACAATGCCTGCAATCCTCTGAACACGGTCGCCTAGATAAAGCATCAGCATTTCCATGACTTCTTCCACTTCGGTGTTCCACCTCAAAATCGTATTCCTGCAGTTGTTCAATCCAACGCGCAACTTGACCTTCCGGATTCCTAAATTGCAGCAGCCACTTTAATGCCGCATGATCCGTTCTAACCAGAAACCTCCGTCCTAATAAGTACTTCTTAAAATGCTGTAAAATTTTTACTACTGCTAGCAATTCTCTCCGAGTAACACAGTAGTTTTTTTCTGACTTTGACAAAGATTTACTAAAGTACGCTACGACAACTTCCTGATCTCCTTTCTTCTGGGAAAGTACTCCGCCAATACCCGTATTACTTGCGTCACAGTCAACTATGAAATCGTTGACCCTGTCTGGATAGCCAAGTATTGGTGTATTACATAAGCGCTGCTTCAGTTCCTCGAATGCCATTTGACATTCCTGGTTCCAAACAAATGTCCGTTTCTTCTCGGTTAATTTGTGTAAAGGGGTTGCCACTTGTGAGAAATTCTTCACGAACCGTCGATAATAAGAGCAGAGCCCCAAAAATGCGCGAACTTGTGTTTTATCCGTCGGTATAGGCCATTCCTTGACTGCACAAACTTTTGTTGGATCAGTTTCAATGCCGTTTGCAGAAATAACATGACCCAAGTAGTTAACTCGTCGTCTGAAGAAGGAACATTTCTTCAAACTTAGCTTGAGATTTGCGCTTTTTAATTTCTCGAACACCATCTCCAACTTCTTCAAATGATCATCAAAATTTCGACCTACAATAATGATGTCATCGAGATAAACCAAACAAGTTTCTCCTAGTAAGCCCTCTAGGACTCTTTCCATTAAACGTTCAAATGTAGCTGGAGCATTACATAGTCCAAATGGCATCACCTTAAATTGCCATAATCCTTTACCAGTAGAGAACGCAGTTTTCTCCTTATCCCTCGGGTCCATCTCTACCTGCCAGTATCCGCTCTTTAAATCTAGGGTAGAAAACCATGTCATACCATTCAAAGTGTCGAGAGTGTCATCTATTCTTGGTAAGGGATAACTGTCCTTTTTCGTGACATCATTCAATCGACGGTAGTCCACGCAGAACCTAGTAGTTCCATCCTTTTTCTTTACTAAGACCACAGGAGAGCACCACGGGCTAATAGATGGTTCGATTACCCCATTTTGTTCCATTTCCTTGATCATGTCATCAACTTCTTTTTCTTTAGCAAATGGAACTCGACGAGGTCGTTGTCGGATTGGATGTTCATTCCCAGTATTAATTCGGTGCCGAACTAATCCGGTTCTGCCAATATCCTTGTCGTCTCTCGAAAACATTTCAGAGTATCGTTGTAATAGACTTTCGGCCTTTGCCATCTGCATGGCTGTTAAATCCTCTTTACAACCTTCAATAATTTTATTGAGATCTATTCCATCATTTTCCCGGAAGGTGTACACTCTACCTCCACTGCCACCTTTCATTGGAAGTTCCATGGCTCCACACTTAAGAATGCCCTTCTGTATGTCAAGGTTACATTGATGATTTCTGAGGAAATCCAGTCCAATTATGCAATCATCCATAATGTCGGCTATTATCGCTTGTTGCCAATAAAGCTTGTCACCAACCTTGATAGCTACTTTCTGCTCCCCTTTTACTGGTACACGCTGGCCGGTAGCCGTCGTGAGCTGAACCGTCCGTCTTTCATGAGTTACTTTACCATTTTTCCTCATTAATTGCGGTCCAATTACCGTACGTGATGCTCCAGTGTCTATGGTCAGTAAACAAGCAACTCCATTAACTATTCCATCAACAGTTAGACTGTTACCATCTGAGCTTTGATAAATCCTTATTCTTGGGGTTATTCGTCTACCAGCCAGCGCCCACCCCGCAGCTCTGACTCTAACTAGTTTTCCTGCGATTCCGACGCCTGTGCACTAGCGTCAGTTCTTTGTCTTCCATAAGGTCGATGAGGGCACCTGGTCCTTATATGTCCTCGCTCTCCACAGCCATAACATCTGACAGTAAAGGTCCTTCGACCTCCTGTGGAATCATCGCTCGAAGTGATCTCACGTAGGCGTCCGCCCCTTGAATCTCGGCGAACAGCTTCCACCTCTAAAGCGTGCGCCAAAGCCTCCTTCATGTTGTCGTGGTGGCCTAATCGTACAGCAGCTCTTATCTCAACGTCAGATATACCGTCAACAAACGTTTGAAGAAGTATGCTGTTGACAAGTGTTGAAGGCGAGCTCTGATATGCTTTTCGTACGAGCTTCTCCACCTCCAGAGACCACTGCTGAAGAGTTTCATTAGCCCGCTGATAACGCTCTCGAAGTTGAGCTCGAAACACATGCTCTAAATGAGAGTCACCAAACCGTGATTCCAGAGCTTCCATTAGTTGCTCATAAGAGGCATCCTTGCTGACTGCCTCCAACACATTCGTCGCTTTATCCCGGAGTCCTAAAACAAGCGCAGTCCTAGCTTGTTCACTATCCCATCCATTCATCTGTACCACCGCTTCGAACTGCCGCCTATAAGCTGCCCATGAAGATGCTCCATCATAAGGAGGTGCCTTAAAATTCATGGCAGATGGAGTTGTCACCGTTGGGATTGGCACACCCCTAACCTTTATTCTATGCAAATCTTCTTCCATGGCTGAAATTCGTTCCTCATGCCCAGACAGACACACTTCATGTACCTGTAGCTTATTTCTTACCTCCTGAACTGCCTGTGCACTATCTTTAATAGCCTCTAGAATGCTGCCTTCACTGGTCCTCTGATCTTTCCCCAAAGCACGCAGTTGTTCTTCCATGGCGCGCAGCTGATCCTCCTGACGGCGAGCTTGCTCCTCCTGACGGCGAGCTTGCTCCTCCTGACGGCGAGCTTGCTCCTCCTGACGGCGAGCTTGCTCGTCCTGCATCGCTCGCAGCTGTTCCTCCTGACGGCGGGCTTGTTCGTCTTGAATTGCTCGCAGCTGTTCCTCCTGACGGCGGGCTTGTTCGTCTTGCATTCTTCGTAGTTGTTCCTCTTGACGACGGGCCTGTTCTTCTTGCATTGCTCGCATCTGCTCTAACAATGCCCAGAACTCCGATTTAGGGGGCTGCGTACTCGATGAATCGGTTGAAGTCCCCTCAACAGGATCGTTTAACTCCCCAGGGTTTTCTTCCACGGAGCTCTCCGTTTCCAAATTCTCTTGTTGTTGGGCGGCAGCCCTAGCACGAGTGTTGACGCCGTCTCTTGGCATTACTGGCATTTTATCTTCCAATCCCACTTCTGACACCAAATGTTACGTGCGAGCGGGGTTACGCACTTATGGATTGGAAGAAAACACCAGTTTTTAATTTAAAAGCTTTTATTGACTTACACAGCCGCACGTAGTACCTCTCTGTAGGGTTGCCCCTATACGCACGACCAACGATGCACAGTCCCGACGATAAGTTGTCACACCCTCAATACCGTCGCCGATATTGCGCGGACCACCTCCAATATTATCGCGGGTAGCTCGCTTCTGGTTCCTCCTTCGAACTACGCTAAACACCTCCTTCGCGTATCTGTCCACCAAACTTGTCACTAAATTCACCACTTAATCCGTCTCTGTACTCTATTAACCTTCGCTGATAACCCTTTAGTATCGCACTTGTCGTTTCACCGTCTTGAACTGAACTCAACTTTAAAACTGCCCGGTAGGCGCGCCTTACGCTGTTTATATACCTGGAAGAATTTTCTAGAACCCATCTATCTATCTCTGTCTTTTCTTTCCCGAACATTCTGTTCGGGAACTTTCGTTTATACATCTATCTTTTTCTAACATCTATCTATCTCTTTCCTTCTTTCGTCGTCTATCTCTGTCTAACATCTATTTATCTCTTTCTTTCATTTATCTTCTATCCTTTTCTAAATATATCCGTCCTTGTCTTTTTGTTCTAGATTTTTCCAGACTTTTCCAAAAGTTCTAAAACTAACTAGATGGTTCCACCATCATTCGCCACAATAATATCTACATGATTACGTGCTGTAACTAGAATATAAATGAGCATTTTTTATTATCTAGTAAATTTCAATCTACCGTATTATGATTGATTTTTAAAATTTCGCTCAAGTGTTTGTCTGTAATATATATCTACTTATACTTCTTATTAAATAGAATAATAACTACGAGATATATTAATTTGACATTTCTATTGCAAACATATTTTGGACGTGACAACACTGACGTAAGCCGCCGTCAAATATTTAATTTGATTTGATTTTTTCATAGAGGATAGAGGTAAGGAGAAGGATCTAGTATGGGGGATCAATTGAAAAGTGTCCACCTGTAAACAGCAAATTATGGTTCGAAAACTCGTCAAAATAGCGCTAGTGTAGAAAAGGAAATGATATGAATTTAGCAGTTATGAACGAAGTGAAGTGTGCTGGGTTGAAAAACGCATGCGCGGTTACAAAGAGGAAGTCTTTCTTTCCTTCTTTAATCTAGTATCCAACTCTAATTATTTCTGGCGCTATTTTTAAATACTTACTGCTTCCTATTGTGGCGCCATCTTAATTGGCTACCCTTCAGTAGACACTTAATTATTGAGATGGTTCTCCTTATCTCATCTATCCTCCATGGATTTTTTGCGGGAACTGTAAGGGGGCGTTGTGCTGTATAGTTTCATTTTCTAAATATGTGTAAAATTACTCTAAAATGAACAATAGTTGTAGGATATTGATAGTTTTTGAGTGTGAGAATTGTGAACTATATAGTCAAATACCTTTCGAGTTTTCTCTCTTGCATAGCGTCAGTTGTAGCTTACAATACAACTGCGCTATTATACGAAGACTGCGCTTTTATACATACATAATTACATCAGAATTGGCTGTATGGACTAAAGATTCCTTAGCCTGCCTTTGTGGCGAATTCTACTACTTCTTTAATTTGATGACGTTTCCCATGTATCTATAGGTACTATAAAATTGTATATCTGGACACTTGTATAAATTACTTAATACTACGTAAAGTGCGTGCGTAAATTAGATAACAAAATTAACGTGCCTGTCTTGTTATCCGATGTAAAATGCACCTTATCAAGTTATCACCTACTTCCTCTAAATAATATTTGTTATCATACGACACAGTGCAGTGCCAATAGAAGATAAGCATCCAGAAAAGACCAAGTACGTCATGAAAGCAAAGGCAACGGGGTTGTTGCATTTTATGCTTGTTTGACAGGCTTCCGTACTTTTCCAGTGTTTACGATACTGCTTGAGTCGTGTAACGCCAAGTAATGTCCAAATCAAATATTATTATGTTTAACAGCAGGTAATAGATTATGCCCAGAGTTTGCTTTAGCTCAGACACGCTTATTAAAGTGGCCACTGTATCTTTTTAAAACGTCTGCACTGAAGTACACGTAATAACTGTATGGTGTTTCAATAGTAGGTACAATTGCTTATAAATACTTGGGAATTCAAGTATATTTCCAGTATACAGTTCCAGTTTGTTCGAATATAGGTACTAAAGATCTAAATTTCGCAGAATCTATACCACTATTTAGAATAAAATGTATCTATGTTCATCCCACATAAAAAAGGTTCCGTAGAGATGGTAAACTCTTTTGTCATTTACTTATGGAACTCAAAGAGGTATTTAGATAGCTCTTTAAAATTTTGTAAAAAAAATAATCAAGATTGTGCACCATAAAAAGCCTTAATTTACGCCCCCTGGTTACAGATTGTTTGTATGGACTAATCCAATCAACCTAAAGTTATAGAGCGATATACGGGTTGTCTGGAAGAGATCGCTTTTTAGCGATAAGACCGCCCTTTGTACACAATTAAATTATTACTAGTAGTCCGTAAGTTTTCTGTAATGGTGTACAATAAAGTGTTATCTATCTATCTACTTTTTTGGAACCAACATCTTACAACCAAATAACTTAGATAAATAAGTAATAAGAAACATCGTTACTAGTTTTACACAACTTATAATTCCGATCGGCAGTTTTCGTTTGCGCAGAAAAGTACAGGGCGGTTTCCGACATGTAAATAATCTATATTGAACTATATTCGCAAGCGGATATTGCAGTATTATAATATAGTATAATATATAGTAATATTCCCACGCTACTAAAATTGGTCTACTGCGCAGACACATTGGAAGGGATTGTTAATAGTGCAAAACTGTATTAAAAATTGTTAAAAAAAGTTTGAATTAAAAATTGAATAGATGCTTAGTGAATTCTCGTGAATTATTGTAACAGCGAATGGTATTGTTTCGAAATTGGCCACATGACGCAGGAAGGCCAGTGATGCGCAGGTGGCTCGTGTTAGTTCAGCTGCTTTCGACAATGAATTACGATTAAATGTTTTAAACTTTAGCCAAAGTAGATGACTCACGCCGCATTCGTAACAAACAAGCTCCACCCGAAAGGGAATTAATGAAGAATATACTTGACCTAATTTGTAAACGTCTTGTTCGCGTTATTTCGCCAAAGAACGTTGAAATCGCTTTACTAATTTAATAATATCTCGCTTCGCCTTAACTTAACTTTATCTTAATTTCGCTTGGAAACAGTCCATCCTCCAATCCAAATTTTACCTGAATCTAATGCGTCCCGTGCTCAACCCTCAAATAGAGGTAAAAAATATTTGATTGATTCCCAAGTTCGTAAAACACAAAAAACACATAATTATTTAATACAATTCTCAAGGCACAAGACTCAGCTTTATAATTACAGCAAATTCAGATTTTAATTGTTTTAAATGTTGAAAATAACGAAACGTGTAATAGGTATGTACCATTGGGTATAAGGCAAACGAAATCTCACACGGGGAAATTTAACCATATGACTAATTAGAACCGCTTCAAACGTTTTTATTCGTAAAAAAATTTGATGATATTATGATTGAGCCACGCTGTGTAGGTATTATTATGTAACATAGTAGGTATATGTACGTGTCAGTATGAAGGTTCGTATTTCGTAAGAATACTGTAAGCCGTTGGTCTGAGGTAAATAACTCATAAGGCAGTTAGTTGCTTTACATAACAGGAAAAAACTACGTTACAATGCTGGTTCACCCTCTACAAAAAGTGCCGCCTTAACAAATGAAAAGAAAAATAAATCATTTATCAATATGTTGTTTGCAAACGACTTATAAAAGCACCTTGAATCGGTTTTGATCTGAATGTATTAATTTTATTCTAGTTTTCGCCCGCGAATAACGTATGTTGTCAAATAATTACGGCAGAAAGCAAGTCAAAAATCAGTATAAGAAAATTGTTAATCCCTAACTATATTTATAGGAAATTCTAAATATTCCAGAAAAACCCCATAAATTTCCGTTGTATCTTTAGCCATATAATTATAATTAATTTCCGGTATTTTTTTTCGGGTTATGGGGATATTATATTTTATTGTATTTATTGTATCCGTTTATAAATTATGTTATTGTAATAAAGCTGTTTTAAAATAATAAGTGTGTCAATGGACAGCTTCGACACCGAATTATGTAACTCATTGACAAAGATTATCTTCTGGTGACAGGCTTGACCACATGTGGGAATCAGAAGATAAAATTCGTTCACTAATCATTTTAAGCAATTCATCAAATAAAATTATTGACATTCTTAAATAATTAAAAAATTAGGCCACAATATCAACTTAGGATTTATGCTGTACAGACATTTAATCGGCGGTTAAAATAAAATAATCACTGTTTATGCATACATTTTTAGCGATTAATTTATTTTAACCATTGGTTAAAAGTCGGTGCACACCAGCCTTAATGTCATAAACTGATAGTGGGGAGCGTATCACGTAAAATTAAATACACTCAATGCTGCCGTTTTCTTTTTCACAGAATTAAGTACACACATATTGCTTCTTCGACTTCTATTACTTGAATCAAACGGGTATCACTCTACCTCACTCCGCACACTCACCGTAAATGTCAGACATTTACGGTACACTTTCAATACTCACGGATTGAAACCACGCGGTTTCCACCGTGCCTGACCGAAGACTTATTCTTCTCTCTTTATATAAGCGGGTATTCTTCAGTCACCATTCAAGTCACCTCTCGAATCAACCACGCCATAAAAACATAATCATCTCTAAGCATAAATGAGCAATATAATCCAAATATGATCTGGCGCGTAGTTACGACTGTCAATATTGTTCTAAAACGAATCTCGCAGGCTTAGCACATACATTCAAATCATTTGATGGTTCAAAACGGCCACTTGAACAATTCGGGGTCAAATGTTAATAATATCGGCAAGCGGAAATCTGTTCTTGCGAATACAAAATAACGTACCTAGTGTGGTGAAGCGGAAGATACTCGCACCATCGTCCGAGGATAAACAAGCAACGCTCGGTAAACAGGGCCAAGGCAACCCCGCAGGACGTTACCGAGTTAAATGAACTTTGAACAACTCTGACCGTCGTCAACGTCTCATTGCCGCTTTTGTGAACTAAGGTGGTATTTATTATATTACTTTACTTCTTTCTATACATTACCAATAATTTTAAATTTCACCGCACATTTGTTGCTCGAAATTTTTTAGTTGTTATTAAAATTTATGAAAATTTCTATTTGATTTACGGGTATAAAACAATGCTGAAAATGTGTGTTATTTAGTTTTAATTTTTTTAATCATACTTCTTGAGCTCTGTTCTTAAAACTATGTAGAGAGTTCAATATGACAAATGCCGGTACTTAAATGATAAAAATATACAGAGTACAGAGAGTACCTTTGTACGCTTGTGCAGCGACCCAATTTACATGTATCAGGTTCCGCCCGTTTTATCCATACTTTGAGATCGTGCTAAATAATGATTGTATTGGCTATGGATCAAAGCCACAGACCTGAAGTATTAAGTTCAGGACAAACATACTTTTGCTTGTACAAGCGATTTCTATATGAAGAACGTTATGATGCAAATACCTAATATGACGACCATTGCCTTTTATGATATTCAGTACAAATTACGTAAAACCGGAAGTGATATTGATGCCTTGATGAATCATTTCCATTGGCGGATATAGACGATAAAGTGCAGGATATTTAAACATTTCGCTGTTTCTTTACATCGAGTAGATAACATTTTTCGACGTTATCATTAAAGATCATCATTGATGTCTCAAGCAGAAAACAATAAAAGGATATTTCCACAAATCAAAGAGTTTTCAAAAAGTTCAGAAATGTCTATTTATCATTATCATATCATTTCATTTTCACATTTTTTTCTACTTAGTTCATATCAACTGTTTTTTTGTTAATAAGCCGATTTCTCCTGTATATTCTATATTTCGCTATAAATAGTTAAGCGGCAGGGAGGCAAGCGACGGCGGTAGGTCATAACCGCATCTCCGCGTTCTTGCTGACAATTCATTGAGAAGGACTCCATTCTCACATAATTAAATATATGTAGTATTACCGCACCATTCTCACTTCGCTACCTTGCTAGTTGATAAAACAAAATGTGCCAACATATTGGTAAATTTCACTGCAGTCACGTTTTGTCAAAAGAAGACCTCTATAGATCTTGGTAATGGGGCAATACCTACCTACTATTTAAAGGGTTTAAAACAAAAGAAGTCAAATATTAGTTCTTAATAGTAACGCGATACTGTTCTTACTCGTTATTATTTTAGGTAATCTCACAGAAACTTACCTAGAATATAGACATCATGCGACAGACGTTGACGCTGGCAAAATAATAATAAAAAACATGATAAATAGCGGAAATGGGAAGTCTTATTATTTTTGTACACGTGAAGTTTCATATTGTGGAGCGATCTAATATTGTCATTTGTAAGTAAATAGTACAGGCTATAAATTTCCAATAGCTTCGAGAACGTGAACTTTTGAATCATATTCTGTGGGAACTCTTTTAATTTTCGGGCTAAAAGTTGGAGTACTTTAGTGAATAACACCAATAAAAGTTTTGTTATGATCACTTCAGTGGTCAGATAGAAAGTCACTTTCTTATTTCCAATATTAGTATGCACTAACATTTACTTATTTTCCATACATTCAAACGATTATCAAACAAATTCCTATCGAAATAAAAAATACCAGGTGAATTAATTTTATGTAATAAAGGTACAAATCATGGCTGAAGTGGAGACCGATAACCGGTGTGAAATGCGACAAACTAATGTCACTGAAACTAAAAGGTCACATATATAAATATATCTGTCATGTTATACGGGACAGAATGTCAGGACATTAAAGTGATAGACCACAAACGACTCCACTCAGCTAAGATGACAATGTTGAGATGGATGTCTGGTGTTACACGAATGTATAATTATTTTTTTTAAGGTTTTTAAATACAAGCTTTTGAGATCCTGCATATCATGAAGTAGCAGAGTGCTAGCCAAGACAAGCAAAACGAGCCCAAACACAACGGGTCTATCTTGTTTAGTACAGGAGTTGCTATGGCCACCTTCCGACTCCAGCATCAGATCAGCTCCATGGTACCATATTCTTGCATTGTCACGCGATAAGTTGGTCAAATTTAACTTGCAAGATTCCACCCGAACTTACATACATACATACATCCATTGCAAGTTAAATAAAAGCTTGTAATAAGGTGAGAAATGACTACATAAAGGAATCTTTAAAAGTTGCACTCGCAACTGAAAAATTGAGAGGAAAAAGATTAAGCTGGTATGGGTATGTATTGAGGAGGGATTAAAGTCACGTGACAAAAATAATGTTAAACTTCTTTTTTGGTCTACATTGACATTTATACCAATTAAACAAATGTAAATGTAGACTAAAAAGAGATGGATGGATTGTGTGAAGGATGAAGATGATTTGTGGTGTGATAGAGGACGTATATCAAAGGAATATGGAAGGAAAAGACATATTGTGCCGACCCCAAATAATTGGGAGAATGTACAAGAAAAGAGAGAACAAAGCTGCAATGGGTTTAATAATACTTTTTATATCGTCAACTATCGAATTTTAATGATTTTTTAAAGAATACAAAGTACCGACATTATTACGCTTCCATAGTGTAAGAAACATCCCAGAGTTGTTAACTGTATTAAATATAACAATAATAACAAATGGCAACCAATACTACACCAAAGTAATAACTAGTAGTTTGAAATATTTCATAATAATATCGACGGGACAGAACGAATTTGCATTTTATTTTTGCTAGTGATGTATGTAACTATTGCGCATACTGATTTGTTTCTAAAAAATAAGTGCATACATACGTATTTAGTGGAGAGAGGTTCATTGTGCTAATGTCATTTCTCGTGACTTTACTACACTTCGGGGCTGACCATGACGGTGCGTTGTTATGAAACAAGGCGCATCAGAGCAAGGCTAGTTCTTGCGTCACATTATTCAAAGCGAGTGTCAAAATTCAACTATAATATATTGACTTCTGATACATAAATATTTATTCACATTTTTTGTCCCTAACACGTAGATAACGCGTAAACACTTCAAAAATATATTATCTAAGAACGCCTAATAATGTAAATTTTAAAAGATACATTTAAACAATAATTTTAAACTAAAACTTTTCTTGCTTTGTTTAACTAATTAAAATATTTTTTTTCAATCATTAGTTACCACTGGTCAGAAACAAATTTTGTATATTTTAACTGGCAAGCAAGTACGTATACCTACTTTATATATGTATGTGTGTATGTTGGTGGAGTGTGTGTAATTATCACTAGTTACGATTAAATATTATAATTATATTGAATCGTAAATGAATACGATGCTAATAATCTTTATAATTTGTATTGTGTACAATATAAACCTTATAAATCTATTTCCAAAAAGTAAGACTCCATCATTCTTTGCTTATGCTAAGGCCTGTCCCGAAATAAATTACTAACACCTGAAAAGATCATATTATAATAAACACATACTTCAAAGTCAGGTGTACGTTTAAGTTATACGAACACGGTACATCACGTTTTTTTCGGGAGATCAATAAAAATAAATTCTACATTGTTTTTCCGTGTAATTTTTTCTATTTTAAATGTAGTATTGAAAAACCAGTATATGTTACACGTAATGTAACCCCAGAAAATTATTCTTCTTATTCTCATAAAATTCCCCTTTTTTTAATAAATATGTATGTGAGACTTGTATGTTGTGTAATGCCTGTTTTGGTGCGTTTAGAATTACGTAATACGAAATAACAACAACAACATTTATGTAGTATGGCAAATCTAAGTATGCTCCGCTCCCGCCAAAGAAGGACGCGTCGGCGCCGGGGAGCGAACTGCGACCTTCAGCCTTCTTGCATAAGGCGAAGGAAGCACGCAAAGCAGCGAACACCGAGGTTTTAATGGGTATACCCAACCACATCATAGCAATAGCATTTCTTGCATGCAGTGCTAGTGCCACCGAGGGTCTCCCCACCGCGTTTCCCCTGCGATAGATAGTCCTCAAAAGGATTTCGTTTCATAAAAAAGGAGGAACGGGTGAATGGGATCAGACAGAAGGAACTACAGGGGAATGGAATAGGAGAATGGGATGGGAAAGATGGGGTAAAAACAGCGGAAATTAGACCATCGGGATAAAGATATTAAGCACTTATGTTGAAAACAACATTGCAAGAGAAAATATAGCAGTATAATAGCTTATGCTTAAAATTCCACTAATCGCTTTACCTTGAGTGGATTAAGGTCTATGTTCTATATTTGCATATTCTTATCAGCGCAAATATAAGAACACCACAACACATTTATCGCAAAATACGGATTTCATAACTTACCACCGTAATATCATATATTTTTCTTTTTATGGTCAAGTTATTCGCACAGTTGGACTACGTTACCTTTAATGCAATTAAACCGACACACGTCACAACGTTTAACTTTCGGAATGACTACCATCCGATGTTTTGATGACATTGATTATCTTCCCATGTAATGCTACTGGTGAAGGGTAAATTGGCGTGAGAAACCTGATCAATAGTATTTTTTTTAATTACAGAGAGCAAATTGACAATAGGGAATTTGATAGTCATATCCACTTTTTACCATCTTATAAAACGTCACAGACTTTTAGATTGTGTATGAGTGTACACAACACCGCTTAGTAAAAAAAAAATTATTTGCGATGATAGACCACTTAATATTATTAATATTAAGGATTCAAATTCTGACAATAATGTTTTTTTGGGCAACCCAAATAATATTTTCGATATATTAAAAGCAAATAAAAATATTCGATTTTTTGGCCCAGTCTACTGTATAATATATATATGCACGCGCTAAAGCAGATAATACGCGATATAAATTTTAAAGCGGGCTTCTATGGACAAATCCGAAACTAAGATATAACAAAAAATTTGTAATTAACTGTTTGAGCCAATTTTTATTTTTATTATATAAATTATTTTATAGTGGAAACTTGATTGTATGTATTCATTTTGTGTTTTATATTTAAGAATATTAATTATTATTAATATTGTATGTTTCCCAAACAAATTAAGTAAATAAATATACTCAGTGCTTGTCACATATAATGTTAAGAAATATATTTATCTAGATTGTTTTGTATATACGTGTATATATATATATATATATATATTACTATTATATTTATATATGTATTAAATTTATAAAATAGTGTATATATATTTAAATTGTACAGTCCTATCTTTTTTTGCTCCACCTACATCGCCAGATTAGTTAAGAATTTCTTTTAAGCTAGGTTGCCTGGAAGAGATCGCTTTTAGCGATAAGGCCGCCTGTTGTTTTGTCAAGAAGTATTGTAATTTTGCATTTTGTTTTTGTATTTGTTTATTTTGGTGAGCAATAAAGTGTTATCTATCTCTACTCAAAACTGTATCGGGCGATTTTGATGAAATACTAAAGCGTTATTATAAGATTTATGAAAAATCAATTAGTCTATAACAACCATGAATCATATTAGCTGATTTTGAAGAAAAAACACACACACATACACACATTGTGTATTATTACACCAACCTATAGTGCAACTTTTAAGGATAAATTTCTGTAAAGGAATGTCAAAAGTCAAACTAAGGGAAAGCGTTAATTTTTTACTATAATTATTCAAAATAACCTAATCTGCTATTAAGAAACAATTATAGTAATTATGTAATAAGTAAAAAAAGAATCCCTATTCACGTGTAGACAAACTAGATAAATGAATGTTATCGCACCGTAAATATGTAATTATATTTACCTACACATGTCTATAGACTGTATTACTCATTTCAACAATTGTTGTGTTCTATAAGACGCATATGTTATACATGAATTTAATTTACGACGTAATAAAAGGCAACGGGCCTGTGCATGTCGGTTCTATTTCAAAGTTTTTAATTTGTTACATACCGCGTTAAAAAATCTGCAGCTCGCTAAAAAAATCTGGTGCGGATTTAATTCCGTGGAGCGCTCACTTTTATGCAGTTCAATTTTAAGTTACAAATGCGGGATAAAAATCGCACCCAAAGTATTCGTAGTGCAGTCACGGCCTTAATCTTAATAGGTTTGATTTTTCTACGAGTAATGTGTCGTCGTCAAAATGATTTGAATAGTAGTATGCTATTTTGCATATGACGCTTACGATTTTTCAAGGCGTTCCATTTTTAATAGGTTAATTAATTTAAATATATGCAAAATCTATGTTTAAATAACAAAATAATGTTTTAGTTTCTTTTTTGTGTGAAGTAGCATTTTATAAAAAATAGAGACAAGAATTATTTGGCCCTGGGTACAAAATATACAATACAATATTCGCATTTAGGATTTTTTAACTGAGTTCAAAAGAAGGTTCCCAATTGGACTCTATGTTTTTATTTTTGTCACGCAATTTATCCGTTAATTACGGATCGATCTTCAAAACTATTTTTATTCGAAAGAGTATACTCCTGAGGTGGTTCCATTGTGTCCAAGTCAGGACTTGATGCAGTGGCGGGGATTTTCCAATAGGCTGAGTAGGCTGGAGCCTAGGGCGGCAGATTTTGGAGGGGCGGCAAATTTGGGGCCAACTTTTTTATACACATATTATGTCTTACACAATCTTCAAATTACGGAAAAAAGGAGGTCTAATAATTCATTGTCAAATAAAATATCTAATGAATATGATTGTGAATTAGGGTATCGATTTTTAGAGGTCGGTAAGGGCGGTAAAATTAGAATAGCCTACAGGCGTCATATTTCTAAATCCGCCCCTGACTTGATGTGTGGATATCAGGGAATACGAGAGCAGCCTTTGAATATTATAGGCACGTAAAATGTGGTTCTATTCTATTCTAGTATTTGCGTAACTACTCGTAAAAAGAACAAACTCTTTTTTAACAAAAAATGTGTATGTGTATGCAGTTCACACACAATAGACGTGAAAGAAAGTGTGACAAAGGGTTTCTGAATTTCGTGCCGTCACATTTCATATATTATATCGGTATAATAAGTATAATGTATTCTATCTCATTCTGTCGCAAACTTAGTCCTATAGATTTCTATAGGACCTAATAGTTTCATCGAATTTCAAATCACAACGATTCTAAATAAATTTCAGTTCAAAAACAAAACCGACTACTAGTGACTAAAAAGCAAAAATAAATATTTTGTACTACATTTTAAAGTCGGTACCAATAATAGAAAAAAACACAATATTTTGCTTTACAGTTACTTATGATGGCGGTAAGTTAAAAAAAGTTGGAGTTATATTTCGATGGTCAATTATTGTTTCTTGTCAATTATCTTAACATTACGATCAACTCCAGAAATAAACCACATACTACGTCATACTAAGTCACCTTTTTACCCTGTTTCTACTATCGCTTGACTAATTTACTATGAATAGTTGTTAAGACTGGATCCTAACATCTGCATCATAAATTGATAATTTAGAGTAACGTAATTCCTGGGATAACCTAGCAATTTACAACTTTATCTTATTTGACCTCGTATAAGACTACTCAAGCTGTTTGAACTGGTTTTTTCTATATTTAGCCGCTATAAAAACCTAACTTAGTATATAGGTATAATATTGTATCTATCCGTTTTACTTTAGATGTTCGATGTCCTTCTCGAGGAAACAGTACAATACGATAACACTACATGGTTATTAAATTAACTGATGTATAGAATTGTTTCGGTTTTCACGACTATTTAACAATTAGTTGCCGAAAAAAGCTTAAAACTTTTAAAACGTAGTGTCAGTTACAATAGTCTGTTTCAAGAGAATGGTAAACCTCGATTCACACTGTGATGCCTTTCTCTCAAACGCTTTATGTCCTTCGTTTTCGTTCGATTAGCCCGAAAAAGTCGATGACATTTGAGATAGAATATTAAAAAAAGAAAGATTTCTTTAAAAAGTAGAATAATATAATATAAAAATAAATGAAACATATAATGATAAATGCACTAAAACAAAAAAAAACCAAGCAAAAAAACATTCTAAAACGAACGACGAATGATGTTTGAGAGTAAGATCTCAATTTCGGTCTGATCAAATCTGTATATACACACTACTACTAGTTTATTGTTAGTTTGTTTTACTTCACTCTAATATTATTTTCAACGCAACCGGTACTGGTGTGGTATCGGATCGGAACTACATTGATACGATAGTGAGAATACTCTAATTCTTATTTCTTTAAGAATATTTTACCGGACTGAGACCGGCTTGAGATTGAACCGTGAACGGCATAATAGAGCCTAAGACACGCCTGATTGCATGTAAGTTATTTGTATGTATTTAATTCATATTTATTGAGGTTTCCACACAGATTCTCTTACATTTTCAGATCTATCCAACGGATATTATTTAATTTAGCACAATATAAAATATACTCTATATACGTTTTTTTATTTTTTTTATTTAGGGTAATATAGTGAAAAGCAAGAAAAGCTACTATGTAACATCTAGATACCCTAAATGCTTACAAGTATGACAAATAAGTTTGTCTGCTTTGGAAACACCATCTGGAGAGGGGGGACAAATGAACTGATTTTGATAACACTTGGCATCGTGGTAACTTACAAATATATATTATTTGTTGTGTGTTATATAGTCTCGAAGTTTTAAGAGACAATACCGCCTATTGTTCATGTAATAATTTTTTCTTTTATTTATAACTTTAATTAAGTTCTTCTGATGAGCGTGAGGAATGAAACACATTCAGACAATCTCACTTTTATATTTATACATACAACAACATGGGATTTAGTAATATTGTAATAATACTATGAAGTTAAAAAATTATCATTATTGGCAAAGGTTAAGATCGATTTTCATATAAAGGTACGTCAACTTTATTATCAGAAACAATAAACATTCCCTTAGATTTTTTCATTTATGCGCCGAATATCAAGACATACCTAATATTATATGTAACCAAGAAAAAACCACGTCTTCGTCCGCGCTTGGCTTTAAATTCCCGGGGGATTCCTAGGACACCAAGTTCACACGTTTTCTTCTTCTTATATATAAAAATGAATGTAGAATCGTAAACTATACATTTGATCATGTAATGATCTTTAGCAAAGTTGTTGTGCATGAGCCAGAGAAGGTTTCTGAGTTGGTTCACAATTGGACCCGGTAGGTGGCGCTGCTGTCGGTAAATCGATTGAAGATTTTCCGGGCAGGACGACGTCTGCCAGGACAGCTAGTATTACATAAAATTTGCTACCTATCAGTGAACAAATCACATTGAAATTCGATTTTTATTTAAATCTAACCATAATCAACGGATCAGTATGGCTATTCAGCGAGGAAACGTAGCCAGCCTTCTGGGCACCTTACCCATAGAAGACGGTGATCTGGGCTCAGTATTCTGCTTATAGTCTTGAGGGACTATGGGTAGAATACAATACAAATAAGTTAAGTTTTCTTTTATTGTATTCGATTATATGTAATTTTATAATTGTTTCACACTTATTAGTATATTATTGTATTTTATATTATCTAACCATTTTAAATCATTTCCAGAAAAAATCCCGCGAGTTAAAAAGTAGCGCAGATTTTAAGTTAAACAATTTGCTGTCGATCGAAATCGACACCTCAGTTTTTACGTGAATCCCGAACAAACAGACAAGAAATCTAAAAAATGCATCGTTTTCTCCATCGTTTATATAGTGTATTCCAGTGGTTTTTTAAATAGCTTCAATGTACAGACACGACATGTTTAGATTTTTTTAATAATTATGTATTTATAAACACAAAAGAGATAAATTACCTATTGTAAATATATTTGCTCTTTATACATAATAAAATTTCGTATTACAATTAGTCTGAAAGTTGCCATCGAATCATTTCAACACATTGCAGTACTTTAAAAAATTATAACGAGATTTCTTAGGGTCGATTTTCAATCATCAGATAAAACTATCAGTAGTATTAATGATAACCTAACTGAATTCAAAAGTAACAAAATTCAATTATTTTATTCACGCAACTGTCATTTTTAATTTGTACATTTTATATTTTATTCTATGAGCAACTTTTATCTGATGATTGAATAATTTGCCCCAAGACCAAACATTTCGTCATGACAATTCCAAGGGTATTTGAAGTACACTCATGACTTTCAATAAATAATATCTAAGATTCCATTTTGAAATAAATTCATTCATTTTCTTCATGACGGTTAAAATTTGTCAAAAATTCCATACGAGTATATTTTCTACCAATTGTATAGTATAGTAAAAGCATAAATACAGAAACCCGGTACAACACTGACGGATTGGCTAGTTTCCTATGAAGGTTTTTGTCAAGAAATAATAGTTTATTTTGATGCCTTAACCAATTAGGTTTAATATTAAATGGCCACTGACGTAACACCAAAACTCCCTTTATGAGGAAAATATTTTTCTCGGCAAAAATAAACAAAAAACCCACGTAAAACAACTCTGAACTACTAGATTTTCTCACAAATATGTTAAATATCAACAATAATAAACTATAAGAAGAAAAAAATCATGAAATATGATCAATAAAACAATAGTGGTACGAGTACTAATATTGCTGAATATACTTATTTTATTACGTCAAATTGACGCAATCGCTATTGTCTCGATACTTCGCATTAAACGGTTTCACTTTGCATAAAATAACTGGTGTTTAATAAATTAAGGACAAATTAGCAAAAACAATACGACTTTGTTATATTTTAGACGCAAATAATTTTTATGAGTTATTTCAGCGCGAGGTCAACTTGACATTTTATCCTGATGATGCTTGGAGAGCTTCTTTTTCTTTTCTAAAAAAAATCCCTTTATTTAAATAGAAACACCTACTTTATCAAAACATAAATCCGAGTTTATTTGGTAATAATTTTTACGGCTTTACATTTAAACCGGTTTATATGATATGTTATGAGAGTTGTAAAGACCAGGTTGAACTGAATATAGGATCTTCAATCCGGGAATATGTTAGGTAGAGCTAACAAAATCCACAATCTACGCCTGCGAAGCAGCAACTAATGTCGCAGTTTATCACTAGTTACTGTCAAACTTTATCATCAATTATATTTATTTGTAAATAAGACACAAGTATGTCATCATTCTGGTTCTGTTTGAATTTCCCACGTGATAGTGTCCTTGATATATTCTGACCTCCGCGACTTCAAGGTCCACGTTTTTTAAAACGGTAATTAAATTTAATAGAAATTCAAATATGGAATTGGTATTTTATAAGATCGCGCGATGTATTTTAGCGTGTATTCATAAATAGTTTATAGTTTTGATGGATTATCATCTCAAGTTTTTATTTGGATATAAGGACCTTATGCTTAGAATTGATGCTTAAAATAATTATTACTTGCCAATATATAATTATTACATTATTATTTACCCACATAAGTTTAGTGACCACACGCTCTCCACTAAGTCACTAGAATATTCAGAGTTAAAAATCCTACAGATATTCATCTACGGTCTTATTGGAATGTCTGTATCAGATTTATTTAAAATCGCCTCACAATCAAGCCGCGTAATGAACCCATACCTATATTGTCTTTGATCGAAACGATGATCTAAGGATGTACTAAGACTAGGAATTTGGCACCCATATATCCAGTGATGGATTTACACTAGGGGCACTAGGGACTAGTGCCCAGAGCAGCGAAATTTTTGAGGGCGGCAAATTTTGCAGTGTCAGCGAATAAATATTCAACTTTATGCTATAAAAATCAATGATTTCCAAAAAGTGGGAAGTTATTGGTTTCATACCAAATCTAAAAAATCTAATTTTCATTGGATATTTACGTTTTGAAGTCTAGTTACAGTGCATAGATAATAGCGCGGTATTTTTCACGGTGCCCCAGGGCGGCACTTAAGCTAAATACGGCCTTACATATATCTCGAAATATTGTGTGTCTATGTAAATGTAGCGATAACAATGAGAAAATGTTTCTTCATATTAGAAATGGAGGCTTGATTCTAAGCGAAGTATTATTACCGATTTCGGTATCATATGGCCTAGCAGCATATTTTAACATATTTTACCATACTTTTAACTTCAATTTTTTTAACTGTAACAAAACTATGTCAAATTTAAAAAAAATCTCTAAGTTTTTATTGTTACTGTCGAGTCAATTTGACATATTAAACAATTGACATTTTCTAATTCATAAAATGTAATCTATATTATATTATGCTATTAATCAAAAATGCATTAGTATTCTCATGATCTTTGTTCATAAAATCAAATTAATTAAAATAGTGCTTTTAAAAACCGTGTAAACGACGAATTTATCACTATACTATGATTAGTGCGCGACGTAGAGTATATTTGTTTTGTCAGTATTTAAAATCAAAGGTTATTAAAGCAGGGCAACGGATTTTTTAGTATGAAAATACATGAATTCCGAAGATTCCCAGAAAAACCCGGGATAGAAAATGTTACTAAAGGCATACATATGTAAATCTACTAAAAATCTATAATAAACATAGAAACGATCATATCAAATGTCCTAATATCATATCCTAATTGAGAAAATCCCCGGGGAATATAAAAAGTCCCGGATTATATTGTTTTAGTATCAATCCGACCCGAATCAGCTAATTTTTTTAAAATTTTAAAACACTCCAGGGAAATTTCTCGTGGGATTCCTCAGACACAAAGTATCGCATAATTAAAAAAAAGACAGTACGCTATTTTTTTACTGGAAACTGTCGGAATAAGCTAATTTTTAGGCATCCGAACAAATTCAAAACGCCCCCAAGAAAATTTCCGTGGGTTTCCCGGGACAAAAAGTCTCACACATTTTATTACATAAAATTTACTTTCGATCAGTGAAAAAACCGCATTGAAATTCTAAGTTTTGTCCAATCTGGCCATTTTAAATAATTCTCAGAAAAAATCCCGCGGAATTCCCAGGACGAGAAGTAGCGCAGGTTTTAAGTCTAAGAATATGCTGACAATTAGCTAAAACCACATCGAAATCGTCTCAGTAGTTTTTACTTAAATCCTGGATAAACAGACAAGAAACCTTAAAAAAAATTGCATCGTGTTCTCTACCATTATATAGTTTATTCCTGTGGTTCTTTTTAAATAGCTTCAATATACAGATACGGCATTTTTTTAATATTATAAACATATACGTGGGCCTTTCCAGCACGCTGTGAACTCCATAAGTGACAATACGTGTACTCGAATTTGTTGTTACCTGGACTAAAATGGCAGCTGTGATCGATTCTTTTTTTTTCTTTATCGATCGCAGCTGTCATTTTAGTCCAGTTGATTAATAATTAAAAAATAATGTTAGTGATATTTTAAAACTACATATTTCTATAGCTTCAGCTAATGCAC